>OU342670.1:10177530-11377530 GCA_910589605.1 Chrysoteuchia culmella | reverse complement strand
CATAGTTTATAGTTAATTCAAGCTGCGGTTAATGCATTTTATCTTACATTATATTAGGAGTCGCACGCACATTGCGGCGGCGCGGCTCGGTCGTCGAATATGGAAGGACTGACGCGATTAATCACGTTGCACTCTGCACTTGCTTGATTAGCTCTCTCACTCTGCGCACGATGGTGTCAGTAGGAAAGGTATAGGAAGTAAGGAACCACATCATGAAGCTCGCGAATTAAAAATGGGGAAGCCGGAAATGGCGTAAACAAGTGTTTTAATTTAAACAAATTACAGAAAAAAATTATAAAAAAGAACAAAAGCCAATCACCATCTTAATACAAAAGAGAAAATAACAAAAATATTGGAAAAATTAACTCGGCCACAAGTGAATTCTCAGACGGGAATCGAACCCGCGACCTTTGGAAATCCGGTCCAATGCTCTAACCGCTGAGCTCGGTAGCTCAGCGGTTTTTCCAATATTTTTCTATTTAAAATTTACCATAAGTATAAAAATAGCATTGAAAAATGCAAAAATTACAAAATCATAAAAAAAAGAGAAAATAACAATTAAAATTTTGGGAATTTAAGTCATTTCTTTGTTATGAGACTGACGTTTGTAGATTTAGGTTGAGGACCATTTAGATTTTATTATATCGGTAAAAATTTTTTTTGAACTGGGAAAACCTGCCATTGACAACATCCATATCGTTTCTGTTACCCCGGGTGTAGTCATTATAAGTCCGATTTTATGTTATGGTTTCCAGTTACAATGTTTATACAAGAAGGTAGGTGAACCCACACTACAGCAGAACTTGTGCTTAAAGGTTAAATATTTTTTTTCTAAAATACATTGATACTGACCTGTATGTTCCTCACAACTTGCAGTACAGTAATCTTGTAATGCGAGAAATGTTGTAATGTATGATAGATAAGTCTTTCTTTGCCAGTTGAAAATTGTTTACGGTTACAATAACCATAAAATTTAATATTATAATTAGTATTTATTTTTGTGATGGAAATTGACCTTACTGATATGTTAAGGTCATTTTCAGTTTGACGACTCTGTATGAAATAAAACAGGGAGAAAAAAACAGCCCTTGACGAGTTTCTTGCCGGTTGTTCTCGTTACGCGGTCTCCCGCCGTAGGGTTTGTGAACCGATGGCATAGCTTCTTTGACGTTCATAAGTGCTTGTAACAGCCTAGACTGAATAAATGATATTGACTTTGACTTGAAAATAGCGCCACCTTTATCCACACCGCTTTAAGTACAGTCACATGCAAAGACATAAAACACTAAGAGCTAGCGCAGACGACGGATAACGGAGGACTTTTTGTCCGCGACACGTCTTTATTGTTAACCAAATAAGATTGAACTTAGATCGCGTATATCCATAAAAAGTATGTGATAGTCTGCATTATATATTCAACTTTATGTTCTTAGTAATAAGGTCGTGTCGCGGACAAAAAGTCCTCCAATGTTCGTAGTCTGCGCAGGCCCTAAGCTAAGGTAGCTTACACTACAATATTGAATGACATTAGTGGACAGAGACAGTTTTGTTTCCGTGTGCGTTAATGCGATAAAAATGTAAAATAAATAAAATAATAAAATAAAAATATCTTTAGTACTTAATATACTTATTACAAAGGGTTGAGACACCCCAGAAAGTAATGTAATATTTGTGTTGGGGTTGACTCCGTCCCCCCTCCCAAGACAATACAAAATATTGAGTAGGTACGTAACTTATTAATAGAAAAAAAAACCGGCCAATTGCGAGTCGAAACCGCGCATCGAGAGTTCCGTTTAAAATTTTCATATGATGTAACAAAAAATTTACGGTTTTCGCAAGTTTTTCTTTATCTGTACTATAAGACGTTACTTCGTACCAAATTTCAAGATTCTAAGTTCACGGGAAGTACCCTGTAGGTTTTGATTCCCGTGCGAGTTTCGAAAATTTGCGGCATAAACGGCTGTATCTTTTGATTGCTTTGGCTTAGAAGTTTGATTTTCTCACAGCTCCAAGGGACAGTAGACCTGAGTATTAGATATAAATTTCAGTTTGATACCTCCACGCGTTCCTGAGAAAAACGGTCTTGACAGACGGACGGACGTACGGACAACGAAGTGATCCTATATTCCGTGTTTTCCTTTTGAGGTACGGAACCCTAAAAACAAGACAACAGATTCTAAAGTCTGTGTAATGTGTGTTTGTGTGTGTGTGTGTGTGTGTGTGTGTGTGTGTGTGTGTGGGCGTGTTTTGTATGTGTGTTTGTGTAAGTATGTGCTAAAATAAGTATATTAATAGTAGTAGCAAAGTAAAGTGTATACATGTCATCGCTCGTGACTTTACTTATCGTTTTTTATGCAAAATTAAATGATTTGTTTTGTTTTAGGGACGACCTGGCCGCCGCTAGGGCTGTGCTGAAGAAGCACTCTACCATGCTGCTGACTGCTTCTAAGGTAGGTTCTCTTTTTAACCGTTTACAAAAAATTAAAGAATTTTGAACTGCATTCACCGATTCTGAATAAAATTACAGACAGCAGAATAATTATGAGTTTCCAAAAAAATATTTTTTTATGGCAATCGATCTTGTTACATCGTAATGTAGATGATATAGATGGCTGTTTCATCTTAATCGATAGTCAAACATCTCTAAAGATGTTTCTTTCGAATGCGAGGATATTCCTCTTATTGATGAAACGACGTGGCCACCGTAGAAAGGTGAATATAGTAGAGAATTTCGACGTGTCCTAGGTCTTTGTAGCATAATTGGTCAGTGCATTGGGCCGGATTCCCAAGGATGCGGGTTCGAGACCCGTCAGGGCGACATGAGGCAAGTTCCTTTTTTCTAGTATATGAGAAAATTTTCCTCTTATATTAAACTAGCGGATCCTCTCGGTTTTACCCGCGTGGTGCCCGTTCCCGTGGGAATATCGGGATAAAATATAGCCTATGACACTCGGGAGAAATGTAGCTTTCTAATGGTCTAAGAATTTTCTAAATCGGTCCAGTAGTTCCTGAGATTAGCGCGTTCAAACAAACAATCTCTTCAGCTTTATAATATTAGTATAGATACATTTCAAGATAATAGATTTGTGTTTGGCAACAACATGTTCCATTGTAAATGTTGTTGTTTCTGTTAAAGCTGATAAGTTTCTTGCGGCCGTTCTTCTTATCAGTTAAAAGATGTCCTGAATGGCTGGTAGGTGAAAAAAACTATTGGACTATTCGAAAGTACTTATCTATAACTATTTGATAGAATCAGGCGTTACTTGGCGGAAATCCATATCTTAGTAGAAAACGAAAAATATGAAGCCAGCACCGAGTCTCGGTGCTGGTATTGCACGGTCTAACAACTCCTGAGGATGCTCCGTGTGTGGACGAAACACGTGTAGAGTAGTCGGTGAAGGTGCAAGGTGTGTCACTGGGCTGCATCTGCATTTATTTGCGGGGGGGGCGGTGCATCTTGCATGTAAGTTTTTCTTGCGGAATTATGCTACATATTATTCGTTTTCTACTACTTATCTATAAGTCTATTTGAATAAAAATCTTTGCATTTGATTTTGACATTGTCTGTTTCAATTTTGTCAGGTGTATGTCCGCCATCCTGAGTTAGCGGCCGCCAAAGCCAACCGCGACTACGTGCTCCGCGCCGTCTGCTCCGCCGTCGGGGCCATCTCCGCGGCGGCCCACGGCAGGCCCTCACATGGTGAGATTGACATACATACACAGACACACTCATGTTACAGACAGACACTCAGGGACATAGACCATCACATGGTTAGATTGACATATACAGAAACACTTATATCAAATAAAAACCATCACATGGTGAGATTGACATACACAGACCCACTTATGTTACAGACAGACACTCAGGGACGTAGATAAAGACCATCACATGGTTAGATTGACATATACAGAAACACTTATATCAAATAAAAACCATCACATGGTGAGATTGACATACACAGACCCACTTATGTTACAGACAGACACTCAGGGACATAGATAAAGACCATCACATCGTTAGATTGACATATACAGAAACACTTATATCAAATAAAAACCATCACATGGTGAGATTGACATACACAGACCCACTTATGTTACAGACAGACACTCAGGGACATAGATAAAGACCATCACATGGTTAGATTGACATATACAGAAACACTTATATCAAATAAAAACCATCACATGGTGAGATTGACATACACAGACCCACTTATGTTACAGACAGACACTCAGGGACATAGATAAAGACCATCACATGGTTAGATTGACATATACAGAAACACTTATATCAAATAAAAACCATCACATGGTGAGATTGACATACACAGACCCACTTATGTTACAGACAGACACTCAGGGACATAGATAAAGACCATCACATGGTTAGATTGACATATACAGAAACACTTATATCAAATAAAAACCATCACATGGTGAGATTGACATACACAGACCCACTTATGTTACAGACAGACACTCAGGGACATAGATAAAAACCATCACATGGTTAGATTGACATATACAGAAACACTTATATCAAATAAAAACCATCACATGGTGAGATTGACATACACAGACCCACTTATGTTACAGACAGACACTCAGGGACAGAAATAAAGACCATCACATGGTGAGATTGACATACACAGACCCACTTATGTTACAGACAGACACTGAGGGGCACAGATAGAGACCGTCACATGGTGAGATTGACATACACACACAGACACACTTATGTTACAGACAGACACTCTGGGACATAGATAGAGACCATCACATGGTGAGATTGACATACATACACAGACACACTTATGTTACAGACAGACACTCAGGGACATAGATAGAGACCATCACATGGTGAGATTGACATACATACACAGACACACTTATGTTACAGACAGACACTCAGGGACATAGATAGAGACCATCACATGGTGAGATTGACATACATACACAGACACACTTATGTTACAGACAGACACTCAGGGACATAGATAGAGACCATCACATGGTGAGATTGACATACATACACAGACACACTTATGTTACAGACAGACACTCAGGGACATAGATAGAGACCATCACATGGTGAGATTGACATACATACACAGACACACTTATGTTACAGACAGACACTCTGGGACATAGATAGAGACCATCACATGGTGAGATTGACATACATACACAGACACACTTATGTTACAGACAGACACTCAGGGACATAGATAGAGACCATCACATGGTGAGATTGACATACATACACAGACACACTTATGTTACAGACAGACACTCTGGGACATAGATAGAGACCATCACATGGTGAGATTGACATACATACACAGACACACTTATGTTACAGACAGACACTCTGGGACATAGATAGAGACCATCACATGGTGAGATTGACATACATACACAGACACACTTATGTTACAGACAGACACTCAGGGACATAGATAGAGACCATCACATGGTGAGATTGACATACATACACAGACACACTTATGTTACAGACAGACACTCTGGGACATAGATAGAGACCATCACATGGTGAGATTGACATACATACACAGACACACTTATGTTACAGACAGACACTCAGGGACATAGATAGAGACCATCACATGGTGAGATTGACATACATACACAGACACACTTATGTTACAGACAGACACTCTGGGACATAGATAGAGACCATCACATGGTGAGATTGACATACATACACAGACACACTTATGTTACAGACAGACACTCTGGGACATAGATAGAGACCATCACATGGTGAGATTGACACACACAGACACACTTATGTTACAGACAGACACTCTGGGACATAGATAGAGACCATCACATGGTGAGATTGACACACACAGACACACTTATGTTACAGACAGACACTCTGGGACATAGATAGAGACCATCACATGGTGAGATTGACATACATACACAGACACACTTATGTTACAGACAGACACTCAGGGACATAGATAGAGACCATCACAAGGTGAGATTGACATACATACACAGACACACTTATGTTACAGACAGACACTCTGGGACATAGATAGAGACCATCACATGGTGAGATTGACATACATACACAGACACACTTATGTTACAGACAGACACTCTGGGACATAGATAGAGACCATCACATGGTGAGATTGACATACATACACAGACACACTTATGTTACAGACAGACACTCTGGGACATAGATAGAGACCATCACAAGGTGAGATTGACATACATACACAGACACACTTATGTTACAGACAGACACTCTGGGACATAGATAGAGACCATCACATGGTGAGATTGACATACATACACAGACACACTTATGTTACAGACAGACACTCAGGGACATAGATAGAGACCATCACAAGGTGAGATTGACATACAGACACACTTACACTACAGATAGACACTGAGGGACACAGATAAAGACATAGATAGAGGCCGTCTGCTTCGTTGGCGACGCCATCTTTTTTTTTAATGTACAACGGGGAGACTCTTAGCTTTCATCATACCTGATGTTAAGTATTGATAAGACTGAAGATGGAAGCGAGCCTCTCCCGGAATCTAAGCCACTGAGGAACTAACTATCTTATCTCTATCTGCTGGAACACAACAATGCTGAAAACATTGTTGTTATGGCGTCAGGCTTAAATAAGATGGTGGTAGCTAGCCAGGACTTAAAACAAGTCCTACCACCAACCAAACCGAATACAATATGTACCCCCGCTGGGAATCTAACCCGGGACCCCTGGGTCTGATACCGGTGGTTGTACCACTAAACCACAGAGGCGGTTAAAAATAAGGTTTCAAATAAATGATAATAAATAAATATTTGCATACAATCACACCAATTATCTAGCCCACGTTAAGTTTCATGTAGAACCTGTGTTATAGATACTAGACAAGGGATCAGCATACTTATATACTTTTTTTGTAAATACATACATAATATACATATTAAACACCCAGACTGAAACAAATAGACTGCACACAAATATTTGTCTTGTCCGGGGATCGAACCCGGGACCTCAGGCGCAAAGGCGGGGTTAGTACCCTTGCGCAAGACAGGTCGTCATTGATACAGACTAACACACAAACAGACAGACATATATACGGGCAGACAGTATTTTATTGTATGTTTCGTTCCCAGGTTCCAACCGGCCCCCGGTGGAAGGACCCGGGGAACTGGCCCAAGCTTTGGATGATTTCGATGTGAGTCAATTTTTTATTTTTTTTATTTTTGTTAACTACGGCCGGGAGACCTGATGTTAAGTATTGATAAGGCTGAAGATGGAAGCGAGCCTCTCCCGGAATCCTTAATCACTGAGGAGCTGGCTATCTTATCTCTAACTCTCTATATTTTATTAGCTTAATAATAATATAGATATGTCGCATCAGGTCATGAGTACGGATGTTTTACGACTTACGTCATGAGTCCGTACTAATGACCCAACTGAATTTATGATTTTGTAATTTTTGCATTTTTCAATGCTATTTTTATACATATGGTAAATTTTAAATAGAAAAATATTGGAAAAAATTAACTCGGCCACAAGTGAATTCTCAGACGGGAATCGAACCCGCGACCTTTGGAAATCCGGTCCAATGCTCTAACCGCTGAGCTACCGAGACTTAAAATTAACTTGGCCACAAGTGAATTCTCAGACGGGAATCAAACCCGCGACCTTTGGAAATCCGGTCCAATGCTCTAACCGCTGAGCTACCGAGACTTAAAATTAACTCGGCCACAAGTGAATTCTCAGACGGGAATCGAACCCGCGACCTTTGGAAATCCGGTCCAATGCTCTAACCGCTGAGCTACCGAGACTTAAAATTAACTCGGCCACAAGTGAATTCTCAGACGGGAATCGAACCCGCGACCTTTGGAAATCCGGTCCAATGCTCTAACCGCTGAGCTACCGAGACACTTGTGGCCGAGTTAATTTTTTCCAATATTTTTCTATTTAAAATTTACCATAAGTGACCCAACTGAAGTTGCACCGGAATGCAAGCGCCACCTGGCGGCGCTGTACACAGTCTAGGAGTGGCGCGGTGGAACCAGTGTGACCATTTGTGGCAGATTTCTGTCATTTGGGCAGATTTAGCACCTGAATTTTAAGTGTGGCAGATTATGCCGACGATTTCGAAAAGTGGCAGAATTTGGCAGATTTGAAAGAAATCTTTCAAATACTTAAAATTAATTAAGAATTCCTTCAAATTTGCCAAATTTTGCCAATTTTTTTCACTGTATGATTTAAATTTATGACTAAGTATGGCAATTAATCTATAATAAGGTTTATTTTGTTATTAATGTAACTGATCATTAGTTTCTTAATAATGAATTGTAGTAGAACTCCTTCAAATTCCTAATGGAGTAGCTTTTTTTTTATTTTATTTTTTTGGTCATTTGAAGTGGAATATTGGTTTTTTGGTGATTTGGTAGATTTGGCAGATTTTTGCTCGTGGTTTGGCAGATTCGTCGTTTCTGAGATGGTCACACTGGGTGGAACACACTTTAGCTCTGGCTGGCACCACGATAAGTCCTCTCCAAGGAACTGTACCGCGATCCCTTTTCATATTGAGTGTTCATAATTAATTGTCATTGTCTAGTTAATATACCACGTTTAAACTTTTCTTTATTCTTCTTCTTTATTTCCGTTCGTACACGCCCCGACGATGTCTGAGCAAGGCCCTGACACCCCTGATCCTATAGATATGTTTTTTTGATGATTTAGAATGTTGATCATATTGTGTGTATAGTAATCTATATCTCCTCCAATCACTCCCTGGATGGCCATTATGGGGGGGCTAATTGTCCTCCCTTTCAATTCGTCATTTGAAAGATATTCACATTCTTCAGGCCGTCACTATTTGACATTTGATAGGGATTGTGATCCGGGCGCGTTTTGAAAGGTATTGAATGAACAAAATTGAACTGTCTAGGCAAAGTGACACTCGAAAATATCTTTCAAATGTATAGAGAAGTGTCAAATGAAGTGTCATTTAAAACATCATTTTGTTTATGTTAAACAATTCCATAAATCACTAGCACAATCACAATACTTTTGAAAGGGATTGTGATGGATTTTGAAATTAGACAATTAGGGGGCTGGACCTCTATTTTTGAATCACTCGTCGCGCGAGTGGCGAGGCGGACGAGGAGGCGATCAGGCGATTAGCGACCTTGTATGCGTGGACATAGCACGCTTTTCGCTTTGCCCCTCGCGCTCACGCGTTGGGAGGCGGTACTACAGGCGAAAAGCGAAGCTATGTAAATACCTGCAAGGTCGCTTTTACGGAATACGGAAACTCTAACGTCGCACGGAAATCAGTAGAATCCTCGAGACGAGTGAATCAAAAATAGAGCTTCTGGTCACAGCTCGGTCGATCCTTGGCAGAGAACCAAGGCTCCAAAGTTACCTCGATTGTATGAAAATCGGCTAGGGTCGTTAATAGGCTATTAGACAGGTTTTGAAAATCCATTTTATATTATGTAGTGGAGCTTAAGGAACCCAGTAAAAGTTGTTTTTTTTTTATTCTGGTACATATTTGCTGAAAAATATCAAATAAAATATTCAATATTTAAATAGCGCGCCAAAACGCAACTTTTACAATATGGCGCTGCAATGGGTTCGGTGACGTCACTTGCCTGTATTCTGCATATCATCCACATACGTAGGCAAACGAGGTTTACAAGCAGGTGACGTCATTATAATTTCGACCAATCAGGAGCGTTTTGTGTCACGAGACAAAACGTTTAAAAAATGCGTTTTTATTTACTTATTTCTAAATAAATTTATAATTATTTTCAACTTACGTTAAAAAAAACCATTATTAAACTCATAATTTATACTGATAACAGTAATTGACACTTTATTTTTTGCATTGTCAAATAGCCTATTATGTGACCACCGCTGAATAAAAATTATAACAAACTTCTAAATAATATAAAAGCTATAGAAACTGATTAAATGTTTCATAATAAAATTAAAGATTATCTGATACAGAATTGTTTTTATGATTTAAAAGATTTCTTTAAATAGCGTATGCCTATAGATATGAGTTTTAGATAATTTAAAAGTTTTTTATTTGCAACGCCCTTGCAGCGTTCATATTGCGATCTATTCTGTACCTACTTATAAGACCAGGGGGTTAATTGTCTAATTAAAAATCTATCGCAATCCCTTTCAATTCGTAATTTGAAAGATATTCAGGCCGTTACTATTTGACATTTGAAAGGGATTGTAATCGGGACGCGTTTTAAAAGGTATGGAATAAACGAAATTGAACTGTCTAAGCAATATGACAGACGAAAATATCACAATCACAATACCTCTGAAAGGGATTGTGATAGATTTTATATTAGACAATTAGGGGGCAGATCTATTTTTGATTCACTCGTTTTTTTACTGATTTTCTTGCGACATTTGAGTTTCCGTACTTTCCGTATTTCTGTAATAGCGACCTTGCGAGTGTAGACATAAGCTCGCTTTTCGTCTGTCTGTATTACCGCCTCCCAACGTGAACGCGCGAGTGTCTAGCGAAAAGCGACCTTATGTCTACAGAGGCAAGGTCGCTATTTGCCTTATCGCCTCGCCACTCGCGGGACGAGTGAATCAAAAATAGAGCTTCAATATGGAGCAATAAATATTATGACTGTGACTATCATTTTTAATTATTTTTGCACCAGGAACGCATGGTGATGGAGCCGCTTGCCTACTCCGAGCTCCGAACCCGGCCTTCTTTGGAAGAACGACTGGAATCCATCATATCGGGGGCTGCTCTCATGGCTGACAGCTCTTGTACCAGGTAATACTCAATGCTCAATCATTTAATTTTTTTTTCTATCTATATCTTTATCTGTTTGGCGCAGAGGTACTAACTCTGCCTTTTCGCCAGGGGTCCCGGGTTCGATCCCCGGACAAGAGAAATATTTGTGTGCATGAACACGCCTATTTGTCTTGGTCTGGGTGTTTAATATGTATTTATGTATGTATTTACAAAAGAGTATATAAGTATGTTTACCCGTTACCTAGTATCCATAACACAAGTTCTTCATGATACTTAACGTGCGGGCTAGATAATTGGTGTGATTGTATGGAAATATGTATATTTATTTATTTATAATGATGTATGTATTTACAAAAAAAAGTATATAAGTATGTTTATCCGTTATCTAGTATCCATAACACAAGTTCTTCATGAAACTTAACGTCGGCTAGATTAATCGGTGTGGTTGTATGCAAATATTTAGTATTATTATATTATTTATTGCTTCCATAATGAAATTTAAAATTTTAGTAACATAATATCTACTAAAACTATCCGAAAGTAACTAGAAACTACGGAATTGGTTAAAAATCGGCTAATCTAACTTACGATAATACTATGGAAAATATGTCAAAATGTAACCAGGCAAAACGAACCGTTTTTTAATTTTTGCATTTTCAATGTTATTTTTGTACTTATGATATATTTAAAAAAGTAAAATATTCACCCACGATCTTTGGTAATCCGGTCCAATGCTTTAATGGCCCAATATTTCCAAAGGTCGTGGGTTCGAGTCCCATCTGAGAATTCACTTGTGGTCGAGTTGATTTTTTCCAATATTTTTCTATTAAAAATGTATCATAAGTATAAAAACAGCATTGAAAAATGCAAAAAAAAAAACATAAATACTTTAATTTTTTTGCATACCGTATTAAAGAGAAGTTTGACAGAATGTCACATAAAACTACGCATGTTCCATTCTGTTCCTGTTTGAATGGCATTCAAATATCATATAAAACTATATCTATAGAAATATTATAAAGAGGAAAGATTTGACTGTTTGCATTGAATAGGCTCCGAAATTACTGAACGGATTTGGATGAAATTTGGTACACAGATAGTAGATAGCCTGGTTATGAACATAGGATAGTAATAAAACAATTTTTGCGGAATATTTAGTGCAATTTATTTACCCGAAATATTATATTTGGTTCTATAATTTTTCGGTTTATTTGAGGTTTTTTGGTTAAAAGGATGACGATTTTTTATTTGTAGAGACGAGCGGCGCGAGCGGATCGTGGCGGAGTGCAACGCCGTGCGGCAGGCGCTGCAGGACCTGCTGCGGGAGTACATGACCAACGTGAGTACCGTCGTAGGGACGGCAGGCGCTGCAGGACCTGCTGCGGGAGTACATGACCAACGTGAGTACCGTCGTAGGGACGGCAGGCGCTGCAGGACCTGCTGCGGGAGTACATGACCAACGTGAGTACCGTCGTAGGGACGGCAGGCGCTGCAGGACCTGCTGCGGGAGTACATGACCAACGTGAGTACCGTCGTAGGGACGGCAGGCGCTGCAGGACCTGCTGCGGGAGTACATGACCAACGTGAGTACCGTCGTAGGGACGGCAGGCGCTGCAGGACCTGCTGCGGGAGTACATGACCAACGTGAGTACCGTCGTAGGGACGGCAGGCGCTGCAGGACCTGCTGCGGGAGTACATGACCAACGTGAGTACCGTCGTAGGGACGGCAGGCGCTGCAGGACCTGCTGCGGGAGTACATGACCAACGTGAGTACCGTCGTAGGGACGGCAGGCGCTGCAGGACCTGCTGCGGGAGTACATGACCAACGTGAGTACCGTCGTAGGGACGGCAGGCGCTGCAGGACCTGCTGCGGGAGTACATGACCAACGTGAGTACCGTCGTAGGGACGGCAGGCGCTGCAGGACCTGCTGCGGGAGTACATGACCAACGTGAGTACCGTCGTAGGGACGGCAGGCGCTGCAGGACCTGCTGCGGGAGTACATGACCAACGTGAGTACCGTCGTAGGGACGGCAGGCGCTGCAGGACCTGCTGCGGGAGTACATGACCAACGTGAGTACCGTCGTAGGGACGGCAGGCGCTGCAGGACCTGCTGCGGGAGTACATGACCAACGTGAGTACCGTCGTAGGGACGGCAGGCGCTGCAGGACCTGCTGCGGGAGTACATGACCAACGTGAGTACCGTCGTAGGGACGGCAGGCGCTGCAGGACCTGCTGCGGGAGTACATGACCAACGTGAGTACCGTCGTAGGGACGGCAGGCGCTGCAGGACCTGCTGCGGGAGTACATGACCAACGTGAGTACCGTCGTAGGGACGGCAGGCGCTGCAGGACCTGCTGCGGGAGTACATGACCAACGTGAGTACCGTCGTAGGGACGGCAGGCGCTGCAGGACCTGCTGCGGGAGTACATGACCAACGTGAGTACCGTCGTAGGGACGGCAGGCGCTGCAGGACCTGCTGCGGGAGTACATGACCAACGTGAGTACCGTCGTAGGGACGGCAGGCGCTGCAGGACCTTCTGCGGGAGTACATGACCAACGTGAGTACCGTCGTAGGGACGGCAGGCGCTGCAGGACCTGCTGCGGGAGTACATGACCAACGTGAGTACCGTCGTAGGGACGGCAGGCGCTGCAGGACCTGCTGCGGGAGTACATGACCAACGTGAGTACCGTCGTAGGGACGGCAGGCGCTGCAGGACCTGCTGCGGGAGTACATGACCAACGTGAGTACCGTCGTAGGGACGGCAGGCGCTGCAGGACCTGCTGCGGGAGTACATGACCAACGTGAGTACCGTCGTAGGGACGGCAGGCGCTGCAGGACCTGCTGCGGGAGTACATGACCAACGTGAGTACCGTCGTAGGGACGGCAGGCGCTGCAGGACCTGCTGCGGGAGTACATGACCAACGTGAGTACCGTCGTAGGGACGGCAGGCGCTGCAGGACCTGCTGCGGGAGTACATGACCAACGTGAGTACCGTCGTAGGGACGGCAGGCGCTGCAGGACCTGCTGCGGGAGTACATGACCAACGTGAGTACCGTCGTAGGGACGGCAGGCGCTGCAGGACCTGCTGCGGGAGTACATGACCAACGTGAGTACCGTCGTAGGGACGGCAGGCGCTGCAGGACCTGCTGCGGGAGTACATGACCAACGTGAGTACCGTCGTAGGGACGGCAGGCGCTGCAGGACCTGCTGCGGGAGTACATGACCAACGTGAGTACCGTCGTAGGGACGGCAGGCGCTGCAGGACCTGCTGCGGGAGTACATGACCAACGTGAGTACCGTCGTAGGGACGGCAGGCGCTGCAGGACCTGCTGCGGGAGTACATGACCAACGTGAGTACCGTCGTAGGGACGGCAGGCGCTGCAGGACCTGCTGCGGGAGTACATGACCAACGTGAGTACCGTCGTAGGGACGGCAGGCGCTGCAGGACCTGCTGCGGGAGTACATGACCAACGTGAGTACCGTCGTAGGGACGGCAGGCGCTGCAGGACCTGCTGCGGGAGTACATGACCAACGTGAGTACCGTCGTAGGGACGGCAGGCGCTGCAGGACCTGCTGCGGGAGTACATGACCAACGTGAGTACCGTCGTAGGGACGGCAGGCGCTGCAGGACCTGCTGCGGGAGTACATGACCAACGTGAGTACCGTCGTAGGGACGGCAGGCGCTGCAGGACCTGCTGCGGGAGTACATGACCAACGTGAGTACCGTCGTAGGGACGGCAGGCGCTGCAGGACCTGCTGCGGGAGTACATGACCAACGTGAGTACCGTCGTAGGGACGGCAGGCGCTGCAGGACCTGCTGCGGGAGTACATGACCAACGTGAGTACCGTCGTAGGGACGGCAGGCGCTGCAGGACCTGCTGCGGGAGTACATGACCAACGTGAGTACCGTCGTAGGGACGGCAGGCGCTGCAGGACCTGCTGCGGGAGTACATGACCAACGTGAGTACCGTCGTAGGGACGGCAGGCGCTGCAGGACCTGCTGCGGGAGTACATGACCAACGTGAGTACCGTCGTAGGGACGGCAGGCGCTGCAGGACCTGCTGCGGGAGTACATGACCAACGTGAGTACCGTCGTAGGGACGGCAGGCGCTGCAGGACCTGCTGCGGGAGTACATGACCAACGTGAGTACCGTCGTAGGGACGGCAGGCGCTGCAGGACCTGCTGCGGGAGTACATGACCAACGTGAGTACCGTCGTAGGGACGGCAGGCGCTGCAGGACCTGCTGCGGGAGTACATGACCAACGTGAGTACCGTCGTAGGGACGGCAGGCGCTGCAGGACCTGCTGCGGGAGTACATGACCAACGTGAGTACCGTCGTAGGGACGGCAGGCGCTGCAGGACCTGCTGCGGGAGTACATGACCAACGTGAGTACCGTCGTAGGGTCGGCAGGCGCTGCAGGACCTGCTGCGGGAGTACATGACCAACGTGAGTACCGTCGTAGGGACGGCAGGCGCTGCAGGACCTGCTGCGGGAGTACATGACCAACGTGAGTACCGTCGTAGGGACATCATGATGATCATCCATCATCAGCCTGTGGACGTCCACTGCTGGACGTAGGCCTCTGCTAGATCACGCCTATGGTGGCGATCATAGGAGGCTGTTAGCCTACTGCTACCACGCTGGCCAGACGGGTTGGTAGAGGGTTTGCTTCAAGTTTTCCTTCTCTCGCACAGGTGCTCAATGCGTCGAGCCTCTTAGTCGACTCTTACGACATCGCAGGCATGTCAGGGTGTGGTGACACTTGTATTCTTAGGCCGTAACCACACGGTAAAATAGAATACAGTACAGTAAACACATTGTCATCCATCTCAATGAATCGCACTGTATTGAGCAAATAAATAATTTCTATTTCTATTTCTCCCCAGGCCGGTAAATCAGAACAAACCGAAGGTCTAGAGCGTGCTATAGAGCATATGTGCCGCAAAACTAGGGACTTGAGGAGGCAGCTGAGGAAAGCCGTCGTCGATCATGTGTCTGACAGGTAAATTTATTGGAATAAACTTATAAATAAGTACTTTTGAATCGTCTAATTTCTTTGCCCCTTCCATTCAGTCTAAATCTAACTTAAGACAACGATTTGTAGTAATACTGATTAGAGACACACCTTTTTGCACTTAACTTAAGAATCGCTAAGTCAAAGTCAAAGATTTTTATTCAAATAGACTTATAGATAAGTGCTTTCGAATAGTTTTTTTTTTCTACCAGCCATTCAGGACATACTTTAACTGATAAGACGAACGGCCGCAAGAAAACTTATCAGCTTTAACAGAAACAACATTTACAATGGACCATGTTGTTGCCAAACACAAATCTACAATCTTGAAATATATTTTAAAAAATATTAAGATTAGCTTTAGACGCTCGATATTGGGCCCGTAAGTTAAGAATAGGCTTAGTGGATTTTAAGAACGTCATATTCAGCGGTGGTCAAATAATTAACGTGTGTTAAGCCGATTTTCATACAATCGAGGTAACTTTGGAGCCTTGGTTCTCTGCCAAGGATTCACCGAGCTGTGATCTGATTATGGCCATCCAGGGAGCGAAAGAAGGCGATCCAGATTGCCATACATGGTCATACACATGCCAACTGATCTGATCAACATTCGTAAGGATGTAGGGATCAGTTTTCAAATTTCAGAAATTCCATACATTTTTATGCTAATTTCGCGTTTTTTTTTAAACATATCCATACATCTCTTAGAATGTTGTTTAGATTCGTTGGGTGTGTATAGCAATCTGCATCTCCATTCATTCCCTAGATGGCCATAATCAGATCACAGCTCGGTCAATCCTTGGCAGAGAACCAAGGCTCCAAAGTTACCTCGATTGTATGAAAATCGGCTAATGTCGTTAATTATGTGACCACCACCACCGTAACAATAACTTCATTTGGCATAAGATACAGAGGTACTGTTACATAGCAAGGGTAATTACAAAATATACAATTCAAATGGTTGGTGGTACGTAACAGGTATACTGTGACAACTACCCTCCACGCCAGTTATAAAAAAACCGGTCACAAGCGAGTCGGCCTTGGGCACCGAGGGTTCCGTACCGTCATAATATATCGTCTTCATACATGGGCATACCAAACCAAAAGCAAATAAGCATAAAATCACTTTGATAAATATTAAACAAGAAAATATACTAGAAAAAAGCAACTTGTCTCATGTCGCTCTGACGGTATTCGAACCCGTATCCTTGGGAATCCGGTCCCATTTTTATTTTATTATTATTTATTTAATATCAGACAACATAGGTCCATTTGTTAGTAATACTTAAAACTAATTGTTAGTATAATTACAAATTTCAATGATAAATTAGAGATTATTAATACATCACAATAAAATTGACAAGAATTTAAAATGAGTATCATGTCAAGCCATGAGGCATCGCACAGCATTGTTTTATATACAAACAGTTTAACCTGCTGGCGATCATGTTCAGGATACTGTTGGTATGCACTAATAAACCAATTATGACCAATTACTCAGAGACCTATGAGGACACGTCGAATATTTCTAGTATATTCACCTTTCTACGGTGTTGGCCACCGTCGTTTCATCAATGAGATATATATTTTCTTGTTTAATATTTATCACATAGGGATAGCATTGTAGAAAGCAAAATTAGAAAGTTATAATTAGATTAGAACAGCCTTAGGTGATACCTAAGTTAGAGCCAATGGGTGTAATGTAATACCTTTTAAAGAATACAAGACTTTTTTAGTAAATTACCAACTAGTTTGACACAAATGTCGTTCGATAAGTATAAAACTAAATTGTATTATTTAATACTGGATAAAACATATTACTCTGTTACTGAATTCCTTAATGATAGTTTGGTAAATTACTTTCATTGAATTATGTATAGTGGATATTAATATTTTGACATTCATAAGTATATTCCAATTAGAATACCAAAACAAATTCAGGACATACAAAACGAAACAGACTTTTATAATAAATTAAAAGAATATTTAATACAGAAATGTTTTTATACATTAACAGAATTTTTTAATTAATTTATCTTAGTTCTATAGGCTTATATGATCTCGTTATATGTATAATATTATGTTTGTTATAGATTTTAATTTCGTTACCTAAAAACTTTATGTTAATTAAGTCATTATAATTTTATATTTAAGTCGCAATACCCTTACAAGGCCATATTTAAAATACTTTTTTTTTGTTGTCTCTTAAGTAGAAGAAACCTCAAATTCTTAGTTTTAACTTTATAGGTATTTAGTGTTTAACTTTTTAGGTATATTTAGTAATATACATTAATTTTCTATGCCCATACAGGGTCATGTTTTCTGGTACCATCCATGTTTTATAAGATCTTATGTAACCAAACATGTTGCAATAAAATATATGACTATGACTATTATTTTTGTTGACATTGTAAAATTTCACTACGTTCTTGACATTTATGTTAATTGCTTTTTGGATTTAAGATTAGAACTTAACATTAATGAGTGGGCACTGGCTGTATAATTTGACATTTGTAATACACCTAACAACTATAATATTTACTTTGACATTTGTAAAAATCATTGTTTGTATTTTTGTAAGCATTTTGACATTGTCATAACTCAGAATGAAGATTTAGTATTTGCACGTCGACAAACTCGACAGATCATGTTGCGCAATAATCAATATTATAAAACCATGTATTTACCATGTCCTTGCAAATAAATGAATTATGAATTAGACTTTTGGAAATGTCTCATAATTAATAATAATAACTCTGATGTTTTTTCTTGTCTGCAGCTTCTTGGAGACCAATGTTCCTCTATTAGTCCTGATGGAGGCGGCTCGCAACGGGCATGAGAAGGAGGTTGAAGAATATGCGCTGGTGTTCACCGAACATGCCAATAAATTGGTTGAGGTGAGCATTTGGGGATATTTTGGGAAAATAATGGCAAAAAAACTGGCGATTCTGGAGAAAGATTAAGAGATTTTGGATTAAAATGTTGGCTATTTTTGGGGAAAATGGGACATTTTGGGCAAGAAGGAGATATTTATAGGAAAGTTGCAGACATTTTCGGCCAATAAACAAAGTTTTTTGTGTAATTAAGAGGACGTTCTCGATTTTATGAAGTGAGATGACATTTTTTATGATTTTGTAATTTTTCCCTTTTTCAATGCTATTTTTATACTTATGGTAAATTTTAAATATTGGAAAAAATTAACTCGGCTACATTAAGCCACTTAAGTCTCGGTAGCTCAGCGGTTAGGGCATTGGACCGGATTTCCAAAGGTCGCGGGTTCGATTCCCGTCTGAGAATTCACTTGTGGCCGAGTTAATTTTTTCCATTATTTTTCTATTTAAAATTTACCATGAGATGACATTCTTATTAAACTAGCGGCCACCAGGTTTCGCCCGCGTGGCTCCCGTTCCCGTGGGAATATCGGAATAAAAAGTATTCTATGTTTTGATGCAGGCTAACTTCTATCTCTGCTGTACTGTACCAGATAACATCCAAATCTTTTCAGTAGTAAACAAATTGACATACTTTCGTATTTATAATACTAGCAGCCGTCCGCGGTTTCCGTTCCTGTGGGAATATGGGGATAAAAAGTAGCTCTTTTTTTACGACGGGTAGACTTGATAAGGCTGATGATGGAAGCGAGCCTCTCCTGGTACCCTCAACCACTGAGGAACTGGCTATCTTATCTCTAACTGCCGGAACACAACAACGCTGAAATCATTGTTGTTATGGCGTCAGCCTTAGATAATATGGTGGTAGCTAGCCAGGCGGACTTACAACAAGTCCTACCACCAACCAAACCGAATACAATATGTTCACCCGCTTGGAATCGAACCCGGCACCCCTGGGTCTGATACCG
This sequence comes from Chrysoteuchia culmella, assembly GCA_910589605.1. Lineage (NCBI taxonomy): Eukaryota > Metazoa > Arthropoda > Insecta > Lepidoptera > Crambidae > Chrysoteuchia > Chrysoteuchia culmella. The sequence continues at coordinate 11,357,832 of OU342670.1, read as the reverse complement.
GTGGTTGTACCATAGAGGCGGTTGAATTAATATGTCTGTTTGTCCCCAGGTGGCCAACCTAGTGTGCTCGATGTCCAACAACGAGGACGGCGTCAAGATGGTGCGACATGCTGCTGAGCAAATCGAGGCGCTCTGCCCGCAGGTGAGGGATATTACACGCAATACATTCATACACACACACACAGTCATCAGCCACTTCAGCGTCCCCACTGCTGGGGCACCTGGTCTTCCTCATCGATGGATAAGTAGAACGGTGGATTGATGGGTTTTAACGACTGCAAATGCAGCCGGGACTGACGGCTTAAGGTGGTACGACTTCCATACAAACAAACATTGCACATTAATTGGTTCATCATACATTAATAATTCATAAATACATGTGCAACTAACTCGTTTCAGTTGTTTGTTTGCGCGAATTTATAAATAAAATGTACTTTCATACATGAGCTATATAAATGCGATGGGTCACACACACATACGTAGAATTATTGAAATTAAAAGATATTAGTTTACTTGTGTTTTATGTATGAATGTACAATTATTTTAATTGTTTTGCGCAAACAAATAACTGAAACGAGTTAGTTGCGCATATATTTATGTATTATTAAGGTATGATGAACCAATAATTGTGTAAAGTTTGTTTGTATAGAAGTCGTACCACCTTAACGTGCCTTCCGAAGCGCGGAAGAGCTCGAGATAGTAAAATATTTAATATATAGCATAAATTTCCCTCGCCTCAGCCAAGCGTTGTATAAAAATGGCTATTTAGTTGTTATATACAGGGTGTAAGGGGCGTCGTCGCGAATACTGAAACCACAGACTCAGACCATTATTCTGAGCAACTTTCCCAAAGAAACATATATCGGAAATTAAAAAATTTTTTCGACTCTCCATAGAAAATGATCAACTGAGCGTGTCGAAAAAATTTTTTCATTTCCGATTTCTGAGTCTGTGGTTTCAGTTTTCGCGACGACGCCCCTTACACCCTGTATGTTTGTTAGTTACATTTTAGTTAAGTTTAAAATCAAAAGTAAAATGTAGTTTTTATAAGTAGACTTAGGTAGTCATCATTTTGTTTGTTTTTCTAAGCATGCTGTGCTTACTTCGAGTAGGGTTAATCCTAGTAAGTTAGTTTTTCATAACTTACTATTTGCCTAGATTATTGTGGATTGTACCTAGTTTAGTAAGCCAAATAATAATAAAAAAAAATTTTGGTCACCCATCCCGTGCCCACCATGGCGAAAGTTGCTTAACCTCAACAATCGCAGGCCAAGCGCGCGAACCACTGCGCCACAGCACTGGCCTTCCTTTTGGAAGGATAAGGAGAACGGGCCATGACCCACCACGCGGGATCAATGCCCAATGGATTGGTGGGTTAAACTTATAATATTAGTATGGTATTAGGTATTTTTATCTATGAAATTGCCGATTTGTATTGTAGGGATGATGATGGAAGTATGGGTAAAGGGTGGAAGATGGTAAGCCACTTTTAGGGCCTGCGCAGACGACGGACATTGGAGGACTTTTTGTCCGCGATACGACCTTATTACTAAGACTATAAAGTTGAATATATAACGCAGACTATCGCGTACTTTTTACGGATATTCGCGATCTAAGTTCAATCTTATTTGGTTAACAATAAAGACGTGTCGCGGACAAAAAGTCCTCCGTTATCCGTCGTCTGCGCTAGCTCATAGGTAGTCCGGGGACATTTGTATATATGTGAAGCGGCTGGCGAAACTTTGTAAGCGCGATGTAGGTTTCCATACGTGTTATTGGATCGCCATACTCAATTGTTATCAGCGCCATCTATTTGACGCACTGTGAATACATGTTTCTAGCACCGCGTGTGTAGTATGTGCGGCGTCGGGTAGATGTCGCCACATGTATGAAAAATTTCAAAGAAAGTTCGTTTTCCATACTAACAATTTTTGTTAGTTACTACCGCAAATGCTAATGCCACATTTTTTTTTATATACAAGCATTGTATGAAGTCAGAGCAGTCTAATTCTTTATTTTTGAAATAAAACAACTTATGCGGAATATGTAGTGCGATTTATTTACCCAAAATATATATTTGGTACTGTAATTTTTCGGTTTATTTGAGGTTAAGTTAAGATAAGATAAAATTTATTTGCTTGTATATGGTTACATATTGATCTTAAATAACTAGTTTCCAACATATTCTACCGCATTTAGCGATGTGTAAATATTCATTTTTACAACAAAAAATCTAATTGTAATTACCACAAAACAAAAGTATTATAAGTTTTACGAGCATTAGCCAAGATTATTAATAAAAAAGATGTCAATAGATAAGGTTATAGGTTTTTTGGTTTACCGACGTTTCGGCACCTTTTCAGTTGCCATGGTCACGGGTTGACTAGCTACTTATAAGTCTACCTTCACAATGTTGATTTATAATTGCTTTCGGAAACGGTTAGATAATTACTAATTAAAAGTTAATAATTTTTACTATGGCAACAAATATTGAGTTTAGTATTTTGATTTGTTTGCTATTTAAAGTATTTATTATTAACAACAGAAAAACTAATAATCCTACTGGCAGTTCACAAATTGGGAGGGCTTTCGAAGGAAGATACTGCCAAGAAAACTTCGGAAGCGGGCCGACCTCCATCTTTATGTTATTTATCTACAAAAAGAGCTAACCGTATCTTTAGGTCTTGCAGTGTGTTATTTGGGTTGAGACTTTAATTTATGGATAATAGGATCGCGGCTCCCTATGCTTCTCTTTGTTTGACCGATGTATGAGAGTATATTTCGGGTATTTAAATCGCACTAAATATTCCGCAGAAGTTGTTTTATTTCAATTATGAGTGCGCGAAGAAACGTAGATGTCTTTTTTTATGATTTTTTGTAATTTTTGCATTTTCAATGCTATTTTTATATTGGAAAAAATTAACTCGGCCACAAGTGAATTGTCAGACGGGAATCGAACCTTTGGAAATCCCGTCCAATGCTCTAACCGCTGGGCTACCGAGACTTGCGAACCACCGTCGAAATTGGCTGGCCTACAGCGTATTAAAAAAAATTACAAAAGTATTGGAGAATTTCGACGGTGGTTCGCAAGTCTCGGTAGCTCAGCGGTTTGATGTCTTTATTTTTATTAAAAAAATTATGAGTATATATTATAAATTATATTAAATAATGTAGTCATTTTTGCTAACAAAAAAATTAAGCAAGTAGCTTTCGAGGCATTTTTAATCGTATAAGAAACGAAAATAATAATGTTATGATAAATGATTCTTGATCGATAAGATCTTAATCTTTACTAATATTATAAAGAGGAAAGATTTGGTTGTTTGTTTGTTTGCATTGAATTAGCTCCGAAACTACTGAACGGATTCGGATGAAATTTGATACACAGATAGTCTGGTTATGAACAAAGGATAGTTTTTATCCCGATATTCCCACGGGAACGGGAACCACGCGGGCGAAACCGCAAGCGGCCGCTAGTTTAATATAAAATCAAGCAATTGATGTGCCTTTTAATCATGGAAGTAGTAAGGTTTCCTACAAGTGTTTTGGTTGGTGGTAGGACTTGTTGTAAGTCCGCCTGGCTAGCTACCACCATCTTATCTAAGCATGACGCTTATCTAACAATGTATTTAGCATTGTTGTGTTCCGGCAGTTAGAGATAAGATAGCCAGTTCCTCAGTGATGAGGATCCCCGGAGAGGCTCACTTCCATCTTCAGCCTTATCAATACTTAACATCAGGTATGATGATGGCTAAGAGTGTCCCCGTTGTTCATAAAAAAAAAGAAGTGTAAGAAAAAAAAACGTCAATTTCATAGGTAAAGCCTATTATTTATGATAATTTTTAAATAGAAAAATATTGGTAAAAAACATCTCGGCCACAAGTGAATTCTCAGATGGGACCGGACAGAGCATTCGACTGGATTTCCAAAGGTCGTGGGTTCGAGTCCCATTTAGCATCAGTATAAAAATAGCATTGAAACTTGCAAAAATTCAAAAATCATAAGAAAGACCTATTATACGGTTCAGACCTATTAAGTGTCGGTAGTTCAGTGGTTAGAACATTGGACCGGATTTCCAAAGGTTGAATTTTTCCAATATTTTTCTAATTAAAATGTATCATAAAGACCATGTAGTATAGTAATCTTGTAATGCGAGAAATTTGACGACTCTGTATGAAATAAAAACAGGGAGAACAAAACAGCCCTTGACGAGTTCCTTCTCGTTACGCGGTCTCCCGCCGTAGGGTTTGTGAACCGATGGCGTAGCTTCTTTGACGTTTTTTGTTATGGAAGGCTGGAAAGTTGGTTATTATGCGGCGAGTTACCTCTATTGAAATCTGAGCAAGTGAAGAATTCTAGGACTGAACCACGAGCGTAGCGAGTGGTTAAAAGATTGAATCCTGAGCGAAGCGAGGATTTCAAAGGTACAAGACGCTAAAAACTTTTCTGCCGAGCGCAACACACAATTTTTCACCTCAAAACAGTGAGGAACATTTATGGTTGTTTCCGCGGTCAACTTCCGGTAAAAAAATCTTTAAACATAAAGTTTAATCTAAATATACCTTATTCTCGTTGTTTCAATGATATAAAAAAAAAACTAAAATAATAAAAAAGGGAGTATTATAGTTAGTTCAAAGTTATTTAAAGTAGGAATATATTGTTACTTATTAATAAGAATAAAAACGATTAAAATAAATAAATGTAAATGTTGACACTGACATGAGGTACAAGACAAAGAAAATCTAATATTAAAGATTTATGTCACAGTCCGAAATCCAATTATAGGTTGTGAAATCTCACCCAGCCTTATATAAAATTCTTATAACAAATAGTTTAAACTTATTGTTATTGTTTTTATGATTCAATGAACTAAAATAATATAATAAAACCAAAACGGAGTATTATAATTAATTTAAAGCTATTTAAAATTAGAATCAAATTTAACAAAAAAGTCAATAGTGCGATTCGGAACGCATTATGACAAATTTTTAGGCATTAAATTAAAAAAAGTACTTTGCCGCGCTAGGCCGCAAAAAACGATTTTCTACGCCTAAACTGATTGACAAATCCTTTTCAGAGCGTTTGAGGTGAAAAATATTTGATTTATTTTTTATTTATTTAGGTAACAAACAGTCGTATACAATCATTCTTAAATATAACCTTAGAAACAAACAGATCTTAAAGTACCCTAACTTAAATACAAACAATATATAATTGTGCAAAATTGTGTCAGATGCTATCATCTTTTAAAATGTACCGAAAAAAGAAATGAAATGATGCGGAATAAAAAAAAATAAACAAAATTATGATGTTTATTTATAATTTATATAAAAAAAATATTTATAAAAGAAGCCATAAATTAATAAATGATATTGACTTTGACTATTATATTGTTGTCGCTAGGTAATAAACGCGGCCCGCGTTCTCGCGGCTCGGCCCCGCTCGCGCGTGGCCCAAGAGAACGCCACCGCCTTCGCCCGCGCCTGGGAAGCCGCCGTCAAATTGCTGACCGAAGCTGTCGATGATATCACCACTATTGATGACTTTTTGGCTGTTAGCGGTGAGTTGAAGTTTTTTTTTTTTACTGTGTCTGGGTGTAATTTGTGCCGTGTGGTGACGGCCTCAGAATACGCGTGTCAGCACTCCCTTACATGCCTGGGATGTCGTAAGAGTCGACTAACGGCCGGTTTCAATATTCTATCCCTAACAAGAGTTAGGCCTATCTTAGTTACGTTACTTAGCAACCGCTGTTAATTTGGATCATTTTGGGCTGATTAACAAAAATATCTAGGCAACAAAGCTCTAGTAAGCCTAACTCTTACTGTGGATAGGTTATTGAAACCGACGCTAAGAGGCTCGACGCATTGAACACCTGTGCGAGAGAAGGAACACTTGAAACAAACCCTCTACCAGCCCGTCTGGCCAGCGTGGTGGCAGTAGGCTAATAGCCTCCTATGAACGCCACAACAGGCGTTAGCTAGGAGAGGCCTATGTCCAGCAGTGGACGTCCACAGGCTGATGATGTGTGTATGTAAAAAACCCTAATACTTTTGCACTGTTTCTGGGTGTTTATGAATGACTTATTGGATATTAACGGTAAATTGAAGAAAATAAAATATATTGTATTTATGATTTTTTATTTTTTGCATTTTTCAATGCTATTTTTATACTTATGATAAATTTTAAATAGAACAATATCTTTCTATTTAAGACGAGACTTTTCTAAGTCTCGGTAGCTCACTGGTTAGAGCATTGGACCGGATTTCCAAACGTAAAATCGAACCCCATAGCTTCATAATCAACTCATGAAATAGAAAAATATTGGAAAATGTCAACTCGGTCACAAGTGAATTCTCAGATGGTATAAAAATTGCATAGAAAAATAGAAAAATTATAAAATAAAATATTTATTTATTATCAATGTTTCCAGAGAACCACATCCTGGAAGACGTGAACAAATGCGTGGTGGCTTTACAAGAAGGGGATCCTGATTCGTTGGAGAGGACTGCTGGTGCTATCCGTGGGAGAGCTAACAGGTCAGAAGGGGCGTCGTCGTTTCAGCCACATAACACCCACTGCTGGGTATAGGCCTCTCCAAAAGGGGGGGTTTGCCACAATCGCCACGCTTGGCAGGCGGGTTGGCGATCGCAGTATGGCCAACTGTGTAGGAGACGCTGCTGCCCGTCTCCTGAAGGCCGAGTCCCTTAGTCGCCTTTACGACCCCCGCGGGATGAGAGGGGGTAGTGCTATTCTAAGCCGACACTACATAGTCAGAAGGATAATGATTATTAACTACTTACTTTTTAACCGACTTCCAAATAGGGAGGTTCTTAATTTGGTTGGTATGTTTTTTAATGTATGTACACCGATTACACGCAGATTTCTTATCCGATTTACGTGGTTCTTTTTTTGTTCGTTGTGGAATAGTTGCCATTTGGTCCCATAAAAATTTGGATCAGTTTGGTCCAGTAGTTTTTATTTTATGAGCAATTTTGTTAACTTGGACGATGTAATTTTTCATTATAGGTACTTTGTTTTACAATGTACATGAAACCTAATCTAATCTAGAGAAATCCTACTGTAGTTCACAAAACAACCTACTTGTACTAAGTATCGAACTTTGGGTATCCTTTGGGTAGAATAGTGGGCCGGATACCCAATGGTCGCAGGTTCGAGTCCTGTCTGAGAATAACTTGTGGCCGAGTCCATTTTTTCAAAAAAAAATCTATTAAAATTTTATTACAGATATTTAGATTAACCCAATCTTTATATACAGGGTGTGCTCAGTGGTGACCCAAGAAATGGATAACTACGAGCCCTGTATATACACCAAGCGGGTGCTGGAAGCCGTCACCGTTCTACGCGACCAAGGTAGGAATAGTATTAAACAATAACCGCCTCTGTGGTTTAGTGGTACACCCACCGGTATCAGACCCAGGGGTCCTGGGTTCAATTCCCAGCGGGTGTACATATTGTATTCGGTTTGGTTGATAGTAGGACTTGTAAGTCCGCCTGGCTATGTACTACCATCTTATCTAAGTCTGACGCCATAACAACAATGTTTTCAGCATTGTTGTGTTCAGGCAGTTAGAGATAAGATAGCCAGTTCCTCAGTGGTTGAGGATTCCGGGAGAGGCTCGCTTCCATCTTCAGCCTTATCAATACTTAACATCAGGTACGGTGAAGGATAAAAGTCTCCCCGTCATGAATAAATAAAAAATCACAGGTGATTCATCCTTTTGGCGGTCATTGCGAAATATTTTTATACTATAATATAAAATATAAGTCTCGGTAGCTCGGTGGTTAGAGCATTGGACCGGATTTCCAAAGGTCGTTGCATTTCGTCATTAGCCATTTTTAATGTCTCCACTGCTGGGGCACTGGTCTTCCTTATGGATGGATAAGGAGAACGGGCCATGACCCACCACGCGGGCCCAATGCGGATTGGTGGGTTTACCGACTGCAAATGCAGCCGGGACCAACGGCTTAGGTGCCTTCCGAAGCACGGAGGAGCTCGAGATAGTAAATTCATGGTCACCATCCCGTGATCGACTGTAGGGATGATGAGGCATGGAAAAGGGTGGTAGATGGTAAGCCACTAGTAGGAAGGTCGAATAGCGAGCTCTTCCTCCGGACTGGGTGTTGGTAGTCCGGGAACTGCGTTCCGACAGATGATCGTCGGATGTTGTATATACGCTAGGTAGCTGTTGTAGCTTTGCTAGCGAGATGTAGGTTCCATACATGTTCTTCGTATCCCATTCTGAGTTGCTGTCAGCGCCATCTGTTGTCACGGTAAGCAAATTTCGTGTGTAGTAGTATGTTTTTTTTTTAATGAACGAGGGGACACTCTTAGCCTTTATCACACCTGATGTTAAGTATTGATAAGGCTGAAGATGGAAGCGAGCCTCTCCCGGAATCCTCAACCACTGAGGAACTGGCTATCTGATCTCTAACTGCCGGAATACAACAATGCTGAAAACATTGTTGTTATGGCGTCGGACTTAGATAAGCTGGTGGTAGCTAGCCAGGCGGACTTACAACGAGCCCTTCCACCAACCAAACCGAATACAATATGAACCCCCGCTGGGAATCGAACCCGGGCCCCCTGGGTCTGATACCGGTGGTTGTACCACTAGACCGCAGAGGCGGTTAAAAGCGGCGTCAGGTGCTGCGCCACGGGCTCCTCTGCTCGGGTCATTGAGTCATTGCATTTAAGATTGTGCCGTGTGGTGACGGCCTAAGAATACGCGTGTCACCACTCCCTTACATGCCTGCGATGTCGTCAGAGCCGACTAAGAGGCTCGACGCATTGAACACCTGTGCGAGAGAAGGAACACTTGAAACAAACCCTCTACCAACCCGTCTGGCCAGCGCGGTAGCAGTAGGCTAATAGCCTCCTATGAACGCCACAACAGGCGTGAGCTAGGAGAGGCCTATGTCCAGCAGTGGACGTCAATCAATCAATCATTTTATTGCTTTCCATAAGTAGGTACAGGTGTTATAAAATGTGTTAGGATCTTATGGGCCCTGAGGGGCATAACAATTTTTGGTAAGAGGGAGACTTATATAATCATACAATTCACTTTCTCAATTCAATTTCAATATTTTCAATTCACTTTTCTTTTATGAAGATTGTCACTTAAATATTCATTAACTGTGTAGTATGCTTTCTTGAATAGTACTTGTTTACGTTTATTGTTGAATTGTGTATCTGTATTAATACTACTTAGTTGTTCTGGTAGTTTATTATATATTTTTATGGCCATGATATTGAATTTCTTTACGATTCCATATCAACGTGCCTGTTTTCGAGGAGACATTGGCTGGCTAACTTCTTTCATTAGCTTTACCTATTAAGAGCTTAACAACTTGCGATCGTAGTGTGTAAAAAAAATAAACTTAAAAAGGTAACAAACAGGTTAAGATGACGGCGTTAATTATTTTGAGCTTTTCAAATTTATTATATTTGCGTTTGACATTCGTGTCTGTCATTTCCGATTTAAGAAATAGAATTTACTGTAAAATATTTGGCTACACTTTGCTGAGATTCAAATTGTTTGTCATTCCAAAAATGTAGATATTTTGAGATATAAAACTAATTATGTATATATCAACAATTTTAAATAAGGATCGATTGGAAAAACAGCAATATGCACTATGGATCATTTTGCAATTCACAAATATAAAATATAAATAAATATATCTAAATATATAATTGGATACAATCACACCAATTATCTAGCCCACGTTAAGTTTTATGAAGAACTTGTGTTATGGATACTAGATAACGAATAAAAACATACGTTTTTTGTAAATACATACATAATATACATATTTAACACCCAGACCAAGACAAATAGACATGTTCATGCACGCAAATATTTGTCCTGTCCGGGGATCGAACCCGGGACCTCTGGCGCAGAAGGCAGGCAGGCAGACCCTGTGCCAAACAGGTCGTCAATTAAATATGTGCTTTGGATAATTTTGCAACTCCCCATATTCACAGTGGATCGATCATTTTACAACTCACTTGTAACCATTAACCATTTATGTATAATTTTAAAATTCTAAATAACTCTTTTAGTTCAGCTAATCACAATATAACTAATGTAACTTATATGATTATTTCGTATTTCTGTTGCAGTTAAGATTGTACTTATAATAATAGCATTCTCTTAAAAATATAATAAAAACCATATAAGTACCTGAAAAATATTAAACAAGAAAAAATTACTAGAAAAAAGCAACTAGTCTCATGCCGCCCTGACGGGATCGTGCCTACTTACCTACTTATGTATATAAGTACCTACTTTCGAACTTTCCATAGGATAAAGTAAAAAAAAAACAGTTTGAAATTTCATATTTTATTTATAAGGTCCAATGTTATGTCTCCCAAATAAATAAATGAAGTGCAGTTTATCTACCCACGTGGTAATCTACCCGCGTGGTACCCACAAACGTTCATCACGGTGTGTAAGCTCTGACTTGTGGTGGTCGTGCTTTGACGAGCAGGTAGGGTCTCGCCACATCTCAAAGTTTATTGCCGGGTACTTGGAGCAGGACATCAGCTCGTTACTGCAACAAAGGACATAAAATCCAAGTCAAAATATTTTTATTCAAATATACCTACTTATAGATAAGTGCTTTGATTGAAGCGCTCATGGCCGCGCTTGACAAACTAATCGTATTCCATTACGTTTGGTAGGCAAAAAAAATAAATAAAGTTTTGACCTTAGTCAGTAAAATACAGTTTATTTCGTTCAAATCCAACCAGTAGTTTTGATGCTATCGCCAGTTGTACTGAACGGCGCTCGCGCATGACCTCTTTTTCAGTGCTCACTTCCGCGGTCTTGTAAGTCATCCCAGCCGTCTCGCTCATGACGTCATCGTAGGAACGAAAAATTCGAGACGCTAGGTTCATTTCTAATACAGTGGCCGTACCGCACAAGTGGCGTCGGCATCGAAGTCAGCTTCATTTGACAGATGGATGTGACACATTGCTGCTTTTTTTTGACACAAATCAAAACTTACCAAAGAAGAGCAATATGTCACATCCATCTGTCAAATAAAGTCGATATAAACGCTATATAAACGATATACACGCGCAGATATAAACACACTCATTCACATGCACGCACAGAGATGAACACACAATCAGACGCACACACATGCATATACATTAGCATTCAAACATACATACCTATGCAAAAACACACACAATCGCACATCTGCACTATTGTTTATATATTGTTATGTATAATGGCATCTAATCACAATATAATCACTGGCATCCAGGTGTCAATAAACTAAAAGCGGTCTAGTTGAAAACCAGCGTCAGTGTAATACTGACATAATGCTGAACTCCCTAGATCCTTTTATTGCAGCCGTGGGACAATTTACTCAATACTGTAACTTTAATTTTTTTTTTTGTTAAGTCTCCTTTTTATTGTATTATGTTATATCACTTCTATGTCCTTCGCCTGTACTAAATAAATGTTGTGAGTATGAGTATGTTTGATGTCGATGCCGACGACACTTGCGCGGTAGGACTTCTCTTTGAAGCGTTATTTTCGTCTATCTAGATATAGGTCTGTGGTCCATACGTTGGTCGAGCATCAATTTCAAATAATCACGCTATGCAATGGGTTGGAGAACTGGAACTAAATGGCGCCACCACCGCTGGTACATCAAATCTGTTCATTGGTCAATTACTTGTCAAAATTACAGATATGTCAGGTTTTGACTTGACTTAGGTCCGGTTGCTCTTAAATAATAGTAAAGTTAAAGTTAAAATTTAACTGTTGTCAATTTTGACTTAGGTAAAAAAAAAATGTCAGATAACCGACATCGCATTAAGTTGCCCAAAAATATTTTTCGCGGCGGTGAAAGTAAACAAGGGTCGAATGTGTATTTTAAATAAATAACCGGTAAAACGTAGGTAAGCGATAACTACAAACTCTACTAATGTCAAAATTTTAAACCACCCCATACCCTGTCGGTTATTTTGACTGCGGTTAAATCTGTAATTTGACTGCTCGTTAAAGTAACCGCCGCTGCCGCCGCTGCAACAAAGCTTTTAAATTTGTCCGCCGGTTAATAAAAAAACAATTTAACCCTAAAGTTGTCGTAACCGAGCTACGAGCAACCGGACCTTAGACCAATCAAGAGATTTTAGGTACCAACGGTGGTGGCGCCATTAGCTTTGCCTTTTCCAACCCATTGAAATGAACAAGACAATATTACCCGGGACCGGGCAGTCGGAACGGGTTCGGCTGAATCTCGACGACGCTCTCGCCGTGGTCGCACAGCGTTTTAGACATGGTCATCTTGCGGATCTCGCTCAGTTGCCCTGTAGATGAAATTAAAATGTTTATGGTTGCGTTTAATTTTATTTAATCTTTAACCGCCTCTGTGGTCTAGTGGTACAACCACCGGTATCAGACCCAGGGGTCCCGGGTTCGATTCCCAGCGGGGTACATATTTGTATTCGTTTGGTTGGTGGCAGGACACGGGACCCGGGACCTCTAGGTTCCGATGCCGGTGGTGGTTACCACTAGACCATAGAAGCGGTTTAAATGTATGTACTTACCTGACGTGAAGGCCCCTGCATGGACGGTGTTCTCAAACCAGAATCGATCGGAACGCCGCCATCGGACAAGTTGGTTCACCACGATGCAGGCCAGCGTTGGCGGTAGGTGGCCAAACATGGGCTCCTCGCTCATAAGGCCGGCCATCAGCTCGACGTCGTCTACATCCTCGTATAGGAGCTTGAGCGATTCCACTTGCTGCAGCATTGAAAAAAATTGGGTAGTATTTAACCGAATGACTAAAAAAGTTTTTGGCTGACAAAAATACTAGGTGAGCCGACTTAGGTCCGGTTGCTCGTAGCTCGGTTACGCTAACTTTAGGGTTAAATTAGAGTTAAAGTAAAATTAACCGGCGGACAAATTTAAAAGCGTTGTTGAAGCAGCAGTTACTTTAACGAGCAGTCAAATTACAGATTTAACGGCAGTCAAAGTAACCGACAGTGTGGGGCTGGTTTAAAATTTTGACATTAGTAGAATTTGTAGTTATCGCTTACCTACCGTTTTTAGGTTATTTATTTAAAATACACTATTAAACCCTTGTTTAATTTCACCGCCGCGTAAAATATTTTTGGGCAACTGAATGCGAAGATAATCGACGTATTCTTTTTTTACCGAAGTCAAAATTGACAAGAGTTAAATTTTAACTTTAACATTACCATAATATACGAGCAACAACCATAATATAATAATGGACATAGTACTGTGTGTATTGACATGCTGAGAGATGAGATTTGTGTTGTTTCTTGTATGGACTTGGTTATTGATATTAAAATATTGAACTGTAGTTGTAGTTGTGGTGTTTTTTTTTATATAATTTGATTTAATTTAATGTATAGAGAACATTACATAGTATTTTAGAGCATGACGAGATTAAAAGTTTGCTTATCGATATGTCGGTAAAACACGCATGTACGTACTTGAATTTTAAGAACTGAATTGTACCGTGTTTTATGCAAATAAATATTACTTACTTACTGTCTTATTCAATAGGCCTGTGCCTCAGCTGTGGGGACATTAAAAATGGCTGTCGAGACGAAACTAACCATTTTGGGCATCCAGTCGAGCAGATCGTGGAAGTCCTTAGCTACCGGGAGATGGCACAACTCGCGGTACTTGTTGTAAGGCAACAGCCTCTGGTTCCTGGACTTCATAATGTCCGCAGCGACCACGTCCGTCAGCGTCTGGGTCGGACCGAGCGCGCGCGAGCCCATCTGAAGGAATATGTTAAATATAGAAAAAACTCCGAAATCGCGTAAAAATAAAACGGCATTTTCGTACATTTTAGCAGAGCTATCTGAAATAATACATATGTTAGCGAGTCCCCATGCCGAGCATCCGAATCGTGGTTATCTTCCATCGTTAAAATAATAATGCAACACAATAGTAAGCATGTTCCTCTGCTAGTTCGAGCAAGTCTAGAAAAAATCTCAAATGATGTCGCGATGCTAGTTTATTAAAAACGCGATGATCCCCTAAATGACGTGACTGCCGTTCCACCGTGTGTGTGTGTGTGTACGTGTTGGTGTGTGTTGTTTGTGTGTGTGTGAGTGTGTATGTGTGAGTGAGTATGGCCACGGGCGGCCACTAGTACTACAAAAACTATAAATGCGAAACTATGTCAGTTTGTTTGTTCCCCTTTCACGCAAAAACGACTGAACGGATTTGGATGAAATTTGGTATGTAGGGACTTCAAGTAGTGGGCTAACATATAGGCTACTTTTAATCCCGATGTTCCCACGGGAACTATGCGGGTGACACCGCGGGCGTGTGCTAGTATCACATATGGCTGTGCTCACATTTGGGTCCATGCCGTAATCGATGGCCCCGGTGGCCTGCCTGAATGCCCCCTGCGTCAGTCCATCGATGGTGTGGTTGAGGGGTAGGGCGCCTGTGCGCAATGTTAACTCCACCGCCGACATACGCCTGAAGATCTTGCCGTGGCTGTCGTACAGACTAAGGAAAAAATATACAAAAAAAAATTGTAAAAAAAAAATCGGCGTGATTTTTGAGGTTAAGCAACATTCGCAATGGTGGGTCATGGATGGATGACCAAAACGTTTACTATCTCAAGCTACTCCGTGCTTCTGAAGACACGTTAAGCCGTTGGTCCCGGCTGAATTTGCAGTCGTTAAAACCCACAAATACCCATTGGTCCCGCGTGGTGGGTCATAGCCCGTTCTCCTTATCCATCCATAAGGGAGGCCAGTGCCCAGCAGTTGGGACATAAAAAATGGCTGATGACGTTGAATAGTTCCCACCTTTCAAGTAGAGTGTCAAATATTACATTAATTATGAAGCAATGATATTTGTCATAACAAAAAAAGGGTTATTAGCACAGACCTATATCGAGATAGACGTAAAGAGCGCTTCAAACTGTAGGAGAACCTAGCGTGTCGAATTTTTCGTACCTACGATGACTTCAAGAGCGAGATTTACTGATGTTTAAATGTTATTGACGAGCTCTTGCAAGAAAGCACTGCACAATTAACCATTTTCGTTTCTGAGTGACGCGTGTTTTCATGGCAATGGTGTAAAGCGGACTGACTTAGGTCATAAAACTTTGACCGTGGATCAAAATTTTAGCACGCAATGTTTGCAGTAGCGGCGCTAGACGTCGGCCTCGCGCCTGAGGGGGCCTCGCAAAAAAGTTTCAACTCACAATATTCACACTCACAGTTCCAGTCAAGAGTCGGTATAGCTTCAGCTGAGAGAATCTTCACAGAGTTAAAATAGATTTTGCCATCATTTGATTAACAATAAAGCTTCTTTACATTATACATTAGTTTTTAATTCGGCTCATGTACTGTAACGTTCATTTTTTGACTGGGAAATAAAAGGGGGCCTCGCAAACCTGATGTCGCCGACGTCCACGTGTGGTCTAGCGCCGCCACTGAAGGTTTGATACACTTTTACCGACTTATCTCGATATAGGTCTGTGTCATTAGTTTATGAAAATATAAGTAAATATAATAAGCTATAAGAACTTTCGATTTATTTGTGTATACTAAGTAATACCTTTTGATTGGGATTTGGTTCTTATTAGAGCTTTAGACTTCATCAATAACCTACTTGAGTCTGTCCTCTTGCATCGTGTGGAACCACCTCGCAGATACTTGGTATTCTAACGTCGTGCGTGGCTCCAACTTAGGGTCGTAGTCGTCCACGTGTCCGTGTCCAGGGTAAATCACGCCCGACTCCACGAGGTAGTCGTAATCTGGAGTTCCACAGGGATCAGTTTTAGGACACATAGTTTTCATAAAATTCAAGGGTGTTAATCAGATCAGTTGGGTGTGTATAGCAATCTGGATCTCCTCCGTTCACTCCCTGAATTGTCATTCTCAGATAACAGCTCGGTCAATCCTTGGCAGAGAACCAAGGATCCAAAGTTACCTCGATTGTATGAAAATCGACTAATATCGTTAATTATGTGACCACTGTGTGACCACCACTGTATATGATAGATAGATAAGTAAGCAAGTATAGATAAGTAAGTACAGCGTTGTAGAAAAATATAGATAAATAATTGTGACTCAGGTACAATATAAATGCTCTAATTCATCGTACAAACATTTGTCCCTACCTGGACTCGAACCCAGGACCTCGGAGTAAGCGATACCATGAAAATCGGGGTACCTATAAATCTACCAATCTGATCTAATTGTAAAACATTGTTATTGAATAATAAACATTAAACATTAAAACATTACCACCACGGAGGTCGTATATACCTTAGGTCGAGGTCGAGGTATATATGGTGTTTAAGAACCGTATTTTCTTAAAATAAAATAGGAACTAAATACAAAAAATGTACTTAATGAATAAAACGTAAAAAGCATTGTATATAGTACTAGCGGCCCCTCCCGTTTCCATTCCCGTGGGAATATCGGGATAAAAAGTATACTATGTTCATAACCAGGCTATCTTCTATCTGTGTACCAAATTTCATCCAAATCCGTTCAGTAGTTTCGGAGCCTATTCAATGCAAACAAACAATCAAATCTTTCCTCTTTATAATATTAGTATAGACATACCTATAATGTTCGGATAGAGTTGATAGTACAAAATGTGCTGGTATATGGCGATGTTGATGTCCCTCGCGGTGAAGTACAGCTGGCCGTCGTCCCAGCAGGGGTTGACCTTCGCGAGCTGGTCCGCGATGTCGTTGTGTTGGCGGTAGAACCACAGGAACGACAAGTTGATACCGATCAAAGAGTTTATGTTCACTTCGGCTGGAACAAATTATAAGATTCAACACAAACTACACATATCATGTTCGTATTTTTTCGCCTTGTGCCTACTCCACCCAATTCAAATTCAATATCATTTATTCAGTCTAGGCTGTTAAAAGCACTTGTGAATATAAAAAAGCTACGCTATCGGTTCACAAACTTTACAGCGGGAGACCTTGTAACGAGAATAACCGGCAAGAAAGTCGTCAAGAGCTGTTTTTTCCCCTTGTCTTATTACGTACAGAGTCGTCAAATTGAAAAATTACCTTAATTAAACTATGGAGCTAATGGAGCTTTAAGCGGGTCAGCACATTTGGTTCTGTAGTATTTTATTAAGCGATAAACCGACCCATTCATCCAAATATGTTCGGTTATACCGCCTGGACATGCCGATTAAATGCCGCATTGCTGTTATTCATCTGAACTTCCCGAATGGATATATACAGGGTAGAAAATAAAACTGGTCACAAAGGGCAGATACCTTAATCGTTGTAGCTACATGAAAACGTTCTTAGGAAATCATTCTTATTTTTTTGAGTAATTTGAAATTGCATTCACCGATTTTCAAAAAAAAAAAGTCAGCAGATTTTTTTTAAGGCTCAAAACACTCTAAAGACACCAACTGAGGTATGAGTACTATAAAAGTCAGAAATCGCGAAAAACGCAAAAAAACACATCCCGCTCTCGCGCCACACGCTGAAGTATCCGCTTCACCGACGAGTACCTTTGTTGATGGAAATTATTTTGTTAGCACTCATACCTCAGTTGGTGTCTTGCCCCCATATTCTAAGTCGTTCCTCCAAAACTTTTTACACTCAACTCAACCTGATTCGAGAAATTTGGCAAGTAGTTTTGGAGATAAATGGCAACATGGGTTTGCACAAACAAACAAACAAACATCCTCTCAGCCCAAACGCATAAAACCATCTCAGTACCGTCTCGTCGTGGGTAAAAATGGTAGTGTGCGCTAGGCCTAACACGGAGTGGCTACGTACTCTTTGGCTCCTCCAAGTCCTTACGTCGAGACAGAGTTACGACTTAGAATACTGATTTCGAGTATTTCGAAGAGATTTTCAAAGAGGTTTCGTTAAGTCGAGGGCGAGTAAGTTTTGTAGGAACGACTTAGAATTGTTGACTATTTTGATCCTCATAAGAAACAGGATCGATTAGCATCAAATAGGTTAAAAAAAATTTGCTGACTGCAATTTTTTTCCAAATCGGTGAATGCCGTTCAAAATTACTCAAAAAAATTAAGGATGATTTCCTAAGAACGTTTTCATGTAGCTACAAAGGTTAAGGTACCTGCCCTTTGTGCCCCGTTTTAATTTTCCAGCCTGTATAGTTGTCGGGCGGCCTGTCCCCGAAAATGCATCTACCTACATATGTTTGATTATATTGCCCGTTGGGCCCGACCTATGTGTAGCGCCCCTTCACTTTCACCTTGACGGCTGTGCTCTTATGTCGCTCGTAATGGCGGCCTATGACCTAGTAAAGACCTACTACTAAATACTTAACAAGAATATCGCCCTGACGGGATTCAAACCCGCATCCTTGGGAATCCGGCCCAATGCACTAACCATCGATCAGTCTGTCAAGCGCAGCCATGAGCATTATGCTATTCTACTCACCAGCTCTGTGGCACCTCGTTTCGCCCTCAGACAGCCTGTTGTTGACGCAAAAGGAGCCGTTGCCCGGCGGCCACTCCTTGCCCCTTAGCTTCTCGGACAGCAGCCTGCCGCCGCTAAATTCTCGCTCCCTCCGCGCTTTATGGTCCTCAGCACCGTACGTTGTGGACAGGTCTAGCAGGCAGGTGGTGAGGCTTACCTGTAGGCACAAAAAAGCTTAATAAACACTGCTTCATCATTATCGTCACCGCAGCTAAATGACACCCCAATGCTGGGTATAGGCCTCCAAGGATCTCCAAGACGATCGGTCCTGCGCTGCCCGCAGCGACTTCCCGCGACCTTCACCAGTAGTCGGTCTACCGCTTTAGAATCCACAAAATTGGTCCTGCAAAGGGAGAGGTCGGCTCTTTACGATTGGCTCGTTTTTAAAAGACCTAATACAACGTAAAAAACATTGTATATAGTACTAGCGGCCGCTCGCGGTTTCACCCGCGTGGTTCCCGTTCCCGTGGGAACATCGGGATAAAAAAGTATCCTATGTTCATAACCAGGCTATCTTCTATCTGTGTACCAAATTTCATCCAAATCCGTTCAGTAATTTATAAGATATTATTCTTTTGAGCGTCAAAATTGACAAGAAATTTAACCAATGGACTCAGGACCCATATGTTCTACCAGCGCTTAACCTTGGCGAACAGATGGCCCAGTCATAATATCCCCGCTGTTGGGGCACTAGATTTATGGATGGAAGAAAAATGGCTCATGACCCACCACACAGACGAACAAATGCATAAACAGCAGGGACCAACGGCTTTACGCGCCTTCCGAAGCTTGAGATAATAATTTTTCGGTTAGGTATTCGCTCTGCTTGGTGATAGGACTTGTTGTGAGTCCGCCTGGCCAGCTACCACTATCGTATCGTATCTAATTTTGACGCCGACATAATATGCCCAATTCTGTCGCCGATGTAAAAATGTCTTCAGCGTTTTTGTGTTGTGACAGTGAAAAAAAAATATAGCCAGTTCATGATTTTGTAATTTTTGCATTTTTCAATGCAATTTTTATACTTATGGTAAATTTTTAATAGAAAAATATTGGAAAAAATTAACCCGGCCACAAGTGAATTCTCAGACGGGAATCGAAACCGCGACCTTTGGAAATCCGTTCCAATGCTCTAACCGCTGAGCTACCGAGACTTGCGAACCACCGTCGAAATTCTCCAATACTTTTATATTTTTAATACGCTGTAGGCCAGCGTTGCCACATCAATGCTAGGAATATCCTTGCATTCGAAAGAAACATCTTTTCAGGTGTTTAACGATCGATTAAGATGCAACTGCCAATATGATTTTGTAATTTTTGCCTTTTTCAATGCTATTTTTATACTTATGGTAATGGTAAATTTTAAATAGAATTCGACAATCAATTCCCGTCTGAGAATTCACTTGTGGCCAAGTTAATTTTTTCCAATAATTTTCAATAAAAAAATTACATTTACCATAAATATAGCCAGTTCCTCAATGGTTAAGGTTTTTTTACCAACTTCAAAAAAGAAGGAGGTTATCTATTTGTCGCGTATATTTTTTAAATTTTGAATGGGTTCGCTCTTTGCCCGGGGACTAGGACAGGATCCACGGTGGAGCGAGCTAACCCAGAAGATGGTTATGTTTTGTTCGATCCACTTACCCCAGAATACTTGAAGTCTACATTTCAGTTCTTGGGTTCTTCTCATCCACGTGAACTTCGCTCTAGCAGCAATCTCATTTTGAAAATTCCCTCCCACACTTCTGGCTTTGTCTCCTACTCTTTCTCCCTTACTGCAATTCGACTCTGGAACGCCCTCCCCTTGGACATTCGAACAGCCCCCAGCAAGTTTGTGTTTAAGATACTGGTCCGTGAACACTATCTTAAATCCCTACGCTGATCCCCTTCAACTCTGACATAATGAGTCCTTATATATTTTATATGTATGTATTTATGTATGTATGTTAAATATTTATATTATGTAGTATGTTTATGTATTATTTGTTAATTAAATACCCTTAATTAGCTATTCCCACTTTTTTTACAATATTCTGAATTATGTTTTATAGTACTACTTTATTGCCGATACGGTAGGTCTAACACCTTTTACTGGTTGACTGGTAGAGAATGCCTGATGGCATTAAGTCCGCCATTTGCTGTATTTTTTTTATATTGCAAAAAAGAATAAATAAATAGGATGCTTATTCACCCTTGCTTTGCTTGCCCCAAAACGGGCGGGTTGTAAGTACTCGAAAATACAGTCCCAGGGATGGAGTTCCACTCCTTTGCTGTGCGCAATATAAAAGCTGTTGAGTAGCGCTTGGTGCGACATTTAGGAATAACAACCAAGAAATGGTGGTAGTAGCACGCAGTGCGTCTGGAATTGGAATTCTGGATATCCGATGGAAGAAGGGGGATGGCGGTATGAGCTCATGCAGCTCATGAGCACACTCTCCAAAGTATAGTCTGTAGAAGACCGACAAACAGGCAACTTTACGGCTGTGAGCTAAGGTGTGAAGCTTGTTCTTCACCAAGTTCTTTGTTGCCAATTAGCCTCTCAGCCCTGCGTTGGATCATATCCAGTGCAACTAGCTGGTATTTCGCTGAGCCTTCCGGTTGAGTCCTGATGTTTCCAGGAGAGCCGCGATTCTGCCATCAGTCAGGGTATGATGAACGTTAAAATAAAAAATATATATAGAAAATGTTTATTGCAACAGTTACAATTTACAGATAAATACAGCCTACGAAAAAAAATAACTTGTGTATTAGAAGCCAGTTCCTCCCCAAGGTGACAATGCTTATTGGGATTGTTGAATACTGGATAAGTATAACAAAAGAAAAAAAAACAACACACTTGAATTCGACGGGGAGACTTTTAGCCTTCATCATACCTGAACCTGATGTTAAGTATTGATAAGGCTGAAGATGGAAGCGCGCCTCTCCCAGAACCCTCAACCGTTGAGGGACTGCGGGACCATAATGAAGAATAACAAAAAATATTGATGTGTGTGAGTGTGTGTGTGTGTGAGAGAGAGATTGTATAAGCATTACAAGAAATAAAAACAATAATTCGTATATTATATGTTATAAGAGTGTTTTAAGCAAAGCATTGCCGTTGCAGTTAAAAATGGCCCTTACCTGTTCCGGAGGTAGCGAGTTGGGAACGCAATCCAACCTCTGGAATGAGATTATTCTGGTCAGATTCTGGCACTTCGCGAAGCTAGTCCTCAAGTAGGGGTCATCGTCAGGGACCTGGGCAGATACAAAAAAGAAATATAGGCACAGCCTAAACCACGGGTGTCCAACATAATTTTGTGGAGGACCAGGTTTAGTATTTTTGTAACCGTAGCAGGCCAAAAGAAATGCCCAATAGTGAATGATTAAGTAACCACTCTCCTAGCTATTGATGTCGTTGCGGGCCGGATGAAGGACTTATGCGGGCCACATTATGGCTCGGGGGGCCGTATGTTGGACGGGCCTGGCCTAAACAGTCTTTGCACAGCTTACAAACGGCCTGACTGACTCACAAAGATACGCGCCGCTACATCGTCATCAGCCATTTTTAATGCCCCCACTGCTGGGGCACTGGCCTTCCTTATGGATGGATAAGGAGAACGG
Organism: Chrysoteuchia culmella; assembly: GCA_910589605.1. Taxonomy (NCBI): domain Eukaryota; kingdom Metazoa; phylum Arthropoda; class Insecta; order Lepidoptera; family Crambidae; genus Chrysoteuchia; species Chrysoteuchia culmella. Next base: position 11,335,749 of record OU342670.1, on the reverse strand, counting down.
GCCATGACCCACCACGCGGGCCCAATGCGGATTGGTGGGTTTTAACTACTGCAAACGCAGCCGAAACCAACGGCTTAACGTGCCTTCCGAAGCACGGAGGAACTCGAGATAGTAATTTTTTTATCACCCATCCCGTGACCGACCATTGCGAAAGTTGCTTAACCTCAACAATTGCAGGCCGAGCGCGCGAACCACTGCGCCACGGGCTCCTCAACGAGCCGCTATATGCGCGCTTGTAACTGCTCTACCAGTGAAAACCAGTGAGATCGAGAGGCCGGCCGTTTAGGGATCGCTATAGCGGGGTGTGTGTGTAAACGCATTATAACTGCCGAGTGCAACGACTGTTTTTAGACTGTGGTAATAGCTCGTTTCGGTGAACAGACTATATATACTTTTGAATGAGTTCTTACCAGGATTGGCATACACCGCGGATCTTGCTCTCCGCCGGGCAAGCAGCAATCTGTCGTCGCTAGCACGTAGTTGAAAGTGTCGTGGATGGTCGTTATGTCCACTGCGGAGCAAGTCCAGAGATTATTCACCCTTCCCACCCCAACCCTAAGACGGAACTTCCAGATAAGCCAGCCCAAGGCCCTTATTCACAATTCCTTGCAAAGATTCCTTGGTCAAACCACGCCAATATCGTACTTGCTTACGACATTTTCTAAATTCGATTTCTTTATGACGTTCACAAATTATATAGTTATTGTACAAGTACATGACGCTCATGAATTGTATAATTATTGTTTAAGTACAATAATTACTAAGCACGACAAAAGTCTACGACCAGGAGCTCTATTTTTGAATCACTCGTCGCGCGAGTGGCGAGGCGAACGAGGAGGCGATCGGGCGATTAGCGACCTTGCAAGCGTAGACATAGCACGCTTTTCACTTTGCCCGTCGCGCGCTCGTGTTGGGAGGCAGTACTACAGGCGAAAAGCGAAGCTGTGTATATACGTGCTTTTACGGAATACGGAAACTCAAATGTCGCACGAAAATCAGTAGAATCCTCGAGACGAGTGAATCAAAAATAGAGCTCCAGTGTGTGTTGCCAGTGATCACTTACGGCAGTGAATCGTTAGTCTAACTATAGGTCTGATAAGGAGGCTCAAGGTAACTCAGCGTGCAATGGAGAGAGCTATGCTCGGCGTTTCCCTGCGTGACCGAATCAGAAATGAGGAGATCCGCAGGAGAACTAAAGTTACTGACATCGCTCGAAGGATTGCTCAGCTGAAGTGGCAGTGGGCGGGACACTGCGACTAGAACCGATGGCCGTTGGGGCGGAATGCTTCTGGAATGGCGACCGCGTACCGGACGACGCTCCGTGGGTAGGCCCCCCACAAGGTGGACCGACGATCTGGTGAAGGTCGCGGGAAGCCGCTGGATGCGGGCAGCGCAGGACTGATCGTCGTGGAGATCCTTGGGGGAGGCCTATACCCAGTAGTGGGCTTCATGTGGCTGAGACGACAATAACTATTTAATTTGTGAGTGTCATAGAGAAATGGAATTTATAAAATGTCGTAACCAAGTACGATATTGGCGTGGTTTTAGCAACGAATCGCTAAGTGGTCATAGTGAATAAGCCCTGATTGTGACCCTCAGCCCTTCTCTCCTCCACACCGGTTGAGTTGTTTAGACTGTGCCATGACATTATCAAATGTACTTACGAATTTGGAAGACAAGCACATGGGTCAGTAGGTGCGTGAACTTATCGTTGGGGACGGTCGCGTCCGGCGCCAGCGTCGTCCTCACTCGTCGGGCGTTCGGAAGGGGCGTTCCTATCTGCGCAATAATAATGTTCAAATGTAGGTAACTTTATAATGACAATCGAAAAAATTTTTTTTTATGTACGACGAGGAGACTCTTAGCCTTATATTGATTGATTGAAGATGCAAAGAAGCATCAGACTTAAATAAGATGGTGGTAGCTAGCGAGGCGGACTTACAATTAGTTACACAACTTACAAAAACCACCAACCAAACCAAATACAATATGTAACCCGTGACCTCTGGGTCTGATACCGGTGGTTGTTACCACAAGACCACAAAGGCAGTTTAAAGCTGCGGCGGCTGTGATCGCCTACCTGGGTAGTCGGGAGTCCATCGAGTAGCTTGGTCTGAGGGGGCAGCAGCCGCAAGTAGGGGGTGTTGAAAGCCCCCCGCGTGGGTAGTGCAGATTGTTGGCTGATGGTGATCGCCTACCTGGGTAGTCGGGAGTCCATCGAGTAGCTTGGTCTGAGGGGGCAGCAGCCGCAAGAAGGGGGTGTTGAAAGCCCCCGCGTGGGTAGTGCAGATTGTTGGCTGATGGTGATCGCCTACCTGGGTAGCCGGGAGTCCATTGACTAGCTTGGTCTGAGGGGGCAGCAGCCGCAATAAGGGGGTGTTGAAAGCCCCCGCGTGGGTAGTGCAGATTGTTGGCTGATGGTGATCGCCTACCTGGGTAGCCGGGAGTCCATTGAGTAGCTTGGTCTGAGGGGGCAGCAGCCGCAAGTTGGTGGTGTTGAAAGCCTCCCGCGTGGGTAGTGCAGATTGTTGGCTGATGGTGATCGCCTACCTGGGTAGCCGGGAGTCCATTGAGTAGCTTGGTCTGAGGGGGCAGCAGCCGCAAGTTGGTGGTGTTGAAAGCCTCCCGCGTGGGTAGTGCAGATTGTTGGCTGATGGTGATCGCCTACCTGGGTAGTCGGGAGTCCATCGAGTAGCTTGGTCTGAGGGGGCAGCAGCCGCAAGAAGGGGGTGTTGAAAGCCCCCCGCGTGGGGTTGTCTAGGTTGTTGCACGTGTAGTCCATGCGCCGACGCTCGTGCGGGTCACACTCCTTCACTTCCATTGCGCAGTAACTGAAATGCAGATCTTTTTAGGGTTCCGTATAGGTCAGTCATCTGGGTCATTATCACTATTGCACTATTGCATGCGCCTATGCGGTATTAACTATTGCTATATTGAAATCTTCCTGAAAGCTTTTGCGGGGGTGTTAAATCGGCAGTGGTTCCGCGATCCTGATGATGACGTCAGAATGACGGACCACCTAGAAATAAGAATAATTTGAATTTTAATAGGCTTTTTGACAGGTTTTTTAAATCCATTTTATATTATGTAGTAGAGTCTAAGGAACCCAGTAAAAGTTTTGATTTTTTTATTCTGGTACATATTTGCTGAAAATTATCAAATTAAAATATTCAATATTTAAATAGCGCGCCAAAACGCTACATTTACAATATGGCGCTGCAATGGGGTCGGTGCCGTCACTTGCCTGTATTCTGATCTGTGGGACATAATCATCCACAAACGCAGGCAAACGATGTTTACAAGCAGGTGACGTCATCATAAACTCGACGAATCTGGAGCGTTTTGTGTCACGTGACAAATGTTTAAAAAATGCATTTTTATTTACGGATTTTTAAATAAAGTTATTATTATTTTCAACGTGCGTTAATAAATAACTATTTTAAGGTCTTAATTTATACTGATAACAGTAATTGAAACTTTATTTTTCGCATTGTCAAATAGCCTATTGAAGGAATTAAAGGTACTAACATTTTAAGTAAAGGTACCAACTGGTAGCAACTTAGGACTAACTAACTACAACTACACCATTCAACATACAAATTTTTGACGTGGTTCAGCGGTTCTGACACTCACGAAATTAGGGGGCTCGACAGCAAATACAAACATGTATGTTAAAATCTCGTTTTTCGTATAATTTCCGTAATGATTTTTATTTTTCATTAAATTCTTTGTGTGAAGTGATCATTTCATAAATCCAAAACTTAATTAAGAATTGATGTGCCAAATGTAAAAATATATAAAGCTTAATTTGTTTGCACATGTTTTGTTTTCACGATGCGTGTTTTTAAACTACTTACTTCACAATTTCATACAATAATGACCAAAATTTACAACTTTTTTGTTCAAGACTGCATAAAAATTAAAAACAATCATTTCACAAAAAAAAATGTGTGAACAAATGCTGAACGTTCTAGCTTTTGAAAGGTACCAAATTGAAAAAGTATCGGTTAACGTTTACTATAGTAATCCTCTACGAAAACATGTATTTTGTATGAAAATCTGGAGTCCAAGTCTGGAGTCCCTATTTTGCCAAGGACATTGAACAGTTAGAGAAAGTGCAAAGAAGTTTCACTAAGATACCCAGAACGCTAAGACGTCCTTATGAGGGGCGGTTGGAAGTGCTCACACTTACAACACTGAGAGACCGTAGGATCCGTGGAGACCTTTAAAATACTTAATGGACACTACGACCTCCACAATCTTCATAACTTGTTTAAGCGTAATCAGAACCGTTACCTTAGGGGTCACAGCTTCAAGCTCAGTACTTCAATCGCAAACAACAACCCATGCAAACATTTTATCAGTAACAGAGTCGTCAAAGAGTGGAAAAAGCTTCCGGAAGATGTAGTCCTCGCCTCTAACGTCAATCAAATCAAAAATCGACTAGACAGATACTTAGAATTTAAATAGTAAGCAAAACGCATAGATAGCAGGATACAGGCACTATCAGTTGTAACAACTGCAAGCCTGTTAATAATAATAATAATAAGCCCGCAGGGCAGCTTGTGGCGAACTGTTGGTGAGTGGCGACACCACGGGTAAACCGATTGCTCCAGAGAGTCGGACGCGGTCCTCGCCTCAGGACTGCCAGAGTGGAATCCAAGTGGGCCCGGACTCGTCCCTGGCTGGCCTTCATCGGCTGATCAGGGTAGAGTCGCAAGAGCTATACGCTCGCAGGGTGGAAGTGCAATATATATAAGACGCCAGTTGGCACACTGTCTCTTGTACAGTAGGTAGAAAGCGGTGCACACCTCTCTATACCCTTCAGTTGCCCGCGCCAGTGTTGCGCTCCGGCCGGCAGATGTCGGCCAATTTGGGGTGCCCATCTAGCGGGCAGCGAGTCACCTTCCGCCGACGGTTCGAGTTGTGAGATGTAGGAAAAGGCGGAAGTCCGTTATCTCACCCCATAGCCCGATATCCCAATCCACTAGCCTCGCACCCAATAGCCCAATCATTTTATATATATTTATTCTCACACTCAAAATAGTCTTGTGTGCCTGCCGGTGTCAGCTTCCGTCTGCGCACCTTTGCGTATAGTGGAGAGCGGAGCGTGGGAGCGGTGGCATGTGCATCACACATTGCACATTCTATTAAACCTGTCTCAAAGGGCCTCTACGTGTTGAACCCATGTCCCCACGCAAGCCTGTCAAAAGGACCGGGCTTTGCCCGTGATACAATGCCGAGATACATAATAATAATGTTAAATCCTTCTTGGACAATGCGAACAGCCTGTACATTCTAAATTCAATAATAAAAATAATATTGTCTTGTCAGTCATGTTTTACCTATATATACTCGTATGTCACAACAGCTTAATAAACTGCTATCTATGATAAAGTAATCTATTTTATTCTCGCATAACTAATTAATAATTATAAAATCATTGAGTGATCGCAGACTTTTTTGATGTGTGTATGTATGTATGATTATGATTACTTACGGAACAAGGCCGTTCAGCTGCACTTCAGCCACCCTCTCCGCTGTTATCTCGTGGCCGGTGTAAGTGTCGTACCATACAGCAGACACTGTGGTGAACATAGTAGCACATAACCATAGGACGATGGCAGTCATCGTGACGTTACTGAAAAGATAACTTCTAATTCGGCCAGAGGAACTAAAATCTCTCAGAGCTAGGAAGATTTGAGACTTCATCAATGTCATCATCGGCCTTTTTAATGTATCCACTGCTGATGCACTGACCTTCCTTAAAGATTGATAAGCAGAATGGGTCATGACCCGCGGGCCCAATGCGGATTGGTACATCCAAGCCGCGTTGGGCTCGCGTTTAGCTAGGATACTGTAAATAAGCCTGGACGGAACCGCCTTCAGTCTTTCAGACGCACGGAGGATTTCGGCCACAAGTCCCATCTGAGAATTCTCTTGTGGCCGAGTTGATTTTTTCCGATATTTTTCTATTTAAAATTTATCATAATTATTTAGCTGTTAAGCAACTTCCGCAATGGTGGTTACCGGATGGCTGACAATTTATTATCTCGCACTCCTTCTGAAAGGTCTCTTATCATAACATAAGTAAAAAAAAAATCAAACCGACTTCAAAAAGTAAAAAATAAAACTTTTGGAGTCGGTGCCAGCCAAGGCATTCTACATTGCACTTCTATTAACTATATATTTTTTTTGCCTTAGCTAGCTAGCACCGACTCCAAAAGTTTTATTTTTTACTTTTTGAAGTCGGTTTGATTTTTTTTATAAAATGTTTTTATTTTAGATTTTTTAGTTACATCATGTGCCGTTACTTAAATCAGCCCATACACAACCATGATATCATCTAGGTAAACGACTACTTGCCAAAACGTGTATGATATTTTTCAGGATTCTGAAAAAACTACTGGCCAAATCTCTGTAAAAATTATATGAGACCACACATAAACCATTTTCTTTCAGATAAAAAAAGAATTATAAAAAGTTTTATTAAAATCCGCTCAGTAGTTATTGCGTGAAACTTCAGCTCGAACAAGAATCTAACAATTACCTGGATGATATAATTGTTTCATGACTTCCATGACATTAGGCCCCATATCTCCGAAGATTATCATCGGATCTCAATGAGACTTATATGGGACCAAATTGACAGTGTACCCGATCGAACAAAAAAACAACTATTAAAATCGGATCACCAACACCGGAGTAATCGGTATACATACATCAGACAAAAAAAAAATACGCGTTGAATTGAGTACCTCCCTCCTTTTTTGTTGAAGTCGGTAAAAAAGAAATAATATTTAAAAATAACATGATAAAACTTTTACCGACCTTAGCGGTTAGAGCAGTGGGCCGGATTCCCAAAGGTCGTGGGTTCGAGTCCCATCTGAGAATTCACTTGTGGTCGAGTTGATTTTTTTCCAATATTTTTCTATTTAAAAGTTTATCATAAGTATAAAAATAGAATTGAAAAATTCAAAAATAATTAAAACTTACTCACTTTTTTAAACGCTATTCAAAATCTTCAATAACAGTTGATGCACTCATTTATGTCACAATTTTCAGAAAATTTAACATAACGGCAGTTCTACTTGATGGTCCTGTAGGCTCTTTTTTATTTCAATAACTGATATTTTTGTAACACATTCACGTTGATGGAAATCGAATGTGTGACTGCCAAATGTAGCCTTAAATAACATATTTTTAATTATCTAGAAAACTGGCGTGTTGCACTATTGATATATAAATTAAAGAATTATCCGCTATCGTGTTATTTACGAGCGATAATAAAAGGTTGGTAATTTATATGATTTTTCCCGGTCATACTTAAGCTGTATTACGATGTACATAAAAATAATTACTTAAAAATTACTACCAACCTTCGGTGTTAAAGCCTGAAGTGGACTTTTTCCCTTAATTTGTTATAAAATAGTAGATTGTTTACCAAGGGCTGTATGCACCCGAAGTAAATACTCTACTTTTCATTTTGAATATGAGGAAAGTAAAAACAAACAGAATATTCTAAAAAAATATTTAATAAGATAAATGTTACAAAATTATTTTATAATGTAGCAAAGTAAGCTGTATAGGCTTCTGTGCCTTTGCCTACATACCTTTGGTAAATAAAAGTCCAAAGAGATTACAGATATCGATTTGACATGACACCCCCTATTCTTTTTTCAAATTTATTACAGCCCTAGGGCCGCCACATATCACTTTCAACCCGCATTTTAGGCAAGTTATGAGTTACTTTCAGAATATGAGACATGAAAAAGCAATTTCTTACCCGGATCATATGAAATATGTTAAAACGAGCAAGTTGACGACCTGTTTGGCGCAGTGGTACTAAATCCGCCTCCTGCGCCAGAGGTCTCGGGTCCGATCCCCGGACAAAACAAATATTTGTGTGCATGAACATGTTTATTTATCTTGGTCTGGGTGTTTAATAATTAATATAATATACATATTTATTATCCGTTTATACGTTATCTAGTATCCATAACACAAGTTCTTCATGAAACTTAACGTGGGCTTGATAATTGGTGTGTTGTATGCAATTATTTATTTATTTAGTTATTCATTTAATACTGAAATGGTGTTTCGAACAGGCATTTCGTTATGACAACGTAAGATACTCAAAATTGTGCAAGTGTCAATGTATGTACCTAATTAATAATGTGTTCTCCAAATCGAAAAATCTTAAAACCAATATAATATATTGTTAGTGCATGATTTTTGAAGTGAAAACTTCTTTAGCGGCGTTCTGCTCATCAGAGTTTTAAATTTTTGGGATAGGTAAAAATTTTTAAAGTCGCGCCAAGACACGTGACCTGATCGAAAATTCGTAAGGCCATTTATCGTTGACCTATTTCAAATTACATAAAGTCTCACACTTGAAAGATCTACGTATATTAGTTAATAACAACCATATATATAAAGATCTTTCATTACTACCAACTTTCATATTTATCCAGGTCAGTTTTAATGGATTTACCTGCCAAATCAAGTTGGTCTCCGTTTTCATAAACTTTTTATGAAGTTGTGGTCAAAATATAGTGGTTTTTGATCGTTATTTCGTTTAAGCGGTTTTCACTTCTGCCGGCACTCCCAGAGTGCAACCCGTTGTTTTTTTTGACCGCCCAGCCCACCGGACAAAAAAGTAATTATTATAAATGTGTAACTCCTCATGTTTATGCTTCAATCACGTCACGTGAATACGGCCTAACGGATTTGAATAGGGCTGTACACTATGTATATCTGTTTGCTATTTCTGCCCTACTCTCGTGATTGATTAACTAACATCTGAAAATCCAAAGTCCAAACATCCAAACTTTATATAATATTAGTGAATTAGCTTTAGAATAATCAAAATAAGCAAAGACGACGCATTGAACACCTGTGCGACAGAAGGAAAACTTGAAACAAACCCTCTACCAACCCGTCGCTCGGCCAGTGTGGTAGCAGTAGGCTAATAGCCTCCTATGAACGCCACAATAGGCGTGAGCTAGGAGAGGCTTACGTCCTGCAGTGAACGTCCACAGGCTGATGATGGAGCTTTAGAATTTTCGGTTTGCATAAAGGGCATCAGGCAATCTCCATACAAAATCGATCCAATAAAAAAATGCACGGCTAGACCCAGTATGGTTATTAATACTATTATTTTCTCTCTCCCTCCAGTGATGTCGAAGTTCGCTGTGCGCGTGGATGCGGCAGTTTCCGCTCTGGGCGGCGGCGCCGGCGCAGCCCTCGACGAGAACGACTTCATCGACGCGTCTAGGTTGGTCTACGATGCCGTGCGCGAGATACGACGCGCCGTGCTTATGAACAGGGTAAGTTGAAGGGCAACGTGGGTCAGAGCGTCGATTCGATCGACAAGAAAGTGCAAGACAGTAAACAGGGGTTGAATCCGATCGTCAAGATTCCCTTAGAGTGTAAGAGGATTTTAAGAAGGTTGAATCCAATAGGTACGTTTAAAATGTCTGCTAAAGGTCTTGCAGGAAAACTCGTGACATAGGGAGGTCGTCGATCCACATACATTGCCCTCACTCCATAAATACCTTGAATACCTTGCGCGGTGGTAGAGCATCAAAGGTCTCAAGCTGCAAGAGTGGATTGAAACTGTTTTCGCCGGAATCCTTGCTGCAAAATAAGCAGACATTTCTTCATAAAGGATGTCCTGGACGATTCTGGCAAGGGTTTTAACTTAAGTTCATATCAACGAAGTGTATGAAACGTCGTCTTCCGGATAAGTCATATATCTTTCTTGATCGTAAGGAGAGAATACAGTCCAGCATTTGACTTCTCGAAGGTATTGAAGACAATGAAGTGTGTTACTGGGTTAGACAGCACATAGGCTGTGACGATTTTTGGTCTCTGACAAAGTTCGGGTTTCTGGATTAAGCCCTTTAATGCGGTCACAAATTCACCAATTCTATTCTAGTAGTAGTGGTTTCGATTCGACCAAGTTCTACCTTGTCTTCCCTACCAGGATGAAGAGGAACTGGACCCTGAAGACGTGGAGCTGGATGAGCACTACACACTGGAAACCAGGAGCAAATGTGAGACGAATGTTCTTGTCACTAGTTCAGCTTGTGTCATGTTTGTGTCGGTAACAATGTTGGTTGCGTTTGGACATGTTGGTTGGCGTTCGTTTTTGTTACGTTGGTTCGATTTTGATTACGCTGTGGAAATATTTTATAAAATCTAACAAGTCACGGCAGTTGTTAGATTTTATAAAATATTTTATCATGAATTACTTAACTTTTAAAAATATTAAGTTAGTATATTTTTATTACATCAAAATCGAAGTAACACATGTTGATAACAATGTTGGCTTCGCTTGTAACGTGTCGTCACTTGGTTAGTTACTGTTTCGTGGCATGTTAGATAGTGACGTCATCTCAATTCATTTGTTTCATATGGATTCATGTTGTGCTGTTGTATTCATGTGGTTTCATGTAAATGAAGGGTGTCCAGTTATGTTTTTTTTTACTTTTCAGGAATGCTCAGGGTTTAAATGTTGTGTGAATTTTGTGAATTGTCTCATTTATTCTCATGTTCATCTTACAGCCCTTACTATCAGTTGTTACTGCAATATTTAAGTAATACTGATAAAATGATGAAAGTATACACTTACTTATAGCGCCATCTTAGTTAGAATATTACTTTAATATTGCTTTAACAGCTAATGGTATGATTGATTCATAATGATTTGTCTGTGGAAATATTAAAAACAGAAAGATAACATATAACCTGTGTGAGGTAACGAATTTCAGACTATATACAGACAGTATACATATTTCCATTCTGGTAATATGTCAGCTATCCACTTAGAATTTGGTGGATATAGTGGAATATTTGCAACTAAATAACCTCTAAAACAATGATAAGATATAATTATATTTTATGTAAGTATGTATACTTACTACAATAATATTTTAAAAAAAGTCTCGTCTCACAAGTGGCTCAAAAAGGGAATTTCTCAATAAATGTTCATAACACATACGGCGCTTCAGTACGCCCGCGTATATTACGCGTCAGCGTAATTTAGGTGCACCTTCGTTTGGCTATGGTATAAATAAAATATATGGGGAGGGTGAGTTTTTTTATTGATTATTGTGAGATATAATATCCTTTTGTAAATAAAATAAAATCATGTACAATTCGAGGCTTTATTTCACAATAATAACACTTTTTGTACCAGTACGCGCGGAAAAACGCTGTGACTCAACTTTGACTATGAATTACAACTCAATTATTAATTAAATATCGAAAAATGAAACAGAAAAATCGCAAAGAGTCTAAGGATTCCAAAAATGTATAATACATAGTATAGTTTCCATACAAGTTTCTAGAGAAATCGCAGTTATAAGGCTGCGCGGCGGAAAATTGCTGACAAGCGGAAAATGCTGCGGCACATGCGAATATTTTGCAAAAAAGAGTGTGGCACGCGAGAGGCTAAAATAAAGACACTAATCTGACATTTTCGTGGGGTTCACAGGAAGTTTTTTGCCAATGATCAGTTCTAGATTCCTTCAAATTATTACTTAATATATGATACTAGTGTCACTCCTCCCTTACATGCCTGGGATGTCGTAAGAGTCGACTAAGAGGCTCGACGCATTGAACACATGTGCGAGAGAAGGAACACTTGAAACAAACCCTCTACCAACCCGTCTGGCCAGCGTGGTAGCAGTAGGCTAATAGCCTCCTATGAACGCCACAATAGGCGTGAGCTAGGAGAGGCCAATGTCCAGCAGTGGACGTCCACAGGCTGATGATGGATATGAAACTAGTTTATAATACGTCAATTATAATACATTAAGGACAAGGTCTTTTATCTACTTACAGGCTATAAAAATATTAATTAGTTTAATAAACACGTTTTTTTAAACATTGATGTTGTTTCTTCGTTAATTATTTGCAAATTGCGTGTGTAATCAAAAATATTTCCACAGATAATAACTAAATTAATGTCTTTACATATAATTATCATTTTCAGAAATAAAAATATGTAATTTTAAACAATGCTTAAGTTATTATGTAAATGTAATTAACCTAGATCTTATTTACTGAAAATGATGTATTATATTGAAGATTTAATGATTCCTGTCTGACATTATATGGAATTTGGAGGATAAATCCATGGTCCATGACTCATATAATAAATTCCAGATTTCATAGCTGTGTAAAATCAGTTTTTTCCAACTTGTACTATTTGTCAAACAATCTTCATCCGTATTTTTAATAAAACAATTATATTATAATTATTATAAAAACATTACTCACACAACTAACTAATAGCGTTATTAGCAATTTATTATTATATTGTTTATTTAACTTGATCTTGCCACCTCAAAAACGAAGGTAGGAAGGAAAGAAAAAAAAGTGTTTATTAGCAACACACTATTATATAAATATTTAAATTACACTTTGTGTTAGAATCCTTAAAAACTGTTAACTAAATAAAATTGTGCAAGTTAGATAAAGCTGTGTCTGTGTATATGTTTTATTTGTTTTACATTCATTGTGGCTGATCATTTGTGTTTGTCTGTCCATAACGTCGCGTCGCATGTTATAACGACAGGTTGTTGTCTTGACTTGACATATAATATGTGTCAATTGTCAAAGTCATTAAGTAACATGTACATAACACTATGATATGTCATTGACATGTCATTTAGTAACATATCATGTGTTAACATGTCTTGTGATAACGTGTCACATGGTAACATGTCATGTCATGTGGAGTTTCATCCGCGTTTCATAACAACACAGTGAGACTCCATTTTAACTCAATCTACCGTACAATGTCTATTTTATAATAAAAATATATTCACTTTACATTGGCGAAATCCAAAAGGTAACTGCCACTACATAAAGGCCTGCGCAGACGAGGGATTTTTGTTCCGCCGACATAACCTAAATGTTATGTCGGCGGAACAAAAATACTTTCGCCGCGAATACAACGTATATCGTCGGTCATTCCATTCGTGAAGCGAAGCATTCGTTGCTAAGTAAGTCTCGCGAGGAATCAGGAATCGCTAGATAGCTTCATGGGCAGAATAACCTTAGTTTTCGTTGAATTCGCATCGACTTTTAGGTTATGTCGGCGGACAAAAGTCCCTCGTCTGCGCAGGCCTTAAAAAGAAGAACATGTCATGTTGTAACAATTATCATGTGGCGACATGTCACGTTATAACTTGTCACGCTATAACTTGTCACGTGAAACCATGTCACGTTATAACTTGTCACGTGGTAACAAGTCATGTGGTAACATATCATATGATAGCATGTCACGTGCTAACATGTTGTAACATGCGGCGCGAAATTACATGCATGCGCATGCTTGTAGACCAGCGACGACCTCGATACAGACACGGAGTTCGAGCCGGTCGAGGACATGACCATGGAGACGAGGAGCCGATGTGAGTACTTACCTTGTGGCATGATGACGGACCCGATAGCTTCCTACGGCGCCTGGGTTCGGGGGTTCGATTCCCAACAATCCACAATTATTATTGATTAAGAGAAAACTGGCTTTCGAAGTTTTCTTGGCAGCTTCTTTCTTCGAAGGTCCTCCCAATTTGTGAACTGCCAGTAGAGTCTTTAGTTTTCTCTTTTCTTAATAATAAAGATTAAAAATAATAATTAAATTAAAATATCAAATCAATAATAATTGTTGCCGTAGTAAATGTCTAACCGTTTCCGAACGAAAAAATAAATTAACTTTTCGAGGGTGGACTTATAAGTAGCCAGTCATCCCGTGACCACGGTAGCTGAAAAGGTGCCAAAACGTCGGGAAAATCAAAAAACTCCTAAAAACCTAAAAATACGGACAATTACAACTTAGTTCGTGAAATATAGCGCGTTTGATATCCGTAAAAGTTGTTTTATTTCAATAAAATAAAGAGGTTGCTTAGAAGCGAAATCATTAACCATTACGGCCTACCTATCTTATCGAATTGAATATTAAAGCTGGCCGTTAGTCTAGGCTGTTACAAGCATCTGTGAATGTCAAAGAAGCTACGCCATCGGTTCACAAACACTAGTAGGCCTACCGAGAAGTACTGCAATTTTTTTTTCCTTTGTCTTATTTACAGAGTCGTACCTACTTTCGTTACCTAATTATCGTTTGAATTGTTTTTAAATTAATAGTTTTTTGTAAAGTAATAATTTTGACCACCAAATGTGAAGCATATCATCAGTTGAGTGGGTTTTATAATCTATACTAATATTATAATGAGGAAAGATTTGAGTGTTTGCTTGTTTGCATTGAATAGGCTACGAAACTGTTCAGTAGTTTCGTAGGATTTGAATGAAATTTGGTACACAGATGGTAGATAGCCTGGTTATGGACATAGGATACTTTTTATCCCGACATTCCCACGGGAACGGGAACCACGCGGGTGAAACCGCATACGGCCGCTAGTATAATAATAATAATAAAAATACTTAATTGCACACTAAGAAAACGAAACACAAAGACAAAGAATCAGAAATTTTACAAATAGGCTGCCTTATTGCTAACTTCCAGGCAACCTTGAGTATAAAATTACTAAAGAAGATGACAAAAGGGGGGGTTTAATATTTAGTTACTGTATTTATCAAGGTTTTTTTAATACACCTGTCACAGACCTATATCGAGATAGACGTAAAAGTATACCTACCTTGCGTGCGTGTTAAAAGTTTGATTCACGGTCAAAGAAAACAAACAGAAACGAAAATAATTAATTGTGCAGTGCTTCCTTGCAAGAGCTCGTCAATAACATTTACACATCACTAAATCTCGCGCGTGACGTCATCGTAGGTACGAAAAATTCGACACGTTAAATTCTCATACAGTTTGAAGCGCTCTTTTCGTCTATCTCGATATAAGTCTGTGACACCAGTAATTAATTTTGTGGAAATGCTTTTAGGGTATGTAGAAGTCTATTTTAAACTTAATTTATGTTTATGGTAAATTTTAAATAGAAAAATATTGGAAAAAATTAACTCGGCCACAAGTGAATTCTCAGACGGGAATCGAACCCGCGAGCTTTGGAAATCCGGTATTTCAAATTCCAATTCCAATATTTTTCTATTAAAAATTTACCATAAGTATAAAAATAGCATTGAAAATGCAAAAAATACTAAATCATTAATTTATGTTTTCCTAATAAACAGGCAGATTATAGGTATGATAGGTCACGTTTCCATTTCATATTGAACTTGATTAATCAACCTGTTTGTTTGTTTTGCAGCGAGTGCTCACACTGGAGAGCATGGAGTGGACGAGTACCCAGACATCAGTGGAATCACCAACGCTAGGGTAACACATTCTCTATTGTTATAATCTATACTAATATTATAAAGCTTAAGAGTTTGTTTGTTTGATCGCGCTAATCTCAGGAACTACTGGACCGATTTAAAAAATTCTTAGACCATTAGGAAGCTACATTTCACCCGAGTGAAATAGGCTATATTTTATCCCGATATTCCCACGGGAACAGGCACCACGCGGGTAAAACCGCGAGGATCCGCTAGTTCAAAATAAATAAATAATTGCATACAACACACCAATTATCTAGTCCACGTTAAGTTTCAAGAAGACCTGTGTTATGGATACTAGATAACGGATAAACATACTTATATATGTTTTTTTTGTAAATACATACATAATATACATATTAAACACCCAGACCAAGACAAATAGACATGTTCATGCACACATATATTTGTCTTGTCCGGGGATCGAATCCGGGACCTCTGGCGCAGAAGGCGGGCTTAGTACCCCCGCGCCAAACAGGTCGTCATTCAAGACTCGTACGTGCACTTTCAACAGTATCGTCATCAGCCATTTTTAATGTTCCCACTGCTGGGACATTGGCCTTCCTTATGGATGGATAAGGAGAACGGGCCATGACCCACCACGCGGGCCCAATGCGGGCTGGTGGGGTTTAACGACTGCAAACGCAGCCGGGACCAACGGCTTAACGTGCCTTCCGAAACACGGAGGAGCTCGAGATAGTACATTTTTGGTCACCCATCCCGTGACCGACCACTGCGAAAGTTGCTTAACCTCAATAAGCGCAGGCCGAGCGCGCGAACCACTGCGCCACGGGCTCTTCAACAGTATATTTTTCTATAAATACTTGGTTAAACTTTACGCAAACAAAATAGGACGTTTTAATTTTCCATTTTTACAATTCTATTTTTATGTGATAAATATTAAACAAGAAAATATACTAAAAAAAAGCAACTTGTCTCATGTGACTTGATGAAACGACGGTGGCCGACGCCGTAGAAAGGTGAATATACTAGAAAAACTTCGCCGTGTCCTCATAGGTCTCTGTAGCATAATTAGTTAGTGCATTGGGCCGGATTCCCAAGGATGCGGGTTCGAATCCCGTCAGGGCGACATGAGACAAGTTGCTTTTTAACCGACTTCAAAAAAGGAGGAGGTTCTCAATTCGACGGTTTTTTTTTATTTTTTTTTATGTATGTTACGAGATTACTCGAAGACGGCTGGACCGATTTGAGTAATTCTTTTTTTGTTCGAAAGGTTCTTCCTGTGTGGTCCCATTGTCATCATGTCAGGATCCTGGAGTAATCCAGGGAACTCTTCAAATATTATAGGGACTCCTATAGCGATTTCGGTGTTTTCTACAGTAACTTATGCATATGCTTCCGGAAAGCACCATTTGGTGAAGTGGAACTGATGATGAAGACCACAAATGGTCATCGGAACTATTAAATACTTAGCACCGAGTCCAAAAGGTTTATTTTTTGCTTTTTAGTTTTTTGAAGTCGGTTTTAATTTTTTTATAAAAAGTTTTTATTTCGAGTATATTTTCTTGTTTAATATTTACCATTATAGGACGTCTTAACCGTATTGAAGCAGAAAATAGCAGAAAATGACTCGTAGAGTGACCAAGCTTCTCGACCATATTCCCGTCAAAACGCGTTAAAATATGTCTGCACTCTGATTGTTTGGCACACCACGAGATCGGGTCGGCGACATTCATATGTTGAAATTAGTCCGGTTGTCGGTGATACCAGATTAAAATGAAAAATAATACTATTTATGAAAGAAGTCATGACACTATATTTTTTAATGAACGACGGGGAGACTTTTAGCCTTCATCATACCTGATGTTAAGTATTGATAAGGCTGAAGATGGAGGCGAGCCTCTCTCGGAATCCTCAACCACTGAGGAGCTGGCTATCTTATCTCTAACTGCCGGAACACAACAATGCTGAAAACATTGTTGTTATGGTGTCAGATTTAGATAAGATGGTGGTAGCAAGCCAGGCGGACTTACAGCAAGTAGTACCCCCGCTGGGAGTCGAACCCGGGGGCTAATAGTCTAATTTTAAAATCTATCCCAATCCCTTTTAATTCCTAATTTGATAAAGATTTTCAGGCCGTCACTATTTGACATTTGAAAGAGATTGTGATCGGGAAGCGTTTTAAAAGGCATGGAATAAACGAAATTGAACTATCTAAGCAATATAACAGACGAAAATATCACAATCACAATACCTCTGAAAGGGATTGTGATAGATTTTAAATTAGACAATTAGGGGGCCGGACCCCTGGGTCTGATACCACTAGACCACAGAGCCGGTTAAGTATTACACCCTACATTACCACTTGATATACAACAGAAACTTTAATTTCCTGTAGGAAGCCATGCGCAAAATGACAGAGGAAGACAAACGCAAGATCCTCCAACAAGTGGAGTTGTTCCGTCGAGAGAAGATGACGTTCGACAACGAGGTGGCCAAGTGGGACGACGCCGGGAACGACATCATCATGCTCGCAAAACACATGTGCATGATCATGCTCGAGATGACGGACTTCACCAGGTAATTTTTATTTGATTGGTACTTATCGAAAAATGACCAAAAAAACAAACTTAACAGCTTAACAGTTTGTCGGCAACGACATGACATATGGGCATGGTTATTTTCGCCAAGCATATGCGCATGATCGTGCTGGAAATGACGGACTTCATCAGGTAATTTTTATTTGATTGGTACTTATTGAAAACTGACCAAAAAAACAAACTTAACAGCTTAACAGTTTGTCGGCAACGACATGACATATGCGCATGGTTATTTTCGCCAAGCATATGCGCATGATCGTGCTGGAAATGTCGGACTTCATCAGGTAAATAGCCTTCGTCATACCTGATGGTAAGTAATGCTACGGCCGAAGGTGGAAGCGCGCCTTTCCCGGAATCCTCAACCACTGAGGATCTGAGTATCTTATCACTAACTCCCGCAACACAACGCTGAAAACATTGTTGCTATGGCGATAGACATCTTTACTAAAATTATAAAGAGGAAAGACTTGATTGTTTGTTTGTTTGCATTGAATAGGCTCCGAAACTACTGAACGGATTTGGATGAAATTTGGTACACAGATAGTAGATAGGCTGGTTATGAACAAAGGATACTTTTTATCCCGATATTCCCACGGGAACGGACACCACGTGGGTGAAACCGCGGCAGCTAGTCTATACTAATATTATAAAGAGGAAAGATTTGTATTTTTGTATGTAACGAATAAACTCGAAAACTACTGGACCGATTTTGACGAAATTTGGTATTTATTTATTTATTCAATGCAGTAACTTACAGGCTGACAGAATACTCCAAAACGCCAGTAAGCTTAATCTAACAATAATATAGATGGATACATTAGAATTTACCTTAATTACAAATTCAATACAATATATAAAAAATTAATAAAAAACCAAATGTCAAATAATAATCATGCAATGCAAAATAAAATTCAAAATAATGTCCAAAGAATATAGAATAAAAATTAGAAGCAATAATGTCAAATTAAAAATAAACTATGTAACTAAGAGTATAATACTCAGTCGAATTAGAATTTATAATGTCATCAACTAAAATTAAGTACCTAATAAATTGATATTAATAAGGTATAGAGAATCCTTAGACCCCAAGTAGTAACATAGGCTATAAATGATCCCAAAATTCCCACGGGAACGGACACCACGTGGGTGAAACCGCGCCCGGCCTCTAGTAAATAATATAGCTAGCTAGCTTAGAATATGTCCTACCTACCACCAACGAGAATTATTAATAGTAGATTGCTTACCAAGGGCTGTATGACAACCATAACAGTCGAGTGTTTTGGCGCCCGAACGAAGTGCGGGCGCCGATAGTTCGAGACTGTTATGGGTCCATACACCCGAAGTAAACACTCTACTTTTCATTTTGAATATGAGGAAAGTAAAAACAAACAGAATATTCTAAAAAAATTTTGTAAGGTTTCTACGATTTTAATTATTTTATAAAGTAGCAAAATAAGCTGTATAGGCTTCTGTGCCTTTGCCTACATACCTTTGGTAAATAAAAGTCCAAAAGATTACAGATATCGATTTGACATGACACCCCCTATTCTCTTTTCAAATTTATTACAGCCCTAGGGCCGCCACATATCACTTTCAACCCGCATTTTAGGCAAGTTATGAGTTACTTTCAGAATATGAGACATGAAAATGTATTTCTTTATATGAGTACTGGAAGTTATTGTAACTTGAATATCATTGTTATTAGATAAGTTTCTTCTTTTTACAATGTAATGTTTCTTACGTATTCTCTGAAACAAAATATTGCTTATTTTAAATATGAATGGTACTGTAGGTCTGTTTGTGTATATTGTTAGTTTGTTACATATTCTGTAAGACTGTTTGTTACCTAAATAGATAAAATAAAAAATAATTGTTATTCGCCAGAGGGCGCGGTCCGCTTAAGACTACGATGGACGTTATCAACGCCGCAAAGAAGATATCAGAAGCCGGCACCAAGCTTGACAAGCTCACCAGGGAGATCGCTGAACAGGTATGGACACTTTTTTTAAGGTTTTGAAATTTTTACATTTTTCAATGCGATTTGTATACTCATTATAAATTTTAAATAGAAAAATGTTGGAAATATCAAACCCACGTAATTATATTACGTTTTTGTGTCTAAAAACGTAATATAATTACACTAGGGCGGTTACAACCTGATACTCGGGTTCGTCAATCGACGAAAAATTCCAAATTATGCAAAAATCTTTAATTGCAGTTTGTGATCATCACGTTTAACATTTTGTATATTTTATAGTTTACGGAACAAATAGACTCGAGTACCTTTAATTTGATACCTTACTCGGCCGCGTACTACGCGCCAAAGTCCCTATCGAGTCGTCACTAATTTTGCGAACCTGAATTAAGTATATAGATACATACATTTTTTTCCTTAACTTTTGTGTAAAGATTTCAGATACAAATTCCCTCTGATCTGAGCATTATTTTTTATACTTTTTTTACCATAAACAGTATAAAATAGTACACCCAAACGTTATTGTGTTGTGTGAAATATAAAGCGCGATTCTCAATCTGTAAATGTTGTTTTAGGGTTCCGTACGCAAAGGGTAAAAAGGGTAATTACTAAGACACCAGGGCCCTGTTTCATAAAGATTACAATAGTCAGCGACAGGTGACAGGAAAATTTGACAATTGCACGTTTCTAAAACATTGGTGCTATCTGTTAAGTAATTGTCAAATTGTCGCGACAATTCTACAATTTAACTTTTCATAAAACATTTGTCTTACATATTTGTAATCGAACAATCTGACATATTTGTCAAATTGCCGCACATTTTTGATTGGCATCCTTGGGCTGTGTCAGGATGAGGAGTGACAGTTATTTTTCTTTTATAAATTCTTACTTGATCGAAAGAGTTGGTAGTAGGATTTTGGAAAATAGAACGTCATAATGTATGTTTGCTTTTTATAGAAAACCTACCTACTGCAATGACGACAAAGGTCAAAATTGCGTAGATCAGTGAGAAAAAAAGTACGTTCGATCAACTTGTCAAGCTTTATGAAACAGGGCCCAGGCTGAACCGGGATAGTCAGACAGTTGAAATGTTCACAGATGGATGTATTTCTGTTGTCGCTAAAACGACACATACTAAAAAACAGAATAAAATAAACATTTAAGAAGGGCTGCCATACAACAGACACGATTTTTTTTTGCCGTTTTTTAGATAATGGTACAGAACCCTTTGTGCGCAAGTCCGGTTCGCACATGGCCGGTTTTTTTTTTCAATAAACAGTGCGCGCCACAATTTAAGATGGGCTTTCTAAAACTGATACATAATATTTATTCATTTTTTCCCCACCCAGTGCCCCGAGTCGTCCACAAAGCAAGATCTCCTGGCGTACCTCCAGCGTATAGCGCTGTACTGCCACCAGATTCAGATCACCAGCAAGGTCAAAGCTGATGTACAGAACATATCTGGAGAGCTTATCGTTAGCGGGGTAAGTTGTAGTCAAGATATGTTGAAGAGGAGGCTTTTAACATTTTAAGATTATGTCAGGCCCGTCATAGCCTTATTTACTTCCTTAACTAAATTATTCTATGAAATAAACTATCTAAGTTGAAACAATGAGAGTTTTCTGGCATCATCACTTGTGGGGGATGATAGAATGTCATGGTTCAAGATAGTTGTAGTTAAAATATGTCGAAAGCGAGGTAAGTTGTTGTTAAGATGTTGAAGGTAAGTCGAATTTTCATTTCAATAGAATAATTTGACAGGTGCAAATATCATTTTGTTGATATAATACATCCTTTAAATGTAGCTATAATGATAACATTGATATTGTGTACGTGAATGGATTCAATACTTACTGAATTGGAACTGGATCTGAACAAATCATTACGAAAACAGTTTAAGTAGGATTTTTTTTTAGAAAGTGACATTGGCACCTGTCAAATTACTAAACTGAATAAAAAATCCGACTGTTTTCGTAGTTGATTCAGATATGTTGAAGCAATTTTTGAGCGATGTTGAACACCGTATAGCGCTGTAGTTTCACCAGACACAAATCACCAGCAAGGTGAAAGCTGATGTACAGGACATATTTGAAGAGCTTATTGTTAGCGGGGTAAGCCAGAAAGAAAAAAACAAACATTTGTTTGACAGGACAGGTCATTCGGCTGAAGGCCTTCAAGTCAGGGCCGGTAAAACATTAACAAAAAAATGTTACACGTAAACGTCATTCAGTTGTGCTTGAGATATATTCAAGCTTGATATGAAAAATGTTTGGACAGTTTAAAGCTGGGTGTTAGCTGGGTAACTCGTAAAAGAACTCCAACGTATCATTTATATAAAATATATCATTTATTCAGTCTAGGCTGTTAGAAGCACTTATGAATGACAAAGATCTATCTATCGCTGCGCTATCGGTTCACAAACCCTACGGCGGGAGAGCTTGTAACGAGAAGAACCGGCAAGAAACTCGTCAAAGGCATTTTTTTCTGTGGTTAGCGGTGTTGGTGGAACTAGCTATGTTGAAAATATGTTTACTAGCGTATAGCTGTACTGCCACCTGTAGCCCTAGCATGACCGGCTTTTACCGACACTCGTAGCTCGATAGTGTCACTTACCCGCTCACACCTTAGCGGGGTAACAACATATCTGGCTAGCTCGTCGTTAGCGGAGTAAGTTGCAGCTGTGTTATGACGATAATAGGGTAACTAGTAGCTAAGATATGTTGTTAGCTGGGTAAGTTGTTAAAATACGTAGATATCGGGGTGAGATTAGTTAAGATATATCGTTAGTAGGTTAAGTTGTAGAATTACGTATTTATGTATGTTTGACAGGTAAGTAGGTAGGTAGGAACAGTTTTTTTTTTTATGTTCCTACCAATTGTTCCATATTTATGTTTTCACTCTTCAAACCTTCCCTGAACTACAAACAAAGGTTTCAAAACCAAAATCAGCTAAAAAAAGCTAAAGTTCTCGAGTTTAAGCGTGCAATTGATTTTTGTATATATCGTAGGAATATTTGATAAATAGAATTTTCGCGAAAATCCTGTGGATGTTACGAATACACGAATCATTAGACAATGGTGAGGAAATTTCTCAATCTTACTGAAAATAGATAACGTTCTTGGGAAACACTAATTACGTTAGTAACATTGGATTGGCTTGATTTTTTTGAGCCAACGCTTATTCTATTGGTCATGCTTATGATATTGATATAATACATCAATGCTTCAGAGTAAAACTAAGAACCAATCAGAATAAAAGTTGCCCAGCAAGCAAAAAATCAAGCCAATCTATTATTGTTTTCGCAAAAAAATACCTTTTTATTAAGATTGAGAAAATCAACATTGTCTAATTATCCGTGTTTTTGCAATATCCCTAGGAAATTCGCGATAATTCTATTTATCATCCTACGACAAAGATAACATAATAACTACGACTTAATAACTTTTTGCAAATGGCCTAAAATCTATTTATGATTGGAAAAGTCGCCCTCTTCTCTTCTTTTTCAAATTGCGATACCCGACAGGGTCCATAATTTGTACTTTTTTATGAAACGTCTTTATAACATTATGGATGCAATAAATGTATTGAGTATAGATAGTCGTTGTTAAGATACGTTGAAGAAATATTGAATAGTATATAGCGCTGTACTGCCACCAGATACAGATCACCAGCAAGGTTAAAGATGACCAGAACATATCTGACGGGCTCATCGTTACCGGGGTAAGTTTTTTTTTATTTTGAACGGAATTTATTTGTTCACTTTGGGCTGCGGGTTCCTGTTTTGTTTATTAGGAAAGAAAAGAGGTATTGGATTCTTTTTTCCATCTTTATTCGTGGCGTGATGTTAAGCATAGCGTTCTGGCAATCAGCCAAAAGCTTATTGTTAGTAACTTGATTTTTATTGTTAATGAAGCGGGGCAAGTTAGCGGCTGCTCGCGGTTTCTCTCGCGTGGTTCCCATTGCCATGGTAATATGGGGATAAAAAGTAGCCTGTGTTACTTTTTAAGTAACTCTATGCCAAAAATCAAGCTAATTGGTTGCTTAGGGCACAAAAAGAGAGGTACAGAAGTTAAGCTTAGTACTAGGTCGCTCGAGCAACGCACACTTAAACCCGTATTCTCAGCACGTGACTCAAGCAGTGATAAGGGACGCGCTTATTCGTCGCTTGTAGCGACCTCCCGTTCTAATTGTACTCAACTGTTTCAATCACGTTCTGGAATACGGTCCAGCTCTCACCGACACGGAATCTCAGCTACACTCAAAACAATTCAAGCGCGAGTACCGCAGTATACCAACCACGTGTCCAATACGCCGAGAGTACGTGTGTGTATTATTCATCAAGTATCAAAGAGACAAAGAAATAGTTTTCGATGACGATTTTAGTTTGCCAAACTCGTAATAAGTGCACTCAACTTACTATATTGTCTGACTTATAAATCCGCGAGCATCAGTGCCATCTTGGAACTATTTTGCAGTTTTTGTTTAAAATTTCATTATACTACTTCTGTAGGAGTAGTAAATAACAATATTTTTGAAGTCGGTTAACTTACAATTAAATTCGGATTCCTCATATTGTTATTTCCTGTATTCATTTCGATGTAAATATTGTTGGTGTTAAATAAATAAATTAATCCGTAAACATCAGCGCCATCTTGAAATTTTTTTGAGATTTTTTTACTGTACACCCATCTTGCATACCCTATACTATACGTCTGGAATACATTTTCATTTTCAGTCGCCTTGCAACTGATTGTTGTTGTACTTAAAGTACCTACTCATTATTTAACGCAGATATAAATTGAACCCGAGAAATAATCATACTTGTACATCACACGTTTACCACATTCTGTATTTTTACGTAAGTCAGAGTTGACAGCCCTATTTCTTTTTTTTTTGAGTGAGGTGAATGTCTTTACGCATACCGAACGGTTATGCTGGACTCACCTAGAATACCGGACTCGGGAGTCCGGCAGAGTTGACAGCATGCGAGAGTGACGCCCGACATTAGTGTGTGTGAGTGTAACAAGGACAAGCGGGAGCTTAATTTCTGTACCTCTCGTATTTTGTGGTTATGGCGTAAAGGGAGGACAAACAAACACACTTTCGCATTTATCTATACTAATATTATAAAGAGGAAAGATTTGATTGTTTGTTTGTTTGCATTGAATAGGCTCCGAAACTACTGATCGGATTTGGATGATTGGTACACAGGTAGTACGAGTAGATGGTCTGTTTATGAACATAGGATACTCATTATCCCGACGTTCCCACGGGAACGGGAACCACGCGGGTAAAACCGCGAGCGGTCGCTAGTCATATTATAAGTTAGTATTAGGATATCTGGGGAGCTTATTGTTTGCGGGGTAAGTTGTGGTTGTAGTAATGTTGGGGATCATTGTTGTGTCGTCTATGTTGCCAAGATATTTTTTAAATCAGTCCAAAGTAACAGCGGTTGCTAAGTAAGGTAGGCATATCTCTTACAAGGATCTGGAGATTTTGGAATCATTCCTCGCGCGAGTGGCAAGGCGGTCAGGCGATTAGCGACCTTGCGTGTGTAGACATAGCACACTTTTCGCTTTGCCCCTCGCGCGCTCGTGTTGGGAGGCGGTACTACAGGTGAAAAGCGAAGCTATGTATATACGGGCAAGGTCGCTTTTACGGAATACGGAAGCTTAAACGTCGCACGAAAATCGGTAGAATCCTCGAGAAATTAGAGCTCCTGTTTCACAATGTTCTTTCACAATGTTCACTCTGTGGTCTAGTGGTAAAAACCACCGGTATCAGACCCAGGGGTTCCAGGTTCGATTCCCGGCGGGGGGTACATATTGTATTCGGTTTGGTTGGTGGTAGGACTTTTTGTGAGTCCGCCTGGCTAGCAACCACAATCTTATCTAAATCTGACGCCATAACAACAATGTTTTCAGCATTGTTGTGTTCCGGCAGTTAGAGATAAGAGAACCAGTTCCTCAGTGGTTAAGGATTCTGGGAGAGGCTCGCTTCCATCTTCAGCCTTATCAATACTTAAAATCAGGTATGATGAAGGCTAAGAGTCTCCCAGTCGTGATTTTTTTTTTTAAAGTATTGGTTCTTTCGTCTGGGCTGTGCCTTGTCTGTCAGTCAGTCACGTATTGTTTTATTAGTATAGATTAACGCCCGAAATTAATACCTTTTTGTGGATATGGTTTGGGCTATCTCAGATAGTTGCTTAGGATATTTTTTGTTAATATGATCAAAATAACGATGGTTGCTAGGCAACAAAACCAGTATCTTAAACAACTATCTCGGATAGCCCTATCCATATCTACAAATACCTAGGTTATTAATTGCGGGCGTTAGGAGAGATTATTGAAACTGACCGTAAATTTTTAGGGTTCCGTACCTCAAAAGGAAAAAACGGAACCCTTATAGGATCACTTCGTTGTCCGTCCGTCCGTCCGTCTGTCAAGACAGTTTTTCTCAGGAACGCGTGGATGTATCAAACTGAAATTTATATCTAATACTTAGCTATGGAATTGCGTAAAGTCAATCGTATTCATTTGACAGTTCATATTGTATCATAATAAATGTCATTCCATACAAATTGCAGCCGATTGAGTACGATATGAACTGTCAAAGTAATACGATTACCTTACGCAATTGCACCCCAGGTCTATTGTCCCTTGGAGCTGTGAAAAAATCAAACTTCTAAGCCAAATCAATCAAAAGATACAGCCGTTTATGCCGCAAATTTTCGAAACTCGCACGGGAATCAAAACCTACAGGGTACTTCCCGTGAACTTAGGATCTTGAAATTTGGTACGAAGTAACGTCTTATAGTACAGATAAAGGAAAAATTGCGAAAACCGTAAATTTTTAGTTACATCATATAATAAACAATATATTTGAAAGTTTTAAACGGAACCCTTGGTGCGCGAGTCCGACTCGCACTTGGCCGGTTTTTTTGTTTATTATTAGCAATGTAGCTATAGTGCGTACTATAGCTGTGTAGTGTCGGCTTAGAATAGCACTACCCCCTCTCATCCCGCGGGGGTCGTAAAGGCAACTAAGGGACTCAGCCTTCAGGAGGCGGGCAGCAGCGTCTCCTACAAACTTGGCCATACTGCGATCGCCAACCCGCCTGCCAAGCGTGGCGATTATGGCACGCCCCCCTTTTGGGGGCCTATACCCAGCAGTGGGTGTTATGTGGCTGAGACGACGACGAATTGAAGCTGATATGTGATACGAGCTCGCATTGTGAAAATTGCGAAGAGTATAAGGGATCTTTCATTTCGGAGCTTTTTTGTGTCTTTTGTCCTTGTCAATTTGTCTGTGTGTGCAGTCTGCGTCACAGATTTCAACGCAAATTATTTTAAAGGTAGGAGTTTCACCCGAGTTCTTTTCATAATAACACGTGTTGTGTAGAGATGGGCAAAGGACCCGATTTTGATCCGACTTCTGGGTTTAAACCCAGTTAACGCCCATAGACCATTTTGTTGAAATAAATAAAATCTTTAAAAATAAGAGATGTTTCGGCCTTTGAATATTTTTGTGTATTGATTTAACAAGAAATTGTTTCCATAGCAACGTCACATTTGAAATATCAATTGAACCAAAAAAATCGGTAAAAAGTTTCTATAACAAACAATGTGGGTTTTTATTGGGTTTAAATGCAGTGGTCGGGTTTAAACCCAGTCCTTTGTCCATCTCTAGTTGTGAGGCTCCATTTTAACTCGATCTACCGTACAATTTCTTTATAAACTACAAAATATATTTACTTGACATTGGAAAAATTTGCGAATTTTATCGCGAGCAAGCCATTAATTAAGAATGAAGAAGACTATAAAGGTAACATATATATATTATATAACATCATTGATTACAGGGAAAGTGATAGAAAATAAGTTTTATTTAATTGACAGAGAACTGACAGACAACCTTATGTTACATTTTAAATAAAAAAATATTGGAAAAAATCAACTCAGCTACAAGTGATTATTCTCAGATGGGACTCGAACCCACGACCTTTGGAAGTCCGGTCCTTATCATAAGTATAAAAATAGCATTGAAATTAAACATCTAAAAAGATGTTTCTTTCGAATGCAAGGACGCTGGTAAGCATTGATGTGACAACGCCT
Organism: Chrysoteuchia culmella; assembly: GCA_910589605.1. Classification (NCBI taxonomy): domain Eukaryota; kingdom Metazoa; phylum Arthropoda; class Insecta; order Lepidoptera; family Crambidae; genus Chrysoteuchia; species Chrysoteuchia culmella. The sequence continues at coordinate 11,307,790 of OU342670.1, read as the reverse complement.
ACAGCGTATTAAAAATATAAAAGTGTTGGAGAATTTCGACAGCAAATCGGCATTGAACCGGTTTTCAAAAGGTCGTGGGTTCGAGTCCCATCTGAGATTTCACTTGTGGCCAAGTTGATTGTTTCCAATATTTTTCTATTTAAAATGTATCATAATTATAAAAATAGCATTGAAGAATGCAAAATTTCAAAAATCATAATCTGACAACCTGTCACAACAGCATTTTCTTAGCGGCCGAAGTTTAACTTGGGAAATTCGCGCAAATTCTACCTATCCCACTAATATAAATGCGAAAGTATGTCAGTTTGTTTGTCACTCTTTCACGCAAAACCCGCTACTGAACCGATTTGGATAAAATTTGGTACAAAGATAGAAGATAGCCTGGATTAAAACAGGCTACTTTTTATCCCTATATTCCCCCGGTTTCCCCCGTGTGGTTCCCGTTCCCGTGGAGATTTCGGGATATAAGTTACCCTCCGTTCTTTTAACTAACTCTATGCTTTGGCATAAAAAAACAGGTCGATTTATTGGTAAGTTAGGACGTGAAGGAAAAACAAATAAATACACTTTTGCATTTATAATATTTGTTAGGATTATAGGGATAGTACACAAGATTGTAAACATTCTAATTAATATTTTTTACTTATAAATTTGTAGGGTAACTACGACTATGGATAAAATTGGAAAAAATTGCTCAGTTTTTCTGTCTTTAATATGTGGTCATTCTTTCGCAGCTGGACAGTGCCACATCTCTGATCCAAGCGGCCAAGAACCTGATGAACGCAGTGGTGCTCACCGTGAAGGCTTCTTACGTCGCCTCCACCAAGTACACGCGCCAGGGGACCATCGCGGTATGTGTACTAATCACTAATACAATATACTACACAATTAACAGAACTCTAAATTGCACAGCTCTACACTACACTGCTCTACACTACACTGCTCTAATACTACACTACACTGCTCTAAAACGACATAATACTGCTCTAAAGCTACACTTAACCACCTCTTTGATCTAGTGGTACAACCACCGGTATCAGACCCATCGTCCCGGGTTCGATTGCCAGCGGGGATACCTACATATTGTATTCGGTATGGTTGGTGGTAGGACTTGTTGTAAGTCCGTCTGGCTAGCTACCACCATCTTATCTAAGTCTGACGCCATAACGACAATGTTTTCAGCATTCTTGTGTTCCGTCAGTAAGAGATAAGATAGCCAGCTCCTCAGTGATTGAGGATTCCAGGAGAGGCTTGCTTCTATCTTCAGCCTTACAATACTTAACATCAGGTATGGTGAAGGCTAAGAGTCTCCTCGTCGTACATAAAAAAAAAAAAAATAAGAAACTACACTGCACTAAAATTACTCTACACAACACTCAGTGTAGTGTTGTGTAGAGTAATTTTAGTGCAGTGTAGTTTAAAATTATTCTACACTTGCTCTACACAATACTACACTGCTCTCAAACTACACAACTCTACACGAAACAACATTCCACCATACTACTTTACACAACAACGCTGGACAGTGCCACATCGCTGATCCAAGCGGCCAAGAACCTGATGAACGCGGTAGTGCTCACTGTGAAGGTTTCATACGTCGCCTCCGCCAGGCGACAATCGCTACCGCGAAATAAAAAAAACACTAAATTGCACAGCTCTACATACTAACATCCATAACACAACAATATAAAACAGCACACTACATAACACTGCTCTAATACTACACGACACAACACTACACTGCACTAAAACTACACAAGATCATAATAAACTGCTCTTATACTACACAACACAATACACTACGTTACACAATACTACACAACGTTAAATTACTCTACACAATACTACATTTTGTATAACATTAATTACTAAACACAGTACTACACCACATGACGCTACAATGCAACAATATAATAGGCATAAGCTTGAATTAACTCTAAATGCCTGCCCAGTTACTTGTAAATAAAAGGCTCGTATTCCAGAACGAGACTTAAGCAGAGATCTATACTGAACAGTTAGAGCGACGTCCCTTTCTAACTGTTAACTCTAAACTCAACTGCTTGAGTTCTGGAATACGGGCCTAAGAAAGATGATTCATAAATAAAGCATGGTGAATAAAAATGCTTTAAGGCTTCTACTAAGGATATATCAAGGCATACGCATAATATGTGTAAGCTAAATAAAGCTTCTTATGCTTTTGAAAACGAGGCGCATTTAGAAAGAAAGAAAGAAAGAAACTCAATTTATTTGGGACAAATACACGTTAACGAAAAGCAGTACACACAAAGAACATTAAAATTTGTCCCAAAACGGTCACGACTCAGCATAATGCGTGGTCTTACGACCCGCGCTGGTCTTCCGTCGTGACCGGTTTGATGACGTTCCGGACAACAAAAACAAAACAACATACCATACTACAATTTAAACAGACAAGTAAAATAAATTAAATAAAAAAAAGAAACAGAAAAATATTAATTAACAAAACAAAATGATCACAACACAACGATATAGTGTGATTATACAAAAAACATAAACTTAAGCTAGGCTGAATGGGCTCGATCCTACGCCCAATTCAAGTGACAGTTCACAGAACAGAAATAAAAAAAAATATCTTTATTTATAACTTTTTAATTTTGCATTTTACAATGCTATTTTTATGTGATAATTTTTAATCAAGTAAATATACTAGAAAAAAGCAACTTGTCTCATGTCGCCCTGACGGGACTCGAACCCGCATCCTTGGGAATCCGGCCCAATGCACTGACCAATTATGCTACAGAGACCTACGAGAACACGTTGAAATTCTCTAGTATGTTCACCTTTTTTCTACGGTGTTGGCCACCGTCGTTTCATCAATGAGAGAACTATCCTCGCATTCGAAAGAAACAACTTTACAGATGTTTGACTATCGATTAAGATGAAACTGCCATCTACTTATAACTTTTTAATTTTGCATTTTACAATGCTATTTTTATGTGATAATTTTTAATCAAGTAAATATACTAGAAAAAAGCAACTTGTCTCATGTCGCCCTGACGGGACTCGAACCCGCATCCTTGGGAATCCGGCCCAATGCACTGACCAATTATGCTACAGAGACCTACGAGAACACGTTGAAATTCTCTAGTATGTTCACCTTTTTTCTACGGTGTTGGCCACCGTCGTTTCATCAATGAGAGAAATATCCTCGCATTCGAAAGAAACAACTTTACAGATGTTTGACTATCGATTAAGATGAAACTGCCATCTACTTATAACTTTTTAATTTTGCATTTTACAATGCTATTTTTATGTGATAATTTTTAATCAAGTAAATATACTAGAAAAAAGCAACTTGTCTCATGTCGCCCTGACGGGACTCGAACCCGCATCCTTGGGAATCCGGCCCAATGCACTGACCAATTATGCTACAGAGACCTACGAGAACACGTTGAAATTCTCTAGTATGTTCACCTTTTTTCTACGGTGTTGGCCACCGTCGTTTCATCAATGAGAGAAATATCCTCGCATTCGAAAGAAACAACTTTACAGATGTTTGACTATCGATTAAGATGAAACTGCCATCTACTTATAACTTTTTAATTTTGCATTTTACAATGCTATTTTTATGTGATAATTTTTAATCAAGTAAATATACTAGAAAAAAGCAACTTGTCTCATGTCGCCCTGACGGGACTCGAACCCGCATCCTTGGGAATCCGGCCCAATGCACTGACCAATTATGCTACAGAGACCTACGAGAACACGTTGAAATTCTCTAGTATGTTCACCTTTTTTCTACGGTGTTGGCCACCGTCGTTTCATCAATGAGAGAAATATCCTCGCATTCGAAAGAAACAACTTTACAGATGTTTGACTATCGATTAAGATGAAACTGCCATCTACTTATAACTTTTTAATTTTGCATTTTACAATGCTATTTTTATGTGATAATTTTTAATCAAGTAAATATACTAGAAAAAAGCAACTTGTCTCATGTCGCCCTGACGGGACTCGAACCCGCATCCTTGGGAATCCGGCCCAATGCACTGACCAATTATGCTACAGAGACCTACGAGAACACGTTGAAATTCTCTAGTATGTTCACCTTTTTTCTACGGTGTTGGCCACCGTCGTTTCATCAATGAGAGAAATATCCTCGCATTCGAAAGAAACAACTTTACAGATGTTTGACTATCGATTAAGATGAAACTGCCATCTACTTATAACTTTTTAATTTTGCATTTTACAATGCTATTTTTATGTGATAATTTTTAATCAAGTAAATATACTAGAAAAAAGCAACTTGTCTCATGTCGCCCTGACGGGACTCGAACCCGCATCCTTGGGAATCCGGCCCAATGCACTGACCAATTATGCTACAGAGACCTACGAGAACACGTTGAAATTCTCTAGTATGTTCACCTTTTTTCTACGGTGTTGGCCACCGTCGTTTCATCAATGAGAGAAATATCCTCGCATTCGAAAGAAACAACTTTACAGATGTTTGACTATCGATTAAGATGAAACTGCCATCTACTTATAACTTTTTAATTTTGCATTTTACAATGCTATTTTTATGTGATAATTTTTAATCAAGTAAATATACTAGAAAAAAGCCACTTGTCTCATGTCGCCCTGACGGGACTCGAACCCGCATCCTTGGGAATCCGGCCCAATGCACTGACCAATTATGCTACAGAAACCTACGAGAACACGTTGAAATTCTCTAGTATGTTCACCTTTTTTCTACGGTGTTGGCCACCGTCGTTTCATCAATGAGAGAAATATCCTCGCATTCGAAAGAAACAACTTTACAGATGTTTGACTATCGATTAAGATGAAACTGCCATCTACTTATAACTTTTTAATTTTGCATTTTACAATGCTATTTTTATGTGATAATTTTTAATCAAGTAAATATACTAGAAAAAAGCAACTTGTCTCATGTCGCCCTGACGGGACTCGAACCCGCATCCTTGGGAATCCGGCCCAATGCACTGACCAATTATGCTACAGAGACCTACGAGAACACGTTGAAATTCTCTAGTATGTTCACCTTTTTTCTACGGTGTTGGCCACCGTCGTTTCATCAATGAGAGAAATATCCTCGCATTCGAAAGAAACAACTTTACAGATGTTTGACTATCGATTAAGATGAAACTGCCATCTACTTATAACTTTTTAATTTTGCATTTTACAATGCTATTTTTATGTGATAATTTTTAATCAAGTAAATATACTAGAAAAAAGCAACTTGTCTCATGTCGCCCTGACGGGACTCGAACCCGCATCCTTGGGAATCCGGCCCAATGCACTGACCAATTATGCTACAGAGACCTACGAGAACACGTTGAAATTCTCTAGTATGTTCACCTTTTTTCTACGGTGTTGGCCACCGTCGTTTCATCAATGCGACATGAGACAAGTTGCTTTTTTCTAGTATATTTACTTGATTAAAAATTATCAAAATATCTTTAGTTCAGCTGTCTGTAACTGTCAGTGACATTGAAAAAAGAAAAAATAATGGTTATTACATTTAGTACTTTCAAATCATCCTTTTTATCCTACCTACCAGGGAGGGAGCCTAAGTCTTTTAACCATTATTAGTTATAATCGTGTTTCAGTGGTGGTTTTGATTTTCTAGTTTTTTCACGCTGTTTTTTTTTCACGACGGAGAGACGCTAAGCCTTCATCATACCGCGCAAGTGGCGTCGGCATCGAAATCGGCTTCATTTGACAGATGGATGTGACACATTGCTGCTTCTTTTTGACACAAATGAAAACTTACCAAAGGCTAAGAGCAATATGTCACCATCCATCTGTCAAATGAAGTCGATGTCAATGCCAACGACACTTGCGCAGTATTCACTGTGACCACTTAGCGATGCCTTGTTCAAACCACGCCTATCTCGTACTTGGATCCGACATTTTCAAAATACCTATTCTCAACGCTTACAAATATTAGAGTTATGTTACTTGTTCAATACAATTTCTGCCTGTACAATAACTCTTTAATTTGTGAGTATTATGGAGAAAACGAATTTTGAAAATGTCATAACCAAGGAATTACTAAGTCATAGTGAATAAGGGCTTTCTCTCCCTCCCTCTCCTCAACTCCCTCAAGTCTCTCCCTCTCCTCAACGACTGAGAGATTGGCTATCTTATCTCTAACTGCCGGAACACAACTATGCTGAAAACATTGTTGTTATGGCGTCAGATTTAAATAAGTTGGTGGTAGCTAGCCAGGCGGACTCACAACAAGTCCTACCACCAACCAAACCGAATGCAATATACTATATATACCCCTCGCTGGGAATCGAACCCGGGACCTACGGGTCTGATACCGGTGGTTGTTACTTCTAGAGCACAGAGACACACTATTCTAGAAAAGAGGCCACAATGAAAAAGAAATAAAATACTATTATTTGAAATTGAAATTAGGCTCCTGGAGTTTTTTGTGAATTCAGGGCCCGTACCGGGCAAGTGTCGTCGGCATCGACATCATATTCATTTGACAGATGGATGTGACATATTGCTCTTAGTCTTTGGTAAGTTTTCATTTGTGTCAAAAAGAAGCAGCAATCTGTCACATCCATCAGTCAAATGAAGCCGATTTTGAAGCCGACGCCACTTGTTTGATTTTATGTCGAGTATTATTTGATAGCGAAAATTAAAGACACATAACTATAGGCAGAGATACTATTAATTAATTTATTTGTGTAAATTGAATTAATGCTGAAATATACTTTGAAGAATACAGGGTAACATCATCCATTCCTTGCAAAGTCGTTCAATATGTATAAGTAATCTGTAATAGTACATTATGATATAAGTGCGGTAAGTTGAAAATTACAGCCGATGCGATATTGCTACAAGAAAGCAGAGGCTGTAATTATCAATAGCGCACGAATGTCATACGACGTTTTATAACATATTTGCGAGGAAATATATAAAACGCGTACTTACTTAAATGAATAAATATATGATACTTCTTGTCACTTGTTAAAGCAGTTATAAAAATTTAAACAGTTTGTAAAATTGATTATTACGTTGCCAGTTGGCTTTTGTAATATTGTCAATTTATTATTATTATCTCCAAATTCCAAATTCCAAATTTATTTATTTGCAGAATACAGGTTTTACAATAATTGGTAGTGTTTACAAAATCTGAGCGCTGTAATCTTACCCAATGGGTGTGCAAAATTTATTTTCACAGAGAAAGTCCATTAAATTTAAAAACATTAGTATAAAAAAATACATTAATAATACAATCAATTATTTAAATTTAAATGTCAGGGTCACATAAGTATTCGGTCAATGTATAGTATGTTTTATTTACTAAAAATTGTTTAAGTGCCAATTTGAATTTCATTAAATTATCAATGCCTATTATGACTTTCGGAAGCTTTTAGGAGCAAAACCATAAATATTATTTCCAAATAAAGCAGTTTTATGTGGTATTTGACACAGCTTATGATTACGCCTCTTTGATGAAAATTTACCAAATAATGTTATATTCGACTTAACAAAAACACACACTTCGAATATGTATATACATGGTACAGTCAAAAAAGTCTCCCAAAGTTAATTTTATTTATAAAATGTTCACCTCTTTTTTTGACATTAAAACTCTTTGCTAAGATTTAAAAAAAGTACCGTTCGTTTAGTCAGAGCATCTTGATAAATCGTGCGTTTTACATTACAATAACGCACAAGTGCGTAATGTGATACAATACGATATTGAAATTGGTGTTATAAGAGACCCTTTACGAGCAAATATGTTATAAAAATAATTACGCTAAAGTCAAAGTCAATATCATTTATTCAGTCTAGGCTGTTACAAGCACTTATGAACGTCAAAGAAGCTACGCCATCGGTTTACAAACCCTACGGCGGGAGACTTTGTAAATGTTGCTAAATGCTTATACGCCTGAATGCCAACCAAATAAGCTTAAAAAATGACGAAAACATTAAAATTATGTATGAATATTGTTATTTTGCGCTCTGGAACAGAACTATGTAAGTTGTAGGTGTGTGGTTGCATGCATGCATGGCTTGATGGTTTTTTTTTATTATGCAATATTTCTCAAAAAGGCGTTAGAGCTTAGCCAAAGTAAAATCGTTTAGAAACGAAACGATATCTAAATTCGTCAATTTCGTCATCGTCTCGAATAGTAACTATGACTATTGACCACGTGATTTAACGCGGCTTATGTCAATCCCATTGTTTCGAACTATTTCGAATTATTTTCGACCTTCGTCATCGCTTATTTTTATGATTTTTGAATTTTTGCATTTTTCAATGCTATTTTTATACTTATGAAAAATTTTCAAATAGAAAAATATTACGTATTACACTAACGTCTCGGTGGCTCAGTGGTTAGAGCATTGGACCGGATTTCCTAAGGTCGTGGGTTCGAGTCTCATTTGATAATTCACTTGTGGCTGAGTTGATTTATTCCTATAATTTTTCTATTTAAAATTTGTCATTCGTCATCGCTTTTAAATTGTTACTTTATCTAAGTCCCTTGTATTTGTATGTAATGTGCTCTTACAGTACGTCACGCTTTACTTTTTGACTTTGAGAACGCCCCTTCGTCGGTAAAAGGATTTTACTGATAGGTGGAACGGAATATCTACTAAAAACAATTTAGGTTAGATTAGGTTAGATGTTTTTTAGTCTAATTTTCCGTAGACGGGTAAAAGCGTCGGTTTCCGTAATGTAGTTTTAAGCCTGGCATGCTGTTGACTGTATATCGTTTCAATTCTCATACTATTTTGAAGATTTTTTCTTACTTTACTTTTAACATCATCATACATAACATGTTTTGGTTTATGTTTAATTTTACACTGTAGTGTGTGACTCACCTCCACCACCTTATAATTATATATATGATATGTAACGCCTAAGTAAGAGGCAGTAATAAACCTTCTTTCTTCAAAGTCATACGTCCTATCATTTCACGTCTCCTGGGTCCCACATTACAACACATTGATGTGGTTTATGGAAATTTGCGGTCGCCCGTGGTTTCACCAGCAAGGTTCCCGTTCCTGTGGGAATATCGGGATAATAAGTATCCTTACTCTCAATCCAGGCTATCTACTTTATCTGTGCCAAATTTCATCAAGATCCGTTCAAAAGTCTTAGCGTGTAACAAGCAAACAAACGGCGACCTGTTTGGCGCAAGGGTACTAACCCCCACCTTTTGCGTCAGAGGTCCCGGGTTTGATCCCCGGACAAGACAAATATTTGGGTGCACATGTCTATTTGTCTTGGTCTGGATGTTTAATATGTATATTATGTATGTATTTACAAAAAAAAGTATATAAGTATGTTAATCCGTTATCTAGCTATCCGCTATCCATAACACAAGTTCTTCATGAAAATTAACGTGGGCTAGATAATTGGTGTGTTTGTATGCAAAAAAAAGTCACATGTAGGTATTTTAAAAAAAATAAAATGCACATCTAATCGTTGTTTTGATATTGATATTTCTTTTATGTCTAATTAGACTTCAATCAGTATTTTTGTAGGTTAGGTTAGATTAGTAGCAGGCGGTGCGATTTCGTAAGGTAAATCGCATTCATTTGACAGTTCATATCGTAACAGATCGGCTGCAATCTTCGACTCTGGCTATATGTGTGAGGACCAAAATTTTGCCACCATTTTGTAGAAAAAAAAGGCAGGGCAGGACAAAAAATGTGCCATGGTCTGGGGAGAAATACCACATAGACACGCGCTTTCCGAGCTGTAACCCCACCTGCGCATATTTTCCCTACTTCGGCCAACTTGGGTCTGCAACCTATTTAAGAACTTCCAAGTTGCCCAGGGTAGGTCTTGACCAGGGGGACTCGCTCAGCCTGCTCAGTAAATGAGTATGTCAGTCTATGGGATATTCCTCCTTCCATAGCTTAACTCGCAGTTATATTAGGATCCCCTCCAGGGGAGGCACTTCTGGAGAAAGTTTTGGCGGCTCTTTAGCCTTCGGGTCACCGGAACGTGGTGGTGTAAGGGGTGCCGCGGATCGGGCTCTTTTTTGAGGCACTCTATAGAGCTAGACACATTTCTGCGGACCTCAGGGGGAGCAACGCCAGCCAGTGAATACAGCAAACCAGGGGAATCGCAATGATTCGGCATGTGTCGTTTAGTGCTGCATTAACTAACCGTGTGTGCTGACCAGCTCCAGACCGGGCTGGCGTATTCGCCAGCCGAAAAAGAAAGTGCCAGACCTGTCGTTCGCAGAGTCTCCGGTGACGCTCCCCACTTATTTGTTTTTGTTGCTGTTGTTATCTGCAATTTGTTGGAATTTGACTCTAATGAATGTCATACAATATGAACTGTCAACTGAATACGATCATAACTTTTTAATTTTGCATTTTACAATGCTATTTTTATGTGATAAATATTAAACAAGAAAATATACTAGAAAAAAGCAACTAGTCTCATCCCGTCAGGGCGACATGAGACTAGTTTCTAGTATATTTTCTTGTTTAATATTTATGAATACGAACACTTTACGCGATCACCTAGTAGGGGGTCGATCACTTTATTTATTTATCTATTTAACACCAACAAGATTTACATTGAAATGAATACAATATATAACGATATGAGGGATCCGAGCTAAATGCAATCTTAATTATAGGTGCTACACGAGAACAAACAATAATTGAGTAAACAGTATTATGGAAAATAAAAATTGATAAGAGTGAATTACGAGCACACATGCATGTTAATCATACAATTGAAAATTAAGAATTAAAATTATAAATAATAGAGTAATTTATGCCATCACCTAGTAGGGGGTCGATCACTTTACGCGATCACCTAGTAGGGGGTCGATCACCTTACGGTTTTTCTATCGCTATCGCTATTGATTTTTCGAACCACCTACAATCCAATAGATAAAAATAAATATTAAGGGATTGACCAAAAAACCTCATAATAAAGTTTAAATAGAAAAATATTGCAAAAACCAACTCGGCCACAAGTGAATTCTCAGATGGGGATCGAAGTCTCGGTAGCTCAGTGGTTAGAGTAGTGGGCCGGGTACCCAAAGGTCGTGGGTTCGATTCCCATCTGAGAATTCACTTGTGGCCGAGTTGATTTCTATTTAATCGTGAGTATAAAAATGGCATTGAAAAATGCTATTTTTATGGGTTTTACGATAGTTTGAAATTTCATTACAATAGCGACAGCTGAAGCAATACCGTTACGCGATAGGGCTGCGGATCAGGACGACCTGTTTGGCGCAGGGGTACTAACCCCACCTTCTGCGCCAGAGGTCCCGGGTTCGATCCCCGGACAAGACAAATATTTGTGTGCATGAACATGTCTATTTGTCTTGATCTGGATGTTTAATATGTATATTATGTATGTATTTACAAAGAAAAATTATATAAGTATGTTTATCCGTTATCTAGTATCCATAACACAAGTTCTTTATGATACTTAACGTGTGCTAGATAATTGGTGTGATTGTATGGAAATATTTATTTATTTTAAAGATTAGCCAAAATTTGACTATCAATTTTAATACAATATTTTCTAACAACATATCTTTTTCCCCAGTCCCCAATAGTAGTATGGCGCATGAAGGCCCCTGAGAAGAAACCCCTGATCAGGCCTGAAAAACCTGAAGAAGTCCGCGCTAAAGTGCGCCGCGGCAGTCAGAAGAAACAGCCGAGTCCGGTACACGCACTGGCCGAGTTCCAGAGCCCCGCTGACAGCGTTTAGGTGAGTCATACAAACCCATACATACATTCTCATACATACTAGACACATTCATACAAATACATACAAAAACAGCCGAGTCCTGTACACGCACTGGCTGAGTTCCAGAGCCCCGCTGACAGCGTTTAGTTGAGACTTACAAAGGCATACATACACTCTCATACATACTAGACACATTCACACAAATACATACAAGAAACAGCAGGGTCCTATACACGCACTGGCTGAGTTCTAGAGCCCCGCTGACAGCGTTTTGGTAAGACATACAAACCCGTACATACACTCTCATACATACTAGACACATTCATACAAATACACACAAGAAACAGCCGAGTCCCTTACACGCACTGGCTGAGTTGGTCGGTCCCGGCTGTTCTCATTTGATTACAGTCGTTAAGCCAAGTCAAAGGCCTTATAGGCGGCTTGATAAACTCTGACACCAGAGATGACCACTAATCCTCTCTCGATAAGAAGAACCTACAAATGCATACATACATTAGTGGCTGAGTCCCGTACACGCACGCACACTTCCAGAGCACTGCTGACAGCGTCTAGATGAGTCATACATACCATACATATATACATACTTACACACACATTACATACCTGCACATGAGAGATAAAACATTTACCAAGGGACAACATTATAAAAGGCAAATTAACACCATTTAAAGGAAAGACCAATTAAATCTAAATATTTTAAACCGACTTCAAAAAAGAAGGAGGTTATTAATAAATTCGTCGCGTATATTTTTTTAATGTTTGTTCACCGATTACTCGAAGACGGCTGAACCGCACGAAATTATTTAAACGAACAAACCGGCGGGGCTACCTATCTTTGCAATAGCAACACGACAGCAAATATTGCGCGATAATTGCTTAAGGTCATGTATTAACAGTGCGGCCTCTACCGAACAAACGATGAACTACAAACTACAATGTGCATTCATTTAGTTCCTGTTATTGCTACCACATTGTTTTCGGCGCTAGCGTCATAGCAACACGCGGCGTCTCACTCTCGCAGCTAGGTAGGAGCGCGAGAGAGTGAGACGCCGCTATACGAACCATCAGCAAGCGATTAGCCAGCAATCACATACGCAATACCATTTTTATTTTGACGTTCCGCGGCGATCGCGCGATATCTACGCGATAATTGCAAATTTTTATCTAATAACCCCGTTGATGTAATAGCATTTGAATCATTCCAATCGTTCCAGCCGTCTTCGTATAATCGGTGAACATACATAAAAAAAACTCGACGAATGGATAACCTCCTCCTTTTTGTGAAGTCGGTTAAAAAGTAAAATTTCTGAACCTAACTGCACCTCATATTTAGAATTTAAGGTGTTAGTAATAGAGATGCGATATTTCTTATGTTTATTTTTTTATTGTTTCAGGCTATTTCGAAGATTTTAAGAGTGAAGCTAAGCTTGTATTTATTTCATAGCGAAATTCCAATTTTTGTGATTTTTTTAAGAAAGAAGATTAATGTTGCCCCATATTATTTTTTTCGTCAAAACAAAGTTATTTTTTAGTTTTCTTTAAAAAGTTAAAAACTGCAATATTTCATTGCAATTTTATTTAACAAGTTAACAAATACAACATGTATTTTCCTTAGGGTTTGACCACATCTACCAGCAGCTATCCTTTTCTATCGCTCAGAACGTCATTTGACCACAGAATATATAATTGTAACAGAAGTTGCACTCCTTTGATCTCGAAGAAAGCCGCCGTTTTAAAAGCCCACAAAATTTCCAGCGCATCTGGTGCATTCGAAATTGCACCTTACTATTACGCTCACAAGAGCGCAATATTTACAACTGTTTAACTTTTATGTAATGTTGTATGTATTTGTTACAATCTCTAAAGTATCTATTATTAAACTTCAGTGTCGCGAAAATTCGAAATCGAACAAACAATTTTAAAGGGTATAGTGTCGGAAACATGGACATGGTGCATTTAATGTTTTTAATTAATGTTTTGTAATATTCCGTAAGTTGTTTCGAACTTCACGCGTGTACTCACAAGCGCGGGGCGTCCCTGACTGATTAACAACTTCAAGTTGTCGCGCGCTGTAGGGGCTTATAGCGGTAGGTATAGCAAGTGACGGAGGCCTGCCGTGGCAAAGTAAAAGTCAAAGATTTTTTATTCAAATAGACTTATAGATAAGTACTTTCGAAGGATCGGTTACCATCGCGTGAGAGTAAAATTTTGCCAGATAGCGTTAATGCAATGGGAATAAGGTTGAGAAACAACCTGCGGCTTAAGCTAGTAAGGTGAGAAATCTCACACTAAGCACTCTGCAGTCTTTCTCGCTCTATTAAATGACGGTTTTAAACGACAGAAAGGGATAGAGCGACGGTAAAATGATCCTTTTTTGAAAATACGCCTTTTTTGTATTTTGATATTTTTTGTAAGCTTTGACAATTTAAATTAGTATATCTATGACAATATGATATCTTACAATTTGTATGTGATTAGTGAAGTTAATTGGCATCTAGTAAATAATATTTCATAGTATTTTAAGTAGTTAGCGTTTGTGTGAGTGTAGACTCGCAGAGAGAGGAGCTAAACGAAAATGTGTTTAGTATTTCTCTCTACGTATAAGTATGATGAATTACATTTTTTTTTCGCATTTTGAAACAGGGACTGATTAACCAGAGAATTGCGGTACTTTCATTTATCGGTATGACGTCATACCGGTTAAAACTATTCGTTCATATTTTGATACCATAATTTTTCGGTACTTCAAAATATCGGTACCATAACTTTTCGGTTGGTCATCAAAGCGGTACCGAAATTTTTCATTACCCAACCGAAACCCAAATATAACGGTACCGTTATATTTCGGTTAATTTAACCTCTATTATAAAGGTTTTCTTTGATATACGCGGGTGAAACCGCGAGCGTCCGCTAGTGTTCAATAATGTTCACTGCGGTGGTCGGTTCAGTGCATTTCGGTACCGAAATAAAACTTCGGTTAAATAGCGGTATCATAAATAAGGGTTTTCATTTCGGTACCGCTATATTTCGGTTGTTTTATACCGAAATTTTTTTTCGGTATTTCAAGTAAGGGTAGAATTTATGGTAAATTTTAAATAGAAAAATATTGGAAAAAATTAACTCGGCCACAAGTGAATTCTCAGGCTGGAATCGAACCAGCGACCTTTGGAAATCCGGTCCAATGCTCTTGATTTCCAAAGGTCGCTGGTTCGATTCCAGCCTGAGAATTCACTTGTGGCCGAGTTAATTTTTTCCAATATTTTTCTATTTAAAATTTACCATAAGTATAAAAATAGCATTGAAAAATGCAAAAATTACAAAATCATAAAAAAAAAAAATAAGGGTAGAATATTTCGGTACCGCTATATGATCCGTAAAAAAAACCAAATTTAACAACCGCAATGAACTCTGTTTAGAAAACCGCGGAAGGAACTAATACACGTTTGTCGTGTATTTATCTATCTTTTGGTGTACTGTACACAGACGTGGCCCAGACTTCATACATGTTTGGACACCACCATTGATTACTTTAGCGATAGCGATAACTACACGTTAGGGGTAAACCCCTGGGGGTAGTAACATTGTCGTACGAGTAACTAAACGTAATCGAAAAGTATCCGATACACTCCTCGATGGATATGAAAAAGATAAAGCGATCGTTTCCGAAAAGATACATACCGCCGGTTGCACCAAAATTCATTTCGTAAAACGTATAACGTAATTTACTTGTCAAAGCTGTCAAATTCCATACATTTTGAATAACTTTGACAAGTAATTTTGGGAATTCTGTCTAATAAGTAACTTACACATATAATAAGTGTTTTTTTGTTTATATAACTTTTTGTTTTCATGAACTGTTTCATATACTGCTTTTTGTTAACCTAACATGCAGTTTGTAACTAAGGCCATACGTGTACTACTTTTGTACTCGATCATGTTATACATTTATGTATAAGTGTGAGTCTTGTAAGCTGTCCTTTTCTTAAAAAGTAAAAAAAAAATATGAATTCTTAAAATGATGAATTTTGGTGCGACCGGCAATTGTATGGCCAAACTCGTAGTCGTACTAGATATACTGTTTTCGCTTAGCTCCTTTCTCAATGGGGTCTACGTCATAAGTTCTTTATTTATAGCTTAAGGTTACTATAATTAGGAACTTTTTCAAAGACAAGAAAAAAAAATAGTGTTTTTATCTATGTCTAGCAATTTTAACTCATTTGAACTTACCCCACGGAGGATAGACCCACCCAAGAGATATAGTTCGCGGGGTCTAAGCTGAGCTTTGCATTTGTGTGAGTGCACAAAGATAGTTTGTAGGTATCGTGTGAAAAAAAAACGTGGTGCACTCGGGGACTGCCGCGGTAAAACTATTGCAGGGCATTTTTTATCGTAGATTTTGGTTGCTTAGTTACGATTGTGAATAACAAAATCAATCAATCAGTCAATGATGAAAAAAACTGTATGAAAATTTGTGTGAAAATATAATTTCTTTTTTGTTATTATTGATTGTGAATAACCATTTTGTTATTCACAATCGTAACTAAGCAACCAAAATTTATGACACGGAGTGGGGGTGTTAGGTTTTATTTTCGTTACGGAATTTCTTGATTCGGTCGCCGGCGCTCAAAGCCCGCGATAAAAGCTATGCAATAGCTTTACAAAAAAAAAACCCGGCCAAGTGCGAGTCGGACTCACGCACTGAAGGTTCCGTTTAAAATTTTCAAAAATATTTTTTATTATTATGATGTAACAAAAAATTTACGGTTTTCGCAATTTTTCCTTTGTCTGTACTTTATGACGTTATTTCGTACCAAATTTCAAGATTCTAAGTTCACGGGAAGTACCCTGCAGGTTTTGATTCCCGTGCGAGTTTCGAAAATTTGCGGCATAAACGGCTGTATCTTTTTATTGCTTTGGCTTAGAAGTTTGTTTTTTTCACAGCTCCAAGGGACAGTAGACCTGAGTATTAGATATAAATTTCAGTTTGATACCTCCACGCGTTCCTGAGAAAAACGGTCTTGAAAAACGGACGGACGGACAACGAAGTGATCCTATAAGGGTTCCGTTTTTTCTTTTTGAGATACGGAACCCTAAAAAGCAATAGGTGTTGCTACTAGTACATCTATGTGCACTCACACAAATGTAAAGCTCAGCTTAGACCTCGCGGACTGTTCATTTGTATGGACATTTTTCTGTATCTGGATTCTGGATATTATAAGCATAGATTTAAGATTGGTCTCCGCTTTGTTACAACTAGATACCGGTAGTTCTTTTACGCCCGTTTTTTCTTGTTATCTAACGGAGACTGAAACGGGTGGTAGGGTAAACTTACCTTTCAAAAATGCATGTAATATGCTCAATTGAATAAAGAATATTTTCGAAATAAAACAACTTTTACGGATATCGTCGTCGTCGTCTCAGCCACATAACACCTACTGCTGGGTATAGGCCTCCCCCAAAATGGGGGGTTGCCATAATCGCCACGCTTGGCAGGCGGGTTGGCGATCGCAGTATGGCCAACTGCTGCCCGTCCCCGAAGGCTGAGTCCCTTAGTCGCCTTTACGACCCCCACGGGATGAGAGGGGGTAGTGTTATTCTAAGCCGACACTATACAGCTTTACGGATATCAAACGCGCTATATTTCACGAACTAAGTTGTAATTGTCCGTAATTTTAGGTTTTTAGGGTTTCTTTTTATTTTCCCGACGTTTCGGCACCTTTTCCGAAAAAAAGGCAAAAGGTGCCGTAAAAGTTGTTTTATTTCAATGAACAGTGCGCGCCAAAACTTAAGATGTACGTTAAAGAATATTTTCATTTACAGGGAACGGGTACACTCGCTCGCTAGCATGAGCACGCACACTAGCAAATGCTAAAATATTTTACACACACTACAATAAAAAAGAGGCTTAATTTTTTGAGTTGTTGTTTGTAGGAAACGCGATATATAGTTGTAGCAAAGCGGTGACCAATCATAAATCTATGGTTATAGGTAATAGTTACATTTTCTGGCGACATATTAGAGAGGTTAACGTAGACTTTTATCCTGAATTTCTTAATTTCTATATGGTAACCCCGTTTTAGGGTCGATGCAGACTTAAAACTTGAACTTGTATTGACAAGGTATCGAAATCCGCTTGGCCCTATTATAATCAAAACAAGGTACTTATATCACATAGGCACATAAATCATATACATATGAATCGAATATGCCTACACTTTCTTATAGTAAATGATTTTTATCGTTCTGAAAACTAACTAACATTAATCCAGACAGACTAGGCTGTGTGTATTTACAAAAAAAAATACATAACTATGTTTATCTTTACAGGTTCTTAATGAAACTTACCTTGCAATGGGATGGGGATAGATAATTGGTGTGATAAAAATATTTGCTCGTGTGTAACCTGCCTTATCCTCTGCACTTCCAAGCAGACATATTAAAATTTATAACAATAAAAATTCTATTGTGTCTCGTTCATTGCCAGGTTTAAGATTTCACTTCGACCTTTGAAATAAAAATAAATTAATAAATTATTTCCTTCACAGCTCATGATATCAATGTAAAGTTAGTTTTCAGAACTTTACGAACAAAAACATTATAAATAAACCCATACATATTTATAATAATGTATGTACAATAAAGGCAGCCAAATTTTATTAGGTATTTGAAGGCATTTTACAAGTAGTTATTAGGTTAAGGAATCGTGAACACTGGTATAGTAAGCGTTGAATTCTTTTTATGTTAACTAATTAAATAATAGTGGTCTCAACACAGTCCCTTGTGAGACCCTGCATTTGTATTAACACTGCTAATAGTTTTGAATATTTTATCATAGTTTTGCTTTGAACTTTCATGGCCACTTACTCATCAGCCTGTGGACGTCCACTGCTGGACATAGGCCTCTCCTAGCTCACGGCTATTGTGGCGTTCGTAGGAGGGTATTAGCCAACTGCTACCACGCTGGCCAGACGGGTTGGTAGAGGGTTTGTTTCAAGTTTTCCTTCTCTGGCACAGGTGTTCAATGCGTCGAGCATCTTAGTCGACTCTGACGACATCCCAGGCATGTAAGGGAGTGGTGACACTTGTATTCCTAGGCCGTGACCACACGGCACCTCATGGCCACTATTGCTATCATTATTAGGAAAAACGGGATTTTACCGGGTCTGAATTTTCTTTAGAGTCCCCGATATGTCGCCGCAGTTGCATGCAGTGATCACAGAGTACTTTTCCTAATAATGATAGTTTGCTGTGGGAGATTGATGGGGTCAATCAGGGAGCTAATTGTCTAATTTTAAAATCCGTCAGACCATTTGCCATGAAAACAGGCGTCACTCAGAAACGAAAATGGTTAATTGTGCAGTGCTTTCTTGCAATAGCTCGTCAATAACATTTGCACATCACTAACCCCCATATTCTAAGTCGTTCCTCCAAAACTTTTTACACTCCACTGAACCTCGTCGTGGGTAGAAATGGTAGTGTGCGCTAGGCCTAACACGGAGTGGCTACGTATTCTTTGGCTCCTCCAGGTCCTTACGGAGTTATGACTTAGAATACCGATTTCGAGAAGTATTTTGAAGAGGTTTTTCAATGAGGTTTCGTTAAGTCGAGGACGAGTAAGTTTTGGAGGAACGACTTAGAATATGGGTGTAAGTCTCGCTCGTGACGTCATCGTAGGTACGAAAAATTCAACACGCTAGGTTCTCATACAGTTTGAAGCGCTCTTTTCTTCTAGCTCGATATAGGTCTGTGGTGTACACATACATATGTTACAATTAATACATAAACAATTTATTTAAATTATAATTATGGCAGCTTTTTTAACGTTAAGTCTTTTCTCTAAAAACAGTTGATTATACTAGTGTTCACGACATTTAGGGCCGGTTTCACCACTTACTGATAAGTACTAGATAGCTTATCTGGCAAATAATTTTACATATTTTTCATATTGCAACTGTCAAATGATCTGGCATTATAAGCTATCCATAACTTATCAGCAGGTGGTAACCTGCCCTTACTATCGTATTATTAAAGTATTAAGCATTTATATTGTAGGAAGTTAATAATTACTAAATATCAGTCAATAAAACTGTTCTTATGTAAAGATTTTATATTTAGAGTTAAGTTTCAGCGGCCTATTTTTACAACATTGAATTTATTATTCAACGAATTTTACGTAATTCTTAATTTTAATTAGAACTTATATATTTACAGGCTTACGTTTATTAAAATTAATTATTTGGAAGTCAGATTCGCTAATGATTTCTTTATATAAGAACGGTCTGATATAATATACATACGAGAATATGTTGCTGATTGAATACAAAATATAGCTTTTATATTTGAACGAAAAATCAAAAAGTTAATCGAAAATGATCATGATCATAAAATTGTTGATGATTTTATGATAATGATCACTTTCGTTTCGAACTATTATTTAATTTTAAATGAAGCGCTCATGGCCGCGCTTGACAGACTGGTCGTATTCGATCACGTTCGTTAAGCAAAGTTAAGCCCGGTCAGGTGTCGGATGGGTCACCGTAAAGTGGCATTATAACTGAACGCTTACGTGCTTCGGAGGGCACGTTAAACCGTCGGTCCCGGCTGTTGTCATTTGATTACAGTCGTTAAGCCAGGTCAGAGGCCTTATAGGCGGCTTGATAAACTCTGACACCACAGGTGGCCACTAATCCTCACTCGATAAGGAGGAGGAGGATTTAATTTTAACAATATTGTTCAGTATACGTACATCTTATGTTTTGGCGCGCACTGTTAATTGAAATAAAACAACTTTCACGGATATCAAACGCGCTATATTGTGATGACTGTCATCCCGTGACCACGGCAGCTGTAAAGGTGCCGAAACGTCGGGAAAATAAAAAAACCCCTAAAAACCTAAAAATACGGACAATTACAACTTAGTTCGTGAAAATATAGCGCGTTTGATATCCGTAAAAGTTGTTTTATTTCAATATTGTTCAGTGTTTGTCATACATAAGCATATAAATTAGATAAGTACGGTCAACGGCACGTACGACTTTTCATTTGCACTACGAAAACCGCCGCTATTACGAGCGACGTAAGGGCGCGCTTAAGGTCAAAGTGTAAAGTCGTAGCTGCGGCTGACTGTACTAAATTTATTTGTACCTATTTTATATGGTGATTTGGTAAATGCTTATTAGAGCTAGCGCAGACGACGGATAACGGAGGACTTTTTGTCCGCGACACGTCTTTATTGTTAACCAAATAAGATTCAACTTAGATCGCGTATATCCGCGAAAAGTACGCGATAGTCCTCGTTATTTATTCAACTTTATGTAATAACTTTTTAATTTTGCATTTTACAATGCTATTTTTATGTGATAAATATTAAACAAGAAAATATACTAGAAAAAAGCAACTAGTCTCATCCCGTCAGGGCGACATGAGACTAGTTGCTTTTTTCTAGTATATTTTCTTGTTTAATATTTATCAACTTTATGTTCTTAGTAATAAGGTCGTGTCGCGGACAAAAAGACTTTCAATGTCCGTCGTCTGCGCAGGCCATTATACGTATATTTATTTCTAATAATCTAATAACAGTGTGTTGTACTTTTTAGTTTTGCATTTAAAAATGCTATTTTTATATGATAAATATTAAACGATAGTCAAACATTTGTAAAAATATTTCTATAGAATGCGAGGATATTCCTCTCATTGATGAAACGGACGGTGGCCAACACCGTAGAAAGGTGTAATATACTAGAAAAATTCGACGTGTCCTCATAGGTCTCTGTAGCATAATTGGTTGGTGCATTGGGCCGGACTCCCAAGGTTGCAGATTCGAGTCCCGTCAGGGCGACATGAGACCAGTTGCTTTTTTCTAGTATATTTTCTTGTTTAATATTTAACAGTGTGTTGATTCATTGGCTATTTTTAAACAGTATTGAAATTTTTTAAGATCTACTAAGAATCAGTGAGTGAACAACTTTCTCCTAGAAATATGGGTCGAAATACGATTCAATTATTTTGACTTTCCACAGTAAATCAATGGCGTGATCAGTTGATTTGTATGACGTTTGCTAATTTATTTATTAGAAGAGCCGAATTTTTTTTTGGAGATAGTTTACTTACCCATTCTGAATCTAAATTAAAATTTTTACATACTGTCTAAAAATAACCCTGTATAATCTATGTATCTGTATAATGTATGTATAAATAATGTATGTATCTGTATAATATTTTGTGCAAATCAGCAACAAAATCTTTGTAACAGCAATTTGTACTCAATTTTATTAAATAACTAATTAGATTTTAACTGTAGGAAGTACTTGTATCACCGCATTATTTGTTTATTTAAAGTGTGTCTTAAACAGAACAACATAAGGTCTGTTTTCATTATTCCAATAAAACAGTTCTTTTGTTGTTGTTGATAAGGTTCAATTTCGGATGGTAGTTTATTTTTTAATATAGTCCATGTAATAATAGGAATGATTATTTTTTTGTGTAAAACTACTCTTTCACTTTTAGATAAAAGATCTTCAAAACGGAAATAAATAGGCAGCAAAGTGCTTTATTATTTATCAAAACTTTTGATACTATTTACAGAATTTTTTGTAAAATGAAGAAAGTGAGTCAAAACTTTATATTTTCCATTCTTATATGGACTCTTATTTTTAGTAATCGCATTATTTATTCATCGTTACGTAATAAGATCATTATATCGATAGTGTTTTACAGTTTTCTACATATTTCAAATTGTATTTTAGTTTAGAGGAATAAAGTATTATACCTGATTTCGTTCTTTTATTTGACTCGTCCTAAAAAACTTTAACGCCCGAAATTAATAACTTATCTGTAGATATGGATAGCGCTATCTGAGTTAGTTGCCTAGGATATTTTTGTTAAGGTGGTACAACCAAACATTCCATACAAACAAACATAGCACATTAATTGGTTCATCATACATTAATAATTCATAAATACATGTGCAACTGACTCGTTTCAGTTATTTGTTTGCGCGAATTTATAAAAAAAATGTACTTTCATACATGAGCTATATAAATGCGATGGGTCACACACACATACGTAGAATTATTGAAATTAAAAGATATTAGTTTACTCGTGTTTTATGTATGAATGTACAATTTTTTAATTATTTTGCGCAAACAAATAACTGAAACGAGTTAGTTGCGCATGTATTTATGTATTATTAAGGTATGATGAACCAATAATTGTGTAATGTTTGTTTGTATAGAAGTCGTACCACCTTAATATGATCGAAATAACGCCGGTTGCTAGGCAACGAAGCTAGTATCCTAGGCAACTATCTCAGATAGCCCTACCTATAGAAATAATAGTAGGCCGATCATCTTGAGTGTTAGGTTACTTTTCGCTCAAGTCATCTCGGAAATGGGTATATAATTTATATAACCATATTATGGTATCAATGGATTCAGTGTGATGTCTTGAACGCAAATTTAGAGGTGTATGTATGACATAATTTACATGAACTAACGATCAGTTGATATAACAACATTTCATATAATTTCATTTAGAATCAGAATCATTTATTCCTTAGAAAATGGTATTATATAAGATGGTACAAATAATGAAGTGCAAACATTTTCTGCCATTAAAAAAAGCATAGGAATTAGTACATACATAATTTCATTTGATATAAACCAATTGGCCTAATAATCATTTAACCTAATCATTAAATGATATAATGCTCATTTTATATAACATTCATATAGTCTAATCAACATTTCACATAAGTATTTCAATTTATACAGATTGATGATTTTGAGTTTCACCTGGAGAGACAATCATGCCGGGATATTATAGGGGAAGTCCTTTTTTTAGAGGAAGCAAGTAAGCATCCAAGCAAGCATGCAGCGAGTTCTGTCACGGCTCCGGCGGTCCCACGCGTGCATATCGCCGCAGATGGTTTTAGCTCTCCACCGCAGCTTGCCGGTCAGCCTCAGCCGCGGAGGCTGGCTTTCAAACCACCTGCTCCTCTGCACGTGGTCCACCTCACTCCTCCGCGCCTTCACGGGCTTAAATAACACTCTAGGGGTACGGCATACAAGTCTACACTTGGTAGCAAATGAATCGAGCAACTGTGTTATTTTCATACAAACATGCTCACTTTACAGTGTCACATCTAATTGTTGACAAGTGACTCTAATTGTAAATGTATAAACTACATTCATTAAGAATATTTTCTGTCATGTTGTGTTCACCCAGCAGACTATTATATGTCTTTTATAATGATGTTCTGATCCTAAGATTTGATAGAAAGTTCCTTATCGTAGGGCTGGGTGAACTGGTAATATTAGTGTTATAAACTTGTACAAGAATGAACCATATCGCCTCTTTGTTATTCTAAAATAATTAGTTAAGGAAGAGCGGAGCCCCCAAACACAGGCTACATTCGCTTAAATGGAGGCTCCAATCACCATTTAATTAATGGCAAAGTGTTGTTACTTAATTATTTTTTTTTTCTATTTAAAACATATGAACAGCTATGTAAACATTTGTACGTCGAAGTATGAGTCGAATACTCGACTTGCGAATAAAAGTCCCAAAAATTCAAGAAAACTTTCAGTTTTGTGCAAAGTAAGGAAAACAAATTCACTCAATCAGGTTTCCTACAACTTTATATGGAATGAAAATAAATCATTTGTTTTAAGAAATTTTAAGAAATCAATAAAAGTTTTCAGTAGTTTTAAATGCAATTGGTTAATTGAACATTTGACCTCGCCATCAACACCCCAATCTTTGCAGAAATACACATACTTTTTTATTTATAAGACCGTGAAGTGAGTATGTTTGTATGAAGATAACGCAGTGGCTCGATTTATTTGCTACCGAGTGTACATGTAGTCGGTTTTTAGGCGATACGTTCCTGTCACTGACTAGTATGGAGCCCATTTATGATAAATTTTAAATAGAAAAATATTGGAAAAAATTAACTCGACCACAAGTGAATTCTCAGATGGGAATCGAACCCACGACCTTTGGAAATCCGGTCCAATGCTCTAACCGCTGAGCTACCGAGACTTGCGAACCACCGTCGAAATTCTCCAATACTTTTATATTTTTAATACGCTGTTGGCCAGCGTTGTCACATCAATGCTAGGAATATCCTTGCATTCGAAAGAAACATCTTTTCAGGTTTTTAACGATCGATTATGATGCAACAGCCAATAATAAGCTCAGCGGTTAGAGCATTGGACCGGATTTCCAAAGGTCGTGGGTTCGATTCCCATCTGAGAATTCACTTGTGGCAGAGTTAATTTTTTCCAATATTTTTCTATTTAAAATTTATCATAAGTATTAAAATAAAATGGAAATAGTATGGAGCCCCCCTGGTGGTGGGTCTGTCATATAGTAGTCATACCTCGTAGCCAGGCAAACTGGTATGACATAAGAATAAGAAGAATAAGAATAATTTTTATTTTGCGAGGAACATGGTTACAAAGTTGTTGTTATGATAATATGGCCAACATGTTTCGCTGCACATACAGCATGCAATAATTATAAAAGATTGAGAAGTTAATTAATAATGATAAAATAGCTAATTAATATTCAATAAGGTAGTGTCATAATTAAAATTTAGAAAATGTCAGAATCATTATAAATTACAAAAGATTCAAGTCGTATGTCATTAAATTGAATAACATAGAAATGTCACGATAACTATAAGAGCTAGCGCAGACGTCGGATAACGGAGGACTTTTTGTCCGCGACACGTCTAATAAGATTCAACTTAGATCGCGTATATTCATGAAAAGTACGCGATAGTCCTTGTTATTTATTCAACTTTATGTTCTTAGTAATAAGGTCGTGTCGCGGACAAAAAGTCCTTCAATGTCCGTCGTCTGCGCAGGCCATAAATTATAACAAATTCAAATACTAATAGACCACGTGATTATAGTACGTCTACGACATATTTATCCTCGTAGTCATACTGGTATGACAAACTACCTCACAAGGAAGAATATGGAATCACTATTCTTACAAGATGGAAGGAAAGTGATTCCATATTTTTGCGTAAGTATAGTATGACCACGAGGAAACAGTGCTCGATTTTACCGCCTCTGTGGTCTAGTGGTACAACCACCGATATCAGACCCAGGGGTCCCGGGTTCGACTCCCAGCGGGGGTACATATTGTATTCGGTTTGGTTGGTGGTAGGATTTGTTATAAGTCCGCCTGGGTAGCTACCACCATCTTTCTAAGCCTGGCGCCATAACAACAATGTTTTCAGCATTGTTATGTTCCGGCAGTTCGAGATAAGATAGCCAGTTCCTCAGTGGCTGAGGATTCCGGGAGAGGCTCGTTTCCATCTTCAGCCTTATCAATACTTAAAATCATTCGCAGGCCGTTTGACATTCCAGCCTCAGCTCGCTGAAATTGATGTAAATATTTCGACAATGCAGTAAAAAAAATCAGGTAAGCAATAAACTCTTTATTTCATGTTTCAAAAAAAGATATTTACAACGATTTAGTCAAAAACTTAACATACTGGTAACAATTACATTACATTAATACTAATTGGCAATTTCTACGTTTTACGAGATTCGTGGTCCACACTTTCATAATCGCAGATGCTTATACTTAACACTTAACGAGTGAATACATTACAAATCCATCCATCATCAGCCTGTGGACGTCCACTGCTGGACATAACCCTCTCCTAGCTCACGCCTATTGTGGCGTTCATAGGAGGCTATTAGCCTACTGCTACCACGCTGGCCAGACGGGTTGCTAGAGGGTTTGTTTCAAGTTTTCCTTCTCTCGCACAGGTGTTCAATGCGTCGAGCCTCTTAGTCGACTCTGACGACATCCCAGGCATGTAAGGGAGTGGTGACACTTGTATTCTTAGGCCGTCACCACATGGATCATCACAAATGACTTTTAGTAAATAACTTTTTGAGTTTTTACCTAGAAGTTTATAGGATATTTATTATTCCCAGTTGTACCTAAGTGGCGGAAATAGGAATAAAAGTTTCACAATTTTACTCTGACCTTAATTTAACATTAAGGGCGCGCTCTAGGCCAAAAGCAAAAGTAATAACTGCAACAGCGACCTGCAAAGTAAATGCTGCCTTATTTCTATGAGAAATAAGGCAGCATTTACTATATAATTCTCCGGCGCCATTCGTCCGGTCCGGAATGAAGAAATGAAGGAAATTCTTTATTTTAATGTCTTACTTGAATACTAGCAGTTTATCGTGTTAATTATAGTGATTTAGAGGCAACTTCGCAATTTTTTTCTATCGAGAAAATGTTATGCAATCGTGTTTTTGAGTAACATAGTCACTAGTGTTAGTCCTGTAGTTTGCTGCATCTTAATTTGAAATTCAGTTTTTCATTAATATTGATATTACAGACGATCATGTAAAGCAATCTGATTTTCGTTGGCCTATAGCTGGACCTTAATAAGAAAGCTTTTTAAGGAACGATCAAGCTTTAAAAACTGCAATTTTTTTTCAATTGATTTTGAGATTTATCTTTTCAGTTTGAGTACAAACAAGGAGTAAGTGTCGGCCAACGAAAATAAATTATAAAAAATAAATGTAGCGCTCATGGCCGCGCTTGACAGACTGATCGTATTCGATCAGCAACGTTCGGCCCGGTCAGGTGTCGGATGGGTGACCGTAAAGTGGCATTATAGTCCGCTATAATCGCGCTTCCGTGCGTCGGAGGGTACGATAAGCCGTCGGTCCCGGTTGTTGTCATCTGATAACAGTCGTTAAGCGAAGACAGAGGCTTTTAAGGCGGCCTGATAAACTCTGACACTAGAGGTGGCTACTAATCCTCATACGATAAGAAGAACGAAAATGAATAACACTGTGGCACATTATTATTAGAAACAGTATTACGATCATCTTTTGTTATGACGTCAACAGTGTAAGTGTTTCAAACTCTAAACCGTCTTTGTGGTCTAGTGGTATCAAACACCGGTTATCAGACCCAGAGGCCCGGGTTCGATTCCCACCGGGGGTACATATTGTATTCGGTTTGGTTGGTGGTAGGACTTGTTGTAAGTCCGCCTGGCTAGTTACCACCATCTTATCTAAGCCTTACGCCATAAGAACATTGTATTCAGCATTGTTGTGTTCCGGCAGTTAAAGATAAGATAGCCAGTTCCTCAGTGATGAGGATTCCGGGAGAGGCTCGCTTCCATCTTCAGCCTTATCAATACTTAACATCAGGTATGATGAAGGCTAAGAGTGTCTCCGTTGTTCATAAAAAAACAAACTTGAATAACTGCTTGGCCACTAACCGTACACTGTTGACGTCATAACAAAAAATGATCGTAACACTGTTTAAAATAATAATGTGCCATTTGGTTTCGTTGGCCGACAATTTAACTGTTTTGATCCAACAATGTATGAAATGTGACCGAGTGATTTCTGCCATTTGGGCAGATTTGGCACCTGAACTTTAAGTGTGGCAGATTATGCCAAAGATTTCGAAAAGTGGCAAAATTTATTACAGTCACCCTACCTTACCTTACACCTTTCACCTTGGGTGCTATAAAAACCTTTCCTCTTATATTAAATATGTTTCAAGATTGTAGATTTGTGTTTGGCAACGACATGTTCCTTTGTAAATGTTGTTGCTTCTGTTAAAGCTGATAAGTTTCTTGCGGCCGTTCTTCTTATCAGTTAAAAGATGTCCTGAATGGCTGGTAGGAAAAAAAAATAAGTCTATTTGAATAAAAATCTTTGACTTTGACTTTTTAGTGCCGAAAAAACAATGTCTTATTTAGGTATTCAAAACTCAAGCGTTTAAGAATTATTGTCATTCAAAGAGCGGCCTGACGGTTCACGGACTGACGCTTAAGATTATTAATGCTGGAAATAACAAAAACTAGCAAACGAAAGTTCAGTTTCACTCCCTAGATGCTCAATGACGCAAATATAAATAAGTACGAGTTACTATTAAGAATACAAGTGTCACCACTCCCTTACATGCCTGGGATGTCGTCAGAGTCGACTAAGAGGCTCGACGCATTGAACACCTGTGCGAGAGAAGGAACACTTGAAACAAACCCTCTACCAACCCGTCTGGCCAGTGTGGTAGCAGTAGGCTAATAGCCTCCTATGAACGCCACAATAGGCGTGAGTTAGGAGAGGCTTATGTCCAGCAGTGGACGTCCACAGTGAGTTGCTATTGTATTAATCTGTCAAAATTTTACTCTGACGTGATGGACATTGCAGACTCACATTAGGCCCTCTGATCTCCTCACTATAGTCAATTCTAAAAATTTTGTTTATGATAAGCAGTCAAATGTACAAATGATGTAACAAAAAATTGTGTTTATGATAAGCAGTCAAATGTACAAATGATGTAACAAAAAATTGTGTTTATGATAAGCAGTCAAATGTACAAATGATGTAACAAAAAATTGTGTTTATGATAAGCAGTCAAATGTACAAATGATGCAACAAAAAATTGTGTTTATGATAAGCAGTCAAATGTACAAATGATGTAACAAAAAATTGTGTTTATGATAAGCAGTCAAATGTACAAATGATGTAACAAAAAATTGTGTTTATGATAAGCAGTCAAATGTACAAATGATGCAACAAAATCTTGAAAAGTCCTCTTAAATCTCAATGCACTTTAACTTTTTTATTAACATGCAGTGACTCTTCCCCAAAAGTAATTTCTTCCAGATCCCGTTTTGAGTTTCTGCGTTCAACGTTACCGTTTACATTCTCTTTGCCTTTAGTCTTCTTTCCTACGCCTTTGCCTTTTAAGTTTTTGGAGTAGTACTCTTCAATTTTGTGGCTATCGTCTCCTTTCAAAGGCTCCAGCTCAATCGTTTCATCAAGTTCTGTATTTGTTGGACATTCCTCTTCTTCTTCGTCGGATTCTATAACATTCTTTTTGGGTTTGGGCTTGGAGCTGCCGGCTGTGAAAAGAATTTTATGTTTTATTCCGTATTCCAGAAGAGAACAGTTGGAAAGGGATGTCGCTACATGCAATGAATAAGTGTGTCCCTTTGTAACTGTTCTTAAAAATATATCACTGTTTGAGTGACGTTCTTTAATACGGGCCTTAGTGTAATATTTTAATCTATGATTATCGCACTCATCTAGCCTTTTTGCCCAGAGGTCACGGGTTTGATTAGTAAAGTAAAGTAATCATTTATTCGGAGTTTCACATAAAAACATAACATCCTTAATCTAACACAGCGAGGTACAAAATTAAATGTAAGTATATTAAAGATTAATTTTATTAAGTAGGTACATGAAAACATCCGAAAGGGCTGACCTGGGGCGGGCCTACCATGAGTTTTTCTAACCTAAACATTTTGTATGCGAATGTACAGCGCCTCTAGTGGGCAGTAGCAGAATCATCCGTTTACTGTACAGTAAAAGAAAAACTCATGGTAGGCCCACAGCTCAGCTTGTTTACTGCACAATAGACTTAAATATTTATTTGTATACGTGAACATGTATGTTTGTTGTATGTTTGTAAGTAAGTACCTATGTTATAGGTACTTACTTACATACATACTCTTTATGTTAATATATAATGTATTAACATAAAAAGTTTTAGGTGCAGCGCAGACAGCACACTTTTTGTGTGATCGAGTCTGCGGAGCACAAAAAGTCTGCATGGCGCGCAAAAAGTCGGTCGCGGATTTTTCACAGACTCAACGCACACGACGCACATCTTCGATCAATCTGTCGGCTGAACTGTAGGGACGTAGACGCTATGGAAATCGTGCAGAGATCGCGAAGTATTATTTTGTACTTGAAGTACAGAAAAAGAAGAAATAGAGAATTTTGGGTACATCCTATACTTTCAGAAACCGTACTTACCGTATTTTGTTTTTTCTTTAGACGTCATAGATGTCCAAACAGGAGCGGAATAAACATGACAGCACACTTCTTCCCACATTTTTCTTTTTAAATGTCTATCATGATATTCTGCCTTAGAAGTATCATAAATTGCTCTCTTTTGTATTTCTTGAACTAACATCGTTAATCTCTGGCGCCATGGTAATACATCGCGTTCGTTACGTCCACGAATGCAGATTGCAGACTAAAGTGTGCACCGTCGGCGTTAGCGCGCGTTGAAGCAAACGTTCTATTTTTTTCGCACACTTTTTGTGCGGCGCGGCGCGACGCTCGAATTACACGGATTTTTTGCGTGTCGTGTGCGTTACTGCATATAATTGCATAGGTTCTATTTTCACAGACTAAAAAGTGCGTCACGGATAGTCTGTCGTCTGCGCTGCGCCTTAAATAAGGTGTTGATTCATTACTAGCAGCCGCCCGCGGTTTTACCCGCGTGGTACCCGTTCCCGTGGGAATATCGGGATGAAAAGGAGCCTATGTTACTCTCCAGCCTTTTGACTAACTCTATGCCAAAAATCAAGCCGATTGGTTTCTGAGTTAGGGCGTCAAGGAAAGACAAAGACACTTTCACATCGGTAATATAATATGTACGAAAAAGGGATCACAAAATGGATATTTAAATAGTGGACTGTAATTCGCGAGAAATGTTTAGGCCGTCACATTCTTGAAATTAGCACTTACCAGGTAGACTGCTGGCTCCCCCGCAGCATAGCATCGAGTCAAGTAGTCAAGTAGTAGTTAAATAGTAGTCAAAGTCGTTACCCCTCGATGCAATATCCACGTCTTCTTTCCTCGAGCACCAATTTAATGAAAGTTTGACGGCATAAGAATAACTTGATAAATAAACTATAAAAATTGCATACGAGAATGCGCGCGCGCGGCGGTTCGTATTAGAGAGAGAGTTACGAATTGAGCGGGTATCAGTTCTGTCAAAAATGACAACTAGTGTTGCCACAGAATTTATTGATACGAAAATCGAAACTGAACATAATAGGACAAATAAAGTGGGTCACTGCGTTATTTTCTTACAAACATGCTCACTTCACAGTATCTATATTCAAAAACTATCAACAGTTTATGTAAATTGTGTAGGGATGATGGTGGAAGTATGGAAAAGGGTGGTAGATGGTAAGCCACTAGTAGGAAGGTCGAATAGCGAGCTCTTCCTCCGGACTGGGTGTTGGTAGTCCGGGGACCATGTTCCGACTGATGATCGTTGGACTTGGTATATATGTGAAGTGGCTGGTGAGCTCTGTAAGCGCGATGTAGGTTTCCATACGTTCAAGTCATCAAATGCTCAACTTACGAATAAAAGTCCCAAAAATTAAGAAAATATTAAGTTTTTTGCAAAATAGGATAATTTAGGAAAATCAAATTCACTCATCTGCTTATACAATTTTATATGAAAGCAAGATTAAACATTTGTTTCACTGAAAGTTTAGGAAATCAAGAAATGTTTTCAGTACTTTTTCATGCTGATTGCTTAGTTGAGCATATTAGAAAGAAAGAAAGTAAGTTTATTTGGGACAAACAAAAGACAGTACAACCGTTTGTCCCAAAACGGTCCCGATTCAGCATAATGCATAGCTTTTGGCCAGCGCTGGTCTTCCGTCGGTACCGTTACCATGCTATCCACACAAAAATCTTTCCAGAAATACCTATACAAACTTTTTAACTTATTGGACCACGTGAGCATTTTTGTAAGAAAATAACGCAGTGACCCACTTTATTTGTCCGTAGGTGTATTAATTAGGGTTAGGTTTAACACACAATCTCAAAATCAAATAAGAATTAGATCAATACTATTCAGTCTTTTAGGCGTTTAAGGACATTTCATCTATCTGCTTACCTTCAGCATTATCAGTTTCGTCATCAGACTCGCTCCCCTTCTCCCTGCAGATGAAGAAGTTGGTGATAGGTTTCTGCCACTTGGGCGTCTCTCGCGGACACACAGAGTTGCCGCCGCCCGCGTTGCGAGAGGAGCGATCGGACGAGCCTGTGAAGGAAGAATATTGTTGCATAAATCGTCTTGTCGTCTCAGCCACATGACACCCACCGGGCATAGGCCACCCCCAAGGATTTCCACGAAGATTGGTCCTGCACTGCCCGTATTGAGCAGCTCCCATTTTTAACCGACTTCAAAAAAAGGAGGAGGTTCTCAAGTCGACTGTATTTTTTATTTTTTTATTTTTTATGTATGTTCTACCATAACTTCGCCAGTTGTTAACAGATTTTTATAATTCTTTTTTTATCTGAAAGAAAATGGTTTATGTGTGGTCCCATATAATTTTTACGAAGACCTGGCTAGTAGTTTTTTCATAATCTTGAAAAATATCAATCACCTTTTGGCAAGTAGTCGTTTACCTAGATGACATTGTTGTGTATGGGCTGATTTTTAGTGTAAGTAACGGCACATGATGTAACTAAAAAATCTGAAATAAAAACATTTTATAAAAAAAAATTCAAACCAACTTCAAAAAGTATAAAATAAAACTTTTGGAGTCGGTGCTAGCTAGCTAAGGCCAAAAAAATATATAGTTAATAGAAGTGCAATGTAGAATGCCCTGGCTGGCACCGACTCCAAAAGTTTTATTTTTTACTTTTTGAAGACGGTTTGAATTTTTTTTATAAAATGTTTTTTATATGAATTGTTTTACTAGAATAAGCATGAAAAATCAATTGCTTTCAAGTAAATACCTACCTACTGAAGATTCAAAAGAACTTAACTAGTATAAATTTAATTAAAATGATGATTTATATAAAGGAAACCAAACGTACCAAATATATGTTTTGGGTAAATACAGTGAACTAACTAATCTGCAAAAGTTGTTTTATTTCAAAAGGATTTCTATTTTTATTACTTTAAGGAGTCTCAGTTGAATAACAAAAGCATGTGATCTTAATAAAAATTAGCAGACTTGGCCCCCTGGCCGGACTGTTGCTTAACAATCGTGATCGAATAGGTACGATCAGTGGAGATAATAAACTTCATTATAAATAAATAAATTTATTTCAAAAAAAAACAAAATACAAGGCATATTTGGCACTATTTGTTCACAAACAATAATAGGTCAGAAATTTACAATCTCTATAGCAGTAAAGAGGCGCTATGCATAAGAACAACAAACAAAAACCGGTCAGTGTCGTAATCAAATAGTATATTACTTGTTGTTCCCATACATTGTGTTGTGTGCATAGAGGTAAACAATCTATTGGGCTATTTTAAGTAAATTTTCCGCTTCCTCATAGTAAAAACAGTAAAAACGTCAAACTAATAATGAATATTCAAATACCTGACGAAGTGTTACTGCTAGATGGAGGGGCCACACTGCATCGGGCTTTGCTGCTCTTCCCGGAAGAAACTATAAGAGAATAAGAAATGAAATTATAAATTGCAAATCTTTATCATTATTGGCCGCCCACGGTTCACCTGCGTGGTTCCCGTTCCTGTTGGAATATCAAGGATAAATTGTAGCCTATGTATTAAATTCACTTTTTGAAGTTTTAGGTTTCAGGTAAGTAATTTTATGATTTTCATAGCTGTCATGCGCCATATTGTGTTGGATGTACGGGTAGAACATCTATCCATCCTTACATCCTCACAAAAAACTATCGCATTTATAACATTAGTATTAAAGGATGAATCATGGTCAAAGAGTCAATGTGCATGCACTAAGGAAGTACAGTATGCATTATAATTTCTTGAGTGAGGGCTACATTTAAATACTTACTTCATACTTTATGTAAACAAACAAAAATAACAGGTTACAAATCCTACAGATAGTAAATTGCTTACTTTTGGCACCCACCGAAGCCTTCGTTCGAGCCATGTTGAAAAATTGTTATACACGTTTTTTAAATTCCTGATATTTAAATAGAAAACGAAATAATTAAAGTGATAAACAAAAAATATTACAATATACCGGGCTCTTTAACCTAAACAAAAGTGACTGTCCGTATCGTGACATTGACAGATACCTGCAATTTGGCGCCAAAAATTAGAGACGTACACGGGAAGGTAATAAATACCTTCATCACGCACACACACATCGTAGTACGTTACCGAGTAAAGAATCGATGTTTTGATATAAAGTCATTCGATAATGATTAAGCAGACAGACGTTATCAATCATGTCACTTGAAACAAAAGCAAAACACCTAAATCTCACGCAAGTTCTTTACTTATATACTTATGAAACACCCTGACCAAGTAAAATAGAATAGAATAAAATAAAATAGTCAAATTTTCCGGGGATTGTACCCGGGACCTCTGGCGCAGAAGGCAGGTATAGTACCCTTGCGGCAAATGTATTTTTTTTTTTAAGTATAGTCACAAATTATATCTATAATATAATAATTCAACTTTCTGTCTCATCCTTATCTCTTTACATGACCATAATGTACATTTTATAGATGAGAAAACAGCCAAGCCGAGCCGAGCCGAGGTAGAGATATTCTAGTAACTATTCCATCGTTCCTTTCTAAACTGTCTGTTGTATAAAAAAAAAAATCTCTATGGAAAAAAGCGCAACGAAAGTTATACGTTTTCTTCGCAATTATTTGTAGTAAAATTACTTTTTCATTTCATTTTCAAAATTAAAGTATTTGTGAATACATTAACTGTGGGCCAGCTGCGAAAAATGTGAGTAAAAAATTTAATTTTTTAAATAACCTACATAATCGTAATGTACCTACATAACGGTTTGGTTTGGACATTTGGTATTGTATCTACTTTCTGTACTTTGTCTGAATTGAAAACCAAAGTTATTTGGATTCTTCCGTGTAGTATTTCTAGCTGGTCGTATAAAACATCTCAATAGTTTATTCTGACGCTGATTAAAACTTAAAAATTGTCGTTGACTCAAGATTGCTGATTTAGCTAAACTTAGTTTGCTGGCTTAAACTTCAATATCTCAGAGGGTCGTTAAAACAGCTAACTCTCTGTCCATTCAGTTTACTTTGACGGTAAACAAACTTAACTACTTATTTTGGCATGCAAACTGGATTAAGAAATAAACAAGCTTTGAGGTAGGTAAATGTAATCCAAATTTTAAACAAAATGTTTGGTATTATGAATATTTAGGCGCATGACAGCTGAGAAAAACTTACAAATACTAAGTAAAAAACAAAAATTTCAAGAAGCAGTAATCAATCAGATAGTCACTAGCGCTAATTAATCAGATAATAGGAGAATTGAAGTGGGCTGCAGGTGCCAACAGTGCAAAATCGCGTTCCTATGATGTGCCTAATTGTCTTGGTCGAATTTAGTACATGTAAAATACAAATTCAATTCAATTTATTTTGCAAGTCACAGGTTAGAAAGTTGTTACAAATAATCTATCTTACTTTTATTACTGTGATCTTTGATGCTTGAATGAAGATTGATTTAAATAAATACCTAGTCATAATAACTTCATTTTAAGTAAAAATTAAGGATATTGAAACTGCCCCCTAATTGTCTAATTTCAAAGTCTATCACAATTCCTTTCAAAGGGATTGTGACAGTGATTTATAAAATTGTGTAACATATGTGGCAATTCCTTTCGGAACAAATGATATTGACACTTTTCCATACAGTTGAAAGATATTTTCGAGTGTCACTTTGCTTAGACAGTTCAATTTCGTTTATTCAATACCTTTCAAAACATGTCTCGACCACAATCCCCGTCAAATGTCAAATAGTCACGGTTTGAAGTATGTAAATATCTTTCAGATAACAAATTGAAAGGGATTGCGATAGATTTTAAAATTAGACAATTAGCCCCCTGTCTACTGATTGCAACAAAAACAAAATTCATTGACCCAATTTTTGTAATGTAATGTCATACTTACTCAATATTTGATGCTTGCTTAGCAAATTCACAACAACCAAACCATATACATTCATACCTACAAATATTTAAATGGAAGTAGGTATCATAATGTTATAGGAATTCATGTTCCATTAACGTTTCCAAATCATTGAGGTTGTTGGAAAAGGCAACGCCTAGTCGCTAGGCTAATAGCTAGCAAATAAATGATCTTTATCTTTATCTAGTTTTGGCGCCTTTTTGAAAATCCCTGCACACCATTCGGTTGGAGTCGGACCTTATTAAATGGATACAGTATTTAAGTGGGTATGAACAATAGTGACAGATACTGAGACAGCACATTTCTCAACCGTATCCATTCTGAGATAAATGCACTTATACATCAGTATTATTTTCTAAAAATAACAAAATTTTCGCAATTTTATCTGACTAAATAAATATATAATATAATAGTAATGAACAGGTGCATTTATCTCAGAATGGATATGGTTTAGATATGTGCTGTCTCAGTAACTATTTTATTGTTCGTACATTTATGCTCTATCCATTGTACAAGGTTTGAATTATGTGCAGGGATTTTCAAAAAGGCGCCAACCCTCTGCATACATTTCTTGCATTGGCCTTTTGATGAACCGAGGCCCCTACCGCGCAAGTGTCGTCGGCATCGACATCAACTTAATTTGACAGATGGATGTGACACATTGCTCTTAGTCTTTGGTAAGTTTTCATTTGTGTTAAAAAGAAGCAGCAATGTGTCACTACCATCTGTCAAATGAAGCGGACTTCGATGCCGACGCCACTTGTGCGGTACGGCCCCAGATATGAGTAAGGCGTTTCACCACTGGCTGGTAACTTCTGTATAGGATATCCGGCAGATAATTTGATAGTTGTTATTAAAAAAATATGTCATTTTAGCGGCCGCCTGCGGTTTCACCCACGTGGTTCTCTGCCTGTGGGAATATCGAGATAAAAAGTAAACTATGTTTAAATCCAGGTTTTCTTCTATCTGTGAACCAAATTTCATCCAAATCGTTTACAGAACTGCCCCTTGTCTAATTTCAAAATCTATCACAATCCCTTTCAAAGGTATTGTGATAGTGATTTAGGGAATTGTGTAACTTATAGTTGCAATTCCTTTCGGAACGAATGATGTTTTGAATGACACTTCATTTGACATTTCTCCATACATTTGAAAGATATTTTCGTCTGTCACTTTGCTTAGACAGTTCAATTTCGTTCATTCAATACCTCTCAAAACGCGTCCCGATCACAATCCCTATCAAATGCCGAATTGAAAGGGTTTGCGATAGATTTTAAAATTGACAATTATCCCAATTAGCCCTAATTAGCTATAGCAATAGCACAGTTAGGCAGTAGGGGTGATCGGACAAAATGTTCCTTATCAAACGGGATCGAATACGACCAGGGCCCTGTTTCATAAAAATTACAATTGTCAGCGACAGGTGACAATTTGACGATTGTACGTTTCCTAAAAAATTGGTGCTATATGAAAAGCCGACATAATTGTCAAATTATCGCGACAATTCTACAATTTAACGTTTCAAACATTTGGTCGAACTTCTCTGTAACCGGAAAATCTGACATATTTGTCAAATTGTCGTACATTTTTTATATGCTCCTCTGGACTGTGTCAGGATGTGGAGTGACAGTTATTTTTCTTTTATAAATTCTCACATGATCGAAAGAGTTTGTATGATTGTGAAAAAGAGAACTTTATAATGTATGATTGTTTTTTTTAGAAAACCTACCTTCTGGAATGATCACAAAGGTCAAAATGGCGTAGATTAGTTACAAAAAAAGTATGTTGGAGCATAGTTGACAAATTGTCGACTTGTCAAGCTTTATGAAATAGGCCCCAGTCTGTCGTGCCGCCATGAGCGCTTCAAATCTCCAAATTATGTGTAAAACAAGACTAAGCTGCTTTCAAAACCAGACCAATATGTGTGGTTTTGTCTAAATAAATTATTATAAATTATGTTGGGTTAACCCTGTAATAATAGATGTAAGTGTGGAAATAAATAAATAGTTTTTATCTGTGGTAAGGGGCACTGGTGGCTTTTTTTTTATGAGCGACGTTGAGACTCTTAGCCTTCATCATACCTGATGTTAAGCATTGATAAAGCTAAAGATGGAAGCGAACCTCTCCCGGAATCCTCAATCATTGAGGAACTGGTTATCTAATCTCTAACTGCCAGAACACAACAATGCTGAAAACATTGTTGTTATGATGTCAGACTTAGATAAGATGGTGGTAGCTAGCCAAGCGGACTTACAACAAGTCCTACCACCAACCAAACCAAATACAATATGTACCCCCTCTGGGAATCGAACCCGAGACCCCTGGACTGATACCGCTGCGCTGGTTGTACCAGTAGAGCACAGAGGCGGTTAAAGGGGTCTGTACAATGGGGTGGTTAATCTATCTCAGGTGCCAGTCTCTCAGCCAAGAGTTGTAACTACATCTAAGATCAACAATTTTTTTATGTAATATAACCATTCAAAGTCAAAGTCAAAGATTTTTATTCAAATAGACTTATAGATAAGTGCTTTCGAATCGTCCAATTTTTTTTTCCTACCAGCCATTCAGGACATCTTTTAACTGATAAGAAGAACGGCCGCAAGAAACTTATCAGCTTTAACAGAAGCAACAACATTTACAAAGGAACATGTCGTTGCCAAACACAAATCTACAATCTTGAAACATATTTAATATAAGAGGTAAATTTATTGTACGAGGAGCCCCTGGCGAGTTGTTGGCGCGCTCGGCCTGCGATTGTTGAGGTTGAGCAACTTTCGCAATGGTCGGTCACGGGATGGGTGACCAAAAATTTACTATCTCGAGCCCCTTCTTGCTTTGGACGGCACGTTTAGCCGTTGGTCCCGGCTGCATTTGCAGTCGTTAAAACCCACCAATCCGCATTGGGCCCGCGTGGTGGGTCATGGGCCATATCCCAATTTCCTTATCCGTCCATAAGGAAGGCCAGTGCCCCAGCATTAATAAATAGCTGATGACGAATCATTATATATATGAGATACAAACAGGCCAAATTATTATTTTCAGAGGTCATCCAAAATGGCTGACGACATAGACATTGAGGAGCATGACATCCTGGACAACCCGCAGGTGGCCGGAATGTGTCTGCAGTTTCCCAAAATTAAAGCCGAACCCGTTGATTATGAAGGTAATGTTTCAAAATTTATCACCGATGATTATACTTCAGCCATCTTTACGGAAAGAATGCCCATACTTAAACTCGAATACCTTCCTTTGAATAAAATTGGCTTACTTCAATACTTAGGGTACTTTCCCTCCAGTTAACGTCTTTTTTCCAGTATACAGGGTGGAAATTTAAAACGGGGCACGACGTTATCAGGAAACCATCCTTAATTTTTTGAAAAATTTTGAACTGCATTCACCGATTTAAGAAAAAAAATAATAATGTGCACATAAATAAGTTTTCGAAAAAAAAAAAAAACTGACGATCGATCCTTTTTCTCATGAGGATTAAAACACTCTTTGACATCAACTGAGGTATGAGCACTAGGAAAGTCAGAAATCGCGAAAATTTATTTCCATACATTAGCTAACATAAGATAGGTAGATGAAACGGATGGTGCTGCGCGAGCGCGGGCGGGACGTGTGCCGTGCGCTACCAGAAAACACGGAATGATACTTTCAGGCATATCCTAACAAATGCTTGGGAACATTTTTTTCGTTTGTAAAGAGCCTAAAGTCATCCTGATATTAAGACGATAATTTAATTGAACTGGTTGAGAATTGATACAAAGATATTAAAAAAAATAATAAAAAAAATATATCTAAACAACCTTCTAATTGATAACCAGCATGTTGCGCTCCCCCCACCTGCCGGCGTGCCGCTGTGCCCTTCGTCTTTCTTTTTTAACCGACTTCAAAAAAGGAGGAGGTTCTCAATTCGACTGTATTTTTTTTTATTTTTTTTTTATGTATGTTCTACCATAACTTCGCCAGTTGTTAACAGATTTTTATAATTCTTTTTTATCTGAAAGAAAATGGTTTATGTGTGGTCCCATATAATTTTTACGAAGATCTGGCTAGTAGTTTTTTCATAATCTTGAAAAATATCAATCACCTTTTGGCAAGTAGTCGTTTACCTAGATGACATTGTTGTGTATGGGCTGATATTTAGTGTAAGTAACGGCACATGATGTAGGTAACTAAAAAATCTAAAATAAAAACATTTTATAAAAAAAAATTCAAACCGACTTCAAAAAGTAAAAAATAAAACTTTTGAAGTCGGTGCTAGCTAGCTAAGGCCAAAAAAAATATATAGTTAATAGAAGTGCAATGTAGAATGCCCTGGCTGGCACCGACTCCAAAAGTTTTATTTTTTACTTTTTGAAGTCGGTTTGAATTTTTTTTATAAAATGTTTTGTACAAGTACAGTATGAAATAGTTTTTCGCGATTTCCGACTTTCCTAGTGCTCATACCTCAGTTGATGTCAAAGAGTGTTTTGATCCTCATGAGAAACAGGATCGATCACCATAAAAAAATTTTTTTTGATAACATCATTTTTCTAGTCACTATATTTTTTTTTTTCAAAATCGGTGAATACAGTTACCTCAAAAAATTAAGGATGGTTTCCTAAGAACGTTTTCATGTAGCTACATCGGTTGAGGTACCTGCCTTTCGTGCCCCGTTTTAATATTCCATCCTGTATATAACCTTTTTACTTCAAACCGTCTTTGTTTTTGTTTTCATTAGTTCAATATTGAGCCTTGCTCATTCTTTGTAAGTATATTTACCCGTCGGCAAAGGCCTCCTCCAACCTTCTCCATTCTTGTCTATCCTCAGCCTCTATTCCATTGCGCTTCTGCGACTTCTCGTATGTAGTCGTTCCCACCTTCTTTGTGGTGTGGACCTCTCTTCTGGGGTACCATCTACCCCATGGTACCCCAGACAGAGCAAAAGGATGAGAGGTCGACCACAAAGAAGGCGGGACGACGACATTATATGGCATTAGTCAGCTGAAGTATAACGTATTGAGGTATAATTACGAAAAGTGTTCAAATGTTTCTTTGCAAACATTCTTTCCGTAAGTTGGAGTATAGGCAGGTTTTAGTGTCGCGCTGACAGTTGAAAATGTATGAATATGTTGGAAGCGTTTTCGAATAACGCATAGCTTAGCTTAGTTAGCGTGGACGGTGGTCAGCGAGCGTGTCGACTC
Organism: Chrysoteuchia culmella; assembly: GCA_910589605.1. Taxonomy (NCBI): domain Eukaryota; kingdom Metazoa; phylum Arthropoda; class Insecta; order Lepidoptera; family Crambidae; genus Chrysoteuchia; species Chrysoteuchia culmella. The sequence goes on along the minus strand of OU342670.1, from coordinate 11,266,166 downwards.
TGGCTATATGTGTGAGGACCAAAATCTAACCACTGAAACGGCAGTGTGCACTGTCAGTGGCCTTGGAAAGGCCCTCGCGCGTACAGGTGTAAAGACACGCTCGGTCTGGGGGAAATGCCACATAGACACGCGCTCTCCAAGCTGTATCCCTATCTGCGCATATTTTCCCTACTCGGCCAACTTGGGTCCGCAACCTATTTATCCAAGAGTATGCTATTGAGTTGCATGAGCTCATCCTGCCATTGCCATCTCCTTTTTACCACCAGGGATCCAGACGTACTGCGGGCTATCACCCCCTACCCGGTTAATATTCCACGTTTGCGTACCTTGCTTTTCTTCTTCTTTTATTATGCGCCCAGCCAGCGAATGGAATTCCCTGCCTGCGTTTGTATTCCTGGGTGCCTACAATCCTGGTATATTTAAAGCCCGAGTAATTAGACTTTTTCTAGGCAAGACCGCTCCATCTTAGGCCTCTTCCTAATCTAACGATTCAGAAAAAGGCCAAGAGTAAGTCTATTTAATGTAAAAAAAAGGACTTCCAAGTTGCCCAGGGTAGATCATGACCAGGCGGGAGTCGCTCAGCCCGCTCAGTAAATGACGAGTTCATAATTTTCGGCTGTCAGCGCAGCCTGTCAGCTTGCGTCAGTGTGACTCTAAAACTAGCCTTACAATTTCTTATGCTGCATCCACACCGCATTTACTTTTTGTTGAGCGACATTATGCAACTCGGTAACATATAAAAAACTGCATCAAAATCGGTCATTTCGTTTAGGAGCTACGTTGCCCTAGACCAGTGGTTCTCAAACTTATCTCGTCTATTGCCCACTATGAAAAGATTTTTTTAAGCGCCACCTGTATTTTTTTTACTTTACCACATCTTAAAAACCACAATTTTTCTGGGCCCCTTGCCGCCTCCCTCTAGGCCACCAGTGCCCACAAGGGGGCGTTATCGCCCACTTTGAGAAAGACTTCCCTAGACTGGCAGACGGACACATGCACATGGCAAGCTTATAACACCGACACAAAAAGCTGAGTTACAAAGTTTGACATGTGTGTGTATCTGTCTACACATTATTAACTTTTTGTTGACGGAGGTCGATCAGTAACATGTGGACACGTTGAGCAAAGTAACTGCGGTGTGGATGCACTTCATTTTGAGTGTGGTGTGGGGTATGGGTATGTTATGCGAAGGGATGAAAGTAATGTGTCATACCGTGAATTTCCATGGTATACAGCAGTGACGAGGGGTGGAAATTTGGCGGAGGTTAGCCGGACTAAAAGTTTCTCCAAAAATTTACTTAATTAAAAATTTAATTTAGGTGGATCGGTGGGATAGGTTTTCTAAAAGGGAAGCCGACGGGGATCGGTATGGATGGACCCTTCGACACTGGTATACAGTACAACGTCTTCACGTACGATTTTATGGTAAAGCCCAACCCCCCACTGTGCTCTTGCTCTTAACCATGTCTACGCATGCACGTATGGAGTGAAAGTCTGGGCCACTCGTAGATTATGTCTATCGAATATAATGTATATGTATTCTGGAACAACGTTCAAGGTGCAATTGATAAAAAAAATATCAAAGAAATGCAAAAGTTATAACATTTTTTTATCTCAAAAATTCCTTCTTTAAGTGTGACGCGATTTATGTATACTCCAGCTCTATACTCCAGCTATCTTTCGGAAAGAATGTTTTTAAATTTACAAACATTGGAGCATTTTTGGTAATTTCCTATCCAAAATGACTAATGCCAAACTCCTTGTACAACATACTTAAGTACGCTATTAAAAAAGTGCACATATTTCTAAATTGCTTTTGAGGTTAAGTATGGACGGTTTGCAGACATTCTTTCCGTGAGATGGCTAGAGTGTGCTTGCAGGAGAAGTAAATGAGAAGATGGTGAATAAGACGGAGAAAAGTAATGATATCATTATGTCGTAGCAAGAAACAGAGGTTATGGTATGACTAAACGCATGTGACTAAACATAAACGCTAAAAACAGTATCGATCCCTTGTTTGACCGCCATTTTCTCCATCCATAGACAAGTACGACGAATACAACAGCCACACCTGCAACGAAAACTACCCGATAAAAAATGAACCTATGGATTGCGACAGTGACGCAATACATGGCCAGAACGCATCCATATCCATTCCTACACCAGAAACTATTAAAACTCAAAGCAAATCCGTAACAGCAAAAAACCTGCAAAGCAATAGAATAATATTGGGTAATAAGCCTTGCCCTCGTCAAAGGCCTTGCCCAAAATCCAAAAAGTTTAACTTTAAAGCAAAGCTTAAAACAGTCACCGTGTTGCTTGAAGACTGGGCAGAGAAGCTCGACCGCAGTCCCTGTTATTGCAAAGAATGTAAGACCCTATTCGCCACGAGAAACGCTATTCGCGATCACAATGTGACTGCCCACTCTTTTCAAGTCCCTGTCGAAAGTTCTACAGTAAAGGAAGAAACCTCTACTCCCAGACCGAATCACAAAGTCTGCACCCACTGCGACATATACTTCGAAGATGACAACCTCTTAGTACAACATCTGTATGACCTGATTTTGGCCAAACAAAAGAGCAAAGAGCCACCAAAATCTAAACAGATAGAAACACAGCCTAAACATGTAGAAACACAGCCCAAACATGTAGAAACACAGTCCAAACATGTAGAAACACAGCCCAAACAGGTTGAAGATGGCCAGGGTACTTACATGTTGTGTCAAAACTGTTTCTGCTGCTTCAGATCTCGGTTCGAATTCCAAAAACATTGCGCTAAAACGCACGGCCTTTGTGACGCTATGGAAATCCCATTCGATGGCAAATTTCCATGCCAATTTTGCCCATCAGTCCTAAAATCCCCTATAATACACAATACACACGTGCGCAGCTATCATGAAATTGAAGTAGCAAAAAAGAAGAAAGTTATAGTTACCAAAGCGAAACACATGTCCTACGGAAAATACCAGTGCGTACACTGTAACTTGTCGTTTAACAACGACATCATAGCCAAAATGCATCAACGCAACTTTCACGGTCAAAATAACAAAATTGCCACGTTCAAAACCAAAAACATTTTGCCAAGTAGTTTACGACTTATAGACAGCGGATTGGTTCCCAAAAATGTGTTATTCAAGTGTAATAAATGCCCTAAACACTTTTTGAATTGCTCGGCAGTTGTGAGTCATAGCAGTCGTTCGGACCAGTCTTGCACCGAGCAGAAAATAGGCGTTTGGAAATGCGAATACTGCAACCGTATATTTAGAGAAGTTGATAAATATCTTCATCAATTGCAGCACAAAAATACAACAGCGTTTCAAGTGTACGTAGCGCATGAAAACATTTACTCCAGGGTCCTTTGCCGTTGCAAAATCTGTGATGTGTACTTCGAAGAACGGACTTTTCTAAAGCACACGATGTCCGGTTGCGGCCGCACCATAGAAGTGGGATACTGCGAAATTTGCAAAATTAATGTCAATAATTGCTCTCGACATACCGAAAAACACGTCACAAGGAAATTGATCTTATCTGACTTTATTATCATTGAGGAGTTCTTCAAACCTGATAAGGAAGAAGACAAGAAAAATATGTCTGAATCCTCAAATCAAAATCCTCCTATTTTACAAAAACAAATAATAGAAACCAACCTTACTGACAAAAGAAAGAGAGAGGCGGAACCGAATGAGGTTCCAAAAAAGAGAGTTTTAATGGAATATTCAAAAGACGTAAATAAAATATATGATACTAAAAAGAAAATTATATTATACTATTGTTCCAACTGCCGTTACTTTCTCAGATCGGCGGCGAGACGGCCATATCACTTATCGAAAAAGTGTAGTGCATATTCCTTATATAACAAGGGCACTTGCCCAGTCTGTGGCCTTAAATTCACGACTAGTAACCAGATGAGGTTGCACAAAGAAGAACACAAACAAAAGAATTTCCATCTTAAAAATTTCACTTACATTTGCTTAAAGACGTTAAAGTCATTTATTCCACCCCTGCCTGATTACAGCAAGTGCCAAAAATGCAACGTCCATTTTGTAAAGCATCACAAATGTGGAATGAAAGAAGCGATCACTTGTAAACTTTGCAAAAAATCTTTTAATAGCAAAGCGTATGCGTTTCATATTGAACATCATAAATATTTTGCTAAACCCGCCATTGTGCCCATTACAAGTATTGAGAACACAATCAAAATTGAAAACGAAATGCTTGAACCTACTTGGAACATCCTCTACCATTGCGAGATGTGCGACGTCGCTTCAGATTCCTACGATGACGTAGTCGATCACTGCCAGAAGCATTTCAACGACATGCAAAGTTTTGACGTCGCTATACAAAACTGCCAACATTGCTCTTTGAACTTCGAACAGAAATGCAACAAAAAACACAGAGAACTACATTCCAAACAAGAGATTGATAGAAATTCTTTTACAATACTTAAATACGATTTCACGAAGCTTTTGACTGACGATTGGTTTGCAATGTTCAATCCGTTGCCGAGAGGACAGATGGAGCAAATTCTGAGGAGGAGCATCTACGCGACGAGGCTAGTCAAAATGAGGTTGCTTCGAACCGGATCTCCGGGGTACACTATTTATAAATGTCAGAAGTGTGAACAGATAGTGGCGAGCGATGAAATCGCAGCCCACACTGAGGCGAATTCATGTAAAAAACAATCGCCTATAAATAAATGTTCCTTTTGCGGTCTCGTTTTTGCCTCTATACGAGCAAAAGAGGCGCACGATTCAATTCATGAAAAACCTTTAAAAGTGGATTCGCTTAGAATGGTCGTTTTCAATCACACAGATGACACTGATTTTAATAAGACCCTGAGAATGGAGTGCAAGAAAAGCTCTAAATTATCTGAAATTAGCAAAAAGCAATTCAAGCTTGTGTATTACCGATGTGAGAAATGTTATTGTTGTACCTCGAAACGTACGTTCGCTATGAAACACAGCTGTCCTCCTGAAAGTGCTAGGCGTCTTTGTTCTAAATGCAATAACGTATTCCATTTTGGGGGTATGAGACTACATAACATAAGACATGAAAAGATGCAACTAACTTCAGAAAATGTGATTATTAATTCATTCAACGTCGATATAAAACCTAGCGAAAGAGTCAGCTTATCTGAATGTCATACCTGCAAGGCTAAGTACCCTACTCACTTGTCAAGTGCCCATCAGTGCTTAGAGAAACGAAGCAAAACAAAAGACACTAAAGGAATACCTACAACGACGTTATACAGGTGTCAAAAATGCAAAGCCGTATTCTATTCTAAAGAAAATCTAGAGAAACACTCACTGGTTTGTAATGATATGATAAATGATAATCATAAAAGCGAGAATGCTGCAGTCCCTCAAAAACGCATTTACAAATGTAAGAATTGCTTACTTTTTATGTTGACGGAAGGTAGCGTTAGGAACCATCTAAAACATGAAGCTAGCCAAGTAAGATTATTTACGCAATATTGCCAATATTGTGGATGGAAATTTACATCGTTGTCTTTACCCAAACATGTAGATTTGCATCATAAAGCATTACAGCTGACGCCTAAAGATTTTTCTATTGTACTCGTTGATAAAAAATGTAGTAGAGATTTAAACAGCAAAAAGCATGATCAAGACGAGTATCGTGATTTACAAATATCGATGAGTACAATAAATAAAGGGAAAAGCGTTCACAAACTTAGTAAAGTTGTGCGAGGCGGCATAAAACCGATTGTGGTTGCCAAAGCTAAGTTAGTCCCTGGTAACATCAGTGATGATAACAAGAAAGCTCTTAGGTCGTATTCCAGAACAGAAAGACTGGCTGAACGTTATAATAGAAAAGAAACTAGCAAACACAATAATACTACACCTGTTGAGATGAATATCGTTAAACATGATGAAGAAAAAGTTGAACAGAAGAAATCTTACGAATGTTTACTGAAAAATAGTTACGAAAAAATGAGTGATGATAACAAGAAAGCTCTTAGGTCGTATTCCAGAAAAGAAAGACTGGCTGAACGTAATAATAGAAAAGAAACTAGCAAACACAATAATACTACACCTTTTGAGATGAATATCGATAAACGCGATGAAGAAAAAGTTGTACAGAAGAAATCTTACGAATGTTCACTGAAAAATAGTTACGAAAAGATGAAAAATACAATATTTAGGTGTGCTAAATGCAATCTACACTATATGAATTTCAGAACTTGGACCACCCATATAGAAATAAATCACAGGGTGGCACGAGGTTCACTAACTTGTATTGTTTGTGGTCTAACATTCACACACCTCTCTTTTAAAAAGCATGCTAATGCCATCCATCAAGGTCTGGCTGATGGAACTATTAAAATCGTGACCCCAGATGAGAGTTTAGCGACGATGCAATTACCGGTGCCTAAAGGCAAAGACAACACAAATGAAACGCTAAATGGTGATAAAAGTGTTGTGTCACAAAGTGGTACTGATGCAGAACAATCTAAGCAAGAAGTCTCGACCATAGATCTATCACGACAGGAGAAAACGTCACCACAACCTAAACAAACACCAAGTACAGCTGCCGCAAAAAAATACACTCACAAGATTTATAAATGTGGCCAATGCAACGTTCATTTCATGGCCCAAAACACTTGCTACATTCATATGCTTTATCACGCTCCAATCGACGCGAAAGAGTACATAGAATGCAAATTGTGCAGGCTACCTTTCAAAATTATGTCATTAAACACTCACATAAGGAAACATCATAACGATAGCTTTAATTTAGACGAAGTTCTCGTTGAAGAATACACTAACGACGGAGGCAAGACTCCGAAAATTGAACATTATTATGCTATAGATAAGGTGCAGTCTAGATTAGTGAGCACTACTTCGGACAAACCAGATGTAGTATGTATGGATCACAACAGCACTTGTACTGCCGAGACGAATGACGTGGTAGAGACTACTGTGAATAACAAGACTGTCGATAAAGAAGATACACCTACAGAAGTTACCGAAGAAAAGAACAGTGACACAAATGGATCCTTAAATAAAGAAGAAGAAATAAAGAATAAATCAGAAGCGAATGTTAAAAAACATGAATGTCAGTTTTGTGGCGAAGAATTTAAAAGCAACACTTCTAAAGAATTTCATGAAAGTCTTGACCATTTAGATGTTGAAAAGAACTGTATATTTTGCGACCAAACTTTCAACACTTCTATACTTAATGAATTGCATTTGAGCATTAAAAATGATACTTTTGAGTGCTGCGTATGCGGTGATAGGTTAGACGTCAAAGATATGATGAAGCATTCGTCGGTACATTTATCAGTAGAAAAAAAATAAGCTAGTTTTAGCAATCGTAAAACTAATTTGATGAGTTTTGGGTTTTTCTACGAAATGATAATAATAAACAGCATAATAGAAATATAAATATATTTATTTGCTATAAGTAAGGTTTACATTACGGTGTTCATCTCATCCATATATTTAGCCATTAAAATGATAGCATGCAAACTTGACAATCAACAAAATTATATGATTACCTTCATGAAGTGATTAACATTGTTTCGTTTTTATTTTCTAATATCATGTTGAATACTTTTATTGCCCGCAAAAATAAAAATCCCCAAGGTCACCAAGACACATAGAATGTAAATAAGAAAATCGGACAGTCGGTTTAATTAATTCGGTTTATGTACGGTCAACAACAGGTCCGTAAAAGCAGGGCTTGTTTATCCGGTAAATCGAACTGGTACAATCGGGGAACTTCTCGTTTGACTAGTAGAGATTTTTTTGGAAACCTTTTCTCGCAAAGTACTAAGGTTTAAGAAATAATATATTATTCAAATGAAACACCTATTAATGTTCTATTATTTGTGATATTAACGTTTTCTATAAATCTGTTACTTTTTAAAGGGTAGTATTTAACCGATCGACTAAAAAACTTTTTGAGCGACAAAAATACTAGGTGAGGTTAGTCGCCAATCTAACCTAACCTAAACCTATTTTCCGCAACCCAACCTACGTTTTTAGTCGCTCGATTTAGTAATTTTTATTCGACCGGCTTATTATGTTCCCTTTTTTTAAATAAAACTCCCTAAAAAAAACTCTACTGGTCCACGGGAAGTTCCCCGCCTGTACAGCAGCGTATACGTAGAAACCGTTTTATTAAGGGTTGGCTCTACCCAATCCTTAAAAAAAGAGGTTTCTTAAAGGAGCGAAATTAAAAGGGATTATTTTGAATCAATTCAGCGGTTTATAGAGGTTTTTTCTACTCTTTATAAGTACCTAAATACAACGGGACAACGCGAGCGCGTGAGTGGCAAAGCTAATAACGACCTTCCATACGTAGACATAAGCTTGCTATATGTCTGAAATACCGCTCTCCCAACGCAAGCGCGCGAGTGGAAAATCGACTAGCTAGTTTATGTCTACACATAGAAGGTCGCTATTAGCCTGATCGCCTCGCCTGTAGTTGGATTAAACCAGTTTATTTATTTTTTTGAAGCTCTCATTCCGAATACGTTGGAAGCGGTTTTTGTAAAAACCTAAATCAAAAACCTCAATTAACCGCTCTTTTTCAAACCGATGTCAAGCCCTGCGTAAAAGTTGTTTTATTTCCACAGGTACGGCTTAACATTACTGTCAACTTTCTTCAATTGTCTTTGCATTTTAAGACGTAAGCCGTTGACGAACTCGACTCTATTTGTCTGTAGTTTGTCATTTTGTATAAACCGTAGTTGCTTGTACAATCGCGGAAGTTGCCGGTGGTCCACTTACTGCGCAAAATCCCTTGAAAGGTTATCAGTGGGTGAGGTTGTAGGCCAATACGACTGTCCAAATCGAGCGCACTCAAATATCACCTAAAGGTCGATCACTTCCGCGAATGTACTATTGATTAGTATAATTTGGAAACTGATTTTAAAGAAACTAATTTTGGGCAATTGGTAATTCATCAATTGAACATGAAGAGTTGAGAAATAAAACAACCTTTTACAGATTCACGGGCACGTTGTATTTACATTATAATTATATAGTTTGCAGGAATGAGTATATTAAGTAAATGAGAAATCAGTAGATTAGGGAAAGAAAAATAATGATAAACATAGCAAAGTAACGTGGGCCCAGTTCTGCAAACGTTTAGTAATTATCGTATTTCAATGGTGTTACTACAGACAGTATAATGTACGATATACACGACGCAGCGCGCAACGCAGAGCTATTTGGAATTGCTGAAGGAAATTGAAATATCCGTGAAGAAGTTCCCTATTTGTATGCAATTTACGTAGACGACCGGCGGCGCGCGGACGCCACGGCAGCCGGTCACGCATGCTTTGCACGCATACAAATATGTAACTTAACTTCTTCACGGATGTTTCAATTTCCTTCAGTAACTGTAAAATGCGCTGCGCTGCGTGCCGGCCGATACACATGATGTAGATACGATTATGACTAAATGCATGTGACGTGATGTGAATATGACAAAACGCAACGCCAAACTCAATACGTTAAAAGCAGAATTGAGCCCCCTGTTTAACCGCCATTTTCTCCATCCATAGACAAGTACGACGAATACAGCAGCCACACCTACAACGAAAACTTCCCGATAAAAAAGGAACCTATGGATTGCGACAATGACGCAATACATGGCCAGAACGCGTCCATGTCCATAACAACACCGGTGACAATACAATCTCAATGCGAATCCATAACAGAGAATCTCCAAAGCAATAGGATAATATTGGGTAAAAAGCCATGTCGTCGTCAAAAGCCTTGCCCAAAATCCAAAAAGTTTAACTTCAAAGCTAAGCTTAAATCACTTACCGTGTTGGTTGAAGATTGGAGAGAAAGACTCGACCGCAACACCTGTTATTGCAAAGAATGTAAGATCCTATTCGCCACAAGAAACGCTATAGATGCTCACAAAATGGCAGCCCACTCGTTCCTAGTCCCGGTTGAAAGTCCAGTGAAGACAGAAAGTTCTACTCCCCAACCGAAGCACAAATTCTGCACCCACTGCAACACGTACTTCGAAGATGAAAACCTCTTAATACAACATCTGTACGACCTAATAGAGGCCAAACAAAAGAGAAAAGATCCACCAAATCCTAAACAATTAAAATCACAGCCCAAACAGATAGAACCACAACCGCTCAACGTTAACAAAGTTGAAGTTGGCAAGGGAACTTACTTATGGTGTCAAAATTGTTTCTGCTGCTTCCGATCTCGGTTCGAATTCAATAAACACTGCGCTCGGACGCACGGCGCTAGCGACGCTATTGAACTTCCATCGAATGGCAATTTCCCTTGCAAATTCTGTGAATCAATCCTAAAGACTCCTATAATACTTAATAGGCACGTGCGCGCTTTTCATACCAGTGAAGTTGTAGCAAAAAAGAAAAAAGTTATAGTTACCAAAGCGAAGCACACGTCCCAAGGAAAATACCAGTGCGTACGCTGCAACTTGGCATTCAACAACGTCTTCTTAGCCAAAATGCATCAACGCAACTTTCACCGTGAAAATAACAAAATTGTAGCATCCAAAATGACCGCGGCTAAAACCAAAAACACTTTGCCAAGTAGTTTACAAAGTATAGACAGCGGATTGGTGCCCAAAAATGTTTTATTCAAATGTAATAAATGCCCAAAACACTTCATGAGTTGTACGTCTGTTGTGAGCCACGGTAGTCGTACGGAAAAGTCCTGCACAGAGCAGAAAATAGGTGGTTGGAAATGCGAGTATTGTAACCGCATATTTAGAGAAAGTGATAAAACCCTTCATCAATTGCAGCATAAAAATACAACAAACTTTAAAGTGTACGTAGCACATGAAAAGATTTACTCCAGGGTCCTTTGCCGTTGCGAAACTTGTGATGTGTACTTCGAAGAACTGACTTTCCTAAAGCACACGATGAGTGGTTGCGGCCGCACCATAGAAGTAGGATACTGCGAAATTTGCAAAATTAGTGTTAATAATTGCTCTCGACATACCGAAAAACACGTCACAAGGAAATTGATCAAATCTGACTTTATTGTCATCGAGGAATTCATCAAACCTGATAAGGATGAAGACATTAAAAATATACCTGATACCTCGAATCGAAATCCTCCTATTTTACAAAAACAAATAATAGGTTCCAAACCTGCTGTCAAAAGAAAGAGAAAGGCGGAACTGAATGAGGTTCCAAAAAAGAAAATTTTAATGGAAAATTCAAAAGACGAAATTAAAATATATAATACTAAGAAGACAATTATTTTATTTTACTGTCGCAATTGCCGTTACTTTCTAAGATCGGCGGCAAAACGATCATATCACTTATCGAAGATGTGTAGTGCATTTACCTTAACCAACAAATCCACTTGCCCAGTCTGTGGCCTTAAATTCACGACTGGTAAACAGATGAGGTTGCACAGAGAAGAGCACAAACAAAAACAATTCCATATTAAAAACTTCACTTACATTTGCATAAAGACATTAAAGCCTTGCATTCCACCCTTGCCTGATTATAGTAAGTGCCAAAAATGCGGTGTCCATATCGTACACTATCACAAATGTGGAAAGAATGAAGCTATCACTTGTAAACTTTGTAAGAAATCTTTTAATAGTAAAGCGTATGCGTTTCACGTTCAACATCATACATATTTCGATAAACCCGCTGTTGTGCCAGGTACAAGTATTGAGAACACGCTAAAGATGAAATACAAAATCCTTCAACCTATTTGGGAAATCCTCTACCATTGCGAAATGTGCGACATCGCCTCCGATTCCTACGACGTTGCCGTCGATCACTGCCAGAAGCATTTTAACGACTTGCAGAGTTTCGACGTCACTATACAAAACTGCCCACATTGCTCTTTGAACTTCGAAAAGAAATGCTACAGGAAGCACACTGAACTACATTCTAATCTAGAGATTGATAGGAATTCTTTTACAATTCTGAAATACGATTTCACTAAGCTTTTGACTGACGATTGGTTTGCAATGTTCAATCCGCTACCGAGAGAACAGATGGAGCAAATTCTGAGGAGCAGCATCTACGCGACGAGGTTAGTCAAAATGAGGTTGCTTCAAAGCGGACCGCCGGAGTACACGATTTATAAATGTCAGAACTGTGAACAGATAGTTGCGAGCGACGACATCGCAGCGCACACTGAGGCGAGATCATGTAATAAACAACCGCCTATAAATAATTGTTCGTTTTGCGGTCTCTTTTTTGCCTCTATACCAGCAAAAGAGGCGCACAATTCTATTCATGAACAATCTCTAACCGTAGATTCGCTTAGAATGGTCGCTTTCAATCATCCAGATGATACTGATTTTAATAAGACCCTGAGATCGAATAGCAAAATCAGTGAATTGGTTCTCAAGAAAAGCTCTAAATTATCTGAAATTCGGAACAAGCCATTCAAACTTGTGTATTACCGATGTGAGAAATGTTATTGTTGTACCTCGAGAGGTTCACACGCTATGATACACTGCTGTCCTCCTGAAAGTGCTACGCGTCTTTGCCCTAAATGCAATAACGTATTCCATTTTGGTGGTATGAGACTACATAACAAAAGACATGAAAAGACAGAAATGACATCAAAAAACGTTATAATAAAATCATTCAATGTAAATGCTAAACCTAGCGAAAGAGTCAGCTTGACTAAATGTCACAGCTGCAAGGCCAAGTACCCTACTCACTTGTCAAGTTCCCATCAGTGCTTAAAGAAACAAAGAACGATTATAAGCACTAAAGGCATACCTACAATGACGTTATACAGATGTCCAAAATGCAAATCCGTATTCACCTTTAAAGAAAGTCTAGAAACACATATTCTAGTATGTAATGATAAAGAGGATAAAAGCAAGGTTGCTGCAAAACCTAAAAAACGTATTTATAAATGTAAGAATTGCTCACTTTTCATGTTGACAATAGGTGGCGTTAAATACCATGTCAAAAATAATCTTAGCCATGTAAGATTGTGTACGGAAAACTGCCAATATTGTGGTTGGAAATTTACATCGTTCTCTTTATCCAAACATATAGATTTGCATCATAAAGCGTTGCAGCTGACGCCCAAAGATTTTTCTATTGTACTCGTTGATAAAAAATGTAGAGTTGTAATCAGCAATAAGCAAGAGCAAGAAAAGTCTCGTGATAAGGTTTTACAATTATCAACGATTACAAGCGTCCACAACCTTAGTAAAGTTGTGGAGAACATAACACCTACTGTGGTTTCCGAAGCTCAGTTAGTCCCCGTTAACATCAGTGATGATGACAAAAAGGCTCTTAGGATGAATTCCAGAAAAGAAAGACTGGCTGAACGTAATAATAAAAAAGAAGCTTGCAATGACACTAATTCTACACCTGTTGACATGAATATCGATAAAAAAGACGAAGAAAAGGTTGTACAGAAGAAATATTACGAAAGCTCACTGAAAAACCAGTACGAGAGGATGAAAAAAACAATATTCAGGTGTGCAAAATGCGATCTTCACTATATGAATTTTAATACTTGGAGAAGCCATATAGAAATAAACCACAAGGTGGCACGAGGTACACCAACTTGTACTGAATGCGGTCTGAAATTCACAAATATATCTTTTAAAAAGCATGCTGATGCCATCCATCAAGGTCTGGATGATGGAACTATTAAAATCATAACCCCAGACGAGAGCTTAGCGACGATGCAACTACCGGGGTCTAAAGCCAAAGACAACACAAATAAAACGCTAAATGCTAACGAAAGTATCGTGCCACAAAGTGGCACTGATGCCGAACCATTTTTGTTAGAAGACTCGACCATAGCCCAATCACAACAGGATAAAACGTCAACACAGCCTAAAGAATCGCCAAGTACAGCTACCACGAAAAAATACACACACAAGATTTATAAATGTGGCCAATGCAACGTTTATTTCATGACCCAAAACACTTGCTACATTCATATGCTTCACCACGTTCCAATCGACGCGAAAGAGTACATAGAATGCAAATTGTGCAGTCTACCTTTTAAAATTATGTCATTAAACACTCACATAAGGAAACATCATAACGATAGCTTTAATTTAGACGAAGTTCTCGTTGAAGAATACACTAACGATGGAGGTAAGACTCCGAAAATTGAACTTTATTATGCCATAGATAAGGTGCAGTCTAGATTAGTGAGCACTACTTCGGACGAACCAGATGTATGTATGGATCACCACAGTACTTATACTGCTGAGACGAATGACGTGGTAGAGACTACTAAGAATGACAAGACTGAGGTCGATAAAGAAGCAGAAGTTACCGAAGAAAAGAACAGTGACACAAATGAAGCTGTAAATAAAGAAGAAGAAATAAATAATAAATCAGAAGCCTATGTTAAAAAACATCAATGTCAGTTTTGTGGCGAAGAATTTAAAAGCAACACTTCTAAAGAATTTCACGAAAGTCTTGACCATTTAGACGGTGAAAAGAACTGTATATTTTGCGACCAACCATTCAACGCTTCTATACTTAATGAATTGCATTTGAGCATTAAAAATGATACTTTTGAGTGCTGCGTATGCGGTGATAGGTTAGACGTCAAAGATATGACGAAGCATGCGTCGGTACATTCATGAGTAGAATAGAATAAATGAAGGCAATTTTAACAATAGTGGAATTAATTTGATGAGTTGTTCCTTGAAATAGTAATACCATATACACAGCATAATAAAAATTCCGCAAGAACTCCAAAATATTCCTACATAGAACGTAAATAAAAAAATCGGTCTGTCATCGGTTCAATCAATCAATCGGCTAGGTCAAATTGGTGTGAGTGTTCTTACACTCACACCAATTTGACCTATATGATATTTATATTATTTCAGTTTATGTGCGATCGACAGCAGGTGCGGCTTTACATTACCAATTTTTTTTTAATTTAGTTTAAGACGTAAGCCGTTAAGTTCGGATTTGTCTTTTTTGGTCATTTTTATAAACCGCAGCAACTACGGTTTATATTGACTGTACAACGCGGAAGTTGCCGGTAGTCTATTTACTGCTTAAAACCCCTTGAATTGGAGCTGGAGACCAATACGACTGTCCAAATCGGTTTATTCGACTAATGTCTGATTCTAGAATTGCTAAATGAGTTTAAAACACCAGATTCTATTGATATTTGTCGACTAAATCTCCAAGCACGCTCGAATAGCACCTAAATTTGGTTGACCGGGAACTTCCGCGAATGTACCATTGATAAGTATAAGTTGAAACGTGTTAAAAAATGAACTAATTTAGGAAATCGGTAATTCATTAATCGAACATGAAGAGATGAGAGTGACCTCTTTTTTTTTTTAAGTTGTTTAATAAAAATAATCTTTTACGGAAACAAATGGGCACGTTTTATTAACACATTAAGATGATATAGTGTGCTTGTGGAAGGAGTAAATGAGAAAACAGATGATTAGAGGGAGAAAAGTAATGTTATCACAATATCATAGCAAAGTCACGTGGGCCCAATTCTGCAAATGTTTAGTCATTATCGTATTTCAATGGTTTTTCAATTGTAGTGCTCTTTTACACAGTTCTTGTTACTACAGACAGTAAAAAAAATCACTATAATAGAATCATAATTGAGATACGATTATGACTGAACACAATATGCTAATAGCAGAATTGATCCCCTGTTTAACCGCCATTTTCTCCGTCCATAGACAACTACGACGAATACAGCGGCGACACCCACTACGAAAGCTTCCCGATAAAGTATGAACCTATGGATTGCGAAAATGACGCAACACATGGCGAGCATGCATCCATGTCCATAACAACATCAGAGACAATACAAACTCAATGCGAATCCGTAACAGCAGAGAACCTCCAAAGCAATAGGATAATATTGGGTAATAAGCCTTGTCCTCGACAAAGGCCTTGCCCAAAATCCAAAAAGTTTAACTTCAAAGCAAAGCTTAAATCACTTACCGTGTTGGTTGAAGATTGGGGAGAAAGACTCGACCGCAGCCCTTGTTATTGCAATCAATGTAAGACCCTATTCGCAACAAGAAACGCTATTGATGCTCACAAAATGGCGGCCCACTCGTTCCTAGTCCCGGTTGAAAGCCCTCCAGTGAAAGAAGAAAGTTCTACTCTGCAACCGAATCACAGATTCTGCACCCACTGCAACATGTACTTCGAAGATGACAACCTCTTAATACAACATCTGTACGACCTAATACGGGCCAATCAAAAGAGCAAAGATCCACCAAAACCTAAACAGACAGAATCACAGATCAAACACTTAGAACCACAACCGCTCAACGTTAACAAAGTTGAAGTTGCCAAGGGAACTTACTTGTGGTGTCAAAATTGTTTCTGCTGCTTCCGATCTCGGTTCGAATTCAATAAACACTGCGCTCGGACGCACGGCACTTGCGACGCTATTGAACTTCCATCGAATGGCAATTTCCCTTGCAAATTCTGTGAATCAATTCTAAAGTCTCCTCTAATACACAATAGGCACGTGCGCGTTTATCATACCAATGAAGCAGTACCAAAAAAGAAAAAAGTTATAGTTACTAAAGCGAAACACACGTCCTACGGAAAATATCAGTGCGTACGCTGCAACTTAGCATTCAACAACGTCATCTTAGCCAAAATGCATCAACGAAACTTCCACGGTAAAAATAACAAAATTGTAGCATCCAAAATCACCGCGGCCAAAAACATAAACGCTTTGCCAAGTAGTTTACAAATTATAGACAGCATATTGGTGCCCAGAAATGTGTTATTCAAATGTAATAAATGCCCAAAACACTTCTTGAATTGCATGGCTGTTGTGAGCCACACTAGCCATACAGATCAGGACTGCACAGAGCAGACATTAGGCGTTTGGAAATGCGATTATTGCAACCGTATATTTAGAGAAACTGATAAATACCTTCATCAATTGCAGCATAAAAATACAACCGATTTTAAAGTGTACGTAGCACATGAAAACTTTTACTCCAGGGTCCTTTGCCGTTGCGAAACCTGTGATGTGTATTTCGAAGAACGGACTTTACTAAAGCACACGATGTGCGGTTGCATTCCCGCCATAGAAGTGGGATACTGCGAAATTTGCAAAATTAACGTCAATAATTGTTCTCGACATACACAAAAACACGTCACAAGGAAATTGACAAAATCAGACTTTATTGTCGTCGAGGAATACATCAAACCCGATCAGGATAAAGATATTAAAAATATACCTGAATCCTCGAATCAAAATCCTCCTATTTTACAAAAACAATTAATAGGTTCCAAACCTGTTGTCAAAAGAAAGAGTGAAGCGGAACCGAATGAGGTTCCAAAAAAGAAAGTTTTAATTAAATATTCTAAACACGAAAATAAAATATATGATACAAAGAAGAAACTGATTTTATACTACTGTGCCGATTGCCGTTACTTTCTAAGATCGACGTCAAAACGAATATATCACTTATCGAAGAGGTGTAGTGAATTTTTCCGTAAAATGTCCACTTGCTCAGTGTGTGGCCTTAAATTTTCTACTGGTCTCCAGATGAGGTTGCACAGAGAAGACCACAAACAAAATAATTTCCTTGTTGAAAACTTCACTTATCTTTGCATAAAGACGTTAAAGCCTTGCATTCCACTCTTGCCCGATTTTAACAAATGCAAAAAATGCAGCGTACGTTTCTTAGACAAACACAAATGTGGAAAGAAAGAAGCGATCACTTGTAAAATTTGCAAGAAATCTTTTAATAGCAAAGCGTATGCGTTTCACGTTAAACATCATAAATATTTCGCCAAGCCCGCCATTGTACCCGACACAAGTATTGAGAACACGCTGAAAATGAAATACGAAATGCTGCAACCTACTTGGAACATCCTCTACCATTGCGAGATGTGCGACGTCGCCTCAGATTCCTACGACGTTGTCGTCGATCACTGTCAGAAGCATTTCAACGACTTGCAGAGTTTTGACGTTACTATACAAAACTGCCCGCATTGCTCTTTGAACTTCGAAGAGAAATGCTACAGGAAACACAGCGAAGTACATTCAAATCAAGAGATCGATAGAAATTCTTTTACAATACTAAAATACCATTTCAAGAAGCTTTTGACTGACGATTGGTGTGCAATGTTCAAACAGCTGCCGAGGGAACAGATGGAGCAAATTCTGAGGAGCAGCATCTACGCGACGAGGTTGGTCAAAATGAGGTTGCTTCAAAGCGGACCGCCGGAGTACACAATTTATAAATGTCAGAACTGTGAACAGATAGTTGCCAGCGACGACATCGCAGCGCACACTGAGGCAAGGTCATGTAAAAAACAACCGCCTATTAATAATTGTTCGTTTTGCGGTCTCGTTTTTGCCTCTATACGAGCAAAAGAGGCGCACAATTCTATTCATGAACAATCTCTAACCGTGGATTCGCTTAGAATGGTCGCTTTCAATCATCCAGATGATACTGATTTTAATAAGACCCTGAGATCAAATAGCAAAATCAGGGAATTGGTTTTTAAGAAAGGCTCTAAATCATCTGAAATTCGGAACAAGCTATTCAAACTTGTGTATTACCGTTGTGAGAAATGTTATTGTTGTACCTCGAGACGTTCACACGCTATGTTACACTGCTGTCCTCCTGAAAGTGCTACGCGTCTTTGCCCTAAATGCAATAACGTATTCCATTTTGGTGGTATGAGACTACATAAGAAAAGACATGAATTGACGGAAATGACACCAAAAAACCTTATAATAAAATCATTCAATGTAGATTCTAAACCTAGCGAAAGAGTCAGCTTGACTAAATGTCACACCTGCAAGGGCAAATATCCTACTCACTTGTCAAGTTACCATCAGTGCTTAAAGAAATCAAGCAAAACTATAAGCACTAAAGGCATACCTACAATGACGTTATACAGATGTCCAAAATGCAAATCCGTATTCACCTTTAAAGAAAGTCTAGATAAACACTTACTAGTATGTAATGATAAAGAGGATAAAAGCAAGGTTGCTGCAGACCCTAAAAAACGTATTTATAAATGTAAGAATTGCTCACTTTTCATGTTGACGAAAGGCTGCGTTAAGTATCATGTAAAAAACAATCTTAGCCAAGTAAGATTATATACGGAAAACTGCCAATATTGTGGTTGGAAATTTACATCGTACTCTTTATCCAAACATGTGAATTTGCATCATAAAGCGTTACAGCTGACGCCTAAAGATTTTTCTATTGTACTCATTGATAAAAAATGTAGAGTTATATACGGCAATAAGCAAGATCAAGACAAGTCTCGTGATAAGGTTATACAGTTATCAACGATAATGAATATCAATAAACACGATGAAGAAAAAGTTGAACAGAAGAAATATTACGAAAGCTCACTGAAAAACCAGTACGATAAGATGAAAAAAACAATATTCAGGTGTGCAAAATGCGATCTACACTATATGAGTTTCAGAACTTGGATTTCCCATGTACAAATGAATCACAAGGTGGCACGAGGTACAGAAACTTGTACTGTTTGCGGTCTCAAATTCACAAGCATATCTTTTAAAAAGCATGACGATGCCATACATGAAGGTCTGGCTGATGGAACTATTAAAATCGTGATCCCAGACGAGAGCTTAGCGACGATGCAACTAGCGGGGCCTAAAGCCAAAAACACAAATGAATCGCTAAATGCTAAGGAAAGTATTGTGTCACAAAGTGGTTCTAATGTAGAACAATCTATGCTGGAAGACTCGTCCATAGACCAGTCACAAAACGTTAAAGCCATCGTGGTTGCCAAAGCTCTTAGGACGTTTTCCAGAAAAGAAAGATTGACTGAACGTAATTATAGAAAAGAAACTGGCAAAGACTATCATACCACACCTGTTGACATGATTATAGATAAACACGATGAAGAAAAAATTTTACAGAAGAAATATTACGAAAGCTTGAAAATCAGGTACTACAGGATGAAAAATACAATATTCAGGTGTGCAAAATGCGATCTACACTATTTGACTTTCAAAACTTGGATTACCCATGTGCAAATAAATCACAAGGTGGCACGAGGTACAGAAATTTGTACTGTTTGCGGTCTGAAATTCACTAGCGTATCTTTTAAAAAGCATGCTGATGCCATTCATCAAGGCTTGGATGATGGAACTATTAAAATCATGACCCCAGACGAGAGCTTAGCGACGATACAACTAACGGGGCTTAAAACCAAAAACAACACAAATGAAACGCTAAATGCTTATGAAAGTGTTGTGTCACAAAGTGGTACTGATGCAGAACAATCTATGCTAGAAGACTCGTCTATAGACCAGTCACAAAACATTAAAGCCATCGTAGTTGCCAAAGATCTTAGGACGTTTTCCAGAAAAGAAAGACTGGCTGAACGTAATAATAGAAAAGACACTGTCAAAGACTATAATACCACACCTGTTAACATAAATATCGATAAACACGATGAAGAAAAAGTTATACAGAAGAAATATAACGAAAGCCTGAAAACCAGGTACTACAGGATGAAAAATACGATATTCAGGTGTTCAAAATGCGATCTACACTTTAATTGTTTTAATGCTTGGTGTACCCATATACAAAGAAATCACACGGTAGCGAGAGGTACAGAAACTTGTACTGTTTGCGGTCTGAAATTCACAAACAAATCTTTCAAAAAGCATTTTGATGCCATCCATCAAGGCCTGGATGATGGAATTATTAAAATCGTGACCCCAGATGAGAGCATAGCGACGACGCAACTAGCGGGGCTTAAAGCCAAAAACAACACAAATGAAACGCTAAATGCTAATGAAAGTGTTGTGTCACAAAGTGGTACTGATGCAGATCAATCTATGCTAGAAGACTCGACCATAGACCAGTCACAACAGGAAAACACGTCACCACAGCCTAAACAATCACCAAGTACAGCTGCCGCTAAAAAATACACCCATAAGCTTTATAAATGTGGTCACTGCAACGTTCATTTCATGACCCAAAACACTTGCTACATTCATATGCTTCACCACGCTCCTATCGACGCGAAAGAGTACATAGAATGCAAACTATGCAGTCTACCTTTTAAAATCATGTCATTGAACTCCCACATTAGAAAACATCATAACGATAGCTTTAATTTAGACGAAGTTCTCGTTGAAGAATACACTAACGATGGAGGTAAGACTCCGAAAATTGAACTTTATTATGCTATAGATAAGGTGCAGTCTAGATTAGTGAGCACTACTTCGGACGAACCAGATGTAGTATGTATGGATCACGACAGTACGTGTACTGCCGAGACAAATGACGTGGTAGAGACAACTGTGAATGACAAGACTGAGGTCGATAAAGAAGATACACCTACAGAAGTTACCGAAGAAACGAACAGTGACACAATTGAAGCTATAAATAAAGAAGAGGAAATAAAGAATAAAGCAGAAGCGAATGTTAAAAAACATGAATGTCAGTTTTGTGGCGAAGAATTTAAAAGCAACACTTCTAAAGAATTTCATGAAAGTCTTGACCATTTAGATGTTGAAAAGAACTGTATATTTTGCGACCAAACTTTCAACGCTTCTATACTTAATGAATTTCATTTAAGCATTAAAAATGATACTTTTGAGTGCTGCGTATGCGGTGATAGGTTAGACGTCAAAGATATGACGAAGCATTCGTCGGTACATTCATGAGTAGAAATAAATGAGAATGAGTTAAAGTTAATTTTAGCAATCGTAAAACTAATTTGATGAGTTTTTGGATTTTCTACGAAATAATAATAGGTACCATATACACAGCGTAAGAACACTCGGACATGCGTAGAACGTAAATAAGAGAATCGTCCCGTCTCGCTCGGTTGTATCAATTAAATTTCTTCGATCGACTTTGCACTTGATGATTGCCGTTCGAATTTGTCTTTAGTTTGTCATTTTGTATAAACCATAGTTACTGTTGACTACAATTACGTAAGTAGCCTGTGGTCGACTTACTGCGCAACATCCCTTGAACGGCTATCAGTGGGTAAAATCTTCTTCCTCCTCCGCCTAAAAGTCGACCAAGAACTTCCGCAAATGTAAAATTGATTAGTATAAGTTGGAAAGTGTTTTTATTAGAGAATCTAATTTGGCAATTGTTAATTCACCAATTGAACGTGAAGAAATGAGAAATAAATCAGCCTTTTACAGATTCAAAGGGGCACGTTGTATTGTCATGTTGAAATTATATAGTGTGCTTGTGGAAGGAGTAAATGAGAAATCGGTAGATTAGATAGAGAAAAGTAGTTGTCATTATATCATAGCAAAGTAACGGGGGACCAATTCTGCAAACGTTTAGTCATTATCGTATTTCAATGGTGTTTCAGTCGGAGTGCTCTTTTACACAATTCTTGTTACTAGAAACAGTATAATGGACGATATACACGGGGCGCGCAGCGCATTGCTGAAGAAATTGAAACATCCGTAAAGAAGTTTAGTTCCCTGTTTGCACGCCGGGGCAGCCGGTCAAGCCCGTGGAAATATGGAACTTTACTTCTTTTCGGATAGTTCAAATTCCTTCAACTCTGTGCCTGCACAAACCGGTTTGCGTAGGTAAAACGTAGCGGATGATCTCGGCTACCCGCTCCGTCTTTCCTGCGCAAACCGGTTTGTGCTGGAATGCTCTTAGGTAAGACAGAGCATATAGCCCGATACATAAAATGCGCGCTGGTGTAATTCGTGCATAAGAACATTTAAAGCACAATTGAGATAGGATTATGACTAAACGCATATGTCTAAACACAATACGCTAAAAGCAGAATTGATCCCCTGTTTAACCTTCATTTTCTCCGTCCATAGACAACTACGACGAATACAGCGGCGACACCCACTACGAAAGCATCCCGATTAAATATGAACCTATGGATTGCAAAAGTGATGCAACACATGGTGAGAGCGCCATATCCATAACAACATCAAGGACAATTAAAACAGAGTGCGTATCCGTAACAACAGAAAACCTCCAAAGTAATAGGCCTTGCCCAAAATCTAAAAAGTTTAACTTCAGAGCAAATCTGAAATCACTTACCGTGTTGCTTGAAGATTGGAGAGAAAGACTCGACTGCAGCCCCTGTTATTGCGAAGAATGCAAGACCCTATTTGCCACAAGAAACGCTATCGACGCTCACAATGTCACTGCCCACTCTTTCCTAGTCCCTGTCGAAAGCTTTCCAGTAAAGGAAGAAACCTTTACGCCCCAACCAAAACAAATAATAGGTTCCAAACCTGGTGACAAAAGAAAAAGTGAGGTGGAACCGAATGAGGTTCCAAAAAAGAAAGTTTTAATAGAATATTCAAAAGACGCAAATAAAATATATGATACAAAGAAGAAACTGATTTTATACTACTGTGCCGATTGCCGTTATTTTTTAAGATCAGCGTCGAGAAGATTATATCACTTTAAAAATTGGTGTAAAAAAACGCCCCCTAAAAAGTCCACTTGCTCATTCTGTGGCCTTCAATTCTCAATCAGTGAAATGAGGTGGCACAGACAAGACCACAAAAAGCAAAAAAAAAACCTTCTTGCAAACTTCACTTACATTTGCATAAAGACGTTAAAGCCTTGCATTCCACTCTTGCCTGATTTCAATAAGTGCGAAAAATGCGGAGTCCATTTCATATTCAAACACGAATGTATTAGGAACGATGCGATCACTTGTGAACTTTGCGAGAAAACATTTAATATCAGAGCGTATGCGCATCACGTTAAACATCATAAACATTTCACTAAACTGAATACGCAAATCAAAATACTACAACCTACTTGGAACATCCTCTACCATTGTCAGAGTTGCGACGTCGCCTCAGACTCCTATGACGTTGTCGTCGATCACTCCCAAAAGCATTTCAACCACATGCAGAGTGTCGACGTCACGATACAAAACTGCCAATATTGCTTTTTAAACTTCGAAGAGAAATGTTACAGTAAACACAGCGAATTACATTCTAATCAAGAAATCGATAGAAATTCTTTTACAATACTGAAATACGATTTCACGAAACTTTTCAGTAACGATTGGTTTGCAATGTTCAATCAGCTGCCGAGAGAACAGATGAAGCAAATTCTGAGGAGCAGCATCTACGCGACGAGGTTCGTCAAAATGAAGTTGCTTCAAAGCGGACCGCCGGAGAACACGATTTATAAATGTAAGACCTGTGAACAGATAGTGGCGAGCGACGAAATCGCGATACACGCTGAGGCGAGATCATGCGAAAAACAACCCCCTATAAACAATTGTTCGTTTTGCGGTCTCTTTTTTGCCTCTAAACGCGCAAAAGAGACGCACGATTCTATTCATGAACAATCTTTAACACTGGATTCGCTTAGAATGGTTGCTTTCAATGATCCAGAAGATACTGATTTTAATAAGACACTGAGAACGCAGAGCAAGATTAGTGAATCTAATTCATCTGAAGGTCGGAGCAAGCAACTTGTGTATTACCGATGTGAGAAATGTTATTGTTGTACCTCGAAACGTGCTACAACTATGATACACTGGTGTCCTCCTGAAAGTAGTACGCGTCTTTGTCCTAAATGCAATAACGTATTCAATGCTGCTGGTATGAGTCAACATAACAAAAGACATAAAAGTACTGAAATTACATCAACAAACGTTATAATAAAATCATTCAATGTAGATGCTAAAGCTAGCGAAAGAGTCAGCTTGATTAAATGTCACACCTGCAATGCCAAATACCCTACTCACTTGTCAAGTTCCCATCAGTGCTTAAAAAAACAAAGCACGACTAAAAGCACTAAAGGCATGACTACAATTATGTTATACAGGTGTCCAAAGTGCAAATCGGTATTTACCTTTAAAGAAAATCTAGAAAAACACTCACTAGTATGTTATGATAAAGAGGATAAATGCAAGAATGCTGCGTACCATAAACAATGTATTTACAACTGTAAGAATTGCTCACTTTTCATGTTGACGATGGATTGCGTTAAGTATCATGGAAAACCTGAAAATAGCGAAAAAACGAAAATGTGCCAATATTGTGGATGGAAATTTACATTTGACTCTTTACCCAAACATATACATTTGCATCATGAAGCGTTGCGGCTGAGGCGTAAGGATTATTCTATTGTAAGCCTTGATATAAAATGTAGAGCTGTAAACAGCAAAACACAAGATAAAGACAAGTCTTGTGACAAGGGTTTACAATCTTCTGTCATAGACAATAATACTATACCCGTTGACATGAATATCGATAAACAGGATGAAAAAAAGGATGTAGAGAAGAAATTTTGCGAAATTTCACTGAAAAACCAGTACCACAAGATGAATAATACAATATTCAGATGTGCAAAATGCGATCTACACTATATGAGTTTCAACACTTGGAAATATCATGTACAATTAAATCACAAGTTGGCAAGGGGTACAGAAACTTGTTCTGTTTGCTGTCTGAAATTCACAACCAAATCTTTTGGAAAGCATGCTGATGCCATACATCAAGGTCTGGTTGATGGTACTATTAGAATCGTGACGCCCGGACTTCCGATGCCTAAAGACAACACAAATCAAACGCTAAATGCTAGTGAAGCTGTTGTGTCACAAAGTGGTACCGATGCAGAAAAATCTATGCTAAAAGACTCGCAATCACAACAAGAGAAACCTCAGCCTAAACAATCAACAAGTACAGCTATTGCGAAAAAATACACCCACAAGATTTATAAATGTGGACAATGCAACGTTTATTTTGTGTCCCAAAACACTTGCTACTTTCATATGCTTCACCACGTTCCAATCGACGCGAAAGAGTTTAATGAATGCAAGCTGTGCAGTCTACCTTTCAAAATCATATCATTGGACTACCACATTAGAATACATCATAAAGATAGATTTAATTTAGACGAAGTTCTCGTTGAAGAATACACTAACGAGGGAGGTACGACTCTGAAAATGGGACTTTATTATGCCATAGATAAGGTGCAGTCTAGATTAGTGAGCGCGACTTCGGGCGAAGCAGAGTGTATGGATTACGACAATATTTGTACTGCCGAAACGAATGACTTGGTAGACACAACTGAGAGTGATAAGTCTGAGGCCGATAAAGAAGATACACCTGCAGTGGTAACCGAATAAAAGATCAGTGACACAAATATAGTTGTAAATAAAAAAGAAGAAATAAGGAATAATAAAGAAGCTAATGTTAATAAACATAGTGCCAGTTTTGTGGCGAAGAATTTAAATGCAACGCTTCCAAATATTGGAAAAACCAACTCGGCCAGAATGAATTCTCAGATGAGATACGGATATATATGTATAAAAATAGCATTGAAATCTTCTAAAGAATTTCATAATGATGAAAGAAGTGTATATTTTGCGACCAAACTTTCAACGCTTCTCTAATTAAGGAATTGTATTTGAGCATTAAAAATTATACTTTTGAGTGCTGTGTATGCGGTGATAGGTTAGACGTCAAAGATTTGATGATGAAGCATTCGTCGGTACATACATGGGTAGTAATAAATCTGATAGTTATTCCATGGAATGGTAATACCAAAAAACAATGTAATTAAATTATCTTCAAATACAGAATTTTCCATATGACATTTTTCAGAATGTTGTAAATGTAAAAATCGCGCCTGTTAACTAAATGTCGTTGACGAACAGTTTGATTTAAGTAGCGGCTTGCTATGATGGCCGTTTTTGATTGTTAAGTAGACATTCTATTCTGACTCTTAACATTGGTAACTCATTAATTTAACCAAAATGACGATAAGGGAACAAATAAATCAACCTATTAAGGCTTCAAACGGGCACCTTTATATGGTTTTTTGGATATCCAGATGATTCGAATGGAAATTATAAATGCCACAGTATTTGAAAAGATTATATGAAAAGTTACCATTTGAATAACAAGTTACGTGGGTACCTTCAACCTTGTATATATTTCAAAACTATGCGCAAAATTGTTTTTGGAGACGCGACTTTTATTTACTAAATGATAAGTACATAAGTTAACATGTACAGCCCTAGCATGGACACCGATATATCACGCGATATGATATGCCGCATGATGCTGTTTTGTTACTCGGCTAAGATGCAAGATAGTGACGTATTATCGAGCTATGAGTTTAAAGCGATATTTACACGCTTCATTAATCTTCCATTTCCGATGACACCGAACTGGTCGTCTAGTAAGTGACTCATCAAAAAGGCACAAAGATGAAACTTCTTAATTTGACACTTCATTTTCGTGGCTTCACCGATGAATCATCGAAAATGAGCCGTCTAATATCTGCTTTATAAAAGCCGCTCATGCTAGAGGAGTAAAAAACGATACAGGAAAGATAGTCGTTTATGTCACTCTTTACCTTCATTGTATGACGTCTCGTGAAGTCGTGAGCATACTAGCGCGGCCGCATATTGTAAGACTCCGAAACATTCTTACGGTCAAGTCTGTCTCATGATCATGAAAGACACGCAATTCACTGGATCTAAAATTAACTGCATAGTAAGTTAGAGCTTATTTTCGAATGTTGAAGGCGACTACAGCACCTCTCTCAGGTGCCATTTTGTGAGACACGTGAACTTGTGGACACATAGACCTTTGTTTCCGTGTGTCAATGTGATAAGGTTTATATAGTGTATACATTTCCTTGCTGTACCTACGCCTCGCCTCATTTCAAGTGGGACTACGAAATGGCTTATAGTCTGTTCACGGGAATGAAATACTGAGATAAATTGGTCTCGCGTGATGATCAGACGCATTGCCTATGTGCATTAACTTGATCCAATCACGAGCGAGCGGATTGCCTATGCTACTCAGTGCACTCTCAGTACTAGCTCGCTTTGAACAGACTGTAGTGCACAAAAGACTTAACGAAGGTGGCAAAAAAATTAACTAAATAACACAATATGTCCCCGTCCGCGTCCATTACAAGCCAGGGCTTGTATTTAAGTGCAGGTACTTAAATACTTTTTTTGAACTCGTCTCCTACCACAGACTTCTCTATAGGTAGTAAAACACTAAAGAATTTAGGTTTACAAGCGACGTTGCCAAACCTAACCTAACCTAAACATAGCATGGCTTGTAACAATAGAGAAGGCTGTCTATCCAACACTTTTTTTTGTTAGCTACAACTCGCGTCATGTAGAAAGAACGCTGAGAAATAGAGACAGATATTGTGTTACCCCTATGGATCTGTTACTCTATCTCTATCGCTCGGAGTTATTTTTACATGGCGCGAGCTGTACCCACCCTGATGTATGGTATGATGTAAATAATAGTCACATTAGTGCCTATTTTATTTTAAAGTTTATTTAAATAAACAAAATAAAGTTGAGACAATGTGTGCATAAGTAACAATAAGGAAAAAAATGTTAATTTAAACGTAATAATTATATTGAAGTAATGTTAATTTTTTAGAAGTACTATTTTGTAAGCAATTTATACATTTCTTATACACGAACCCGCCGTCAGGTTTTCCCGCTTGATTCCTGTTCTCGAAGGAATATCAAGTAAAATGTATCCTATGTTCTATTACGAATCATTGTATATGCGATCTGTTTGCAAAATTTTATTATAACTCGTTTAGCCGTTTACTGTGATTGATGAAATAACGAAGTGTCGTAAATCCTTTTTTTTATTAATAGTTCTGTGCTGTGAGGGTTATTTACAAAATAGAGATAAAAAAAACACATCCATCTGAATTCCTCATATTGTGCGAAAAACTTTTCCGGACATTAAACGCGCTATATTTCACGAACTAAGATCTAATTGTCCGTATGACGGTACACGGGATGACATCCCGTGATCATCCATCTGCGTGGCAGCTGAAAAGGTGCCGAAACGTCGGGAAAATCAAAAAACCCTGAAATCCCTTTAAAATTGCACGTTTAATATCCGAAAAAGCTGTATTTCAATTGCGAAAAACTGTTTTATGAATTTTGGCAGAGTCCAAACAAATTTGTTCTTAGTGATGATTGATGAGTGAATTGTAATTGTAATAGTTGTGAGGTTTCGAATGAACATTTTTCTATAACAATGTCTGCAGCAGCACACAGCAGTTTCAGACTTTACAAAAATGTCAGATGTATCCAATCTATTTTGAACTTTTAAGACGTAAGCCGATTCCCTAGATATGATCCGCTAAAATCCATTGTAAAGATACTACCCTGGTACTTTCAGCTTAAAATAATTTAATTTAACACAATACACTTCTCGGCCAAAAAGTACTACCGGTGAAAAAATTTGTTCTCTATAGTACCACCGTGTGTCCTGAATCATGGATTAAAGTGGACAAAACAGTGCAAAAAGATCCAACAATGGATTTTTGTGGATCTATGGAGTCGATTAGTTCGGAATTGTCTGTACAGCTCGGTTAACTAAACCTGGCACGTTTAACACATTTACACGTATCGTCTGTGAATAAGCGCGCGGCGTGACGTTGCGCTGCTGGTCGTCTGTCTGACTCTCGCGCGCGCTCCAACTTGCGAGTATGAAGGAGACCATTATTGTTTTGCTTTTGCTACTATAGAGAGACCTTTTTTGTATTTCGTCGGCGCGTTGTGAAAACCTCGCATGTCTAATACTCCAAATTTTACATGAGATGAAAAAACCGTGTAGTGAAAATTTTGTGGTAGTGTAGGAAGCCAAGTAAATCATTTGGTGGGATTGTATATAGTTTCCATAACAAGGCTTGGCGGCCATCAGGAGCTCTATTTTTGATTCACTCGTCTCGAGGATTCTACTGATTTTCATGCGACGTTTCAGTTTCCGTATTCCGTAAAAGTGACCTTGCAGGTATATAAATAGCTTCGCTTTTCGCCTGTAGTACCGCCTCACAACGTGGGCAAAGCGAAAACCGTGCTATGTCTACGCTTGCAAGGTCGCTAATCGCCTGATCGCCTCCTCGTTCGCCTCGCCACTCGCGCGACGAGTGATTCAAAAATAGAGGTCCAGGCCGCGCGAAAAAAACACGTCATCTTTTATATAAAATTAATCATTGTCTATTGCAACTTATACGCGGTTTTCACAGCCCGCCGACGATTTGTCTAGTGTGAATACTGATAACGCGCCAGCTTTCGCTAACCGACCTATAGAAATTACATAGATTGTATAAGCGGTTATTGCCGTTGTCTCTACATCGCATACGTAATAATAAGCCCCGACTCCGCCAAAGCGGAGATGAGAAGAGATGGTTTTCAGCTAGGGTGTATTCACCGAAGCGAATTCCATCTCCGTTTCCATTGCGCCATACAAATATGACACATCTCCTTTCAGTAACCAGTCTGTGCACTGCCTATACGGCTGAAAAGACGCCCTCACACAGATACGCGCCGCTACACGCGCGCTCGCTACTGGTTTACCAGTGAAAACCAGTGAGATCGAGGGGCCGGCTGTGTAGCGATAGCGCGAGCGTGTGTGTGAGCGCGTCATATCGTGCAACTACTGTTTATGTTTAATTTGAGACTCGCAAGGCGGAGTTGAGAAGTGAAGGTTTCCAGCTAGGGTTTATCCACCGAAGTTGTGCACATTTCCACTTCCATTGCACCATACAAATATGACAGACACATCTTCGTTCAGTGGTCGCCACTGAAACTGAATGGAGACAGGACACAGGAGTTGAAAAAACACATCTTCGCTCCGCTCGTCTCGTCTCCGCTTTGGTGGAATCCGGGTCTAAGTTTTGTCACAGTCTAATTATAATAAACACTGGTTGCACTCGGCCGATATGTCGCGTTCACACACCCACGCGCCGCTCGATTTCGCTACACAGATCTCACTGGTTTTCACTGTAGTCCGAACCTTAAACAGCAGCGAGCGCGCGTGTAGCGGCGCTTATCTGTGTGAGTGCGTGATTTTGGTCGTTTGTGCAAAGACTGGTTCTCTATTCGTATTGCAACCAAACGGCTAAAAGTGCCTCAAATTATAAGTTTATCAATTAATTAAAAGTATTGAAATAAGTTAGACTTGAAATGTATTTTTTTAATGCAGAATAGATATAAGAAAATGTTCTTGTATTGTAAATATATTGATTGTTTGTAAGCTTAGCGTGTTGAAGTTTTACAATAAATCCTTTTTTTCATAGCTTTAATATTTGTTTTTTTTTTGTATTGTAAAGTCAATCTCCCATAAATTCTAAGATTTATTTCTTAAAACACTTACGCTTTGGCACACTCCTATAAAGTCTGGCTATGGATAATGAAAGCTGACACTGAACATTTTTGAATTTTTTTTTTTTTTTTTTTTTGAACAACGGGGAGACTCTTAGCATTCATCATACATGATGTTAAGTATTGATAAGGCTGAAGATGGAAGCGAGCCTCTCCCGGAATCACGTCAAGTCAAAGTCACTGTCACCACGTGACACAAATTTTTAATTATGTGAAATTGTTACCATAATGAAAGTCCAGAAAAATACTCGGTGTCAGCTAGCCAGAGTCTAAACTTTAAACCCTAACTCCCGTATAGGCATAGAGCACGCATGACGTCAAACTCCAATATAGTCAACATACAGGAGATCCGACTGCCTTAAAGTCAACGTGCATGGAGTCAAACTTCATAATGACAAACACATCATCAGCCTGTGGACGTCCACTGCTGGACTTAACCCTCTCCTAGCTCACGCCTATTGTGGCGTTCATAGGAGGCTATTAGCCTACTGTTACCACGCTGGCCAGACAGGTTGGTAGAGGGTTTGTTTCAAGTTTCCTTCTCTCGCACATGTGTTCAATGCGTCGAGCCTCTTAGTCGACTCTTACGACATCCCAGGCATGTAAGGGAGTGGTGACACTTGTATTCTTAGGCCGTCACCGCTCGACTAATCTAACACGCTCAAGGTCAAACTTCCATAAACTCAAACACGCGTAAGGGTTAAGTTCCATGTGGTAAAAAACCTATAAAGTCAAACTTCCGTGATGTCCAACACGCAAGAGGTAAGTACATCCAAGAGCAGAGCTACGGCTTTACGTCTGTCAAAAGGGCATTAAACATTTTTGTATGGAACCTGTGGCATAGGTACCTATTTTGGGAATATAGTTTTGGCGGCAGTGATGAAACGCGTGAGGTAAGTGATTACAAACAAAAAGTTCTAAGTGATGGTTTCTGAGATTTTTTTGTCCAAAAACAGAAAAATAAACCAAAAAAAAAGACAGAAACCGGTTTTTTTTTTGTTTTTGGACTCAAATATCTCGGAAACTATCACTTAGAACTTTTTGTTAAGACTACTTGTTGTATAAAGTTTTTCACTTAAGATTCTTTACTTAAAGCAACATATTCCCTTACCTACATACATTTTACGTATAAAAAGTCTGTAACGAAAAAAAATTGTTTTTCGTCGTCGAAATGAAAAACTTAATTTGAACGTTGAATTATTATTTATTATAGAAAAATACTAGGGGTACATAAGTTTGTAAGAGATGTTCTTTGGAATATTTTAAATAAAATAAATTATGAAGTATAACGTTAATGTATGAAACCTCATAAGTACTAACTTATGTATCCCTAGCTAGTATTCAAATTATAGTAAACTCTTAAACCATACATGTATACTATATTTTTAAATAATGTTACTACTTGGAATAAAAATGTTCAACTAGTTACATTAAAATAATATTTTTAAATAATGTAACTACTTTGAATAAAAATGTCCAACTATTTACATTAATGTAACTAAGTGGAACGGACGGGCTAGCTACCACCATCTTATCTAAGCCTAACGCCATAACAACAATGTTTTCAGCATTGTTTTGTTCCGGCGGTTCGAGATAAGATAGCCAGTTCCTCAGTGGCTGAGGATACCGGGAGAGGCTCGCTTCCATCTTTCAGCCTTATCAATACTTAACATCAGGTATGATGAAGGCTAAGAGTCTCACCGTCGTTCATAAAAAAAAACATGAGCCTCCCGATAGTCTACTACACCAACGTGTCCTGTAAATGTCATGTTTGGCGAACTCGCAATAGGGGTACAGGTATTCAAACAAGATCCGATGCTCTTTCTTCAATCGACGACGTCGCGTAGGTATGCCATTGAGTTCAGGGCCCGTACCGCGCAAGTGTCGTTGGCATCGACATCGACTTCATTTGACAGATGGATGTGACATATTGCTTTTAGTCTTCGGTAAGTTTTCATTTGTGTCAAAAAGAAGCAGCAATGCGGGTTCGAATCCCGTCAGGGCGACATGAGACTAGTTAAACAAGAAAATATACTAGAAAAAGCAACTTGCTTTGACATGAGACAAGTTGCTTTTTTCTAGTATATTTTCTTGTTTAATATTTATCACCCAAAAATAGCATTGTAAAATGCAAAATTAAAAATTTATCTTGAGACTAGTTGCTTTTTTCTGGTATATTTTCTTGTTTAATATTTATCACATAAGCAGCAATGTGTCACTACCATCTGTCAAATAAAGTCGATCCCGATGACACTTGCGCGGTAGGGGCCCAGATTTGTTTGTACAAATGTGACAGAGTGTATAAACCGTCTGGGCTATTACCTATCTTTGCAACAGCAACGCGATAGCAGAAACTGCACTATAATTGCTTTACGTCACGCGCCAACAGTGCGGCCTCTTAACGAACAAGCGATGAACTACAATGTACATTCATTTAGTTCCTGTTATTGCTACCAAATTGTTTTTGGCGCTACCGTCATAACAACACGCGGCATCTCACTCTCGCACCTAGGTCGGAGCGCGAGAAAACAAGACGCCGCTATACGAACCATCAGCGAGCGCTTAGCCAGCAATCAGATACCTACGTAATACCATTTTTAATTTGATGTTCGGTAGCGATCGCGCGATATCTGTGCGACAATTGCAAATATTTAGGTAAAAGCCCCGCGTAATGGCTGTTGACAGTGCATAAAGAATTTTATACCAAATCTATAAGGGCCTGCGCAGACGACGGACATTGGAGGACTTTTGTCCGCGATACGACCTTATTACTAAGAATATAAAGTTGAATATATAACGCAGACTATCGCGTACTTTGTATGGATATTCGCGGTCTTAGTTCAATCTTATTTGGTTAACAATAAAGACGTGTCGCGAACAAAAAGTCCACCGTTATCCGTCGTCTGCGCTAGCTCTAAATATCTAAGAAGTAAACATGAAAAGAAGAAAATAAAACAGAGTTATCGATATAAAATATAAATCGATTTATTTGTTCTTATTACTTAAATATATATTGTGACTTTTATTAACATAAAAATAACACGAAAGTCCTAATATTTGACGACATTTTATTTTAAGCTCTATTTATAAGTAAGTATCTGCTTTATTTAATTAGCATATTTTCGATTTTTTTTTTGGTATCATCTAATACTAATGTTGGGCTTTAAGGAATTTCACAATGAAAGCTATTTGTATCACATAAAAATTGTAACATGTTTCTAAATTTATGATAAATTTTAAATAGTAAAAAATTGGAAAAAATTACCTCTGCCACAAATGAATTCTCAGATGGGAATCGAACCCATGACCTTTGGAAATCCGGTCTAATGCTCTTAGAGCATTGGACCGTTAGTAAATTTTCCCAATATTTTTCTATTTAAAATTTATCATAAGTATAAAAATAACATTGAAAAGTGCAAAAATTCAAAAAAAAAAAAAAAAATCTAAATTTTGAGAGATTTGTTGACTAATTATATTTGTGATTATAATCACTTCGTTGCATTGTGTTCACAAAAAATGTTACATCTACTATCTACACTTATATTATAAAGAGGAAAGATTTGACTGTTTGTTTGTTTGCAACGAATAAACTCAAAACTACTGAACGTATTTTGATGAAATTTGGTACACAGATAGTACCTAGATAGCCTGGTTATGAACATAGGATACCTATTATTTTATCCCGATATTCCCACGGGAACGGTCAATATAATATAAAATAGTTTTGAAGTTTATAATAAAAAGCTTTACGTCAATATGTCCAATTCACACGGAGCTTGTAAGTCAAGATGACTTGCAATTAGATCCTTAATAAAGTCGGGCGCTGTCTCTTGCTTCACCGTCCAGCACCCCGACCGCCTAACGGTATAGCTTCTGCAATCGCTATAGTTATCGATTTTTCAAACCAACTAGGGCTCTCGCTGACGCTATCACTTTAATACTAAAAATGCAATAGTGAATTCAATAGATGAATAGAAATATGAATGAATTAGACAAAAACCCTATCGTTGAACGGTTTTATGACAGTTTGAAAGCTATAGCGATAGCACAAACTATACCGTTAGGCGGTCGGAGTCAGGAGCTTGTCACTCTCCACTGTATTTACTTGGTCCGTGTAAACTGGGCATGAGAGTAGAGAAACAAAAAATACATCTAAAAAGTAGCTGTCAAATCATAGCACTTTTTGAGGTGATTATAATATATATGTCGCAGCCATTTATTCAAATCGGCCATTTGATTGGAAGGCTAGCCCACTAATTAAACGCCGACATTCAGTTGAATGCCTAGGCCGATCAATGATTGAACTAGCTTCACTTAACGTTCAACTATTTGGCTTATTGAGAGTTAGCCCTTTGAAGATGGCTGACGTTAATTCAACCACGTGATTCAAATTTCGAAAAAATTCGAATTTTTTTGCCACTGGAGCGCTGGTAGTCTCAAAACAAATATGGCGTCAGATAGCTCGCATCAGCTGACAATTTAATGTGCTTTGTTTTCGTTTCAACATAACTTACAGTGTTTCATTAATATCAATTTGATATAATAAAAATGTGTGATAAAAATATGCCAGATATTTCTCCGTCGACTACGAGTTTTCACGAATAGTTCGAGTCTATAATGACATCTCATTCAATGAGACGGCTAAATATGACGTAGCCAAGTCGTTAAACGTTTCATTCAACGACTTGGCTAGTCCCTTAGCCATTTCATTGAATGCCGGCGTTTGATTAATGGGCTAGCCCTCTAGCCCTACATTGTATAGGTATTACACAACTAATAATTGTAATTTATAGCATTGAGTGTGACGAAACGTAAATACAGAGTATCATAAATGACTTGAGTCACTATTCGGATGACATTTAATATAACCTATAAATGGAATTTCGCTCCATTTTAGCTACAGACTGTCAACAAGTTAATTAAGTAACATCTACAATTGTCACGCGTCACCTAGGCCACTTTCGCCTGGAACCTCAATAAGAACATATCATTTTGTAAAGTAATTAAGAGAATAAACCTTAATTTAAAAAAAAAATTATTAACTGGTTTTGGCAAGATAATGAAAACATTAAAAAAACATTGTTAAGTACATATAAAAATAATGGAAGAAAGTTTAAATTATCGAGTTAAATCATATGTTAAATTAACGAAGGTTATCTAAACTTTACACTTTACAACTAAATTAGTAATTAGACAATATATGACAATGATAATATTAATATTCTCTACCTTTCTGTGAGGTGGGATCGCACTGCGATTTTAACTATTAAGCAACTTTCGCTATGGTCTGGCAAGGAATGGGTGATCAAAAATTAATTATCTGATACTCATCAACTATAGGAAGCTATAGCGCATTTATCACTATTCCGCAACGTTGGTGCCCCTTTCAATGTCTGTCAAAAAGTTAGTTTAATTGATGAGTTTAATAAAAAAAAATTAAGTGTTGATTCTGTATTAAAATCATGTTCAAATAAAAACATTAGAAAGCGGTGAAAGGAAAATGGTTTTAAAATGATGTTTCTAACGCGGTAAGCGCCTTTTTGACATACAGGGATACCAACATAGCGGAAAAGAGATTGTACGACGAAACTAAACTTTGACAGAATCTCCTAGTGACACATTTCCAAGCTGTCAAAGATGTAGCAGTGGCTCTTTTGACCTTTTTTGTCAGCTTTCACTGCTTACAACTTTAAAACGTAACATTTTAGGATATTTTCATAGTGTATTCTGTTTGTGTTGATATAAATAAAGAATCGATAATTTTTAAACAAGTAAATATACTAGAAAAAAAGCAACTTGTCTCATGTCGCCCTGACGGGACTCGAACTCGCATCCTTGGGAATCCGGCCCACGGTGTTTTCTACGGTTTTCTAAGGTGTTATAATTGGTCAGTGCATTGGGCAGGATTCCCAAGGATGCGGGTTCGAGTCCCGTCAGGGCGACATGAGACAAGTTGCTTTTCTCTAGTATATTTACTTCCGTAGAAAAGGTGAATATACTAAAGAATTTCAACTTGTTCTCATAGGTCTCTGTAGCATAATTGGTCAGTGCATTGGGCCGGATTCCCAAGAATGCGGGTTCGAGTCCCGTCAGGGCGACATGAGACAAGTTGCTTTTTTCTAGTTATTTACTTGTTTAACAATAGAACAAAACGGGCTTTTGATTGATGATAATAGTAATATTTTCTTTATAGTAGTTATAATTTTTTTGTATTTATAAATTTGACGACCTGTTTGGCGCAGGGGTACTAACCCCACCTTCTGCGCCAGAGGTCCCTTGTTCGATCCCCGGACAAGACAAATATTTGTGTGCATGAAAATGTCTATTTGTCTTGGTCTAGGTGTTTAATATGTATATTATGTATGTATTTACAAAAAAAGGCATATAAGTATGTTTATCCGTAATCTAGTATCCATAACACAAGTTCTTCATGATACTTAACGTGAGCTAGATAATTGGTGTGATTGTATGGATATTTCCATTTTTATTTATTATTTTTTTATAATGCATGAATTTATAATTGTAATATGGATTTTGACATCTGAAATAAAGATTTAATAATAATAAGGCAACTAGCATAATAATATGTATATCACTTACATTTATAAATATAAACATTTGTTCAGAAAATCCACGCTTATCCAACTTCATTTACAAAGCCCCATCTATTTTTCGACTTACATAATCAGCTAGGCGATTGCGTAAAGTCGATCGTATTCATTTGACAATTCATATTGTATCATATTAAATGTCATTCCATACAAATTGCAGCCGATTTAATACGATATGAACTGTCAAATGAATAGGATTACCTTATGCAATCGCAACCCAGCTGTTCAAATCATATGCATTTTCTTCTAGCTTTTCATCAACGACCATTTTTAAGAACAACGCCATCTAGTGTCAATTTGTGAACTTTATAGTTCGATGTGCAGTAGGCTTATTACGAGTTTGGCAAACTCGACGTTTCAGTAAACGTTAATGTAAAATGTAGCTCTGTCTCTTTCATATTTAGCGACTGTTTTACCGACATGAGCAGTGTATCCGATAGTCTACGCTCACGAGTCCTGTAAATGTCATGTTAAGCAAACTCGTAATAGGGGTACAGTTCATAATGACCAAATAGCAGACATTTTGAAAAATTTAAATCTAGATTTACCCAGTGAGTCTGAAAGTAGCACCAACACTGGAAGTGAAAGTAACGCCCGAAATTAATAATCATCTTCAGTAAGGGATAGGCCTATCTGCGAGAAATTCTATTCCATCGATCCGTACCAAGCGCTTTGCTGACACATTTCTTATGCGAACTGCTAAAGAATGGAATACGCTGCCAGCACATATGTTCCCCGATTCCTACAACCTTGGCCTCTTCAAGGCGAGAGTGAATAGGCATTTCCTGGGCAAGCATGCAACACCTTAGACCACATCCTGTTTGTTTACACGATGGTAGTCAAATTCCTGCCGTTATTACAAAAAAAAAAGCCTAGATGTTTTAGTTAATTTAACCAAAATAACGTCGGTTGCTAGGTATCGAAACCAAGATAAGTCAGGTTGTTAATTTCGGGCGTAAGAAAAAAGAGATAACGTAATTCTTTTTGTACAGTCGGATAACTTCCCGGTCGACCAGTAGAGATTTGTCCTTCCGTATCAGAAGGACAAATTAGTAAAAGGTCCTTGTGGGATAAACAACATAAAAGTAAAACGACCTACTAGTAGAACGTCTGAAATTTATAATCGTCATATTAGAAGAACGTCTGAAAAGAAAAGACGGCATGACAACTACTGGTATACACTGACGCAGAAAATAACTTAAAGACAATATATAATATCAATTATATTTTTTATATAATACTAGAGGCCGGGCGCGGTTTCACCCGCGTGGTTCCCGTTCCCGTGGGAATTTTGGGATCAAAGCTATCCTATCTCTTAAGTTGGACCAGACTGCTCACGGTGTGCCAATTTAATTTAAAATCGGTTAAGTAGTTTAGGAGTCCATCGCGGACAAACATCGTGACAGGAGATTTATATATACAGGGTTACAGGGAAAGTCGTACTGAATATTAAAGGACGTTATTATTTAGGTCATTTCTGATGTATTTGATCCTATAATATAGTGTCCGAAACTTAACCGTTATGGAGATATTGATATCTTTAAGTTTTTTTTTAAATATCCCAATTTTTTTGCTTTTTTGCCAATCTTTTTATGATTAAGACTTCTAGGGTTCGTTTTTTTATGTATTTAGTTAGAAGACATGCCAATGAATAAAAATGATCAACAAAAACTCAACCCTCCATTAACAGCTTAAAATAACTGCATGACAACGGTATAAATTAAGTAATTTTTGCTATGTATTCCTAACTTTGAAGCGCTATGGTAAAAAAAAATTGTATGGAACTTATTCTGCAGATGATTTTAAAAACTTCTACGTCTTCTTAGCTATTCAAAAAGGTATAACACTAGCTATTAAATAGGCAAAACATTGAGCAAATAACAGTTCAGTTAGCAAAAGCTACATTTTCAGTTTGATGTAAAAATAGCTTCAATACGTAAATAAAAAAATAAAAACTGTGATATTTTTATAATTCATGTTCAACATCTACTAGTAATGTACAATACATCGTACAGTAGGAATTTACAATCTTAATAGTCCAAACTGGTATTGCAACATAACGGGGATGGGCATAATTTCTAATTATTTGATA
The DNA here is from genome assembly GCA_910589605.1 of Chrysoteuchia culmella. NCBI lineage: Eukaryota > Metazoa > Arthropoda > Insecta > Lepidoptera > Crambidae > Chrysoteuchia > Chrysoteuchia culmella. Next base: position 11,226,373 of record OU342670.1, on the reverse strand, counting down.
GGGCCATACTTTTTGCCCGATAATTTGAATGGCGAGATGTACGAGAACTTTTTAAGGGAGGAGTTATACTCTTTAATGCTCGATTTACCTCTGGCAATAAGACAAAATATGTTCTTTCAACACGATGGCTGCCCAGCGCACTACAGAAGAAGTGTTCGAGCATGGTTGGATGAAAATTACCCAAACCGGTGGATTGGAAGAGGTGGACCCATACCGTGGCCGGCAAGAAGTCCCGATTTAACGCCGATGGATTTTTATGTGTGGGGTCATATGAAAACCCTAGTGTACGACGAAATGACACCAATCGCAAATATCGAGGTTTTACGACAAAAAATTATTGATGCGGCTGAGGAAATGAGGCGGAGCCTGCAAACATCTGTTGTAAAAAGTAATTTAAGAAAACGAATGAGAATTTGTATAAGAAATAGTGGCGGCCATGTTGAACATGAATTATAAAAATATTACAGATTTTTTTGTTTTATTTTCGTGATTTAGCTATTTATACCTCAAACCAAAAATGTAGCCTTTGCTAACTGAACTGTTATTTGGTCAATGTTTTGCCTATTTAATAGCTAGTGTTATACCTTTTTGAATAGCTAAGAAGACGTAGAAGTTTTTAAAATCATCTGCAGAATAAGTTCCATACAATTTTTTTTTATCATATCGCTTCAAAGTTAGGAATACTTAGCAAAAATTATTTAATTTATACCGTTGTCGTGCAGTTATTTTAAGCTGTTAATGGAGGGTTGAGTTTTTGTTGATCATTTTTATTCATTGGCATGTCTTCTAACTAAATACATAAAAAAACGAACCCTAGGAGTCTTAATCATAAAAAGATTGGCAAAAAAGCAAAAAAATTGGGATATTTAAAAAAAACTTAAAGATATCAATATCTCCATAACGGTTAAGTTTCGGACACTATATTATAGGATCAAATTCATCAGAAATGACCTAAATAATAACGTCCTTTAATATTCAGTACGACTTTCCCTGTAACCCTGTATAGGTTATATATATAGGTTTGTGGTAACTACCGTCACCCCAAACCCGACAGTCTCCGCCAACGCGTGGAGGGAACAACCAGGAGGTTTTAGTGGGTTCGAGTCCCACATAACCTACCTGTCTCCCCGGACAGGGAGGTATGCGCGGGCATTTCCCTGGGGCATTTCCAAGGGTTGTCTGGAAGAGATCGCTGCTAAGCGATAAGGCCGCCCCTTTGTTCAACTTATCGTACAAATATACAAATACAAATATCTTTATTGTGAAATGCAGGTATACAAATGTAGTTGTTAGGTTAGTTTATTAGTGTCTCACTACATTTCCACCTTTTACAAGGTATACTATATTGCAGTATGTTGAACATCTTTCAATTTATATAAAGTCAAATAAGTATATAATGTCAAAATTTAAATATCACAATTGATTAATCATAATTGTTTCCATGTATGTTTCTGTTTTGTGTGTGCAAAAAAGTGTTATCTAATCTAATCTAAAAACGTTATTTTATCGTATTATTTTTTTAGAGGATAAGCAATTGTCCCCGAAAATAATGCTTTTTATTTTGTGCCTTTTTTTAAACCTTTTTTCATTTCAGACTTCTACTTGCATGACGATTTTAAATTTCAGACGTTTTACTAGTAGGTCGATTTAATTTTAACGACATAAAATTCTACTAATTTGTCCTTCTGATACGGAGGGAGATTTTTTAGGGTGCTTTATTTAAAAAGTAACAGATATACAGAAAACTTTGGAACACAAATAAAAGAACATTAATAGGTATTACATTTGAATAATTAATTATTTCTTTAACTATAGAATTTTCCGAGAAAACACTAATGGTCAACCGGGGAGTTCCCCGATTGTGCAGCGCATCGCCAATTTTTGTTTACGCACAGACTTTTTTTGGTGTCAAGAGTCAGAGAATATCTTATACTTAAATCATTGTTTTGATTGGCAATGACTTATGGTACTTGAAATAGCTTAAATTGTAAAAATTGGGAAGACCTTATATGGGCTCCGATTCAATTTGCTATCTCTTTCATTTCCTAGCACAAAAAACGTGTCTTTTGACCTACTTATCAATGTGTGCAGTTTTCATTTTTCAACGCAAATTACTATGAAAGTAACATATCTATTATAAACCATCATTGATCGTCGGGCATTATTTTGACAATTGGACGTATGATCAGCAAACTTGTTGATTCTTCAAGATTAAAAAAAAAAGCTATCAGCTGCTTTAGATTCCGTTTCGCTTTACAGCAAAGATGCTTCGTAAAGACAACGCCATCTAGTTTAGAATGCTAGAACTTCATAGTGAATCGTACAGCGACATCTAGTTTCAACTTATATCAACAGTTGTTGCAGTAACTCCTGTGTTTCGCTTTGTACAGCGCTTCTTCTTTGACCAACTTCAGTCTCATCTCCTCTACGTTTTTCATCAGATTTAAGTCTAATGCGCAATCGTCGACGATTTTTTGGAACAGCTCCTCTGTAAAAGAAATAAAAACTTTTATTTATTAAGTATTCTCTAAGTACTCTCTTTCTAAATTTTTCTCAAAAGCAAAACCAGCCAGCAACGGCGGTGTGCCGACATGCTTGCAGTGCAGAAACATAAACGATCTCCACAGTACCTTATTTACCCAAAAAAATGGTAAGTTTCGTTTAGCGGCAACACTAAATTCAATTCCTAGTCTTCGAATTCCGATACTGAACTGAGAGTGAAAGAAACACAAAAAATACCCCAGTTGCTTCTCAGTGCAGATAGTAAAATCCTACACTATGTTGCAAGGTATTAGGTTCGGTTTATAATAAATAACAAGACTGACTGCGATTCATAAATAAATAAATAATAGAAGTTTATTGAGCTCCGCAGGAGCTAATATAGTGAATTGGGAGAGATGAGTGTGTGCATGTACATATAGTCAAAGTCAAAATCAATATCATTTATTCAGTCTAGGCTAGTCAAAGAAGCTACGCCATCGGTTCACAAACCTACGGCGCGAGACCTTGTAACGAGAAGAACCGGCAAGAAACTCGTCAAGGGCTGTTTTTTTCTCCCTGTTTTATTTCAACAGAGGTATTATTATAGGTAGTACACACACTGCAATGTGTTGCGGCCCCTTACTAGGCAGTCGACCTCTGATCGCTGGCAGCACTACACTACGCTGCGCCCGCGCCTATTGTCATTGTCACGTTGTCATACTGACAGCTGCTATTCGACACCTGACCGGACCGAGCGTTGCTTAACAAATATAGCCATGAGCGCTAATATATAATAATATAATTTAAAATTTTGCATTTAACAAGGCAAATTTTATGTGATAATTTTTAAAATAGAAAATAGCAACTTGTCTCATGTTATTCTGACGGGACTAGAACCCGCATCCTTGGGAATCTGGCCCAATGCACTGACCAATTATGCTACATATATGCACATACAGAGACCTGTGACACGTCGAATTTTTTCTAGTATATTCACCTTTCTACGGTGTCGACCACCGTCGTTTCATCAATGAGAGAAATATCCTTGCATTCGAATGAAACATTTTTACAAATGTTTGACTTTCGTGCTTTCAATTTAGATGAAACAGCCATCTAATAACACGATTTGTTTATTTCTAGTATATAAGGTGTTAATTTATCAAGTGCCGATCGAGCAGGGGCTGCTCGGGTCAACGACATAAAACACAATTTTGGCAAAAAAAATATATATATATATTTTCTATTGTGAAACAAACAGCCTTAAATATTACATCATTTATAATTTAAGTTAGGGTGACACATTTGCCAAAAAATTTCCACTTATAATAATTTACAATATAGCCGTTAAGTACAAACTAAAGTGAATAATACATAGTTACTAGGTATTATCATTACAAGCACAAAAGAGGATATCAATTTTACAAAAATTTTTGTTCTGATTTCAATTTCAAATGATTAATATTGAAGATATCAATGCTACTATATTTTTTATTATAAGTATCCAAAGTTCTTGGAATAAATCGATTCTTTAATTACATTTTCTGATTTTAACCGCCGAGTCAAATGGCTAAATCACCCATTTCATTGGTTACTTATTTAAAATAAATTTGGCATTACGTTTGCTTTTTCTTATGCTGAATATTCAATCGGTATCTAATGCTTAAAATATGAAAGTTATTTTTTTTTTAAGCTATTGCATAGCTTTTATTGCGGGCTTTGAGCGCGGCGACCGAATCAAGCAATTCCGTAACGAAAATAAAACCTAACACCCCCCCACTCCGTGTCATAGATTTTGGTTGCTTAGTTACGATTGTGAATAACAAAACTAAGCACAATCGTAACTAAGCAACCAAAATCTATGATAAAAAATGCTATGCAATAGTTTTACCGCGGCAGTCCCCGAGTGCCACGCGTATTTTTTTTCTATTTTTTTTTGTACAAATTGTGTTTTGTAGTGTTGACCAGAGCAGCCCCTGCTCGATCGGCACTTGATAAATTAACACCTTATATTTTCTTGTATAAAACTTATCTAATTATACCTTACCAACATTTTCGCCAGTCTTGCTGGAAGTCAGAAAATGACCCTTAAGGCCCTGGGAATAAGTGGCAACTATGTCTTCTGGAACCTCTCTGTTAACCGCTCCGGATTCTAACAGATCTTTCTTAGTACCACAGAGATATACTTTACACTCCTGAAACAAAATTTATTTGATTAAGGGCAGGTTGAGGAGCCCGTGGTGCAGTGGTTCGCGAGCTCGGCTTGCAATTTTTGAGGTTAAGCAACTTTCACAATGGTTGGGTCACGGGATGGGTGACCAAAATTTTACTATCTCGAGCTCTCTGTGCTTGCTTCGCTGGGAATTTTCTAAAGCGGACAAGCTAACAGAAGAGGATCTAAAGCAGTTGAAGATAAGTCAACTCAACAAGTACTGTAAGCGTACAGGAAGGTTCGAGGGTCCGACTCCGGTGGGGTGAACGATAACCCGCCCCCTGTGTTTTTCAGGGGACTGTGGGCGCAGGCCTAGCGCTCCAACATAAAAGAATTTTGGGAATCGAACCCAAACGAGTAATTGTATTAACGGCACAGCACGGCACAGTAGACGGGAAACAGCAATCACAACACACGGAGAACGAATGATTTGACGTATATTAGACACACACAATATATCAGATCAATTTTACTTCGGAGAACTGGGTGAAATGGTTCCGACTAGGGAGATTGATCACCCGTCCGGCCTTGCTGGTGACTAGGGAGATTGATCACCCGTCCGGCCTTGCTGGTGACTAGGGAGATTGATCACCCGTCCGGCCTTGCTGGTGACTAGGGAGATTGATCACCCGTCCGGCCTTGCTGGTGACTAGGGAGATTGATCACCCGTCCGGCCTTGCTGGTGACTAGGGAGATTGATCACCCGCCCGGCCTTGCTGGTGACTAGGGAGATTGATCACCCGTCCGGCCTTGCTGGTGACTAGGGAGATTGATCACCCGTCCGGCCTTGCTGGTGACTAGGGAGATTGGTCACCCGTCCGGCCTTGCTGGTGACTAGGGAGATTGATCACCCGTCCGGCCTTGCTGGTGACTAGGGAGATTGATCACCCGTCCGGCCTTGCTGGTGACTAGGGAGATTGATCACCTGTCCGGCCTTGCTGGTGACTAGGGAGATTGATCACCCGTCCGGCCTTGCTGGTGACTAGGGAGATTGGTCACCCGTCCGGCCTTGCTGGTGACTAGGGAGATTGGTCACCCGTCCGGCCTTGCTGGTGACTAGGAAGATTGGTCACCCGTCCGGCCTTGCTGGTGACTAGGGAGATTGATCACCCGTCCGGCCTTGCTGGTGACTAGGGAGATTGGTCACCCGTCCGGCCTTGCTGGTGACTAGGGAGATTGATCACCCGCCCGGCCTTGCTGGTGACTAGGGAGATTGATCACCCGTCCGGCCTTGCTGGTGACTAGGGAGATTGGTCACCCGTCCGGCCTTGCTGGTGACTAGGGAGATTGGTCACCCGTCCGGCCTTGCTGGTGACTAGGGAGATTGGTCAACGGTCCGGCCTTGCTGGTGACTAGGGAGATTGGTCACCCGTCCGGCCTTGCTGGTGACTAGGGAGATTGGTCACCCGTCCGGCCTTGCTGGTGACTAGGGAGATTGGTCACCCGTCCGGCCTTGCTGGTGACTAGGGAGATTGATCACCCGCCCGGCCTTGCTGGTGACTAGGGAGATTGGTCACCCGTCCGGCCTTGCTGGTGACTAGGGAGATTGATCACCCGTCCGGCCTTGCTGGTGACTAGGGAGATTGATCACCCGTCCGGCCTTGCTGGTGACTAGGGAGATTGATCACCCGTCCGGCCTTGCTGGTGACTAGGGAGATTGATCACCCGTCCGGCCTTGCTGGTGACTAGGGAGATTGATCACCCGTCCGGCCTTGCTGGTGACTAGGGAGATTGATCACCCGTCCGGCCTTGCTGGTGACTAGGGAGATTGATCACCCGTCCGGCCTTGCTGGTGACTAGGGAGATTGATCACCCGTCCGGCCTTGCTGGTGTCCCCTCTCCAAAAATAAAAATAATAATCCTCCGTGCTTCGGAAGGCACGTTAAGCCGTTGGTCCCGGCTGCATTTGCAGTCGTTAAAATCCACCAATCCACCAAGGGCATTGCCCTTCCTTATGAACAGATGGATAAAGGAGAATGTGCCATGACCTACCACGCGGGCCCAATGCGGATTGCTGGCTTTTAACCACTGCAAAAACAACCAGGGGGCTAATTGTCTAATTTTAACATCTATCGCAATCCCTTTCAATTCGTCATTTGAAAGATATTTACATACTTCAGGCTGTCACTATTTGACACTTGATAGGGATTGTGATCGGGACGCGTTTTGAAAGGCATTGAATGAAGGAAATTGAACTTTCTAAGCTAAGTGACAGACGAAAATATCATTCAAATGTATGGAGAAGTGTCAAATGAAGTGTCATTTAAAACATCATTCGTTCCGAAAGGGATTGCGACTATAAGTTAGACAATTCCATAAATCATTATCACTTTCACAATACCTTTGAAAGAGATTATGATAGATTTTAAATTAGACAATAAGGGGGCTGGACCAACGGTTTAACGTGCATGAATTCATCAAACCCGAACCGGACACCGGTGTCCAGAGAACAATGGAAGTTCTATTGTGTCTCATAATCCGGAGCCTCAAAGGTTAAGAAGCACGGAGGAGCTCGAGACAATAAATTTATGGTCACCCATCCTGTGACCGACCATTGCGAATGTTGATTAACGGCTACAATCGCAGGCCGAGCGTCACCACTGCGCTACGAGCTCCTCACAATTAACAATTTAAAATAAATAAACTAATCTATACTAATATTATAAAGCCGAAGAGTTTGTTTGTTTGAACGCGCTAATCTCAGGAACTACTGGACCGATTTAGAAAATTCTTAGAACATTAGGAAGCTACATTTCTCCCGAGTGACATAGGCTATATTTTATCCCGACATTCCCACAGGAACAGGCACCACGCGGGTAAAACCGCGAGGATCCGCTAGTAATAATATAAAAAATAATTATTAAAACTTTTTAATTTTGCATTTTACAATGCTATTTTTATGTGATAATTTTTTATTTTACATATTTGTTTTATTACATAACACTGCTGCTGATGTCTGTGATTATGTCTGATATTTACCTCTTCAACAGTCCGTAGCTCCTGCAGCCAGTGCCTCAGCCTCGTCCAGGACTCTGATGAGGAAGGTTCATAGCATATCACAGCTGCGTTCGCGCCTCTGTAGTACATTTTCGTCATGGCCTCATACCTGAGAAACATTCACATTACTTAATTCAATTCAATATCATTTATTCAGTCTAGGCTGTTACAAGCATTTATGAACATCAAAGAAGCTACGCCTTCGGTTCACAAACCCTACGGCAGGAGACCTTGTAACGAGAAGAACCGGCAAGAAACTCGTTAAGGGCTATTTTTTTCTCCCTGTTTTATTTCATACAGAGAATATATTTATTTTATATTTATTTATTTTATGAACGACGGGGAGACTCTTAGCCTTCATCATACCTGATGTTGTATTGATAAGGCTCAAGATGGAAGCAAGCCTCTCCCGGAATCCTCAATCACTGAGAAACTGGCTATCTTATCTCTAACTGCCGGAACACAACACTACTTAAAACATTATTGTTATGGCTTCAGAATTAGATAAGATGGTGGTAGCTAGCTAGGCGGACTCACAACGAGTCCTACGGCTACCACCAACCAAACCGAACACAATACGTACCCCCGCTGGGAATCGAACGCTGGACACCTGGGTCTGATACCGGTGGTTGTACCACTAGATCACAGAGGCGGTCGATTATATTATCCTACTATACTCATATCCTATCCTACCAATATTATAAAAACGAAAGTTTGTGAGGCTAATAACTTTTTAATTTTGCATTTAACAATGCTATTTTTATGTGATAAATATTAAACAAGAAAATATACTAGAAAAAGAGCTGATGATCTTCAAATGTCTGAACAGATTTTCATGAAACATGGCTAAGAACATCAAAAACGAAAATCGGTTCATCCGTTTGGGAGCTACCATACCACAGACAAATACACAGAGAGACACGTTAATCTTATAACAACCCTGACTTTTTGCGTGTCGGAGGTTAAAAAAAGGAACTTTTCTCATGTCGCTCTGACTCATTCACGCAAAAACTACTGAACAGATTTGGACGAAAGTTGGCCACAGACAGAAGATAGCCCAGATTGAAACATAGCCTGGTCCAATTGCAATAATTCTTTCACTAGAATAATTGGTTTTGATGCAACTATAATCGTACATATTTAACTAAAAACTTCGCTGATCCTCATTGTTTTGTATGCTTTGTAATAATTGTTTTGTATATAAATTCCCAATTGTCACCAGCGGGAACAACTGGGAAGAACCTTTATAAAAATTGAACGATTCGAAAGCACTTATCTATAAGTCTATTTGAATAAAAATCTTTGACTTTGACTTTAATGTCCAGTATATTACACATCTTACCGCTCACTACCAGCTGTATCCCATATTCCTATGTTGAAGTCTTTTCCATTTGAATGCATTTTCTTTGCGCAAAATGCTGCACCAATGGTCTGAAAGTAATTAAATGTAAGCCATTTTATATTGGAACTGTAGGTTTACTTTCATATTATTGACCAAACTTTAGTTTTAAAATAATTCTTACTTTGGTCTCAAAATAAAATCAAAATGTAAGATTGAAAAGATTGGCTTTCCTTATCTCTTTTTTATTTATTTAAACAGGTTCCCAAGCCAACCCCCACAAGGGATATACGGTGTGAGTGTATGTAAGTATGTATAAATATAAATTTATAAATAAATTAATATTTGCATACAATCACACCAATTATCCAGCCCACGTTAAGTTTCATGAAGAACTTGTGTAATGGATACCAGATAACGGATAAACATACTTATTTTTTTTTTTTTTTTATACTCTTTATTGCACTAGAATATACATTTACAGAATAAATTTGAGACATATGTACAAAGGTGGACTTATCTCTAAAAGAGATCTCTTCCAGCCAACCTGAGACGTGTAAGAGATGATAATATTAAGCGGGTGACTCTAAATGCAAAACTTAATAAGAAAATGGTGAAACTAATATACACATAAATAGATTTAATACCTACAAAATTTACCTATCCTATACATAAATATACACACATACTAATAAATATAAAATATACATACATACAAATAAATATATAAAAGAGACGGGGTAAAGTAAGTGACTCATGATTCAGACTCAGATAATTGCAATAGAAAGTGCGACTTGACTTTGGACTTGAATGAGTGAATACTTGGGGATTCCTGAATGTTTGTTGGGAGTTTATTCCAAAGCTGTACCGCTCGGACAGAGAAGGAATTGTGAAAGAATTTGGTGCTGCTTCCAGGCAGCACAAGCATCTTAGTGTTGCCAGGCCGCCTAGGGCGAGAAGGAGGAGGGAGCATCTGGAAACGGGAGGAAAGATACTGAGGAGAGTTAGGGTCTTTGAGAATTTTGAATTTACTTTTTTTACCTTTTTTGTAAATACATACTTAAATATATATATATATATATATATTAAACACCCAGACAAATAGACATGTGCACACAAATAATTTTATTGTCCGGGGAGCGCAGAAGGCGGGGTTAGTACCCCTGCGCCAAACAGGTCGTCGCATATATCGTATGTATGTATACAGACATCTAAGCCCCGTATTCCAGAACGTGAATACGGACCTAAGAAGCCTCTTGTTGGGGCTTTGGTAGACTCATCAATTATGAGTCATCCAATCAATAAAAATCTGTTGAAATTTTGTTACAGTATAGCTTAAACGTATAAAAACTGAACTCAATTGGTTTTATTGAAATACGAAAAGTGTTCAAATTCAAGATTGGTGCGTTCTTTGCATAATGTGATTCTATATGTCAAGTCTTGGTCAAGTGTAAGCCGCAAGCTCACCTTCTTTGTATGAAACGGTATAGAATCACATCATGCATACAAACAAAGTGTTATAAAGTGACATCACCGTAACAAAATACCGACCGGAACTTAAAAAATTAAATTTCTCTAGAAATATACCACATATGGAATAACTAAATATAGTATTTTTTTTATTTATTCATGTACTAGTAATACACATGATGGCATATAAATCTAAAAGTGCTGTTAATCCTCATTATAATAATGACCAGCTTCCACCCGCGTGGTTCCCATTTCCGTAGGAATATCAGGAAAAATAGTAGCCTATGTTACTCTTAATCCTTTTAACTAACTCTATGCCAAAAATCAAGTTCATTAGTTGCTTAGTAAGTGCGTGAAGATAATGAGAAATAAACACACTTTCGCATTTATATATATTAGTTAAGAAGTTAGGATAGTTTTAAGGGTTCCGTACCCAAAGGGTAAAACGGGACCCTATTACTAAGACTCCGCCTTCCGTCCGTCACCAGGCTGTATCTCATGAACCGTGATAGTTAGACAGTTGAAATTTTCACAGATGGTGTATTTCTGTTGCCACTATAACAACAAATACTAAAAAACAGAATAAAATAAATATTTAAGGGCACACATACAAAAAACGTGATTATTTTGCGTTTTTTATAGATAATAGTACGGAACCCTTCATGCGCGAGTCTGACTCGCACTTGGCCAGTTTTTTTTTTATACAATCACACTTATCCATTCATAATTGATAAATGAGACAATACTTGACATACAGGTACAATGTGGAGGGTGTTACAGTCCGCAAGGTCTAAGCTGAGCTTTGCATTTGTGTGACACAGAGATGTACTAGTAGCAACACCTGTTGCTTTTTTGTTTTTTACACAATACCTACAAACTATTGATGTGCACTCACACAAATGCAAAGCTCAGTTTAGACCTCGTGGACTATAACAACTGTAACTGTTATAGTAAAAAAATAATCAATCCTTAAATTAAATTTAAAAAAAAATCTGATTAACTATCAGATTTTTTTTTAATAATTAAATAATGCAACTTTAATGTGTTTCTGCTAAAGAAGGTAATAAATACATACCTACTTAATATTGCTGACAATACAGAGTTAAAAAATAGTTTGTACTTGTAAAAAATATTCTGTTTAGAGCGATCCTGCCTACACAAAATGTAATGAAGAGAAATCTAGATTCTAAAGCTGTTACTGCTAAGTTTACAAGATTTTCCTTATCTCATAAACGGATTTAGTGCGACTTATAAATATGTACAAAACAATAACAAAACAACAATGTTGTTTATATAACAAAGGAGTGAACACATGATTCAGCATAACAAAAAATGGTTAAGGTCTATTATCGCTTGCACATCAACAGTACGCGCAGAGAGGGATACTCCCATATAATTAAATAAATGCACGCTAAAATCAATCTTATGTAAAAACAGATTTTTTTACATATTTTTTATCTGTAATTTGCAATGTGGGCGATAAATGTGTTGAAGTTTTATATTATAGGTTTAAACTTACATTCTGATATGGAGTTCCAGCATTGAATGAACAATTTATAAATCGTAAAACTAGACTTGTCTTGCCAACATGTTCACTGCCTAGCAAAACTATTTTAAAATCACAACGGCTCATGTTTGTTTTGTATGCTAGATTAATTCGCGAGATGTTAAAACTTTTGCTTTTCCTTACTCATTGAGCTCTGATGAAAAATAATTGTGATAAAAACAATTCTACTAGAGATATAAATCACACACGGAACGGAGACGGAGACAGAAATGTCATAACAAATCACAGACTAGGTTAGGTTACTCGTTACAACAAACCAATCTCAGATTAATGACGCAGATTATTATTTACAGATTTAATCATAAAAAAAACCCTATAATATCAGAGAAAAATATATTTCAAAAATATCACGGTGTAAGTATGTATTGTATATAAATAAAACAAAGATTGTCACTTTGCCTATTTCGGATTTAAAAATGTTGTTAAAATGCTATACAAAAATAAACAATGTCACAGTCTAAAAATTAAAACATTAAAATAAACTATTTACTTTGTTATTTTAATTTTATTTTGCCAATAATTAATAATTCGCTTAATAAATAACTCGCTTTTATTAATAAATCGATCTCCAGTCTCTATTAAATTTAAGACAGATACTAATTATAATTTTAGTGTTAAAATCAAGACGTGAACTCATTACTACTATTGTAAATTACATAATTAATTTATTAACTCCAGCTGAGTCCAGCTAGCTGCATTTGTTGTCTTCAACAAAGTTACTTTACCCATATAACTAGTTGTTTTTCGAAAACAGTAGACCTCTCGCTCATCTACCGAGTCATTTGACAAAAATCTGAATGCATCGCCTTTTAACCGACTTCAGAAAAGGGTAAAGGGTTTTTTTGCGTTTGGTACTCGAAAATTTACTGATTTTGGATATGTCTTTCTCTTTCGAAACGACTACAAAAACGAAGGAGGTCATCAATTCGTCGCGTATATATTTTTTATGCAGTATGTGTTCACCGATCACTCGAAGACCCCAGCTGAGCCCTGAACCGATTGAAATGAATCAACTGATTGAAATGAATAAGATCTATTTGCGGCGTGTTGGACAGTTGGAATCCTGTGGGACTATCATGAGTTTTTCTTACCGTTTACCGTAAAATATATTCTGGCACAAACAGTCATTACAAAGAAATTATAATTAAAAGCACATAATACAAAAGAAGACAACGAGTGCCCAGGAGTACTACTAAATGTTATATATTATAAACAAGCCTTCTGTGGCATAGTCAGCTCGAATGATTTCTATATAGGTAGGTACACAAAATACATAAGCACAGGCGTGATACATGCATATAAACTATAAGTAGGTCTACATAATAACAAAAAATAACTACTATAGCAGTGTGTTCAAACGCATTACGTAAAAAGTAACGAAATCTAAAAAGGTATTATAAGTTAGTTCAATTTGGGAAATAACAGTTTTTTTCCTTAATATTTGAAAATTATTAATCTGATTTGAGCCTTTCAAAAATTTGTGTCTTTAGTTTTTTTACATTGTTATTGAATAAGTCTAAGTTTGTGAATTCTGAATTGTACATGCGGAAACAGCGAGTAAAGTAACTGTTACGGGTATAGTTATAACGAAAACAAGGTGGTACAAATATTTTTAAAGAACGTGAGGAACGAGCGAGTAACCGAGCCTTGATAATAAAATTTATCTTTGCTAGGAGATTAGGAGAATCTATGTGATAATTTAACAACTTAAATAGAAAATGCAAGTCAAACTGCTTTCGACGATTTTCCAAGGATCCCAGTTCGTGTTGATTTCATGATTCAAGATAATAATCATTGGGCCTATTAATCCGATAATTTAGAATGTTTACAAATTTTCTTTGTACTTTTTCTATTCGTTCAATATCTGTTTTATAAAAAGGATTCCAAACGAGACAACCAAACTCCAGAATCGAACGTACAAAACTAAAATAAAGTATTTTGAACGTATGAGCCCTTTGAAAGGGCTGGGAGATGCGATTAATGAAACCTAAGTTACGAAATGATCTTTGAACAATTTACTCAAAATGTAGTTTATAAGAAAGTTTACTATCCATCATTATCCCCAAGTCACGAATGCTATCTACTCTGTTCACACACACACATACACACACTCAGCCTGTGGACGTCCACTGCTGGACAAAAGCCTCTCCTAGCTCACGCCTATTGTGGCGTTCATAGTAGGCTATTAGCCTACTGCTACCACGCTGGCCAGACGGGTTGGTAGAGGGTTTGTTTCAAGTTTTCCTTCTCTCGCACAGGTGTTCAATGCGTCGAGCCTCTTAGTCGGCTCTTACGACATCCCAGGCATGTAAGGGAGTGGTGACGCTTGTATTCTTAGGCCGTCACCACACGGCAAAGTCACGGCATCTACTCTGTTCAAATTCGTGTTATTAATTTTATATTGGAACATAATGGGCAACGCTTTTCTTGTATATGTAATAACATGACATTTATCACTGTTCAGGAATAATTGATTTTTATCGCAGTACTCAGTGAGTCTAAATCGGACTGTAAGCTGTGGCAGTCATCTGTGTTACTTATATTATAACTGTAAAGAATTTCGTGTCGTCTGAATATTGAAGGTTATTGCAGTTGCGCAGAGCGTTACCTATATCATTTATATATATGCAAAACAATACTGGTCCGAGATGTGAGCCCTGTGGAACTCCAGATGCTATGGGTAAGAACGAAGAAGAGTATCCTTTTAAACAGACTGCCTGGCTACGGTTTCTTATATAAGACACACTGAGAGACACAAGAGAGTAAAGACCGACTTCATGTTAACTTCTCCTCCCATTTTGGTCACTCACATGTCGAAGGCCTTCGATTTCGTTTCCCACACATTACTAATAAAAAAGTTGGACTCCATTGGAATAAGGGGGCCTGCACTTGAATGGATTTCATCATATTTGACAAACAGACGGCAATGTGTCGCTATAAGCGGGATTTCTAATAATGAACTTACTTCACATTCGTCTTCTATTATGGAGAACAAAAGAGGTGTTCCCCAGGGAAGCATTCTGGGACCAATTTTGTTCGTGATATATATTAACGATATAACGAAAGCGACTAATCACAAATTTGTCTTATTCGCAGATGATATTTCCATTATAGTGACATCAAATAAACGAACAAATTCAATACGTGACCATGAAATAGAAATTAATACTACTATCGACAAAATTATTAAATGGCTTGAGAATAATAATCTACAAATTAATTTACAAAAATCTAATTTTATACAATTCAATAAATCTAAACATATAAAGTACAATTTCAAATTAAACATTGACAAAATTAAAGAAGTTTCACATACCAAATTCTTAGGTGTTAATATAGATCAAAAATTGAATTGGCATTTACATATCGAAAACTTACGCAATCGAATAAATCAATTCGTGTACGCTCTCTATAAAATTAGAAATATTACGAATAGACAAACTGCCATTACTGCCTATCGCGCATACGTAGAGTCAATACTACGTTATGGATTAATAATATGGGGCAATGGTGTTGACAAAAATAAAGCATTTATAGCACAAAAAAAAATGTCTAAGAGCTATCTGTGGTATACCACCTGACGAGTCTTGTAAGCCATTATTTAAAAGCCTTGGTTTACTACCACTACCTTCATTGTATATCCTTGAAACCAGTATTTTCGTACGTAAGAATTTAGAATTGTTTAAAAAAGCATGTGATCTAAACTCTAGACTGAAAAGGAATCCTAATAGGTTAATTTTAAAAGATTATCCAAGATCAGATAAGTATAATAAAAATTGTCCCGCAATGTGTGTACGAATATATAATAAGATTCCGACAGAAATAAAGGAACTGCCGTTTAATATATTTAAAAAAAGATTGTACATGTGGCTAAATCAAAATAACTTTTATGACTTGAAGCAGCTATTGGAACTTAAGAATTAAGTTGACTTCTGATTGTTTCTTGAATTCTAATCTAATTTAAATTCTACTACTATTTTGTTTTGATTTGCATGCTAATTATGGAATGGCAAAACTTGTGAACATCAAACTATTGTAACATCATTTTATACCAAGTTTTACGCAAATAAATGATTATGATTATGATTATGATCACTAACAATAATTGGTGGTCTTAAACCATTTTCATAACCATTATATTGGGTTGTCTCCTGGCGATATTTCGTAGAAAACGGTCATGTCCAAGAGTGGTAACGCGTTTTCTGCCAGAATGCCGTTCCGCAACATCTATCGTGACACGACAACGTGATCATAATCAGGAGATCACCTTTTGGTAAGTTCGAAGGGTCAATCCAAGTCAGTCAACAACCATGCGTTGGATAGCGCCAGCTTATATTACAACATGTCTGAAGCTCTAATTTGTTCTTAACTGATTAAATATCGACGTGGCATGATAAAAAACAAAACAAACTTTCAGTTAGAATTAAAAAAAAATGTTGAAGCGCCTTTAATTTTCAAAAATAGCGCCGTATTATAAGAAAAACTAACTTTTGCAAAAGTTAGGTATATTCAATTTATCATGCATTTTTTGTCTTACATTTTTTTTTCTAAAGATGGAACCCAAGAAGTTTTCCCCCATACAATTTTTTTCTGTAGTGTAGATAGTTTTTAAGTTAATGAAGAATTTAATATAATATCCCTAGACAGTGTTGTGTTGATGTGTGTATTAAAAATAAAGAAAATATTTATTAAATAAAATACTTTGGTACAAACTTTATTTAAACATATAATCCAAGGATTCAAAATCCAAATACTTTGGTTGGAATGCTGGAGTTATCAAGGGAACTCTTAATTTTTAGGCACCCTGAAGGAGCATAATTTGGTAAAGTGGAACTTACCATGAAGACCAACAGACGATCATCGATATTATTTGGGTATAGGTACATACATTACATACATAAAACATCAGTTTTGCTTGTTTGTCGGGGATTACTTGTTTCCTTATAAACTGAATTTAGATTTTTGTACTTTTTAAACGACTGCCCAATAACAGGAGTGTATTATATGGGCTTCATTTTTGTACGTACAGTAGAACTCCAATTATCCGAACTCCGACTATCCGAATCGCCGATTATCCGAATCACTTTCAGAAAAAAAATTGTCCAAAAAAAGTCTAAGTGCGCTATTATTTAGTTTAGAAATAAAAAAACAATGATTTTTATTTCTAAACTTGTACATAAGTACAATTTATTTATATTTAAAACATGTGAAAATATCATGTTTCTTTCATTTAATTCAATAAAAAAATAGTGCAATATCAAAACGTAACTTTTTTTCTCTCCAATGGCAATTTAAAAAAAAAAACTCCGATTATCCGAATATTTGATTATCCGAATGGGTCCCGGTCCCCATTAATTCGGATAATTGGAGTTCTACTGTATATATATTATGTGGGTTTCTTTATGCCACCAAATCATCTAATTGACCTAACGGATTTGTATGAAACGAAGACCATCACATTTAGGCGCATGACAGAATTTCGATTTCGTATTTTCAAAGCCCGCACCTCGCCTCTTTCACTGCATTTACCAATCCATATTAACTGAATGCTTAGTGCGAGATTTTTCTACTTACAGTCGATAGTGAACGCGTAGATTTTTGTATGGAATTAGCGGCCCGCCATCTAGCGGAATCCGCCAAGGACTAACCAACGCCATACAAAAACCTGGCGCACTCACGATCGACGGTGAGTTGAAAAAACTCGCACTAAGCACTCTGATTGATTAGCGCTTCATGAAGTTATGGTATGGGATATCGTTAGAATGCTTACCTACGTCAGCCCAAGTGACATAGGTTATATTTTTTTATTATGTCGGGTTGCCACTAGCAAATAGGATTAAAATAAATAAAAAAGTCGTACACGCAACAGCAGGTCACCATGAGTCACCCGTAATAGCGACGGCGGTATATAAACAGACTGATAATCTCTGATCATGTTACCTAAATGCAAGGGTACCTATGGCCTGTTTAGTACTTATAACTTGTCTTCTCTATTAAGAGTAGTATCTTAAAATAAATTCTAATTGAAAATATTAGAAAAAAATCGACACTGCTCACAAGTCATTCTCAAACGGGAATCGATCCCGCGACCATTGGGTTTCCAGCTCACTGCTCTAACCACTGAGCATCGAGCCTTTGAGCCAGTCTCGGTAGCTCAGTGGTTAGGCTCCGGAGATAGTACTTATTGAAAATGCAAAACTTATAAATCAATATTGGCCGCTCGCGGTTTCACCCGCGTGATTCCCGTTCCCGTTGGAAAATAGGGATATAAAAAGTATCCTATGTTCATATTCAGGCTATCTATCTACCTGTGTACCAAATTTCATCCAAATCTGTTTAGTAGTTTTTGCGTTTATTTGTTGCAAACAAACAAGCAATCAATCTTTCCTCTTTTTAACATTAGTATAGATATAGATAAATCTTGAAACCAGTCTGATGATGACCCTGTTGGCACAATGGTAGAGGTAGAGATACTTGCCTTCTGAGCAGAGGATTTCGATTACTGTACTGTACAAGACATATTATTTGTTTGCATCAAACCAACATTGTTTTGGAAAGCTTGATCTGGGTGTTAATTTTATGAAAATTATGGATGTACTTATAAATAATTTTATCCGTTATCTTAAAAAGATCCATAACACAAGCTCTTAATGAAAGTTACCTTGGAATAGATAATTGGTGTGATTTAGTTTTAGTTACGTACGCATTAAATTTTTATCTAGCTGTCAAACAAAACATACTAATCACGCATTATTTATTATATTGTTTCCATATTTACAGACTTACTATGTCTTCATGCGTTCTCCGTACGCACCTTACACCTCTCTCGAAGCCAACCATTGTCCTTTATATTTCTTATAATAATTATTAATAGAAATAAGAGAAGTGTTTAGAATTATTCTAAACACCCATGGGAAATAATCAACATAGGAAGCAATAAACACCATTATTTCTTAAGTTTTGGCGCGCATTGTTCATACATTGAAGTACTTACATTTATTGAAATAGAAATAAATAATTTTATTAATAACTTTAAATATACTATTATATGAATACAATAATTTTGAAATAAATTTATTTCAATGACCATTATTTCTCATTTTGTCTCAGTGAGATAACATATTTCCTTATCTTTTCTATCTGGCTGGTAAAACTCATCCATTTATTATCTTGTTTCCATATTTACACTCAGCAGTCGTTGGCACCCTATACCTCTTTTCCCATTGTCCTTTATCTTTTATTATTGTAATCACCCATGGGAAATAATCAGCATAGCAAGCAATGAACCATTATTATTCTTGCTTTTCTTTTTTGTCTAAGTACGATTTATAACTGCTTCTGCTTGAAAGATTTTATTTACAATGGTTACCTACATTATACTTACAGTTTCATAATACTAATGATAAGCTGATAATGCTGGACGTCCGACTCTAACAATCTATACTTATCTCGTACTGAAAACAACATAATAATATTATGGTTGAAACGTCGACCTTGAGATGGCTTTAGTATGTGATTGTGAGGAATAGGAGCTGTTTTTGTTATGAAACAGTGAAGCCTGATGATGTGTCGATCGTACACCCCGCCTCTGCAAAGTATTGATCTAATCGCTCTGGGTCATAGACACCGATCGATTTTCCTTTGTTGTTACATCAAGGTGCAGTTATTATTGTCAGTAGGTAGTGTACGGCTTTTATGAACACGTTAAAATGACGGTCTAATAGCATGAATCGTGCCTCCCATCCTGAAAAAATCTTTATAAGTAATAAATAAAACAACCTTGAGTTGTTGACAAATAATCACTCTATCGAGAACGATTGGAAGGAAAAGGTTCTTTAAAGTATTTTGCCTCAAAGGAATGTATGAAAAACCTGTTGAAAGTGGTAAAATTATGAAAGAAAAATTAAATCCGAATAACACGAACTGTTTTCAAAGTAAAATAACCTCTTAAAAAGTTTCGAACGCGTTTTTTTTTACACATTTTATTTTAAATGACATGTTATTTTGAAGTTTTTGGCGGCCGTTTCCTCACCTTTCGAAAAGCCATGGTCATGGGATAAGTACCTTATTTAGTTTTAATATTTTTATTAAAAACTTTGCAAAAAATAAAATTACTTAAAATAAACACATCACATTCAGATACGGGGACACGTTTTGTAAAGTTTGAAATTCGGTCTTATGGTGCCACTGTTTTGAAGTCATGGATTTGATTTCCAGTTTATAATGGTATAATTTTTATTATTATTATTATTTTTAGTATTAAAAAAAATTACACTTTGTTGTATGATTAAAAAACTTTTTCATCTCATAAAATCTTGATAATTTATAAGTTCAGTATTTACGCTTGGCGTTTGGGTGATATACTATTCAAGTTCATAATTGACATGACTCTAGCTTAACAAGCAACAAATTGATTTTTCATATAATAAACGTTTTCTTGAATAGGTACTTTTATGTAATTATAAGTAAATAAATTGTTTTATTCCTTTAATAAATTAAACAAAGGGGATTACGATTATGAATGATTATTTAAGTATCAAATACATCTGTCAATTTAAGTTACCAAAGCATTATTTTTTTTCCAACCGTTTTTTTACTTACCAATGAAACATAAATCCAGCTAAGTGTTTACGTTAGTACTATTATTAAAAAAACGTTTTTTTACACCAAAACAAACTTCAAAATGTTTTCAGTTTTGTAAAAACACTATTATTTTTTTTGTGTTATCTATATATAACTCTGTAAGTAATAAATAACTTCTATTGTATTTTTGTGTAAATAAACTGACTAATATTTTAAACTTTCACGGTCTCTATCACTATCATTATTAGGAAAAAACGGGATTATACCATGTAAAAATCCCGTCATTCCTAATAGTGATAAAAAGCTGACGTTAAACTCGATGTATAGCGTTTTCTTCTAGTCGACCTTAGCTGAGGGTGATGGTGTATGTAACTCGAACACGTAAGTATTAACCTTCTGACTGATTTAAGTTAATAATATACATAATTAGCTTGTTTCTAACTATATTATTAATTGTGAACTAATAATATGATTTTGTTTAAGACTGTTTAAGAAACAGTCTTAAACAAAATCATATTATTTACTTCTCAATGCTACAATTTAAAGAAAGTTAGTCATATGAAGTTTCCTCGTCAATAAGTTGGTTTAAATATATGGTAAATCGTTAAGGTAACTAAACCAAAATCATACACACATTTTTTTCCAAACACAAAGATTTCAAGCAATTATTCACAAAACAATACTTTTAAACAATTAAGTATAAATATTCTGAAAACTTTTTTTCTAAACTACAATTTCAATTTAATACTATAAAAAGAACATCATTAATATTCAAGTCATTATTATTTAACGTAATCCGAACAAATGTTTCGAGAAGCGAACGAACGAAGGTGAAGCTACACAAAAGATAACCTCGTCGCGCCGATAGCACGGCGAGCGATAACGACGTCGAGTAGGTAATAATACAATGCCAACTCAACGCTCGACCTACCTATAACTATGGCTTTTTTACACTGTCTTCCTCTACGCGCTTGTCCCACACCCAATATAATGTTGCTCGTAGTCAACAGTTTCACGTTAAATAAAACAGAAAGAAATCAATGTAATTTCAATTTATTCTGTACGTTAAAAAACTTACGGTTTTTTTTGTTATTTTTGGGGGTTGTTTAACAATTTTTAGTTTTTCGATAATTTGATTTAGAATACGACCAATTTTAGTAGGCTGTGGCAAAGTAAAGAAATATCGGAATGGTGTTCCGAATCGTTCCTACGAAGCTGTCAAATCTAAAATTTTCCGCATAGCTGTCAGATGAACGTATTTGTAAAGTAGATGTCAACGTCAGCAGATTTGCATTAACAGGGCGATTCGGACTAAAATACGATGAGGACGCTACATAACGGTAAAAAGGTCACATAACACCAAATGTTGCCATTAAAAAAATATTTTTGCTCTTTTTCGCACTTTCCGTAGGCAGTCGCGTAAGTTCATTGGAACGGTAATGGACGTCGTGTCAGTATTTAGAACTCGCGATTTTTGTTTATATCTACGATAATCAGCTTAGAAAACTTTTGTAACCACTTTAAAAATCGTTTATAAAGCACAAGGATGTAGTGCGCGCATTTAATATTAACCCAAATCGTGTTATTTACGAATTATTCAGTGTCTTTTATGCACACCACTGCTTCTGCAGTCTAATTGATTGGTAAAAGAAGTGTAGTGATACATTTTCCCTTTCGTATGTTGTTTTAAAATCATTGTTTGTTGTTGAATTAAGTTTTTATTAACTTTGATTTGTAATATAATTGTTATTGTGTAAGATTTAACGACGTTGCAAGTGGATAATAGTATTTTATTAGTTGGTGGCACAAAATGGTCTCGTTTTAAACAGGTAATACTTACGACGTTCTTGCTTTGGGTTCTCCGTTTACTGCTTTTCTTATTGTTGATAAGATTTGTAATTATAAGTAGCTGTGTTATGTTCTAAACTTTATTGTGAGATGTTGTTTCTGTGCAACATAACCACGTTTAAAGGACAAGGAACCAGTTTTTAGGTAGGTAATTATTTTTGACTTATTACATCAAAGTTTGAGGCTGTAGCTACACTGCATCCACCAGTAATTCATTCCTACTAAAGGTACTTAATTAACATATTTATTTATTCTAATTATAAGTATCATTATTTACAAAAGAATGATACTTATAATTAATAAGTCTGACAGTAGAGTTAGGTAATTTCTTTAGAAGAGCTTGATGTTTGATTAGAGAAAATATTAACAGCTACAAATCTTAAAAGTTAGTTAACTGGATACGGTATTGTAGCTCCTTGTATACCAGTGGTAGAGTGATCCCTTCCCTTTTAGTGATCCTACCCCAGCGATCCACATGCAGTTCATATTAATTATGTCATTAATTCTTGTCACCAATAAGTTAAATATACATGGATATGAGGCTGTTGCAAAGTGAGTAAACTTTTTTAGTCTTCTTTTAGCTTGTCGGCTTCAAAGAGCTCCCAGCGCAGCAATGCATACATTGGGCATTGCTTTGAAGATAGGCGGGTTATAAGTACTCAGAAATACAGACCCAGGGAGGGAGTGTCACTCCTTTGCTGTGCGCAATATAAAGGGTGTTGAGTAGCGCTTTGTGCGACATTTAGGAATATCAACCAAGAAGGGGTGGTAGCCCGCAGTGCATTTGGACTACTTCTACTACTACTGTACTAACTATTATTACTATACGTACATCTTATGTTTTGGCGCGCACTGTTCATTGAAATAAAACAACTTTTACGGATATCAAACGCGCTATATTTCCACGAACTAAGTTGTAAATTGTCCGTATTTTTAGGTTTTTTAGGGGTTTTTTGATTTTCCCGACGTTTCGGCACCTTTACAGCTGCCGTGGTCACGGGATGACTGATATTATTACTATTATTATTTAACAAGCAAGCAGTTGATGCAACTGATACCGCCTGTATCCTGATAGTGGCATAATTTATTTAATTATTGTTTTAGCCAAATAGTAAAATAACTGTGTTGCCTACTGCCTTAATTTATTTGGCCATAACTAGCGTTCCCGTTCCCGTGGGAATATCGGGATAAAAAGTATCCTAGGTCCACTCCAGGGCATCTGTGTGCCAAATCCGTTCAGTAGCTTTTGCTTGATAGAGTAACAAACATCCAAAAATCCTCACAAACCTTTGCATTTATAATATTAGTAAGATTTTGTTTGATCAGGAATTTGTTTGGTCCGATACTCCGGAAATACACACCTAATGTATGCTTCATACCGAACGGACGAAGTCGGCACGCAGCGCAGCGCATTTAATAATTGCTGAAGTTGAAACATCCGTAAAGTAGTTAAGTTCTATATTTGCATGGGCGTGCGCGAGGAGCGACCGGCTGCCGCGGCGTCCGCGTGCCACTGGCGACTACGTAAATATAGATATTGCATGCAAATATAGATCAAAATAATGTATTCTGTGCACATAGGTATATACCTTAACTGTTGTAGCTACATGAAGGAACTTCATTTTTCTAAATCAGTGCATGCAGTTCAATATTTCTCAAAAAATTAAGGATTGTTTCCTAAGAATGTTATCATGTAGCAACAATGGTTAAGGTTGCTACATGATAACCCGCCCTTACTGCCCTGTCTTAAATTTCCATCTTGTATATGAACCGATGATACAGTATTTTAAATTATAATAATATAATATAATAATAATAATAATAAATCATTTATTCAATTCCTATGTCCCGCCAATCGGCATACAGAATATATTATTGGTATAAAATTATAAATTGAGTAATTCAATCAATATTTACAATTCATTAATTCAGTCAGACAAAGAAAGCTGTACTTCATAAAGATATACCTTAACTTCTTTGCGATATACGGATGTTTCAATTTCCTTTTGCAATTGTAACATGCGCTGCGCTGCGCGCCGACTTCGTCCGTTCGGTGTGAAGCATACATTAGGTGTGTATTTCCGGAGTACAGGACCAAACAAATTCCTGATCAAACAAAATCTTACTACCGTCCGTTCGGTGTGTATCATACATATGGCGACACCATCTCAAACTGTTTAAACCTGTTCACACTACGGGACGTTGGCGGAATTTCTGTGAAAAACTAAAAAAATAAAACTGGTTCATTTACATCATCCTCACAAACATTTCTTCAACAATAGAGAGGAACAAGTTGCTAGTAGATGTCTACTAAACTAAACAATTAGATTTTGTGGAGACTTTTGTATCGAAGCTGGCCTTGTCTCAGACCGCAGTATGAGACGTAATTTTTTTCAAAATGGCGTCGCACGTTAATCCCTAAATAAATGAACAGGGGCCACACAGAGGAACAACGTTGTCTCAGCCACATAACACCCACTACTGGGTATAGGCCTCCCCGAGGATCACCACAACGATCAGTCCTGCGCTGTCTGCATCCAGCGGCTTTCCGCGATCTTCACCAGATCGTCGGTCCACCTTGTCGGGGGCCTACCCACTGATAGTCGTCCTGTGGGTGTTTGCCATTCTAGAACCAAATTCCGCCCCAACGGCCATCAGTTCTTCTCGCTATGTGTCCCGCCACTTCAGTTGAGCAATCATTCGATCGATGTCCGTTACTTTAGTTCTCCTACGGATCTCCTCATTTCTGATTCGATCATGTAGGGAAACGCCGAGCATAGCCCTCTCCATTGCACGCTGACCTTGAGCTTTTTTATCAGACTTATAGTGACCACGTTTCACTACCTTAATTCATCACTGGCAACACACATTCGTCTCGTCTTTTACGGAGCTTCCTGAATGCTGCCCATCTGAGTTGGATTCAACGGGAGATCTCTTTCTCGAAGTTGGACATACCTAATTGGATTGTCTGTCTAAGGTAAACGTAGTGGTCAACAACTTCCGAGTGTACATGTGACGTGACATGGGAATTTGACATGATTTTCGTCTTATCCATGTTCATCCTAAGACCCACTCTTTGGGAAGCACCACGGAGATCTTCGAGCATTATGTTCAGGTCCTCCAATGTCTCAGCCATAAGGACTTTATCATCGGGAAAACGAAGGTGTGTCAGATATAGCCATTAATGTTGATGCAGAGGAACAACAAATTTTATAATATAAATACCCTGAAATATCACCCTTGTATTCTTCTTCAACTCCAATCATCTCACTAACCTGATCCTTTAGGGCACTATGTAAAAAGACATTTCATGTTCATCTTTACGTTATTTTCTATTTATAAAAGTTTTGTCGTACGCCGCCATTTTGAAAAAAAAAAAAAATGGCGGACCCTGTACGAAGCCAAGAAGTTCAAACCCATTTCTTTTAAATGTCTCATTCACTGTCTGCTAAAGTGTTAATAAGAGATAGTACAAATCCCTACAAGATAGTGAAACATAATTATTGGGTAACAGGATAACTATCATCGATTGTTTTAAAAGCAGGTCCCCAATTCTGGGCCATTGCCCTTTCTTATCCTCATCAGTATTTTTTTATGTCCCCACTGCTGGGGCACTTGCTTTCCTTATGAATGGGTGAGGAATGGGCCATGACCTGCCACGCGGGCCCAATTGTTGGGTTTTAACGACTGCAAATGCAACCGGGTCTAACGGTTTAACGTGCCTTCCGAAGCACGGAGGAGTTCGAAATAGTAATTTTTTGTTCACCCATCCCGTGACCGACCATTGCGAGAGTTGCTTAACCTCAACAATCGTAGGCCGAGGGCGCGATCCACTGCGCCACTGGCTCCTTCCTTATAGATTGGATTAATAATAATAATAAAATAATTTTCAGTGACAGCAAAATGGCTCTTTGCGAGAGTCAGCTAGATTCAGCACTTCCTCACGCTCAGCTGAAGAGCGAGGAAGACTCACATCCGAGCAGCGGTGATGAGGGGAAGTCACCGGAGAAGAAGCCCAAAATGGAGAACGGTGACATCTACGGATTGGATCAAGGTACCTTTTATATTGTTCGATAGAGGTTTTAATGGAAAAAGAAATTATGATCACAGCATAACTTAGGAACTTAACTTAACTTTTGGACACCCTGAAACCTCGCGCAATGCCGCTTTTGATAAGACTTCTTTGTCTGACAGGACATTGTCGTTATCCCATGCGAGTGTTATATATTTATATGGCAGTTGGGGTTGCTACCACCCCCGCTCGCCCCACGAACTCCTCACGATTGCTGTGTGAAAATGTGTCTGTCGGATGACTGTATGGAAGAGAAGATAGACAGACTGGTATAAGCATGGGATCTCAATAGAAAAATCATATTTGGATCGAACCAGAAACAGCGCCATTTTCTTCTTCTTCTTATCGAGTGAGGATTAGTGGCCACCTCTGGTGTCAGAGTTTATCAACGCCTATAAGGCCTCTGACTTGCCTTAACGACTGTAATCAAATGACAACATCCGGGACCGACGGTTTAACGTGCCCTCTGAAACACGGAAGCGCTCAGTTATAATGCCACTTTACGGTCCCCCATCCGACACCTGACCGGGCCGAACTTTGCTTAACAAACGTGATCGAATAAGATCAGTCTGTCAAGCGCGGCCACGAGCGCTTCATCTATGGATTATATTAGGAAAAATTACATTTGGAAAAATTAAATTTTCCCTGATACTGAGTAGCGGCAGCCCGCGGTCCTCACCCCCGTGGCTACCGTTCCTGTATTCAAAATTTCAGCTTAATCAGTTCAGCCGTTTGGGCCAAATTATTACAAACATGGTCAAACTCCCGTATATACAGGGTGGAAAAAATCTATGATGATGAGATCTACGATGAGATAGCTCATTTTACTGAAAAGAAACATTCCTTTATTTTCAAAAAAAAGTATTTCCTGCATTCAAAGATTTTTGATAAATCACTTGCCTGCCACGGGAATCGAACTTTATTTTTTAAAATAAAGAAATATAAATATTTATGGTAAATTTTAAATAGAAAAATATTGGAAAAAACTAACTCTTCCACAAGTGAATCTCTCAAGTCTCGGTAGCTCAGCGGTTAGAGCATTGGACCGGATTTCCAAAGGTCGCGGGTTCGATTCCCGTCTGAGAATTCACTTGTGGCCGAGTTAATTTTTTCCAATATTTTCTATTTAAAATTTACCATAAGTATAAAAATAGCATTGAAAAATGCAAAAATTACAAAAATCATAAATAGAAATATCTTTATTGCACAAAAGAAAAGGTACACAGTTCTGTAAAATTAATATTAAAATTAGTTAACAATTTGTGCTGCAGAAGATAATTTTTTGACTATGAAAAAGACGTCCCCAAACTAGGCAAGCCTGTCAAAGAATGTTTCCTTTCAGTAAAATAAGCTAACTAAAGGATTTAAGGTCCTCCAGGGCCCATAGATTTTTTCCACCTATATAACTAATCCATCCATTCATAGTACAAGCTCAGCTTAGTTTAGAACTGGAAGTAACTAAAAATGCGCCAAACATTACTTTACGTCTGGATGGTGTTATGTAACAACCCCGCAACGATTCATATAGACCATTTAGTATTCCTTCTATACACACCAACTACAGGCATAACAGTTTCCTTATTAGAGCTTGTTCCGCCATCAATAACGCTGACGCCAATATTGATTTATTTTTCAACAGCATCACGACTGTTATTAACAACTATTATACAACAAATACAACATGAACAACTATTATACAACGACTGCTATTATACAACAAATACCCGAAACCCGCATAGACTAGTACTAACTATCACCCCTAAAACAACGTGTTTTCAGAAAAAATGTTACGCAATGTGCATACGCATTTATAATAAGATCCCAGGATATATAAAAGAGTTACCATATACTAGGTTTAAGATAACATTAAGAAAATGGTTGTTACAAAATGTGTTTTATACAATTGATGAGTTTTTTAATAATCAACCTGAATGTATTTAATTTAAATTCTAATTTTGATTATTTATTCTATTTTGTTTAGTGTGATTAATATTTGTATGCTAACACTTTAGCTAAATGTGCGATTTCCTTATATTTACTGTTACCACCAATTTAATGTACCACATTTAATGCAAATAAATTGTTCTATTCTATTCTATTCTAAGTTATTGTTTAAAATTTAGTTTAATGTTTTATTGTTTAGTTTAATATTGTTGCGCACCTGTCCCTTCTGGGCTACGTTTACTTTAAGATCAAATTCTTTTGAATACTACATGTGGTAGCTTGTCAATAGCTTTAAGTTTTATATCTTTGTTGTTATCTGTATGTTTATAAGCTGTTAGCTATCCATAAACGATAAATAAATAAATAAATAAATAATGCCCCAAATATTAATCTATCTACTGTTTGTCCCAGTGCCTGGCGGTTTGCCCCTGAGCGTGGACTACCGCTCCCCTGTTTCCCATTTCGTCCCGCCCGCTGTCGAGATGTATGCGGCAAGACAGAAGCCTGAAGTTATTTCACGTAAGTAACAATGCAGTGTTCAATTCATCGAAAGTCGGTTCGCCGAAAATTTGTTTTGCCGAAAGAAAAATATACTTCAAAGTTTAGTTCGCCCAGCCGATACTAGATGGCGCTGTTGGTTTGAAGATTGCGTTACTAATTAATTATAATATTAAGCTTATGACTACACACCATTATTGGAAGGTCCATATATACCGATTCCCGTCGATTTATCACCATGCAGATAAAAATACTATTATAAAAAAAACTATACTAATGTTTTCGAAAACTATCGGTTTGTCTCTTTCATATTCATAGAATGGCAATAATGACAAGAATGACAATGACTCAATTATTCAATCTGCTGCAATTTGACACTAATGACATACAATATGAACTGTCAAATGAATACGATTAGTTTACGCAATAGTGGAATCGTTTTGGAGTTTCGCCCGAGTTCTTTTCGTTATAACACGTGCTGTGAGATTCCATTTTAACCTAATCTACCGTACAATTTCAAAAATATTTTATGTTTTATTTTACTAAAAACTGGATATTGGCGAAATCCAAAAGAGCACCGCCATTATATACAAAAAGAAGAAGAAGGAATCGTTTTCGAATACTATCGGGTTGTCTCTTTCATATTCATAGACTGCTTTACCGACATGAGAAAAGCATCTGATAGTGGTCGAAAATCGACAGTAAATGTCAACTCGTACTAAGGGTTTGTTTGTATGCATATGAGAAAGATAACTGTTTTAAACCAATATCTAATGCAAAGTTGGTGAATTCGGGCTGTAATTATCCAAACTTTAAAAAACAAACAAACACACGGTCGAAAATAGTCAAAATAAAAACCACGGACTTCGATGGTGCAGTGGTTAGTGCGCCAGCCCGCGATTGCGGCGGTTATAAAGAAAGAAAGACTAATCTTATATTGTTAAGCAACCTTCTCCATTACCGGTCACGTAATAATTTGTCATAAATGAACTTGCACGAAAACGAAATCTGGATCGCTATCGTGCTATATGGTATGATGGGTAAAAACTTATAAAAAGCGCAATTATTTTTTTCATCAATCTTACGTACTTATCATATTTTCATATTTAAATCTTAATTTTATTTTTTGGTTAAGTAGCATGAAATTTTTTATGGTTTAAAATTATTGTAAGACCAGTACTATTTATTCCTTATCATATTATTATTATATTACTAATGAAATAATATATTTAATTTCCCAATTGGCCTTTCCCAGCATGCATGTTTTCTTAAGCGCAAGCCACACTGAGAGAGAAACGATAATATCATAACACAAGAAAGAGTTAAGAAGATGTCTGTTAGAATGATAAGAGTTATGAAAAAAGAAAAAGCCTGGAAAGCAGGCGCGAAAGAAAAGCAATGTTACAAGGTAAAAGCGCAGTCTAAATAGTCTTTGCTCTGCCTACAAACCGCCGAAATGACGCACTAACACAGATAGCTCTGACTGTTGTCCAGTGAAAACCAGTGAGATCGAGGGGACGGTCGTGTAGCGATAGCGAGCGGCGTGCCTGTTTGTGTGAGCGCGTCATATGCGCCGAGTGCAATGATTAGTTATAATTTAGACTGCAAAAGCATCGACTGCTTCTGTCTTTCACGCAAAAGGACGACGCGTGACAGCCAACGGAATACTTCTAAACTCATTCTTTTATTCTGTAATTCCGATGACTCTGATTTCCATATCACAAGTTTTTCTGCGCTCACTGTGGCACGCGCTTTACCCCTTATTTATTTGATTATTTTTCTTTTCATTTTTTTTTAGCGGATGCAAATTTATTGACACCGGCGAAAAGAAAGAGGGGTCGACCGAGAATAGACAAGACGAGCCCAGAGTATTTAGCCAACTTGGCGGCGAGAAAACAGGCTAAAGAGATGGGTACGTTACCATAGACAACAAGATATTGATTGACCGTAATCAATAAAAGTTTTTTATTATAATTTCATCCAATTAGGTTGATTTTGCAATCAACACTTCAAAAACTTTTTTTTCGAGACTTCGTTGGCTTCATAATAAAGGTTGTTCGTATTGGTAGCTATTAAACTCCCTAAAGCTTTTATGATCATTATGAAATAATAGTGTTTAATTCAAATATACTACACTTTTAAATATTTTGTTTGAATAAATAATCGTCGTCGTCGTCTCAGCCACATAACACTCACTGCTGGGTATGGGCCTCCCCTAAAAGGGGAGGTTTGCTACAATCGCCACGCTTGGCAGGCGGGTTGGCGATCGCAGTATGGCCAAGTTTGTAGGAGACGCTGCTGCCCGTCTCCTGAAGACTGAGTCCCTTAGTCGCCTTTTACGACACCCACGGGATGAGAGGGGGTAGTGCTATTCTAAGCCGACACTACACAGCTAAATAATGAATAAATAATAATATACTAAAAGTAGAAATGAAAGATTATTGGAAATATTTCGTCACAGGATGTTTTATCGAAACACCCTTCGCCGATAAAACGTTTCGCCGAAATGACTTTAACTCATTGGGTTAATTTATTTAGACTTATATTATAACCGAAACAAAGCGCAAACCGAGACAGCGTTAATGGAACATATTAAAGTTTCATATTATTTCGGCTTAAATGACGAAAAATTTTTATTTTTAACCGACTTCAAAAAGAAAGAGGTTCGCGTTCTTAAATTTATGAATATCACCGATTCTCTTGACATAATGTTGGCATCACTATTTTCAAAAGTTTAGTTAAACGATATCAAACTGATAATTATAATAAATAAAAAGGTGAGAACTGGAGTAACGAAGTCATAATGTATTAATAATCTATACTAATAATATTATATAATAATATTATAAAGCTGAAGAGTTTGTTTGTTTGAACGCGCTAATCTCAGGAACTACTGGACCGATTTAGAAAATTCTTAGACCATTAGAAAGCTACATTTCTCCCGAGTGACATAGGCTATATTTTATCCCGATATTCCCACGGAAACGGCACCACGCGGGTAAAACCTCGAGGATCCGCTAGTAATATAATAAAGATAGCGAGAAAGTGAAAGAGAGAGTAAGATAAGTATTAAACTAGAAAAAAGCATCTTGTCTCATGTCGCCCTGACGGGATTAGAACCCGCATCCTTTTTTTTTTTTTTTTTTTTTAAGTGAGGGGAATCCAGTCTTTACAGATACCAATCGGTTATGCTGGGGTCACCTAGGATACCTGAACAGGCACCCTATCCCTCGCCACCCCCGTTGCCCCGGCGATCCTAATAGGATCGGCAGGGTTACGGGGTAGGTCTCACCCACTCACGATCCTCCACAGGGCCAAGGGCCGGATGGGGGATCGGAACTGGGGAGGGACACCCGCCTCGCAACCCTCCGATCCGTCTCGAAAGACAGATCGGGGGACCGGGAGGGGGGGGCACTACCAGCTAAACCCCTCACTTATGCCCTCTACTATAAACCTCGGGTCTGTGGGATCGCGGTTACACTCACCAAGAACCCGCATCCTAGGGAATTCGGCCCAGAGCACTGGGCATTGGGCACAGTATGCAGAGGAGCCACGGATTAAAACTTGTAAAAATAGACAGGGTGGGAATTTAAAACGGGCCACGAAGGCCAGGTACCTTAAAGGCGCGCTCTAGGCCAAAAGCAAAAGTAATAACTGCAACGGCTAACTGCAAAGTAAATGCTGCCTTATTTCTATGAGAAATAAGGCAGCATTTACTATATAATTCTCCGGCCCCATTCGGCCGGTCCGGAATGAAGAAATAAAGGAAATTCTTTTTTAAAGGATATTTAAAGGTTATTTACAAAAAATATATAACATAAGCCCTGCCTTATCTATAGTGTAATTATACTAAAATGTTCTAAGCTTCATTTTATTGTATTACTTGAATACTAGCAGTTTATCGTGTTAATTATAGTGGTTTGGAGGCAACTTCGCTATTTTTTTCTATCGAGAAAATTTAATGCAATCGTGTTTTTGAGTAAAATAGTCACTAGTGTTAGTCCTGTAGTTTGCTGCATCTTAATTTGAAATTAAGTTTTTCATTAATATTGATATTACAGACGATCATGTAAAGCAATTTTCGTTGGCCTATAGCGGGCCCTTAACCGTTGTAGCTACATGAAAACTTTCTTAAGAAACTAACCTTAACTTTTTCACGGATTTTGAAAAAAAAAACAGTCAGCATTTTTAATTTTTATTTTTAATAAGATTTTTGATGCTAATCGATCCTGTTGCTTGTGAGATTCAAAACGGTCTTAGACACCAACTGAGGTATGGTACTAGAAAAGTCAGAAACCACAAAAAAGTGTTTCCACATATTCGCTAAGAAAATAAGTTCCATCAACGAAGGTACTCGTCGGTGAAGCGGATACGGTGGCGCGTGACGCGAGCGCGGGAAGAGTTTTTTGCAATTTTCGCCATTTCTGACTTTGTAGTACTCATACCTCTGTGGTGTGTTACACCCATATTCTAAGTCGTTCCTCCAAAAGTTACTCGTCCTCGACTTAACGAAACCTCATTGAAAACCTCTTCGAAATACTTCTCGAAATCGGTATTCTAAGTCATAACTTCGTAAGGACCTGGAGGAGCCAAAGAGTACGTAGCCACTCCGTGTTAGGCCTAGCGCACACTACCATTTTTACCCACGACGAGGTTGAGTCGAGTGTAAAAAGTTTCTGAGGAACGACTTAGAATATGGGGGTTAGAGTGTTTTGATCCTCATGAGAAAGGGGATCGTCTGGCATAAAACATTTTTTTTTTCAAAACTGACCATTTTCTGCAGACTGTATATTTTTTTTTTCAAAATCCGTGAATGCAGTTCAATATTTTTCTAAAAATTAAGGATGGTTTCCTAAGAACTTTTCATGTAGCAGCAACGGTTAATGCCCTTACTGACCCGTTTTAAATTTCCACCCTGTTTAATTAAAAGTATTTATCCATATCCATACAAATAATAGTACACGTCAAATATGTTTGTGTGCGCTGTTGAATTCATTAATGACTAGCGGTTACAACCCGATACTCGGGTTCGTCGATCGACGAAAAATTCCAAATTATGCGAAAATCTTTAATTGCAGTTTGTGATCATCACGTTTAACATTTTGTATATTTTATAGTTTTCGGAACAAATAGACTCGAGTACCTTTAATTTGATACCTTACTCGGCCGCGTACTACGCGCCAAAGTCCCTATCGAGTCGTCACAAATTTTGCGAACCTGAATTAAGTATATAGATAATTGAAGTAAGTTAAAAATAAAATAGGGATAGTATGCGAAAGAGACATTCTGAGAAATGGACATTTTGCGACAAAGACGACGCTATCCGCCTCTGTGGTCTAGTTGTCCAACCGACCCAGACCCAGGGGACCCGGGTTCGATTCCCAGCGACGGTACATATTGTATTCAGTTCGGTCGGTGATAGGACTCGTTGTAAGTCCGCTGGCTAGCTACCACCATCTTATCTAAGTCTGACGCCATAACAGCATTGTTGTGTTCCGGCAGTTAGAGATAAGATAGCCAGTTCCTCAATGATTGTGGATTCCGGGAGAGGCTTGCTTCCATGTTCAGCCTTATCAATACTTAACATCAGGTATGATGAAGGCTAAGAGTCTCCCCGTCGTTAAGGCGATACTCGAAAAATATATGCTGAAGCGAGATAGCAATGAGAAAACGACGCACGGGAGCGAGACCGATTTTGCAGATCAGGCAAAAAAAACACAAAATCACTTCGTATTAAAAAACTACAGCGATTTGAAAAAAAAAGCTTTTATACGATCCTAAATATTATTGGTGTCCACTTATTAAACCAATTTTAAATAGTGTAAGTAACCCCATTTAAGAATAATATTGAATTTTCGTAATTTTTAGAGGTCTTTTCGAAAAGAAAAAGTGTCGAGGCAAAATCATAAAATCGTGTTTTTGAAACTATACGAATGTAAATAAAGGTATGAAGAAATATATATGTTACTAGCTGTGCCCCGGGGCTTCGCTCCCGTGGAATTTCGGGATAAAAAATAGATAGTAGCCGATTCTCAGACCTACTCAATACGCTCACAAAATTTCATGAGAATCGGTCAAGCCGTTTCGGAGGAGTATGGGAACGAAAACTGTGACACGAGAATTTTATATATTAGATTACCAGATTTGTAACAACTGTAACCGTGCCTTATTTATATCAAAAAGTCCATACTTTTTCCGAGTAGCGCCTTAAAAAAAGAGACATTCTGCGAAAGAGACCGGTTGCGACCAGTGGACATTATGAGATGTGGACATTCATTCTGTGTCTGAGCCAGAGAAAGGTAGAGTTATGAAGTAAGTCAGATATACAGTGGTGGTCATGTAGTTAACGACACTAGACGATTTTCATACAATCGAGGTAACTTTGGAGCCTTGGTTTTCTGCCAAGGGTTGGCCGAGCTGTAATCTGATAATGGCCATACAAGGAGTGAATGGAGGAGATCCAGATTGCTATACAAACCCAACTGATCTGATCAACACTGTAAAAGATGAACAAATTTGAGTTTTGTTTCAGAAATTCCATACATTTTTCTGCTATTTGTGTCACACATCTCTTAGAATGTTGATCAGATCAGTTGGGTGTGTATAGCAATTTGGATCTTCTCCATTCACTCCCTGGATGGCAATTATCAGATCACAGCTCGGTCAATCCTTGACAGAGAACCAAGGCTCCAAAGTTACCTCGATTGTATGAAAATCGGCTATTGTCGTTAATTACTTGACCACCACTGTAACATAACAAAACTTATACTACCCCATTCCTCACCTACCCAATTGTTGCAGCGGCGGTGATGAACAGTCGCGCCGCGTCCAGCGACAGCGGTGAAAAGCGCAAAAGGGGAAGACCACGCGTGGACAAGACTAGCCCAGAGTATCTGGCTAGAAAACGCGCTAGGGAACTAGGTAAGTTTGTAGTAATTTTGGGTAGTTGACCAAAACTTGGATATGATTGGGTCAAAGGTGAGATACAGGGTCCGGCAAACAACTTGATCAATGCGCGGCGAGACAAAATAAGCGTAGTAGGGAGTTGGGTAAGTATAGTAGTTTGTCATCATCATCATCATTGTATCATCATCGTATCATCTCGTAATTAACAGTCGTGCGGCGTCCAGCGACAGCGGTGAAAAGCCCAAAAGGGGGCGACCACGCGTGGACAAGACTAGCCCCGAGTATCTGGCTAGGAAGCCGTTATCTGGCGAGTAGCGAGCTAGAGAGCTAGATGAGTTTGGTCATTGTAGTGCTTCTTCATCGTCACCATCACCATCTCATCATCATCAAAAGGCCACGAGTGGATTAGACCAGCCCCGAGTATCTGGTTAGGAAACGGGATAATGAGTTGGGTAAGTTTATCATCATTATTTTATTTATTTATTGTTTATTGAGGAAACATACAGTATACTTAAAATAAAAAGCTAATACTTTAACATTATACATTATAATAATCAAAATTGCTGTAATTTCAATTATTTTTGTATTAATTTTTCTAGCATGTACTTTAGAATAATCAAATGTCGTATTCAGCTATTATCGGAATGCAAATTTAACAAGATTTATTAATTGATGAGTTGTTAGACGTAAGCTACGATTTGTATTCTGTTGCTGTACCATAAAAACATAAAAATATGTAAAGAGGAAAGAGTTGATTTTTTGTTTGTTTGCATTGAATAGGCTCTGAAACTACTGAACCTGGTTATGAACATAGGGTACTTTTTATCCTGATATTCCCACGGGAACGGGAACCACGCAGGTGAAACCGCGAGCGGATGTTTGTAGATTTTGTGTTGTGATGTGGTGTGCTGCCAAAATAAATGTATTTTCTATCTTTCAACGTCTCTAGGAGTTTTTCATCTTTCAGTTTAAGCACGACCATAGCCGACCTAGCGATATGATGTAGCAATTTATCGAGTTTACCTGACAAAAGTTTTGACAGCGATGCTGTCAAAATGTCATTTTGACAGATAGTCAAAATGAGATAAAACGCTATATTAATGATATGATATGATATTTTAACCGCCTCTGTGGTCTAGTGGTAACAACCACCGGTATCAGACCCAAGGGTCCTGGGTTCGATTCCCAGTGGGGGGTACATATTGAATTTATAAGGTTTGGTTGGTGTTAGGACTTGTTGTAAATCCACTTGGCTAGCTACCACCATTTTATTTAAGTCTGACGCCATTACAACAATGTTTTCAGCATTGTTGTGTTCCGGCAGTTCGAGATAACATAGAGATAAAATAGCCAGTTTCTCAGTGGTTGAGGATTCCGGGAGAGGTTCGCTTCCATCTTCGGCCTTATCAATACTTAACATCAGGCCCAATTCAGTTAATGCTTAGTTACTATTCCAATGATGTTTCAATGGTAGTCCTGTTTTGACACAGTTCTTTTTACAACAGTGTAAATAAACACTACTATTGACGACAGACGATTTTGACAAAAATTTAGCAGAATTGACCCCTAGGTATGATGAAGGCTAAGAGTCTCCCCGTCGTGAATAAAAAAGAAGTTTGTTTTAGATTTTGTAATTTTTGCATTTTTCAATGCTATTTTTATACTTAAGTCTCGGTAGCTCAGCGGTTAGAGCATTGGACCGGATTTCCAAAGGTCGCGGGTTCGATTCCCGTCTGAGTATTCACTTGTGGCCGAGTTAATTTTTTCCAATATTTTTCTATTTAAAATTTACCATAAGTTTGTTTTAAATAAACTGTAAATATTTATAATGATAAACGAGACGACGACGTGAGTGAAAATGAATTGTAGCGTTTGTAATTATGTTCTTTTACTCTGTTTTTTACATTTACTCTTTTAAAAAAGTAGGTAAATAGAACTTATTTGCATTTAATGTACAGACAGAACAAACATTATTTTAATTTATATTGTCACTAGCGGCTGCCCGCGTTTCTCCCGCGTGGTTCTCGTTCCCGTGGGAATATCGGGATAAAAAGTATCCTATGTTACTTAATAACCAGGCTATCTTCTATCTGTGTACCAAATTTCATCCAAATCCGTTCAGTAGTTTCGGAGCCTATTCAATGCAAACAATCAGACAATCAAATCTTTCCTCTTTATAATATTTATATAGATAATCATTACTTGCAGAAAAAACACCGTCAGAGTAAAAATAAAAACATTACTTTTGCAAATAAAAAAAATCCCCGTTGTAGAAAAATTGTAACGAGTCAATTTTGTTTTTTTTTAGAAGCGTTGGAAAGAAAGGCGAAGAGAGAATATAAACGCCGCGGCACTGCAGGTTAGTAATAGATTTTAGTTTTTAAGACACATGATAATAAAGTCCAATTTAGCGCAATAAAACATCATAATCTGTTCCGATTGTAAAATATATATTATAGGTCTTCGAATTATTATAATAAAGGTACAATAGATGAGTAAATACAATAAAAAAAAAATATTTTAGAAAAATAAGAAATTATACAAAGAATATTGACTGGGGATAGTTTATTTTTTCTAGTAAGTATATTTTCTTGTTTAATATTTATCACATAAAAATGGCATTGTAAAATGCAAAATTAAATTGTTGTAATTACATGGCTGTTTCATCTCAATCGATAGTCAAACATTTGTAAAACTGTTTCTTTCGAATGCGAGGATATTTCTCTCATTGATGAAACGACGGTGGCCAACACCGTAGAAAGGTGAATATACTAGAAAAATTCGACGTGTCCTCATAGGTCTCTGTAGCATAATTGGTTAGTGCATTGGGCCGGATTCCCAAGGATGCTGATTCGAATTCCGTCAGAGCGACATGAGACAAGTTGCTTCTAGTATATTTTCTTGTTTCATATTTATCAGATCAACAACAGGTTCATTAAATCGCTTGAAACTTTGTTACATTATAGATTAATCGTATAAAAACTGAACTCGTAATGAGAACAACCGGCAAGAAACTCGTCAAGGGCTATTTTTTTCTCCCTGTTTTATTTAATACAGTGTCGTCAAATTGAAAAGTGACCTTAAACACATGGGTAAGATCAATTTTTATCACAAAAAATACTACAATAAAAGTACATTTTATGGTTATCCTAACCGTAAACAATTTGCAACTGGCAAGGAAGGACTTACCATACATTATAAAATATCTCGCATTACAAGATTGCTGTACTGCAGCTTGTGACGTACATACAGGTCAATAGCAATTTATTTTAGATGAAAATATTTAAGCTCTAAGCACAATGTTAAGCCAAGCATACTGAAGTAGACCCATTACCGCTGGCGGCACACGTTCACGAGCATGACGCATAAACCAGCCATCGCTTCGCTACTACAGTATGAAAATGTCACAGTAATGACAGCGACAAAACTGGTTGCTAGATGATTTTTTGTTAGATAATCAACCTTCGGAACAGACTATGATCGTCAAATCAGCGCTATAAAAACACATTTTGACAGCTACTTCAACCAAATGAAAGTAGCTCTTATGCTAAAGTTGTAAGGCTTATATTTGAATAAACACTATTATCAAACGTATTTTTTACTACATTTGTAAATAATCACAGCAACAGTGGTGTGGTTTTGTACACTTTGGTCACTAAACACGTGTGGTGATCAACCATTTATATATCTGTACTAGTTATTTCTCGCGACTTCTTTCGCGTTTCAGTCAAATCCCTAGGGAACATTTCCAAAATCCGTACATCCGTTATTGCGTGATGTGAAACAAATATCTCAATTTTGAAACTTTTACACTTATAATATTTGTAGGATAAATAAATGTTTGAGTTTTTTTATTTTATTAATGTTTTTAATTATTATTAATTCTCAATGTTTGTTTAATACCCAAAGAATTCGTTTTGTTTTGTTTTTACATTTCATTGAAAATTTAAAAAATTGTTTTTTTTGAATTTTTTAGATTAAGTTAAATTGCGATATCCTAGCAGGGTTCATGTTATGGTACTGGCTTTATATTATATACCACCATTGTAACCACATGATTGCAATAAACTCTTTGAATTGAGTTGAATGTTTAAACAGATATATAAATGGTTGATTGTGTGATATTCAATAAACTCTGTGGTTAATATTCTTTATGGTCCGATAGTCTATACTTGTCTTATTAAAGAAAATGTCATAAAATATTGTTTCTGAACTGTGACAAGTATAGGCAAAGGAATCTTTTAGCCTATTCCAATATTAAATAACCCTTAATTTTAAAGTCAAACAAAAATGTATTTTGAAGTCAATAAAAAGGATTTTTTTAATTGTCACCAATATCAATGATACGCCGTTTTTTACTATGTCAAAATACATTTTTGTTAAGAGTCGTTACTTTGGAATGTAAACAATTATGTTTATGAAAAATATAATATATACTAAATGTTGAGTCTAAATTACAATATTAATTTGACCGAGCAGTAGTAAAAAAATAAATAATAATAATTATTTTTTATGATTTTTGAATTTTTGCATTTTTCAATGCTATTTTTATACTTATGATAAATTTTAAATAGAAAAATATTGGAAATAAACTAACAAATGGAAAAATTAACTCGACCATACGTGAATTCTCAGATGGGACTCGAACCCAAGACCTTTGGAAACCCGGTCCAATGCTCTAATCACTGAGCTACCGAGACTTACACCCATATTCTAAGTCGTTCCTCCAAAACTTACTCGTCCTCGACTTAACGAAACTTCATTGAAAACCTCTTCGAAATACTCCTCGAAATCGGTATTCTAAGTCATAACTCCGTAAGGACCTGGAGGAGCCAAAGAGTACGTAGCCACTCCGTGTTAGACCTAGCGCACACTACCATTTTTACCCACGACGAGGTAGAGTGGAGTGTAAAAAGTTTT
Source organism: Chrysoteuchia culmella (assembly GCA_910589605.1). Taxonomy (NCBI): domain Eukaryota; kingdom Metazoa; phylum Arthropoda; class Insecta; order Lepidoptera; family Crambidae; genus Chrysoteuchia; species Chrysoteuchia culmella. The sequence goes on along the minus strand of OU342670.1, from coordinate 11,185,539 downwards.
GGAGGAACGACTTAGAACATGGGGGTTAGTCTAGGTCGAAGGAACAAACGAAGTCGAAGAAGTCTCGGTAGCTCAGTGGTTAGAGCATTGGACCGGATTTCCAAAGGTCGTGGGTCCCATCTGAGAATTCACTTGTGACCGAGTTAATTTTTTCCCATATTTTCTCATTTATAATTTATCATAATTATTATTTTATCAATGTCAAACATAAAGCTTAAGTAGGTACTTTTAAATCGTCCTTTCTTTATGTATTTGTTTACATTTGAAATTAACGGCTTCTTAAATTTCACTAACACGGTTTCAGTCATCTACCCCATCACTTAATCATTATTAAAACACCACATTGTCTTTGGTAATTTACACCTGATCATAAATACTATAGAAAATAGATAAAGGTGGTATTCCACTAATCCAATATCTTGGTCCAATGTTAAGGTCAAATATTTGATCAAATTTCTTTGACGTATTATTCAAAGTATATAACTTTGTCCAAGATTTTGCGTAGTTAAATGTTAAGTGAAGGACATGTTCCAATTTGGGCCACGTCTATGTACACCAAAGATAGGGAAAAATTTACTGATTCTGAGAAAAATACAAATTATTTTATATAATGCACGGTTATGTGGTTATTAATAAAAACAAATCTATATTTTTTACTCGAAATAAGGCGTCAAATATTCGACGTTTTTAAACTCGACGTTAAAAACGTTGTGTTTTTGAATTATATTTATTGTTCCTACCAGAAAACAAAGTGATTTTAAAGAAATCTATATTAATATTATAAAGCTGAAGAGTTTGTTTGTTTGAACGCGCTAATCTCAGGAACTACTGGACCGATTTAGAAAATTCTTAGACCATTAGAAAGCTACATTTCTCCCGAGTGACATAGGCTATATTTTATCCCGATATTCCTACGGGAACGGTCACCACCCGGGTAAAACCGCGAGGATCCGCTAGTTTAATAATAAGTTTATCGTGTTTTAACTTCTTTTGGTTTACTGTACACGGACGTGGCCAAGACTTCATAAATTTTTGGACATCACCTTTTATTCAAACAGTATCAATAGCATGTAAGTGAAATAAACTTAGATCAAATATCAGTATTGCAAGCACATTTGATGACACACAGCCTCCTCTATTGTCTTACAAGCCATGCTATTAGGTTCGGCAACATCGCTTTTAAACCTAGACATACGAAATTGCAACGTTTTGCGACGTTGCCAAACCTAATGGCTTGTTATAATAGAGAAGGCTGTGGATAAACTTATCCAATTTCTTCGATCAAATGTACATTGGACCAAGATAATGGCTCAGTGGAATACCACCCCACAGTACATTTACTTAGCAACCTCTGTACAGCGCCATCTGAGCTGCCATAGCGGCATGACTTGACTATTTTGTTTATTGGTCCTACCCCCTACCATGAACACCACTATATCACGTGATATACAGGGTGTCAAAAGACCAATACCGAAGCCTTAATATATGCGTAGTGTATATCAAACTAAATAAGAATATATAAAAATAATTGCTGGGAAACGATTTTAATTTGTCGTTTTAAAAAATCGTGTGCGTGTGTCTAGAGGGTACGAGTAGCGGTCTTATAACTTTAAACGATAATTACTACGACTTTAACAGAAGCATTCCGCCCCAAAGGCCATCAATTTTTTTTATTTTTTATTTTTTTTTATTGTAATAGGGAAACATACAGCTTAATATTACACTCATTAACAAAAAATATTAAGTTTGTACATAGGCTAACACAGTTTCCACTAAAGTAAATATACAAAAGTTGGGTATACACTTTCTTCAACAAAACCATAGTGCAACAATATAGATACAATAACTTAGTAATAATGAATAATGTTTTAGTAACAATATCTAACAATTAAATTACAATGACGATATGCATTCAACGGTTACAAATACACTTTTTAACTTTCTTCTCGCTATGTGTCCCGCCCACTGCCACGACAGCTGAGCAATCCTTCGAGCGATTGCAGTTACTTTAGTTCTTCTACGGATCTCCTCATTTCTGATTCGATCATAGGGAAACGCTGGGCATAGCTCTCTCCATTGCACGCTGGGTGATCTTGAGCTTTCTTATCAGACCCATAGTTAGCGACCACTTTTCACTGCCGTAAGTCATCACTGGCAACACACTGGTCATAGACTTTCATCTTGAGACACAGCGGTAAGTTGGACGCGAAGATTTGACACCTATCAAGATGTTGTATATATTATTATGTGAGTGGCTCGGTGAAACTTTGCTTGCGTGATGTAGGTTTCCATACATGTACTTTGTATCCCATACTGAGTTGTCAGCGCCATCTGTTGTCACGGTAGGTAAGTTCCGTGTGTAGTATTAATGTACGGCGTCAAGTATGTGCCGCCACACACCCATTTTTTTTACGTAAAATGAAAGTCGTTTCCCAGCAATAATTTTTACATAATCTTAGTTTGATGTACAGTCAGCAACGAAACTTACCGAACAAAATAACGTTACAAAAGACTCTTGAATTGTACATAAATTACTGAACATAGTTAGAAACAAAATTCCATTTATATTATAAATTTCCATAAGTAGCTATACAGTATAGTTCCAAAAGTGGCCGGACATTATATTTTCAAAAGTGGCTGAACAGTAGGCTTAAAAAGTGGCTGGACAGTAAACTTCCAAAAGTTGCTGGACAGTAAATTTCCAAAAGTGGCTGGATAGTAGACTTCCAAAAGTTGCTGGACGTAGTATCGTCTAAAACTGATTTGTTGATCATGACCGAACCAATTTTCGAATTTAGACTGATGACAATCACCGAAAAAAGAACAGCACTGTCATTTAATACATTTGTCTCTTTAATTTTGGTCATGACATCATTGACATGTCATTTGTTTATGCCAGCCTCTCGCTTCTTACACTTTTTTACTATTTTAGATTTTAACCGACTTCAAAAAGAGGAAGTTCTCAATTCAATTGTGTTTCACGACATTTATGAATAAATTTTACAAATTATTTTCTTTAATGGATAAGTTACACTCCAAGGACTGGTGGCTTTATTCAGGATTGTAGAAGTCAGTTTTATAAATTTTCAATTTAATAGTTTTACTTTTTCGCGGTTCAAGGTTTTTTCAGGGTGTTACTTGTAGATCGATCCTATAGCTCTAATTCATACCCATTGAAATATTTGATAATAAAATGACTGAATTCAATTATTAATATCTACTTACGTCTATAACATAATTTATTTATTTTTTGTTTTATTTTATTTCCTAGATATCGTGTTCTCAGAAATGCGTTTCGATCGGACTGTAAGATCGAAAATATTGTTCTACCTATCGAATATTTATGATGATTGTACATTTATTTATAACCTTGACTGTACTAAAATGTTCAGCGACTTTTGAAGATGACTGTATCAAACATGATATTTAAATGATTTACCTTATTGCCTTAGTTATAATTACTCATGTGTGTTGACAGTCGGGCTTATCAAAATCGAGTCCTACACTTCCTATTTTATGTAATAAAGAGTTTTCATATTCCTAATCTTCCTAGCCTTCTAGTTTATTACAAGAGTTTTTCCGTTGAACTGTTTGTTTTCTATTAAACCTTTTTTTTACAAGAAGCTATTCTACTTTTTAAATTGCACATTCCACGAACATTCTCTCTATCTTTTGTTTTTAATTCTGTCAATATAAGTGGTTTACATCTGCCTACAGTACTGCAATCGCTACTTAGAGGAGATTATTGTAAAAAATAATTATGTTCAGCAAGTTTTGCGTAGTATACATATCAGTGGATTTATGTAGTCAAACTTGTTCAGCAAATTTTGATATTTACAGATCAGGCTAATTATGTAATTAAACGTGTTCAGCTACTTTTGTAAAAATAATGTACATCGATCTTTGGTATTCCCAAATGTCTACAGAGATTTGTACAACAGCCTGTTCAGTTACATATGAACCTTTATAGTGTGCAGGTGTTTTGAAAATTTGGATGTGTTCATGGACTTTTATTGCTGACTGTACACTACCATATATCACGGCTTCGTTATAAGTCTTTTAACGGCTTGTAGTAGTGAAATCGTTCACTTCATGCCGCTTGGGACGCTGGTCGCTTCCAGAATAACCTAAGGCTAAAAGTATTGTAACTCACTAGTTTCTATAGTATTTAATCATACGCACTACACTAACATCAAGTGTATATTCAAAATTTTTCCAAAAACCCATATTCAAAAACTTCTTCAGCAAAACCGGTGACCAAACCTACCGTGAAAGTAGCACAGCGGATTAAAAAACTCCAGACCGGTAGAAAACCGGTGGCTACCGGTACCAAAACGACTGGTACCGGTACCAAACTTACCGGTACCGGTACCAAGGTCGGTACTGGTATCAGAAAGGTGCAGAAGATGACGAGAAAAGTAGCCGATAAGCAAGCTCTGATACGGCGGAACACGAAATTTATTAAAAGAAAAGGTAAAAGTTGGTTCTATCACGAGTTTAAAAACTATTCTTGGTACCGACTATGACTATACTAAAGTAAACTACACTGGGTTGCAAAGAAATCGAACCACTGCGTTATTTTCATACAATTTAAGTGTATATTTGCAAAAGGGTGTTGATTGCGAGGTCAAATGTTCAAATAACCAACATGCATTTAAAAAAAACTGAAAACAATTCTTGATTTCCTAAAATTTCTGTGATACAAATGTTTAATTTTGATTCCATATAAAGAAGTCTCTCCGCCTCTGTGGTCTAGTGGTACAACCACCGGTATCAGACCCAGGGGTCCCGGGTTCGATTCCCAGCGGGCGTACATATTGTATTCGGTTTGGTTGGTGGTAGGACTTGTTGTAAGTCCGCCTGACTAGCTACCACCATCTTATCTAAGCCTGACGCCATAACAACAATATTTTCAGCATTGTTGTGTTCCGGCAGTTTGAGATAAGATAGCCAGTTCCTCAGTTGAGGATTCCGGGAGAGGCTCGTTTCCATCTTCGGCCTTATCATTACTTAACATCAGGTATGATGAAGGCTAAGAGTCTCACCGTCTTTCATAAAAAAAAGTAGGAAACCGACGGGGGGGGGGCTATTACCTATCTTTGCAACAGCAACGAGACAGCAGAAATTGCGCGACAATTCCTTTACGTCACAAACGATGAACTACAATGTGCATTCATTTAGTTCCTGTTATTGCTACCAAATTGTTTTTAGCGCTAGCTTCATGGCAACACGCGGCGTCTCACTCTCGCAACTAGGTAGGAGCGCGAGAGAGTGACGCCGCTATACGAACCATCAGCGAGCGATTAGCCACCAATCACATACGTGATACGATTTTTATTTTGACGTTCCGCAGCGATAGCGCGATATCTGCGTTATAATTCCTAATTTTTTGGTTATAGCTCCGCGGATTGAGAGAATTTGTTTTCCTTACTTTGCACAAAACTGTAAGTTTTCTTGAATATTTGGGACGTTTTTTTATTTATTTAGGACAACTAACAACTGGACAAGGAGATTACATACACAATGTTAATAGATTATTTTAAGTATTTGTACAGTCAACACCGTTATTCAAAAATATTTGTTTGAAGTTTTCAACTTAAATAACGTTTAATTTTTATTAGTTGACTAGGTACTATTACTTATGTCTAAGGTACAAAACTACACTTGTGTTCGTAAGTCAACTATTCGACTCATAAATCGACTTACAATTTTTTACGCAACTGTTTATACTTTTTCATAATGAGACTGTACAGTGAGTATGTTTGTATGAAAATAACGCAGTGGTTCGATTTCTTTGCAGCACAATGTATGTAGTACTTATTCAAAATATTTGATTCGGAAAAAATATGTAAAACACTAGTGGACGTCGTCGGTTTCACCCACGTTGTACCTGCAGGCTGATTATTAAACAAAAAATTACCTAGCAACCGGTTTCGACGCTGTCATGGCTGTCATATTTTCATAATGTATGGCAGCGACGATAACTGGTTGCAAGGTGATTTTTAGTGGAATAATCAATCCTCCGTTGTCTTCGGTATATCGGGATAAATTGTATGCCTCGTTGTCATCACTAATACGGTCCGTCTTACTAGAGAGCATGCCTACACAAACCGGTTTGCGCAGCTAACACGTAGCGAATTATCCCGGGCCTACACAAACCGGTTTGCGCAGCTAACACGTAGCGAATTATCCCGGGCCTACACAAACCGGTTTGCGCAGCTAAGACGTAGCGAATTATCTCGGGCCTACACAAACCGGTTTGCGCAGCTAAGACGTAGCGAATTATCCCGGGCCTACACAAACCGGTTTGCGCAGCTAAGACGTAGCGAATTATCCCGGGCCTACACAAACCGGTTTGCGCAGCTAAGACGTAGCGAATTATCCCGGGCCTACACAAACCGGTTTGCGCAGCTAAAACGTAGCGAATTATCCCGGTTACACGCTGCGTCTTACCTGCGCGAACCGGTTTGTGCAGGCATGCTCTCAAGTAAGACGAAGCGCGTAGCTGGGACATAAAAAATAAGAAACGTCAGTGTCACTATTCAAGATGCCAACATGACATATCGATACCTAATAGTTGCGAAAACTCGTAATAGAGCTACAGAGCCTTGCAATCGATCGAATAGATATGTTTCGATTTTGGGGTTTTTAATGCTGATACTTATGTAGTTTGATGCACGTATGACAATTTGATAAATTTATTTGTTATTATTAGTATATATTTGTCAAAAAATAAATGACAATATTGGTGTTAAATAATTGGATATGAAAAAATAAATTGTCTTGAGGTTAAAATAATAGAATTGATTTTTTTATTGTAAATGCATGGTAGATAAATTTTAAAATTTATTTTGTAAAGTAAGTCAATAAGAGATTTCTTTAAGTTTATAAGGCTTTATATGCAATGTATTGGCTTTAATTGAAATGCGGTTCAGGATTTTACGTTAAATTTAATTGGCATTTAAAAAAGAAAGAATTAATATCTCAATACCCTTTTAGCTTAAAAATGTTTCATAATTATTTAAATTTATACCAAAAATATTAAATACACATAAAAAGTGATCGAGAGATTAACAAAATATCAGGAGGGCGATTCTCGCGGCTTTGACATCTTGAATTCGATATTTTTCAATCCTTAATTTATTTATTAAAAATATAAGTAAAATCTCTACTACTTCCAAAATTCTTCGACAATCTTATAATGTTGAACATTGTGTTCAGTGAGTTTTGAATGGAATGGAATGGAATGGAAGATGTCCTGAATGGCTCGTAGGGGAAAAAAATTTTTGGACTATTCGAAAGTACTTATCTATAAGTCTATTTGAATAAAAATCTTTGACTTTGACTTTTTAAATATAGATTTATGGTTCCTAAAAATGTCGAATTTGAAATGTCGAAGGCGCGAGAATTGCCTCTCAGAACTTAGCTACACATTGCCAAAATCAAAAGGAGCTGAAATAATAAGATATTGTCTAATGTATTTAACGTAATGATAAAGGTGAAGTGAAAATGATGATGCTAAAGGCGGAAGCGAGCCTCTCCCAGAATCCTCAGCCACTGAGAAACTGGCTATCTTATCTCTAACTGCCGGAACACAACAATGCTGAAAACATTGTTGTTACCCCCCCGTTTCCACTGGCAAAACATTTACAAGAAAACATGTTGTAAAATATAATGCGGCCGCTGAGAGGATGACCAAATGGCTCTTGATAGGAGGTGTCAAATAATGCATTCTCTCAGTGGACGCGTTATACGTTTACAACATATTTCTTTGTAAATGTTTCGCCAGTGTTAACGGGGGCTAATGGAAACAGACTTTGTGTAGGACGTTTATACACGGGTAGTGTATTATTTATAAGCAATAACACTCCCTATAATAATTATGTGTCCTCTTTATATAGTAAATAAAAAAATGCTTACTCAAGAAGAAATGAGTTCTTTCTAGTTCATTATCATAATTCATTCATTCGCATGAAGTAGATTTACGCCCGAAATTAATAACCTATCTGTAGATATGGATTGGGCTATCTGAGATAGATGCCTAGGATATTTTTGTTAATATGACCACAATAACGACGGTTGTTAGGCAACTAAGGCGGTATCCTAGGCAACTAACTCAGACAACTATCTCAGATAGCCCTATACATATCTACAGATAAGTTATTCATTTCGGCCGTTAGTTAACAACTAACAATTTAGTTATTTACTAGCATGATTCTGTGTTGTGTGTGTATGTGTTTGTATACTAAACAAGCTTCTAGGTTAAAAATTAAGTCAATGCTTGATTCACTTACATGGAACGACAGTTTTTTTTATGCTGATTTAAAAGTTTGCTGCCAACAAATCGACTTTTAATTTCTATACAGGATGGAATGGTTGGACCTCAAAGCGGTGGAATATATGCTTCAATTCCAAGGACATTTTCAATAAACATTCCACCCTGTATAATATGACGTAGGATAATTTGATAAATCGAATTTTCGCGAAAATTCTAGGGATATTGCGAAAACACGGATAATTGGACAATGGTGACGACATTCTCAATCTTACTAGGGTTTTTGCGAACAAACGAATTGCGTTAGTAATATTAATGTTTACTTGTTGGCCAACTCTTTACTGTTAGGCATTGAGCTATTATATCATAGAAATATAAACCAAACAGAATAAGAGTTGGCCAAGCCAAAGTAAAGCGTATTCAATGTTACTAACGCAATTCGTATTTTCGCAAGTACTCTATCTTTATTCAGAAAGATTGAGAAATGTCGTCACCATTTCCAATTGTCCGTGCTTTCGCAATATCCCTAGGATTTTCGCGAAAATTCGATGTATCAAATATTCATACGCCACTTATATTGATTGAGTTATATTTCAGATTCGGCGGCGTCGTCGTCTACCGGCGATGGCACGCCGCGCGTCAAACGCAAATATACTAAACGAACGCCGAACGCCGAAAAGAATGACTTGGTAAGTTTGGTAGATTTTGTAAAGGTTTAAAGTAGTTTATTTCAGGTAGGATAGGAAATTAGAAATTTATTTATTTGCCAGAAAAATGCAGTATACAATAAAAGTTGTTACAGTCACAAAGTCCAAGCGTATTTTGACGACCTGTTTGGCGCAGGGGTACTAAGCCCACCTTCTGCGCCAGAGGTCCCGGGTTCGATCCCCGGACAAGACAAATATTGGTGTGCATGAACATGTCTATTTGTCTTGGTCTGGGTGTATGTATTTACAAAAAAAAAGTATATAAGTATGTTTATCCGTCATCTAGTATTCATAACACAAGTTCTTTATGAAACTTTACATGGACTAGATAATTGGCGTGGTTGTATGGTTTTTTTTAAATTAAGTTTAGACGTGCAAATTTATAATTATATTTAGAAGTTAATTAGCTTCATAATTTTAGACGTGCAAATTTATTTATTATATTTAGAAGTTAATTAGCTTCATAATCATGAGTTATAAAAACATTCTTTTTTATTTACAATTTGGTACATAGATAATAATAAATCACCAACTTAAAATAAAATACAATTAGCTTCTTTGGACCCATATTTTCAAGGCTGAGGCGAAGGCTGTTTGATTCCCAACAGTAAATAAAAAACCCCCCGCTTTCTTATCATTAGGATGCGAAGGTGGGGATACAAGGGGATATAATAAAGCCTCGAACGAGCTTATTCGCTGGGTATGCACGGGAGAGGCGTGGGATGGAATGCGTTTCCCATATTTTTGATATATTTGATGTATGAACTTATGTAAACCTGTATTTGCAATAAAGAACATTTGATTGATTGATTGATTGATTTTTATATAGGCCGAGTACTCCAGGCGAATCCAACGTTTCGAATCGCTCCTAAAAAAAGGCTACCTGGAGATAAACATATTTATGGGATACTTTTATTGCGCATAAACGAAATTGTAGTAACATATACATATATCTCCACTTTGCCGAATGCACACTGCCCTTAATGCTCTCCTAGTCATCTTTCCTGAACTAGATATTTTTTTTCATCAATGGAAATTGTTAATGACCACATGTTTGGAACACATTGAAAATATATGTAAATTTTTACATACTTAATAATTATGTAACTGGGTCTCCCGTTTAATTATTATAAATAAATTAATAAAATAAAAATAAATAATTCTTCAATTATTATTTACTTTATATTTTGTTGCAGACGCCGCAGACGGAACGAGTGAAAGGGAAACGGGGGAGGCCTAGGAAGGTGGACCAACTAGCAGCTAACAATAAGACGTCACAGCAACCCAGTAAGGAAACAACAATAATTAATAAAAAAAAATAACAGGTTGCGCTCCGGGAGTGCCAGCAGAATCGAAAACCGCTTAAACGAAACAGCAGGAGCAGGCTCGCAGGGGGATATTACTTCCTCTCCTACGCCGCGCCGGCGGTCTACTCTCTCTCCGTCTTACGAATTTTCGATCAGGTCACGTGTTCTGACGCGACTTTAACATTTTTTACCCATCCCAAAAATTTAAAACTCTGATGTGCATAACGCCGCTAAAGAAGTTTTCACTTCAAAAAAGAAGTTTGCATTATTAATCCTTTCTTATCATGATAAATCATAATAGAAAAATCAATACTAATATTATAAAGAGGAATAATTTGATTCTTTGTTTGCAACGAACAAACTCAATAACTACTTAACGGATTTGGATGAAATTTGGTACACAGATAGTAGATAGCCTGGTTATGAACATAGGATACTTTTTAACCCGATATTCCCTCGGGAACGGGAACCACGCGGGTGAAACCGCGAGCGGCCGCTAGTAGAAAATAAAGCCGACACAACTCACAAGTTATTCTAAGACGGCACACTGCAATCTCAAGATTCTCAAGTGAGCTCAAAGATTAATAATTGTCATTCATATGTCTGAAATATTAAACTTGTATGTTTTATTATTGTTTGATATTTATAACATGAAAATTGCATTGTCAAAAGCAAAATTAAAAAGTTATATATAGAATTTCTGTATGTGGATGGAATCAACACTTTCTGAACTAGAACTGGATTTGAGCAAATCATTGCGAAAAACAGTTTAAAGCAGGATTATTTTTACAGAGTGACATTGGCACCTGTCAAATTACTATATTGAATAAAAAATACGACTATAGTGGTTGTAACACCACAGGTGTCAGACCCAGAGATCTCGGGTTCGATTTCCAGTGGGGCACATATTGTATTCGGTTTGATTGGTGGTAGTACTTGCTTATTACAAAGCAGGTCGTCATCAGCAATTTTTAAAGTCCCCACTGCTGGGGCACTGGCCTTCCTTATGGACTAATAAGGAGAACGGGCCATGACCCACCACGCGGGTTCAATTGGTGGGTTTTAACGACTGCAAATGCAGCTGGGGCCAACCGCTTAACGTGCCTTCCGAAGCCCGTAGGACCTCGAAATAGTAAATTTTGGTCACCCATCCCGTGACCGACCATTGCGGAAGTTGCTTAACCTCAACATTGCGCCACGAGCTACAGTAGATATATTTACATACAGTCGTATTTCCCTTGATTCTACTTGTTTATTTCAGAGATCCGTGTGCGAAGCAACCTGATGCCCGTCAACACGGAACCCATCAGTCTCGACAGCGATGATGAACCGGATCTAGGTCAGTACGTTATTTAAATAGATAATAAACTCGAAACTTAATATAAGTAGTTTATTTACGACCGAAATTAATCCCTTCACTGACAAGCAGACATATTATAATTTATGACAATAAACGTTATATTGTGTCTCGTTCATAAATAAATAATAAATAATTCTCATGTCGCCCTGATGGGACTTGAACCCGCATCCTTGGGAATCCGGCCCAATGCACTGACCAATGGACAACATTTCATTTTCTATAAAGCACTAAAATAAAAAAACCATTTTGAGGTTTTAGTGTCATAAGCTCACAGTTTTTATTTTAGAATTTTCTGATCGGTAATTTGTGAGATATCAAATAAAAACTAAAAAGTGGTCCAAATCGAGAAAGTCAGACATTTGATCCTGCCATTCCTTTGTGTCTAGGATTAGACTCGTTGCAAGGTATTTTGCGTGAAATTAAAATATAAATCCTGATTTTCAAAATGTATAATGCGTTCGTTACAATGTTTAGCGTAGTTGAAGAAGGTAAGTAAGTAAGTGTCTCGAAATTTAAAATTATTACAAATGGCTGTATAAATGCGCACCCACGATTGGTGCCCTACAATATGGCGTTACCGTGGACGCTTCGGATTGGCTGCGTTGAATTATCGCGCGATAGTAGTTTTTCATAGATCATCATAGATGGCACCTCTGGTCCTCAACATGCCCCCGGCCTTGGAAGCACCAGCTTACGAAACCCTCGCTGCGTCGGTCAATGGCTCGTCACAAAAGAGGGGACAGATTCTGGTAACAGCGCGCCTAATGACACCAGAAGCTGTGCGGATGTCTGCCACTCTCACACGACCCATTTGCCATTTCAGTGGCGGTAGGTTATCGTCCTTGATAACAACAAGCGTATCCGGTTGTAAGTTGTTAATATTCTGCCTCCACTTGGTCCTTGTCTGCATCTCGGATATGTACTCCTTGCTCCACCGTGACCAAAAGTGCTGCCGCAGTTGTTCCACCCTCTGGTAGCGTGTGAGGCGGTGGACTGGCGTAGACTGCAGATCAGCAGCTGTCACAGGCGCTGTGAGTGAACGACCAACCAGGAAATGAGCGGGCGTGAGAGGAGCAAGGTCATGAGGGTCAGAGGATAAAGGACTCAGAGGACGAGAGTTGAGGACGGCTTCCACTTGTGTCAATAGCGTGGTTAACTCCTCAAAAGTGAGGTGTGCGTTGCCCACTACACGATGGATATGGTACTTGCATGATTGTACTCCTCTTTCCCAGAGGCCACCGTGATGAGCAGAGTAGGCAGGTATAAATTTAAATTTAATTTGTTGACTACTAGCGTATTCGAATATATCAGATGAACAATTATTTAAAAAGTTTCTAAACTCATTCATTAATCCTACAAAATTTCGTCCGTTGTCCGAGAAAATTACTTCCGGTTTGCCACGCCGTGAGATAAATCGCTTTAAAGCGAGTAAATATGCGTCGGACGACAGATTGCTGACAAGTTCCAAGTGTACTGCGCGCGTGACGAAGCATATAAACAAACATATATAGGCCTTTACAGTTTTAGCCCCCCGCCCGCTAATACGAACAATACGAACACTGGTCCCGCGTAATCAACTCCGCATTGTGCGAACGGATAAGTTGGCGTGATACGCTCAGAAGGTAAATTTCCCATAAGAGGAGTGACTACTTTACCTTTTAAGCGTTTACAAATAATACATTCGTGTATTACCTTCTTTGCGAGATCACGCCCCCTTACCGGCCACCAGCATTCGCGCAGCGCGAACAGCAGCGCCTGCTGCGCCGCGTGTAGCAGCTGCTTGTGCTTGTAGCGGAAGAGCAACACTGAAAAGTGATGTTTACTCGATATGAGTGCGGGATGTTTCTTGTCATATGTGAAGTGAGGTGAGTATTCGATGCGACCACCAACTCGTATTAATTTATCATTTCCAATAAATAAATTTAATTTACTCAAATTATGTTTTATTTTTAAGATTCCCGTTTTTGACAATGACTCATACTCGTCAGGAAATGACTCTAATTGCGATAATCTAGCTAATGTATTCACAGCCTCTCTCAATTCATCAACATCGAGCGCGCCGGTTTTTTTGTTGACCTTATTGCGCGCATTATATATAAATCGCAACACATACGCCGTTGCGCGCATCATTCGATTAAATTGAGAGAACCTGTGGAATGGGAATAGTGACGTACAGGGCTGCTGGTCTACCACCAACGTGTGTATACTCCTAGGTTTGAGTTCTGGAAGGTCATGCGTATTGATCTCAAAATTGCACGAGTTCGTGGTCGTTCCAGAACCAAATTCTGGATCGTGAAGGAATAACGGACCCTCCCACCACAATGACGCTATAGAAAGGTCAGTCAGGCCGACGCCACGTGATACGAGATCAGCAGGGTTATCCTTTCCACTTACATGCCGCCACGGAATTTCCTTAGCAAGTTCGTGAATTTCTGTGGTTCTATTTTGAACGAACGGTTTTAGCAGGTTAGGGGCCATACGTAACCATCCTAACACTATCGTTGAGTCCGTCCAAAAAGTAACGAGGTTAAAATTAAGTTGTAACGACTCGCGAACCTTGTTATAAAGACGAGCGCCTAGCAGTGCCCCCAGAAGTTCTAGTCGCGGAATACTAACAGGGTGTAAGGGTGCGACCTTGCCCTTAGAACACAATAACCTAACTGTTATCTGATTTGTGCTAATTGTGCGAATATATAAACACGTACCGTATGCTGTTTGCGACGCGTCTGTAAAAATATGCAATTCAATACTAATTGGACTATCGCCTACGACGTGTCGCGGTACACGTATATTAGTTAAAACGGATAGGTCACTGATAAACCGTTTCCACGCTCGCGTGACGTCACTGGGAACCGGATCGTCCCATCCTACTTTTAACAACCACAGTTTTTGTAGCAAAACCTTTGCGAGAATCACTACAGGACTTAGGATACCCAATGGGTCAAATATTTGCGATACAGTTGATAAAATTATCCTTTTCGTTAAAGGGGTAGAATTGTTTTGAAACTCTGTAGTGAAATAAAACTCATCAGTACAGTTAAACCACCCAATGCCAAGCGTTTTACTATGAACATTTTCATCTAACTTTAACTCCTTTGCACATTGGGGCATTATTGGCGTCAGCGATTGGTCAACATCGTTAAAATTAAATATCCACTTTCGTAGTGGAAAGCACCCCGATTCTAATGTTTTCGCGGTTTTTGCGCAAATTTCTAATAATTTCGTTTTATCATCGTGACTAAAAACCATGTCATCAACATAAAAACTGTCGTTTATTACCTGTTTGACGTCACAGTCATCACACTCGGCAGCTAATTGTTTTAAACAACGGCAACTTAGAAACGGTGCGGAAGCGGTTCCGTATGTGACCGTGTTTAGGCGGTAAACGCCAATGGGCTTTGATGAGTCATCGCGCCAAAGTATCAATTGTAAGTCCCTTTGATCAGGTGATACAAGTACCTGCCGATACATTTTCTCGATATCCGCACAGGCCGTGTATTTAAATTGCCGAAAGCGCAACAAAATAGCTAATAGGTCGCCTTGTATCGCGGGTCCTACTAACTGGATATCGTTGAACGATTTCCCACTAGTGGACGGGGCACTACCATTAAAAACGACGCGTAACTTAGTGGTAGTGCTATGAGCGCGGAAAACGCCATGATGTGGCATGATGTAATGCGGATCACCAAAGGAATCTACAGGTGTCATGTGACCTAATTTAATATATTCTCGAATAAACTCAGAATAAAGCCTTCTATACTCGGGCGTGCGATCAAGTCTTTTTTCTAATGCTAAAAACTGTCGTTCCCCTTGAGAGTACGTCTTACCTAAGGAATCAGCTGATTCTTTGAGTGGAATTCGAACGCAAAACCTGCCGCTAGTATCGCGTGTTGTATTAATTACGAAAGATTTTTCGCATTCCAGCTCATCATCACTAAGCGCATTCTGAACCTTAGGTAGCTCTTCAAGCTCCCAGAAGCGACGAAGTTGCAAATCTATCGACTGCGTTAAGTTACAATGAACGAAACTATTGCGTGTATTAATTATGTTTAACGAGCCCGACACTATCCATCCTAATTGCGTGTTTTGGAGGAACGGGCCGCTAGGTAAACGAATTTTACCTTCTATAAGTAAGTCCCAAAACCGATCAGCGCCTATCAAAATATCAATATTCTGGGACTCCAAAAAATGCGGATTAGCTAGCTGAACATTGTCAGGAATTCTGAACTGTGCGCTTTGTATGTTAACAGCTGGCAATGTTGATGTTATTTGCGGTAAAACAAAACACGTAATGCGTGTGGAGTAAGTATTTACGCGCGATTTTATTTCTATGTCACAAATCTGCGTTGACTGTGACACGGAATTTCCTACTCCCCGTATTACATGAGTGGACTGTATAACCTTAATATGTAGTAATTCGCAAAATGATTTTGTAATAAAGCATCGTTGACTCCCGCTATCAAGTAACGCGCGCGCTGTGTGATAGTTATGGTGTTTATCGGCAACTTCGACTATAGCGGTCGACAACAAAACAGGTTGCACACATAGATCACGGGTATCGGTATGCGCTTTATTTAATTGAATAGTTTCAACTTTATCACAAATTGTGGCGGTATCCGTATAACAAGGTGCGAGAGGCGCTGACGTCACGAGCAGCTGACTGCCCTGCGATGCGCTCGGGCCGCCCGTCGGCTTATTGATAACGGGACTCGCAGATAATAAGGCCGCGCTAGAAACTGCATTCAATTCGTCATTATGAATGAGCGAGTTATGTTTTTTATTGCATTTTCTGCAAGGTCCGAACCTACAGTCGTTCACCGTATGACCCGAACGCAAGCAGTTTTTGCATAATTTGTGCTTTACGATTAAATCTAGTTTTGAAGCTATTGTTAAATCTAAAAACTTTTCACAAGAATATAGTGGGTGCTTACCGTTACACATTACACAAAAAGACAACGTATTAACGCGGTGCTGACTAGTGTGCGCTTTATTGCTAGAAACATTGCAGTGAACTTTGACATTTTCGTGCGTGGATTGTTTTTTATTGTAAACATTGTGATAGTGATTACTTTTACTACTGTTCGAAACTAACAATGTCTCTAGCATGTCAGCCCTACGTTTTAAAAACTGGAGTAAATCATCAGTTTTCAAAGTTACCTTGGAGTCACTGTCATGATTTAAATATGATTGCGTGCATTTATATTGCTCCCATTCGCGCTCTGTGCTAGAATCTAACTTACTGACAACAATATAAATTATAAGTGTGTCCCATGAGTCTGTGGGCTCACCAAGCAATTTCAATGCACGCAAATTCCTTAAAATAGTGTCTATTAGAAGCCTTAGTGATGCAGGTGACTCTTTGGTAAGCTTTGGTATGGAAAAAATTGCCTTTACGTGATTGTGAATCAGTAAATTAGTGTTGTTGTAACGGTTAAGCAATAACTCCCATGCAATAGCGTAATTGGTGGCGGAAAACTCTAAGGAATCAATCACTAAGCTAGCGCTGCCTTTAAGTGATGATTTTAGATAATGAAATTTTTGTATGCTACTTATTTCTGTGGAATTATGAACAAGGGACAGGAAGGTGTCTCGAAACTCCAACCAATTCTCGTAATCGCCTCCAAATGTAGGTATTGAAACTGTAGGCAGTTTGACCGCCTGCTGTACGCCCCTACACTTAGAACCTCCAGCAACCGGCTCAGTGCCCAACAAACACTCGGCTCTAGTCAATAAGCTGTAATAACAGTCCTCAAACAAATCGCGCTGCGATAACTGGTTATCTAAGTCGCTTTCTGAAACCATTTCTTCGATTTGAGTTTGAAGACCGTTAAATTCAGCGTAAAGACCCGTAACGCCACGTACACGGAGTTTTAAATCCACAAGTAACCTCTCGGACAACTCTTTATTTGCTTCAACATTATCTAGGTAATTAGAAAATCTAGTTAACCTGCCCTTTACGGTGCCTCGCTTTCTAATTAAACTATTTAGCTCTGACGGCACATTAACACTATCAACCGTTAGTTTACAAGGGGACTTTGATCTTGCCCTCACTTCACTATCAGTGCTCATCTCGGTAGTCAGTGGAAAATAAGGAGTACTTACAGTTTATGGTGATCTCTGCGAATGCAGCCGGTACTAGCAACGGCTGATGATCACTCACAAAAGCGCAGGTATGAAGATGCACATAAGCACACTGGAATTGGTAAAATGCACACGTATTAACACAAATGGAAACCAGGGTTTTAGGGATATTGCGGATGGCTGGCCGTACCACTTTAGCGTCTCCTGTCTGTCGTCGAGATGTCCAATACATAGACTTGCGAGTCTCGATTGCGGCAGTCCTCTTCTCCTGGATTGGAAAGTATCCCGTGCGTATTTCAGGGAAGATGGAGTCGGATGGTTGCGCAGGTCAGCTGATCGACGAAGATCCAAATTCGGTTCAGAAGCTCCAAATTCGGCTCGAAGGTCCAAATGTCTAGGATTAGACTCGTTGCAAGGTATTTTGCGTGAAATTAAAATATAAATCCTGATTTTCAAAATGTATAATGCGTTCGTTACAATGTTTAGCGTAGTTGAAGAAGGTAAGTAAGTAAGTGTCTCGAAATTTAAAATTATTACAAATGGCTGTATAAATGCGCACCCACGATTGGTGCCCTACAATATGGCGTTACCGTGGACGCTTCGGATTGGCTGCGTTGAATTATCGCGCGATAGTAGTTTTTCATAGATCATCATAGATGGCACCTCTGGTCCTCAACACTTTGCATTTCTGTCTTATATAAAAAAAAATGGTTCTCTATGGCTGGGTTGACAATGACAGTCAACTCAAGTAGTGCAAGAGCAATCAAAATCTAAGATATCGATATTCGATATTTTGTTATTTACATAATGACATTAAAAACCTCATGAAAAAACAATTTGTGATTGTTGTTTTTATGATTATTACTGAATAGATTTACTTTTATGTTTGCTAGGTAAACCACCACGCGACGCCAGGCATGTGGACCATGGGTCAGAAATTTGTGTGTGTTTAACAAAGTGGTTCTTTTTTGTTACACTACTGAAATACCAGACCTTAAATTTGAATGTGGTTTGATAAACATTTTAATTCTAAATACCCAAAATGTTTATACTGTTCATGAACGCAAATTTATGCGTATACATTTAAATTTACCTTTTTTTGTTTAGTTATTTTTTTATCATAACCAAAGTAATCTTTAATTAAAACATGCTTTGGTTTAATAACGAAAATTAAAATTTTACGTAGTTATCGATATTTCAGTTCTGCTACTGTCACATCACTACTAGAAACCACCACGTCAGTTTTTTTTAAATCTGAAATAAGCAACAGCCTTACCAATTTAACTTCCTGAGAACGCACTTACGCTCTTTTAGAATGAGCAAGTTTTAAAATAGTGATTTAATACACAAATATAATGCTAAAAATAAAAAAATAAAATACGTGTCTTGTATTTTAACATCTGGTTTTATTATGCATAGTAAAATTTGCATAATATATTTTTGAAATGTTGTCCATTATGCTACAGAAACCTACGAGAACACGTTAAAATTCTCTAGTATATTCATCTATCCACGTCAGAGGCCTTAGAGCGGCTTGATAATTCTGACACCAGAGGTGGCCACTAATCCTCACTCAATAAGAGGAAGACCTCAACGACGCCACATTTGATATTAGTTGGGTTTTAGAAGTTGTCCATCGTCTAAATTAGTTTTAGAATAGGATGACGACCTCCGTGGTAGAGTGGTCCGTACACCGGTTTCAAGGTGTCGCCTATTCTGAGGTCCTGGGGTCGAATCCCGGTAGGGGCGAATGTTAGAGCACTTGTACCCGAGTCATGGACGTTTATATATATTTCTTCATATAAATACTTATACAGTGGTGGTTATATAATTAACGACACTAGCCGATTTCTATTTAAAATTTACCATAAGTATAAAAATAGCATTGAAAAATGCAAAAATTACAAAATCATAAATTATTGGCAGTTGCATCTTAATCGATCGTTAAACACCTGAAAAGATGTTTCTTTCGAATGCAAGGATATTCCTAGCATTGATGTGACAACGCTGGCCTACAGCGTATTAAAAATATATAAGTATTGGAGAATTTCGACGGTGGTTCGCAAGTCGCGGTAGCTCAGCGGTTAGAGCATTGGACCGGATTTCCAAAGGTCGCGGGTTCGATTCCCGTCTGAGAATTCACTTGTGGCCGAGTTAATTTTTTCCAATATTTTTCTATTTAAAATTTACCATAAGACACTAGCCGATTTTCGTACAATCAAGATATAAATCGTGCCAAATTTCTAGTCCGCTCTGAAGTTGCTTCGCGCATGCGCAGAAGGTATTTTACATACATTTTTTGCGAGATTTGCGCTCGCCTCGTGTTCGGATTGGACTAGAAGATTGGCGCAGGGTCTAACTTTGGGGCCTTGGTTCTTTAACAAGGATTGATCGAGCTGATAATGGCCATCCAGGGAGTGAATGGAGTAGATCGAGATTGTTATACATATCCAGATTGCTATAGCGATAGCACAAGCTATACCGTTAGGCGGTCGGGTGCTGATCTGGGGTGCGATTGCGTAAAGTCAATCGTATTCATTTGACAGTTCATATCGTATTCGATCGGCTGCAATTTGTATAGAATTTGACACTAATGACTAATGAATGATTTAGCTTACGCAATCCCATAGCTGATCTTCTTATCGTGTCGACTCGAGCTTTTAAATGTGTGAGGACCAGAACTCAGCCTCTGACACAGCACTACCAGCACCCCGACCGCCTAACGGTATAGCTTGTACTATCGCTATAGCTATCGATTTTTCAAACCCGCTACAAGGGCTCTCGCTGACGCTATCACTTTCATACTAAAAATGCAGTAGTGAATCCAATAGGTGAATAGAAATATGCAGGAATTAGTCCAAAGCCCTATTGTTGAAGGGTTTTATGAGAGTTTGAAAATTGATAGCTATAGCGATAGGCCAAGCTTTACCGTTAGGCGGTCGGGCCGCAGTAGCTTTGAATAGAACTGATCTGAACAACATTCTAAAAAATGTAGAGATCAGATTTTTTTGTTTCAGAAATTCCATAAATTTTTATGCTATTTTCGCGTTCTTTTTAAACTTATCAATACATTTCTTAGAATGTTGATCAGATCAGTTGGGTGTGTATAGCAATCTGGATCTCCTCCATTCACTTCCTGGATGGGCATTATCAGATCACAGTTCGGTCAACCCTTGGCAGAGAACCAACTCTACAAAGTTACCTCGATTGTATGAAAATCGTCTAGTGTCGTTAATTATGTGATCACCACTGTATGTATAATTATATGTATATAATTATACATACAAGCCTTACAGTGCTTACTTTGAGGCTAGCTTACCTGTTATTAATGCCCCGTCTAAACTTTCCACCATGTATTTGTCCATTCATAACCTTTTATAATTTATTTGTTTGACGACCTCCGTGGAAGAGTGGTACGTACACCGGTTTTAAGGTACCTACTCTGAGGTCCCGGGTTCGAATCGTTTGTATCGAATTGTTTGTACTTATGACGAATATGAGCATTTTTATCTGACTCATGGACGTTTATATGTATTTCTACACATAAATACTTATATATGTATAATTATATGTATTTATATCTGTTACCGTAGTATCCCATAACACAAGCCGTACAGTGCTTACTTTGGGGCTGGGTTAATTGGTGTGAGTGTAAGAAATATTATTATTTTTATATTTAATATTTATTACACAGGATCTCCGAGCCAAGCGTCGGACTCCTTGAGTCTGGATGAAAATCTGCGCGCGATTAGACACATTCACGAGAAATACGCCAACATTGATAAGGTAACTACATCACTTAGTGATTTTTAATTCAGTAGAGAGTTTTGACAGATTGTCAATGTCACTTTGTAAAAGTAATACTGCCTTAAAATGTAGTGTTAGCGCCATCTAGTAAAGACGAATGGAGGCACATGACAGCTGACCGGACCGGGGCGTGACGTCATTGAATGAAAAGTGAAGTCATACATTCATTCGGCATTCGTGAATAGTCTCACTCAGTGACTACTATTTTTGCTTTCCCATCGTTTGTACATGTAATAAAATCGAATTAAACGCATATGTTGTATGATTTTTGAATTTTTGCATTTTTCAATGCTATTTTTATACTTATGATAAATTTTAAATAGAAAAATATTGGAAAAAATTAACTCGGCCGCAAGTGCATTCTCAGATGGGAATCGATCCCACGACCTTTGGAACTTGTGGCCGATTTAATTTCTTCCAATATTTTTCTATTTAAAATTTATCAAAAGTATAAACGCATATATCTTTTTAAAACGGAACGGCTTCATTTTTGAACCGAGTACATTAGTTATTCGACCCCTGAGCTTCGACATGTAGCATAATGATAATATTGAATATTATTAAGTGAATGGAATCAATGCTTACTGAACTTGAACTGGATTTGCGCAAATCATTACAAAAATCAGTTTAAAGCAGCTAGCCTAGCATGACCAGCAAAACGCGATATAATACAGCGCTTTAACACGTTTAAGCGTCAATAGACAATGGGTTTTGACGTTTGAGTGTGGATAAAACGCTATATCATATCGCGTTTCGGCGGTCATGCTAGGGGGGCTGGAATATTTTTACAATGTGACATTGGCACCTGTCAGATTCAGATTCAGATCTGCTAGGCGATTGCGTAAAGTCAATCGTATTCAACTGACAGTTCATATCTATATACTTAATTCAGGTTCGCAAAATTTGTGACGACTCGATAGGGACTTTGGCGCGTAGTACGCGGCCGAGTAAGGTATCAAATTAAAGGTACTCGAGTCTATTTGTTCCGAAAACTATAAAATATACAAAATTTTAAACGTGATGATCACAAACTGCAATTAAAGATTTTCGCATAATTTGGAACTTTTCGTCGATCGACGAACCCGAGTATCGGGTTGTAACCGCCCTAGTTGTATCATATTATATGTCATTCCATACAAATTGCAGCCGATTGAATACGATATGAACTGTCAAATGACTACGATTACATTACGCAATCTCACCCCAGATTTATTTAATGCAAGTCACAAGTTAAAAAAGGTGTTACATAAATCGGCAGGTACAGTACGAGTGACGCCCTGTTAGGGCACAGCAAACATGCCAGGCAACTATTGCCTTTTACTTGTAAATTAACATTAAATTATTTTTCATTTTAATTAACAATACTCACGTCCTTTAAATAAATTGTACATTACCAAATATAATTGCAAAAATATGTCATATAGTATTATATATATTATAATCTGTGAAATTTACATTAATCTTGGTATTTATCAGATTACTATCTTGAATAAAAAAATCGACTATAGGAGTTTCACCCGAATTCTTTTCGTAATAACACGTGTTTTGAGGCTCCATTTTTAACTTAATCTACCGTACAATTTCTGTTTATTACAAAATATATTTACTTGACATTGGCAAAATTCGCGTATTTAACGCGAGACGCCATTAATTAAGAAAGATGATGAAGAAGAAGAAATTGACTATAAGTGTAACTATGTCTTAATACAATTTCATCTATACTAATATTATAAAGAGGAAAGATTTGTATTTTTGTATGTAACGAATAAACTCAAAAACTACTAGACCGATTTTGACGAAATTTGGTATAGAGAATCCTTAGACCCCAAGTAGTAACATAGGCTATAAATGATCCCAAAACTCCCACGGGAACGGGAACCACGCGGGTGAAACCGCGCCCGACCTCGTGTAAAGAATAAATACCGAGAGAAGTACAGGGGGGTTAAAAAGGACGCAAACGCAATATTGCTAGTGAACTCATCGACAATTCATTTTTTGTATTATTTCCTATGGAATTTGCTTTTAGTAAGTTTTCTTGCCTTCAAAAAATTCAAAGCCAATTATTCTACACTGGCACTGACACAGTTCTAAACTCCATAGATTATAAACAATTAAATGAATAGGCTATTTGACAATGCGAAAAATAAAGTGTCAATTACTGTTATCAGTATAAATTATGAGTTTAAAAATGGTTTTTTACTAACGTAAGTTGAAAATAATTATAAATTTATTTAAAAATCCTTAAATAAAAATGCATTTTTTAAACGTTTTGTCACGTGACACAAAACGCTCCTGATTCGTCGAGTTTAAAATGACGTCACCTGCTTGTAAACATCGTTTGACTACGTATGTGGATGATATGCAGAATACAGGCAAGTGACGTCACCGAACCCATTGCAGCGCCATATTGTCAAAGTAGCGTTTTGGCGCGCTATTTAAATATTGAATTTTTATTTTGATATTTTTCAGCAAATATGTACCAGAATTAAAAAAAACAACTTTTACTGGGTTCCTTAAACTCCACTTCATAATATAAAATGGATTTTCAAAACCTGTCAAATAGCCCATTGTTAGGGAATTTACTTAGCCATATTGCGTTTGCGTCCTTTTTAGACCCTGAGATAGTGCTATCCACAAAGACGCGGCCCACCAAGGGCCGTACCGCGATAGTGTCGTCGGCATCGACATCGACTTCATTTGACAGATGGATGTGACATATTGCTCTTAGTCTTTGGTAAGTTTTAATTTGTGTCAAAAAGAAAAAGCAATGTATCACATCCATCTGTCAAATGAAGCCGATTTTGATGACGACGCCACTTGCGCGGTTTTCACCAATTTTTGGTCGAGGGGTGTTTGGACGTATTGCAGTCTATTTTTATAATTTTGTAATTTTTGCATTTTTCAATGCTATTTTTATACTTATAGTAAATTTTAAATAGAAAAATATTGGAAAAAGTTAACTCGGCCACAAGTGAATTCTCAGACGGGAATCGAACCCGCGACCCGCGAGTATTAAAAATATAAAAGTATTGGAGAATTTCGACGGTGGTTCGCAAGTCTCGGTAGCTCAGCGGTTAGAGCATTGGACCGGATTTCCAAAGGTCGCGGGTTCGATTCCCGTCTGAGAATTCACTTGTGGCCGAGTTAATTTTTTCCAGTATTTTTCTATTTAAAATTTACCATAAGTATTGTAGTTTATTTAAGAATGGTAAGGAAAAAAAATGTTGGACTATTCGAAAGTACTTATCTATAAATCTATTTGAATAAAAATTGACTTTGAAGAGTGCCCATGCACCTATAAGTAATAAGCGTGTACCCAGTACAACACTAGAACATCTATACTAATATTATAAAGAGGAATGATTTGATTGTTTGTTAGTTTGCATTGAATAGGCTCCGAAACTACTGAAAGGATTTGGATGAATTTTGGTACACAGATAGTAGATAGCCTGGTTATGAACATAGGATACTTTTTATCCCGATATTCCCACGGGAACGGGAGCCACGCGGGTGAAACCGCTAGAGGCCGCTAGTATACTATAAACGATTAGAACGAAATGGTTGGGACGCGTCTTTGTGGATGGCACTATCGGTACCAATATATATTTTTTTAACACCGGATACGTTTGGTGCCTGTAGTGTTACATATTTTATGATTTTTGAATTTTTGCATTTTTCAATGCTATTTTTATACTATGATAAATTTTAAATAGAAAAATATTGGAAAAAATTAACTCGGCCACAAGTGAATTCTCAGATGACCTTTGGAAATCATTGGACCGGATTTCCAAAGGTCATGGGTTCGATTCCCATCTGAGAATTCACTTGTGGCCGAGTTAATTTTTTCCAATATTTTTCTATTTAAAATTTATCATTTGTTACATATGTTTTACAGAAGTGAATTATGATTATTTTTGTGTCAGGACGATCTATACGAGACACATTTGCTCGCTGCAAACTTCAAAAAACCCCCCGCCGATACTTCGAGACGTCGCGAAGACGACGATGTTCTTTCTGTACGCAGCTCTGAAGGTAAATGACTCAAATATATACTTACACAAATATACTACATGGCACCCTTCCAAAGATGACCCTCATACATACATCTATTCATCAACTTATACATATTAATTCCCAAAATAATAACCTATCTGTAGATATGGATTGAACTATCTGAGATAGTTGCCTAGGATATCTTTGTTAATATGACCAAATAACGACGGTTGCTAGGCAACGAAGCCAGTTTCCTAGGAAACTATCTCAGATAGCCCTATCCATATCTACAGATAGGTTATTAATTTCGGCCGTAAGACTATTCGTATGTGTTAATCTTAAGAATAACAGCGCATGCCAATCGATCTTGAACACTTAAGTAAACATGGTAAGACCTAGACTATTGTATTATTTTGATGCTATAAATGTATATTTAATGATTTACTGTATGTATTTGTGAGTTACAATCAAATTCGTCTACATATACTTTGTAAAATGACATTGTAACTCAGACATACAATCAATATTGTATGAAACGATATATTCGTTGAATTTGAAATTGTTCAATAAAATAATTTATGTCTGAGATAAAAATTTAATCAAGGCAAGCATAAAAAATCACATGTCACTAAATATACAATTTTAGTAACTGCAGTTGATCTCCACTTACGATGTTTTTACACTGCAGATTTTAAATTAAGTATAACAATTATATAACTTTTAAATTTTGCGTTTTACAATGCTATTTTTATGTGATACATATTAAACAAGAAAATATACTAGAAAAATGCAACTAGTCTCATGTCGCCCTGACGGGATTTGAACCCGCATCCTTGGGAGTCCGAATAGTGCATTGGGCCGGACTCCCAAGGACGCGGGTTCAAATCCCGTCAGGGCGAGATGAGACTAGTTGCTTTTTTCTTGTTTAATATGTATAACAAAGGACATAAGGCAATCTTCATACAAAGTTGGTCCAAAAAAAAAAAGTGAGCGGCCAGACCCAAGATTATTTCTAATAGGTAGTTCATATTAGGACCTAAAAAAAATATATGGACTTAACCCTGTAACCGCGTGAACTGAGAAGCTATTTAAGATAAGGCATTCTGGGCAAAAACACAAATAACATTAGGCGGACAGACCCGGGATTATTTTTAATAGGTAGTTCCTATAAAGACCTAAAAAATAATAATATGACAACCCTGTCACCGCATGAACCGAGTTGTTATTTCGAGTTCAAAAAACAGGACAAAAAAAAAGTGAGCGGCCAGACCCAAGATTATTTTTAATAGGTGGTTCATACTAAGGCCTAAAAAAAATTATATGAACTTAACCCTGTCACCGCATGAGGAGAGTTGCTATTTCAAGTCAAGAAAATCTGGACAAAAAAAGTGAGCGGCCAGACCCAAGATTATTTTCAATAGGTAGTTCAAATAAAGGCCTAAGAAAAATTACACGGACTTAACCCTGTCACCGCATGAACTGAGTCGCTATTTCGATTTACAAAATCTGTACAAAATAAAAGTGAGCGGCCAGACCTAAGATTATTTCTAATAGGTAGTTCATACTAAGGCCTAAAAAAATTATATGAACTTAACCCTGTTACCGCATGAGGAGAGTTGCTATTTCAAGTCAAAAAAATCTGGACAAAAAAAAGTGAGCGGCCAGACCCCAGATTATTTTCAATAGGTAGTTCAAATAAAGGCCTAAGAAAAATTATACGGACTTAACCCTGTCACCGCATGAACTGAGTCGCTGTTTCGATTTACAAAATCTGTACAAAATAAATTGTTATTTCAAGTTGAAAATATGGACAAATAAAAAAGTGAGCGGCCAGACCCAAGATTATTTACAATAGGTAGTTAATACTAAGGCCTAAAAAATATAAATATGAACCAAACCCTGTCACCGCATGAATTGAGTAGCTTTTTACTTGAAATAGCAACCTCCTCATGCGGTGACAGGGTTTGGTTCATATAATTTTTTTTAGGCCTTAATATGAACTACCTATTAGAAATAATCTTGAGTCTGGCCGCTCACTTTTATTTTGTACAGATTTTGTAAATCGAAATAGCGACTCAGTTCATGCGGTGACAGGGTTAAGTCCAGTTAAGTTAATTAAGTCCGTATAATTTTTCTTATGCCTTTATTTGAACTACCTATTGGAAATAATCTTGGGTCTGGCCGCTCACTTTTTTTTGTCTAGATTTTTTTGACTTGAAATAGCAACTCTCCTCTTGCGGTAACAGGGTTAAGTTCATATCATTTTTTTAGGCCTTAATAGAAACTACTTATTGAAAATAATCTCGAGACTGGCCGCTCACTTTTTTTTGTCCAGATTTTTTAACTTGAAATAGCTACTTAGTTCATGTGGTGACAGGGTTAGGTCCATATAATTTTTTTTAGGCCTTAGCATTAACTACCTATTGGAAATAATCTGGGGTCTGGCCGCTCACTTTTTTTGTTGTCTAGATTTTTTAACTTGAAATAGCTACTCAGTTCATGTGGTGACAGGGTTAGGTCCATATAATTTTATAGGCCTTAGTATTAACTACCTATTGGAAATAATCTGGGGTCTGGCCGCTAACTTTTTTTTGTCCAGATTTTGTAACTTGTAATAGCTACTCAGTTCATGTGGTGACAGGGTTAGGTCCATATATTTTTTTTAGGCCTTAGTATTAACTACCTTTTGTAAATAATCTTGGGTCTGGCCGCTCTTTTTTTTTTTTTGTCTAGATTTTTA
Source organism: Chrysoteuchia culmella (assembly GCA_910589605.1). Classification (NCBI taxonomy): domain Eukaryota; kingdom Metazoa; phylum Arthropoda; class Insecta; order Lepidoptera; family Crambidae; genus Chrysoteuchia; species Chrysoteuchia culmella. Next base: position 11,157,269 of record OU342670.1, on the reverse strand, counting down.
ACTTTAAATAGCTACTCAGTTCAAGTGGTGACAGGGTTAGGTTCATATATTTTTTTTTAGGCCTTAATAAAATAATCTATTAAAGTTAATCTCGGGTCTGGCCGCTCACTTTTTTTTTTTGGACCAGAATGCCTGATGTCCTTTAAATACAATGATAAATGTAAAAAAACCGCATTTTTTGCTTAATAAAAATATCATCTTACTACTTTACTCAATACTGCCGGAAACTGAGTTACAATGTTTTTCCTTGCGGATGTCGATCGGTTGCTTCAGTTGTGGTCAACTGAATTTAATTAAATATTTTCTTCGCCTTTCCCAGGGTGTTCGTCAATTAAAGAGATGGAAACGCGAGTTGAGAAGTTAGAGGACAGCTCCAACTCCGACTCTGACAGCAGTAGCTCAGGATCTGGTGAGTAGTGGTTACAAATACTATAGAAATTGTAGGAATTAATACATATAAAGTGCTTGCAACAACATGTTTCATTGTAAATGTTGTTTCTGTTAAAGCTGATAAGTTTCTTGCGGCCGTTCATCTTATCAGTTAAAAGATGTCCTGAATGGCTGGTAGGGGAAAAAAAAATTTGGACTATTCGAAAGTACTTATCGATAAGTCTATTTGAATAAAAATCTTTGACTTTGACTTTGACTTGTTGGAGGAGCTAGGGTTGTTGGTGTTAAAAATGTTAAATGTTAATAAAATAATGTTAATATTAAAAGATATAATGTTCAATCACAACGTAACAAATGTTAGAAATGTTGAAAGTAATGTTCGCGACCCGCACCAGTCCGCGGAAATATACATACTAAAATTAATTAAACTATGTCATTCGGTGCAAGCGCATCGATGACAGTCGGGTGACGTCATCGCACGTCACAGCGTTTGGTGCCTATGCACCGAACAGTGCTAATTCTTATGGTGACGACCTGTTTGGCGCCGGGGTACTAACCCCGCCTTCTGCGCCAGAGGTCCCGGGTTCGATCGCCGGACAAGACAAATATTTGTGTGCATGAACATGTCTATTTGTCTTGGTCTGGGTGTTTAATATGTATATTAAGTATGTATTTACAAAGAAAAAAGTATATAAGTATGTTTATCCGTTATCTAGTATCCATAACACAAGTTCTTCATGAAACTTAACGTGGGACTAGATAATTGGTGTGTATGCGAATATTTATTTTAATATTTATTTAATTCGAATTCAACATGTTCTAGGCTTTGACGTACAGGGTCTGACGCAGAATGTGCATTACGCAAAATGAGAACTCGACTCAAAATGTACATTTCGCAGACGGTTCATTTCTCATAAAGGGCACTTTTCATTATGTGCATTTCGCAAAATGAGCATTTTACGAAAACATAAAAATTTAAGATTTTAAACTTTCGCGTTCCATTATTATTATATAATAAAACAACGGGACTAAAACGCGACATTTATTATGTAGTACAACTATGTACTTACAGCTTGACGTTTCGGCTGTTGCAATAGCCGTGGTCACAAGCGAGCGTGGCCACGCGGGTGAAACCGCGCACGGCCGCTAGTTTTAATATATAAACAAAAATTGTAACATAAAACGTAAAAATTGTACAAAAAATTATAACCCTTACTTGTTTTTCAACGGGGTTTCGTTCGTTTTATCCAATTTAGACATGGCTGGATGGTTAATGATTGTTAGCCGATTGTATTTTTAACCGACTTCAAAAAAAAAATGAGGCTATCTATTCATCGCGTATATATACAGTGGTGGTCGCATAATTAACGATTTTCATACAAACGAGGTAACTTTGGAGCCTTGGTTCTACCAAGGATTGACCGAGCTGTGATGTGACTTCAAAATAGCGCCATCGTCGTAAAAATATTATTTTGCTCCCTTGTAATACAATCAAGTATTTCCCCATATTACATATTTGTAACTTATATTTTAAAGCAGGCTAAATGGAATGCTCACATTTCAACACTTTAAACGTTTGGTTAAGAGATAACTCAACTAATAAATAATTGTGTACAACCACACCAATTATCTAGCCCACGTTAAGTTTCATGTAGAACTTGTGTTATGGATACTAGATAACGGATAAACATACATATATACTTGTTCTTTTTTGGAAATAGATCTATAAATAAATAAATAAATATTTCCATACAATCACACCAGTTATCTAGCCCACGTTAAGTATCATGAAGAACTTGTGTTATGGATACTAGATAACGGATAAACATACTTATATACTTTTTTTTGTAAATACATACATATTAAACACCCAGACCAACACAAATAGACATGTTCATGCACACAAATATTTGTCTTGTCCGGGGATCGAACCCGGGACCTCTGGCGCAGAAGGTGGGGTTAGTACCCCTGCGCCAAACAGGTCGTCAAATACTAATAATATAATAATAAAAAGAATATTTTCTCATCACAAACTTAAGTAAATTTACAAAACATTATTGCTGTTGCATATTTAGTTTGTGTGAGACTGATGCCTGAGCTAGATATAAAATATCTGTGTTACAGGTCATCAGGCTCCCTAGTGGGAGCCTGAGACACTAACTAGAAGAATGACATGATGAGTTACTACTACTAATATTATAAATAGGAAAGATTTGATTGATAAATATTAAACAAGAAAATATACTAGAAAAAAGCAACTAGTCTCATGTCGCCCTGACGGGATTCGAACCCGCATCCTTGGGAATCCGGCCCAATGCACTAACCAATTATGCTACAGAGACCTATAGAATAGAAAGATTTGATTGTTTGTTTGTTTGTCTGCATTGAATAAGAGGAAAGACTTGATTGATAAATATTAAACAAGAAAATATACTAGAAAAAAGCAACTAGTCTCATGTCGCCCTGACGGGATTCGAACCCGCATCCTTGGGAGTCCGGCCCAATGTACTATCCAATTATGCTACAGAGACCTATAGAATAAAAAGATTTGATTGTTTGTTTGTTTGTCTGCATTGAATAGGCTCCGAAATTACTGAACGGATTTGAATGAAATTTAGTACACAGATAGTTGATAGCCTGGTTATGAACATAGGATACTTTTTATCCCGATATTCCCACGGGAACGGGAACCACGCAAGCGGCCTCTAGTACATAATATACATATTAAACACCCAGACCAAGACAAAATAGACATTACAAACTAAATCAGTTATTATTATTTGTTATTTCACGTCCACAGGCAGCACCAGTTCCGGCTCCAGCTCCTCGTCCAGCTCGGACAGTTCCAGCTCATCGGACAGCTCGGACAGCGAGAGCGAAGATGAGAAAGACGAGAAGAATCCAGCGAATCCAGTTCCAGCACAGGAGCAGCAGCAGCAGCAGAATAATGTTGAAGATGAACAGTGAGTCTTATAATTGAGAATGTATGAGTCATTATTGTGTACTTATGGTAAATTTTAAATAGAAAAATATTGGAAAAATTAACTCGGCCACAAGTGAATTCTCAGACGGGAATCGAACCCGCGACCTTTGGAAATCCGGTCCAATGCTCTAACCGCTGAGCTACCGAGACTTACCGAGAATTCGATTCCCGTCTGAGAATTCACTTGTGGCCGAGTTAATTTTTTCCAATATTTTTATAAAAATAGCATTGAAAAATGCAAAAATTACAAAATCATAAATCATTATTGTGTGTTTGTTTTGTTCATTAAGGCATGAAGTTATTATTGTGTAGTGTCTTATTTTTGGGAGTTATAGAAAAGAATTTGATTTGATTTGATTTAGGCTCACGTGTGTCACGCGAAGGCGATAAATGAATAGTTTTTTAAGGCAGGAACTTGATCTTTTAGTTCATTTCAACGTTCACAGATGGCGTTGTAGTTCCTCAGTGGTTGAGGATTCCGGGACAGGCTCGCTCCCATCTTCAGCCTTATCAATACTTAACATCAGGTATGATGAAGGCTAAGAGTCTCCCCGTCTTGGAAAAAAAATAAACTACAAAAAAGCATTTCTTTATTAATAGTTTTTTTTTTTTTTATGATTTTGTAATTTTTGCATTTTTCAATGCTATTTTTATACTTATGGTAAACTTTAAATAGAAAAATATTGGAAAAAATTAACTCGGCCACAAGTGAATTCTCAGACGGGAATCGAGCATCAGAGCATTGGACCGGATTTCCAAAGGTCGCGGGTTCGATTCCCGTCTGAGAATTCACTTGTGACCGAGTTAATTTTTTCCAATATTTTTCTATTTAAAATTTACCATAATAGTAACATTTTCTTTTTATCCTTTTCCAGATCATTCGGCGCCTGGTCCTACAGCAACCCTCAATCGGACTCCGACTCGGACCCCGAGAAGTCGGGCGACATCGTGATCCCTCGGGAACAGGACGAGATCAGCGAGTCCGACAACGAGTCCGCTGACAAGAGCTTCCAATGCCACATCTGTAGGAAGTGGTACTCTACGCGGGTTACTCTCAAGTAAGTATGACAAAAGTTACTACTTCACCTCGATACATCGGGATGTTTCTCGATGATTCTCGACCTTTCTCGATAAGTCTCGACGCTTCTTGATAACTCTCCAACAAGTCTCGATAGTTCTCGACGATTCTCCATGAGTCTCGCCACGTTTCGATGAGTCTCGATGTGTCTCTACAAGTCTAGAGTAGAGTTTCACTGATTCTGATGAGTCTCAATAAGTCTAGCGACATCGTGATCCCTCGAGAACAGCATGAGATCAGCGAGTCCGACAACGAGTCCGCGGACAAGAGCTTCCAATGCCACATCTGTAGGAAGTGGTACTCTACGCGGGTTACTCTCAAGTAAGTATTATTACTTCATCTCGATACATCTGGACGTTTCTCGGCAAATCTCGACTTATCTCGATGATATATATATGGGAGAGTAGGCAAAAAAGGGATCATGGATATAGACATTTGTAGGGAGTCAAGACAAGCACAGATGGGGAACGAGCCCCTTAGCAAATACCCCTGTGTTCTCTCGCGATTCGGTCCGTATGCCATGATGGTAGGAAGGACCATGGTTTGGTGGAGTTTCTTGATAAGCCTCGATGCTTCTTGATAACTCTCCAACAAGTCTCGATATTTCTCGAGGAGTCTCGACGATTCTCCATGAGTTTCGCCACGTTTCGATGAGTCTCGATGTGTCTCTACAAGTCTAGAGTAGAGTTTCACTGATTCTGATGAGTCTCAATAAGTCTAGCGACATCGTGATCCCTCGAGAACAGCATGAGATCAGCGAGTCCGACAACGAGTCCGCTGACAAGAGCTTCCAATGCCACATCTGTAGGAAGTGGTACTCTACGCGGGTTACTCTCAAGTAAGTATTATTACTTCATCTCGATACATCTGGACGTTTCTCGGCAAATCTCGACTTATCTCGATGATATATATATGGGAGATTTGTAGGGAGTCAAGACAAGCACAGATGGGGAACGAGCCCTTTAGCAAGTACCCCTGTGTTCTCTCGCGATTCGGTCCGTATGCCATGATGGTAGGAAGGACCATGGGTTGGTGGAGTTTCTTGATAAGCCTCGATGCTTCTTGATAACTCTCCAACATGTCTCGATATTTCTCGAGGAGTCTCGACGATTCTCCATGAGTCTCGCCACGTTTCGATGAGTCTCGATGTGTCTCTACGAGTCTAGAGTAGAGTTTCACTGATTCTGATGAGTCTCAATAAGTCTAGCGACATCGTGATCCCTCGAGAACAGCATGAGATCAGCGAGTCCGACAACGAGTCCGCTGACAAGAGCTTCCAATGCCACATCTGTAGGAAGTGGTACTCTACGCGGGTTACTCTCAAGTAAGTATTATTACTTCATCTCGATACATCTGGACGTTTCTCGGCAAATCTCGACTTATCTCGATGATATATATATGGGAGAGTAGGCAAAAAAGGGATCATGGATATAGACATTTGTAGGGAGTCAAGACAAGCACAGATGGGGAACGAGCCCCTTAGCAAATACCCCTGTGTTCTCTCGCGATTCGGTCCGTATGCCATGATGGTAGGAAGGACCATGGTTTGGTGGAGTTTCTTGATAAGCCTCGATGCTTCTTGATAACTCTCCAACAAGTCTCGATATTTCTCGAGGAGTCTCGACGATTCTCCATGAGTTTCGCCACGTTTCGATGAGTCTCGATGTGTCTCTACAAGTCTAGAGTAGAGTTTCACTGATTCTGATGAGTCTCAATAAGTCTAGCGACATCGTGATCCCTCGAGAACAGCATGAGATCAGCGAGTCCGACAACGAGTCCGCTGACAAGAGCTTCCAATGCCACATCTGTAGGAAGTGGTACTCTACGCGGGTTACTCTCAAGTAAGTATTATTACTTCATCTCGATACATCTGGACGTTTCTCGGCAAATCTCGACTTATCTCGATGATATATATATGGGAGATTTGTAGGGAGTCAAGACAAGCACAGATGGGGAACGAGCCCTTTAGCAAGTACCCCTGTGTTCTCTCGCGATTCGGTCCGTATGCCATGATGGTAGGAAGGACCATGGGTTGGTGGAGTTTCTTGATAAGCCTCGATGCTTCTTGATAACTCTCCAACATGTCTCGATATTTCTCGAGGAGTCTCGACGATTCTCCATGAGTCTCGCCACGTTTCGATGAGTCTCGATGTGTCTCTACGAGTCTAGAGTAGAGTTTCACTGATTCTGATGAGTCTCAATAAGTCTAGCGACATCGTGATCCCTCGAGAACAGCATGAGATCAGCGAGTCCGACAACGAGTCCGCTGACAAGAGCTTCCAATGCCACATCTGTAGGAAGTGGTACTCTACGCGGGTTACTCTCAAGTAAGTATGACAAAAGTTACTACTTCACCTCTATACATCGGGACGTTTCTCGGCGATTCTCGGAAAATCGACTCATCTCGATGATTATAGATATATGGGAGAGTAGGCAAAAAAGGGATCATGGATATAGACATTTGTAGGGAGTCAAGACAAGCACAGATGGGGTACGAGCCCTTTAGCAAGTAAGTAGTGTTCTCTCGCGATTCGGTCCGTATGCCATGATGGTAGGAAGGACCATGGGTTGGTGGGGTTTCTTGATAAGCCTCGATGCTTTTCGCTCGATGCTTGATGATTCTCGAGGAGTCTCGACGATTCTCGATGAGTCTCGCCACGTTTCGATGAGGCTCTACGAGTCTAGAGTAGAGTTTTGCTGATTCTGATGAGTCTCAATAAGTCTGGTGACATCGTGATCCCTGGGAACAGGACGAGATCAGCGAGTCCGAATACGAGTCCGCGGGCAAGAGCTTCCAACGCCACATCTGTAGGAATTGGTATTCCACAAGTAACTCTTCAAGTGAGTATGAAAAAAATGCGGTCGATTATCTGCATTTTTTGTCATTCTCGATGAATCTCAAAAAATATCGATAGTTTCGATTCTTGACAAATGTCGACGTTTCTTGGAGATTCTCGGAAGAATATCGACGATTATCAATGGGTCTTGAAAATTCTCGATGAGTCTCGCTAACTAGTCGAGACGATTCTCGCTGAATCTCGGCATTTCTTGACCTTCCTCGAAGAGTCTCGATGTGTTTCTATGAGTCTAGAGTAGTAAGAGTTTAACCGATTTTCATAAGCCTCATTAAGTCTGGTGGCGTCATGATCCCTCGCTAACAGGACGAGATCAGCGAGTCTGACAACGAGTTCGGTGAAAAAGCTTCCAATTCCACATCTGTTGACAACCTGTTTGGCGCAGGGGTACTAAGCCTGCCTTCTGCGCCAGTGGTCCCGGGTTCGATCCCCGGACAAGACAAATATTTGTGTGCATGAACATGTCTATTTGTCTTGGTCTGGGTGTTTAATATGTATATTATGTATGTATTAAAAAAAAAAAGTATATAAGTATGTTTATCCGTTATGTAGTAACGATAACACAAGTTCTTAATGAAACTTAACGTGGGCTAGATAATTGGTGTGTTTGTATGCAATTATTTATTTATTTATTTATCTGTAGGAAGTGGTTTTCTACAAAAGTTACGCGGAAGTAAGTATAAAAACTGGCGAGTTCAACAATTCTCGACGATTTTGGACGTGTCTCGAAAGGTCTTGAAGGGGCTGGTAAACGAGTCTATACTCTATTCAACTTCTTCTGAGACACTTTCTACGGTGTTGGCCACCGTCGTTTCATCAATGAGAGAAGTTCAACGAGAAACCAAATTCAAGAGAACTTCTTCGCATTCGAAAGAAACATCTTATGTTTGACTATCAATTAAGATGAAACAACCATCTAATTACAACTTTTAAATTTTGCATTTTACAATGCTATTTTTATGTGATAAATATTAAACAAGTTAATATTTCTAGTATATTTTCTTGTTTAATATTTATCAAATATTTAATTGTTTAATTAATATTTGTTCACGATGTTGTTTCCTTTTTTAGTTACACTTGTCGAAACAAGATGGCGCTAAGAGCGAATTACCTCACGCTAACGCATTGTTGTTACAAATGTCTATGGCATTGTGATACCAATAAATAATGATTCCTTTTTTACTTAACCTTTGGAACAATACCTTTGTTTTATTGATATCCACTACCCTACATTACATAGTTCCACCCTAAACAATACTAGGGCGGTTACAACCCGATACTCGGGTTCGTCGATCGACGAAAAATTCCAAATTATTCGAAAATAATGACACTTTTTAATTGCAGTTTGTGATCATCACGTTTAACATTTAGTATATTTTATAGTTTTCGGAACAAATAGACTCGAGTACCTTTAATTTGATACCTTACTCGGCCGCGTACTACGCGCCAAAGTCCCTATCGAGTCGTCACAAATTTTGCGAACCTGAATTAAGTATATAGATTTATATTACGTACATATTATGTTTTGGCGCGCACTGTTCATTGAAATATTTCTATTAAATATCATTGACTGGAGTCAGTCATCCCGTGACCACGGCAGCTGAAAAGGTGCCGAAACGTCGGGAAAATCAAGAAACCCCTAAAAACCAAAAAATACAAACATTTACAACTTAGTTCGTGAAATATAGCGTGTTTGATATCTGTAAAAGTTGTTTTATTACAATATTTATATTTTTATATTGCAGGATCCACCGGCGCGTCCACCAGAACAGAGGCGGCGGCAACTCCCGCTCTCGAGCGCGATCGTCCGACCGGTACGAGTGCGACTGCTGCAACGAAACCTTCAGTCGGAGGGAGAAACTGTTGGAGCACAAGTTAGTAGCATAAGGATTAATATATTTTGACCTCTCACGCTTGGAAAAGGAGGTTTTGTCATTCAGTTTCCGCGTAGAAAATAGCTTTTTGCGACCTAGCGCGGTAAAGTACTTTTTTTTAATTTAATACCAAAAATATGTCATAATGCTTTCCGTATCGCACTATAGACTATTTAGGTACATTTTATACTTATTTAAAACTAGAGGCCGGGCGCGGTTTCACCCGCGTGGTTCCCGTTCCCGTGGGAATTTTGGGATCATTTATAGCCTATGTTACTACTTGGGGTCTAAGGATTCTCTATACCAAATTTCGTCAAAATCGGTCCAGTAGTTTTTGAGTTTATTCGTTACATACAAAAATACAAATCTTTCCTCTTTATAATATTAAATATAGATAGCTTTGAATTAATTATAATACTCCGTTTTGGTTTTATTATATTACTTTAGATAGCTTTGAATTAATTATAATACTCCGTTTTGGTTTTATTATATTACTTTGGTTCATTGAAACAAAAACAATAACAATAGAATAAAACAATTTGTTATAAGAATTTTATATTAGGCTGGGTGAGATTTCACAACCTATGATTGGATTTCGGACGTGGTATAAACCTTTATTTTTAAATTGTCTTTGTCTTGTACTTCATGTTAATATAATTTACCGAATCGTTTTATTATTATTTATAAGTAACAATATATTCCTGCTTCAAATAACTTTGAATTAACTAGAATACTCCCTTTTTTATTATTTTATTTATATCATTAAACCCACGAGAATAAGGTATATTTAGATTGAACTTAATGTTTAAATAATTCTTTACCGGAAGTTAACAGCCATAAAATGTTCCTCGCTGTTGTGAGGTAAAAATTTGTGTGTTGCGCTCGGCAGAAAAGTTTTTAGCGTTTGTACCTTTGAAATCCTCGCTTCGCTCAGGATTAAATTTTTGAACAATCAATCCTAGAATTTCTGTGACCACGGCAACTGAACTGTACTGAAACGTCGGGAAACCAAAAAACCGCAAAATAAACCGAAAAAATATAGTACCAAATATATATTTCGGGTAAATACATCGCACTAAATACTCCTCAAAAGTTGTTTTATTTCAATTATGAGTGCGCGAAGAAACTTAAGAACGACAGGTCAGGGCGACATGAGACTAGTTGCTTTTTTCTGGTATATTTTCTTGTTTAATATTTATCACGTAATAATAGCAATGTAAAATGCAAAATTAAAAAGTTTTAATTAGATGGCTGTTTCATCTTAATCGATAGTCAAACATCTGTAAAGGTGTTTCTTTCGAATGCGAGGATATTTCTCTCATTGATGAAGCGATGGTGGCCAACACCGTAGAACGGTGAATATACCAGAAAAATTCGACGTGTCCCCAATAGGTCTCTGTAGCATAATAAGGATGCGGGTTCGAATCCCGTCAGGGCGACATGAGACTAGTTGCTTTTTTCTGGTATATTTTCTTGTTTAATATTTATCACATAAAAATAGCATTTTAAAATGCAAAATTAAAAATTAAAAACTTAAGAACCGTTTGTCCTTCACCAGGGCTGAAGCTCACCGCGGTTCCATGACGGTGAGGTGCGATGTTTGCCGCAAGTGCTTCGAAGATGACGCGGAATTAGCCGCTCATACCCGCACACACACCGCTGACGAAAGAGCCGGTATGTATATGTGGATAAGGTGCATTTTAGGATGACAAAAAAATAAAAGTACTTTCTACATATCTATGTGTCTTAAATGGGACTACAGTGAAAATATCTCAAGAAAGTTCCGAGATGGTGCTGATGTTCATGGATTCATTTTGGAAAATCAAACTTTGAAAATTAATATAGTTTATACACTTCCTCAAAATTCTTCGAAAATGATGTAGAATTAGCTGGTCACACCGCTGATGAAAAAGCCGGTATGTATATCTTGATAAGGTTCATATTACGATGATAACTTTGAGTAGAATTAAGAAATAAGAGTAGATACTAAATTTGTAGGTGTTGATAATGGATTTGCAATAAAAAAAACGTCAAGAAAGTTCCAAGATGGCGCTGATGTTCACGGATTAATTTTGGAAAAATCTAATTTCATAATAACTTTAGTTCCAACACTTCTTCAAAGTGTTTGGAAGATGACGCAGAATTAGCCGCTCATTCTCGTGCGCCCACCGCTGATGAAAGAGCCGGTATGTATATCGTGATAAGGTTCATTTTACGATGATAACTTTGTGTATAATTAGGAAATAAGAGCTTAGGATAGCTTTTGTTTTGGTATGTCGATGTATGGGGACAACATGTATTTATTTTATTTATTTATTCAACATTTTACATTGTAACTTACAGCTATTTGCCAAGACAATATAACATAATAGAAAAAAGAAAATACAATACAACTTAATCGGTTCAAAATAAACAAAACTTAGCACAAAGTGAGCCAGTGAATCAACAAATATGTCGGCATCCTGGATACAAGCTAAAAATGCATTAAGGAAATAGAGAATTATCAAGAATATATGATGGTACGGAAACCTCGGTGCGCGAGCCCAACTCGCTCTTGACCGGTTTTATTTTTCTACCGTCCTATATCGTCATGCTCGTGAACAAGTGCCGCTAGCGGAAATGGGTCTACTTCAGTCTGCTTGTCTTAACATTGTGCTTAGAGCTTAAATGTTTTCATCTAAAATAAATTGCTATTGACCTGTATGTACGTCACAACTTGCAGTACAGTAACCTTGTAATGCGAGAAATGTTATAATGTAAGCCCTTCCTTGCGAGTTGCAAATTGTTTACGGTTAGGATAACCATAAAACGTAATATTATAATTAGTATTTTCTTTTTGTGATGGAAATCGACCTTACTGATATGTTAAGCTCACTTTTCAATTCGACAACTCTGTATGAAATAAAACAGGGAGAAAAAAATAGCCCTTGACGAGTTTCTTGCCGGTTGTTCTCGTTACGCGGTCTCCCGCCGTAGGGTTTGTGAATCGATGGCGTAGCTTCTTTGACGTTCTTAAATGCTTGTAACAGCCTAGACTGAATAAATGATATATTGAATTGAATATTGAACACCCCACAGGCCGCTGCTCCGAATGCGGCCTCTCGTTCGGCCGCTACGAGCAACTCCGCCGGCACAGGCAGTGCGCGCACGCCGCCAGCGCCGCCGCCCGCCTGCCGCACGCGTGCCACCAATGCGGCAAGCGGTTCAGCCACGCGCACTCGCTCACGAGACATGCGCATAATCACGCGAAACAGCTCTACCGGTGTGTCGTTTGCAAGGTAATTATGGGCTAGATTTAAAAAATAAATGCAGTTTCTAGTAGCTGAAATGTCTAAGATGGATTTGCAATAAGAAAATTGCTAGAAGGTTCCAAGATGGCGCTGATTTTAACGGATTCATTTTGGGAAAGCGGTTTGGAAAATCAAAATATTAGTATTTTAACAAAATATTACCAATTCCTGGATGTATGGAAGTGTGATAATGGCCTCCTATTAAAAAATCGCAATAAAGTAGCAAGATGGCGCTGATTGCAATGGATTTAGTTTGATAACCTACATAGTAAGTTAGTATTAACTCTCGCACGCGTGCCACCAATGCGGCAAGCGGTTCAGCCACGCGCACTCGCTCACGAGACATGCGCATAACCACGCGAAACAGCTCTACCGGTGTGTCGTTTGCAAGGTAATTATTGGCTAGATTTAAAAAATAAATGCAGTTTCTAGTAGCTGAAATGTCTAAGATGGATTTGCAATAAGAAAATTGCTAGAAAGTTCCAAGATGGCGCTGATTTTAACGGATTCATTTTGGGAAAGCGGTTTGGAAAAATCAAAATATTAGTATTTTAACAAAATATTACCAATTCCTGGATGTATGGGAGTGTGATAATGACCTCCTATTAAAAAATCGCAATAAAGTAGCAAGATGGCGCTGATTGCAATGGATTTAGTTTGATAACCTACATAGTAAGTTAGTATTAACTCTCGCACGCGTGCCACCAATGCGGCAAGCGGTTCAGCCACGCGCACTCGCTCACGAGACATGCGCATAACCACGCGAAACAGCTCTACCGGTGTGTCGTTTGCAAGGTAATTATTGGCTAGATTTAAAAAATAAATAAAGTTTCTCGTAGCTAAAATGTCTAAGATGGATTTGCAATAAGAAAATTGCTAGAAAGTTCCAAGATGGCGCTGATTTTAACGGATTCATTTTGGGAAAGCGGTTTGGAAAAATCAAAATATTACCAATTCCTGGATGTATGGGAGTGTGATAATGACCTCCTATTAAAAAATCGCAATAAAGTAGCAAGATGGCGCTGATTGCAATGGATTTAGTTTGATAACCTACATAGTAAGTTAGTATTAACTCTCGCACGCGTGCCACCAATGCGGCAAGCGGTTCAGCCACGCGCACTCGCTCACGAGACATGCGCATAACCACGCGAAACAGCTCTACCGGTGTGTCGTTTGCAAGGTAATTATTGGCTAGATTTAAAAAATAAATGCAGTTTCTAGTAGCTGAAATGTCTAAGATGGATTTGCAATAAGAAAATTGCTAGAAAGTTCCAAGATGGCGCTGATTTTAACGGATTCATTTTGGGAAAGCGGTTTGGAAAAATCAAAATATTAGTATTTTAACAAAATATTACCAATTCCTGGATGTATGGGAGTGTGATAATGACCTCCTATTAAAAAATCGCAATAAAGTAGCAAGATGGCGCTGATTGCAATGGATTTAGTTTGATAACCTACATAGTAAGTTAGTATTAACTCTCGCACGCGTGCCACCAATGCGGCAAGCGGTTCAGCCACGCGCACTCGCTCACGAGACATGCGCATAACCACGCGAAACAGCTCTACCGGTGTGTCGTTTGCAAGGTAATTATTGGCTAGATTTAAAAAATAAATAAAGTTTCTCGTAGCTAAAATGTCTAAGATGGATTTGCAATAAGAAAATTGCTAGAAAGTTCCAAGATGGCGCTGATTTTAACGGATTCATTTTGGGAAAGCGGTTTGGAAAAATCAAAATATTACCAATTCCTGGATGTATGGGAGTGTGATAATGACCTCCTATTAAAAAATCGCAATAAAGTAGCAAGATGGCGCTGATTGCAATGGATTTAGTTTGATAACCTACATAGTAAGTTAGTATTAACTCTCGCACGCGTGCCACCAATGCGGCAAGCGGTTCAGCCACGCGCACTCGCTCACGAGACATGCGCATAACCACGCGAAACAGCTCTACCGGTGTGTCGTTTGCAAGGTTTGCAATTATTGGCTAGATTTAAAAAATTACTAAAGTTTCTAGTAGCTAAGATGTCTGAGATGGATTTGCAATAAGAAAATTGCTAGAAAGTTCCAAGATGGCGCTGATTTTAACGGATTCGTTTTGGGAAAGCGGTTTGGAAAAATCAAAATATTAGTATTTTAACAAAATATTACAAATTCCTGGATGTATGGAAGTGTGATAATGACCTCCTATTAAAAAATCGCAATAAAGTAGCAAGATGGCGCTGATTGCAATGGATTTAGTTTGATAACCTACATAGTAAGTTAATATTTAACTTAACGTTAATATATATTTAACTTTAACTTTAACTTTAACTTTAACTTTAACTTTAACTTTAACATTAACTTTAACTTTAAGTTCACTGCACGTTGCACTTTCATTTGGTTTTATTTGCTTAAGTTTGTTGTTTATGTTATCTTTATTTTGCTGTATGCTATATGTTTACCTATTAGTGGAAACTTCACTGATTTATGTACAAACTTATATTTTTATCTGTTTATCTGTGTCTGGAATATTGTATGTTTCCCAAATAAAATAAAATAAAATAAAAAATATAAACTCTCGCACGCGTGCCACCAATGCGGCAAGCGGTTCAGCCACGCGCACTCGCTCACGAGACATGCGCACTCGCTCACGAGACATGCGCATAATCACGCGAAACACCTCTACCGATGTGTCGTTTGCAAGGTAATTATTGGCTAGATTTAAAAAATACACGCAGTTTCTAGTAGCTAAGGTGTCTAAGATGGATTTGCAATAAGAAAATTGCTAGAAAGTTCCAAGATGGCGCTGATTTTAACGGATTCATTTTGGTAAAGCAGTTTTGATAAATCAAAATATTAGTACTTATGGTAAATTTTTTAAATAGAAAAATATTGGAAAAAATTAACTCGGCCACAAGTGAATTCTCAGACTGGAATCGAACCAGCGACCTTTGGAAATCCGGTCCAATGCTCTAACCGCTGAGCTACCGAGACTTGCGAACCACCGACGAAATTCTCCAATACTTTTATATTTTTAATACGCTGTAGGCCAGCGTTGTTACATCAATGCTAGGAAATATCCTTGCATTCGAAAGAAACATCTTTTCAGGTGTTTAACGATCGATTAAGATGCAACTGCCAATAATTTATGATTTTGTAATTTTTTGCATTTTTTAATGCTATTTTTATACTTATGGTAAATTTTTTAAATAGAAAAATATTGGAAAAAATTAACTCGGCCACAAGTGAATTCTCAGACTGGAATCGAACCAGCGACCTTTGGAAATCCGGTCCAATGCTCTAACCGCTGAGCTACCGAGACTTGCGAACCACCGTCGAAATTCTCCAATACTTTTATATTTTTAATACGCTGTAGGCCAGCGTTGTTACATCAATGCTAGGAAATATCCTTGCATTCGAAAGAAACATCTTTTCAGGTGTTTAACGATCGATTAAGATGCAACTGCCAATAATTTATGATTTTGTAATTTTTTGCATTTTTCAATGCTATTTTTATACTTATGGTGGAACGATTAAGTTACAAAAAGCTGAACGGTCGTTAGATGGCGCTACTTTCGCTATTTAGTAGTTTTTATTTTTTTGTTAGTTTTTCTTTGTATCTTTTTAACTCAAAATACTTTTAGCGCATTCTATAAATAAATATTGAATTTTCGAAACCAACATTTATCTTTTTGTAGTACATTAATCATCCAAATATCTCGAGAGAGTGTGTCTGTCTTCAAATTTTACTAATCACTCACACATGCATACTTTATTTCTGAGTTTCTTGTAGTAGAATATTTCGACCTAGCTAAAAAAGATCACGTAGCCCAGCGGTCTACGTACTCGACTTAGATATCAAAGAGTCATGGTTCGAAACTTCTGATGATAGTTTTTTTTTAATTTATTATTATTGTTTATTTAAATAACATTACAATATTAATTTTGATGTATAAATTGCAACAAATGCAATTACAACTTTTTTAAATTGCACAAGTGACAAGAATGTAATTGATACTCTAAATTTTAAGATTTCTTAGTGAGTTTGCCCAATAAAATATCTATATTTTTTTAAACTACTGCTGAACAGATTTTGATTAAAATTGCAGTGTTTCCTCAATAAAAAAAAGTGGTGGTGGTTATTGGATCATCATGTTACCGTTTTCTATACTTCTATACTATATAATATTATAAAGAGGAAAGATTTGTATGTATGTATGTAATTAATAAACTTAAAAACTACTGGACCGATTTCAAAAATTCTTTTAGAATGCTACACTATCCCTGATTAACATAAGCTATATTTTATCCCGATATTCCCACGGGAACGGGAACCACGCGAGTGAAATCGCGAGCGGCCGCTAGTATTTTTAACCGACTTCAAAAAAGGAGGAGGTTCTCAATTAGGTTGGTATATATATATATTTTTTTTATGTATGTACACCGATTACGCCGAGATTTCTAAACCGATTTTCATGATTCTTTTTTTGTTCGATGCAGAATAGATGCCAATTGGTCCCATAAAAATTTGGTTTCGTTTGACCCAGTACTTTTTATGTTATGATCATTTTTATATATTTCATTTCATTGTTGACTTGGTTATAATATAAACGATAATTTTGTTTATTATGTACATGAAACCTTATCTAATCTAGAAAAACCCTGCCTATTACCTAATAGCCTATTACAGACACCAGGCTATCTACTATCTGTGTACCATACTTCATCCAAATCCGTTCAGTAGTTTCGGAGCCTATTCAATGCAAACAAACAAATTTTTCCTCTTTATAATATTAGTATAGATTAATACATAAAACATGTAAGTAAGCAAAAATGTCCCAAAAAAATATTACTATTAAGTACTTACCTCATAATGAAATTGTATTATTCAACAAATATTTAATTCGTAAAGCAGCGCAGCGAACACCGGGGTTGCAAATGATAAAATATCTATTGTGTTTCGTTTTCCGATGCCTGAGAGGTTATAAAATAAAAAATGCTAACCTCTTGTGTATCTTAAATATGTACTATGTAATGTTAAGTACAATCTAGATAAAAAGTACTGAGATCGCTCACATTCATTCATGCGCTGTACGGTGAAAATGGTTTTTGAAGGCTAACTGACCAATAATTGAGGCAAATTTAATTACCTTTGTTCATTCGAGCAAACGGCTTTTCGTGTAAGAGTCTTTCACGTTATTAGCTTTTCGCGCAAATGTCCTGATTCATAGTCGAAACATCAATAGTCAAGTGATATGTGACGTCAAATTCATGTTTTGTATTTGTTTTAGTCTATGTTTATCTCTATCCTATCATCATACTTATGATGTTTTAAAAGGCTAAGTAAAAATATCATAAGAATTAGTACTTGAATACTTAGATTGCTTTCTTAACTTTCTTAACGGTAAAATCAAAATTAAGTCTGTTATTATCATTTAATACGTTAAAATTGTAATATTAATAATAAAATAAATCATTAAGATCGTTAAATCATTAAGATGTACGTAAAATAAATCATTTCTAGTCAGAAAATAAATTTCACTCAAAACTGAAATATTTCAACCCGTTTTGAAAGATTTCATAAGTTTCGTTTATATTTCATTTTCATTTCACTGAAATTTTAGTCAGTAGTATTGACCATCCCTAGTCACAACTCACAACAACACAACGAAAAAAAACTATAAACAAAATTACATGACAAATACGGATCGGTCGGTGTTGTCAGTACGTAGATGTGATTCCGTACAATTTAATACCTATTTGAAAAAATAAAATATTTAAATATTAAGTACGTTACATAATACAAGTAAATTTTATTTGCACAAAGCAGATAAAATTTTCTTTTCCATTTTTTGACAGTGATGGGAGAAAAAAAGTTTTACGCATAAAAAACAAAATGTAAAGTCGTGTTTAGCATTTTTTCAAAATCGGAGTCAGGATAAATCCTACAAATCACAACTTTATATCATAATCCCAAAGTAAATTATTACTGACGAAACTCATCTCTTTTGGGACGCAACGGCAACACAGCTGAAAAATCTAGTAAAGAGAAATTTAAACAATTATTAAATCGAGACAAACGTAAGAGCGGCAACGTCGCGCGTTGCGCGTCTTAGCCGCATGGAATGGCAACGTCGCGATTTTTGTATACGTACACGACATTTGTCACATACACACGTAATATTTGCAAAAATTTTGTGTTCATTTATAGGTGATTTCTGAATGAAACAATGTTTGTTTATTAATTAAGCGCAAATGAATACCCGAAAAGAAATAGTTGCACATATATTTAAGTATTAATTCTGTTAATCTACCAAGATTATCTCGACTGTTTTTTGTATGAAAATCGTTCCACCTTATGGTAAATTTTTTAAATAGAAAAATATTGGAAAAAAATTAACTCGGCCACAAGTGAATTCTCAGACTGGAATCGAACCAGCGACCTTTGGAAATCCGGTCCAATGCTCTAACCGCTGAGCTACCGAGACTTGCGAACCACCGTCGAAATTCTCCAATACTTTTATATTTTTAATACGCTGTAGGCCAGCGTTGTTACATGAATGCTAGGAAATATCCTTGCATTCGAAAGAAACATCTTTTCAGGTGTTTAACGATCGATTAAGATGCAACTGCCAATAATTTATGATTTTGTAATTTTTTGCATTTTTCAATGCTATTTTTATACTTATGGTAAATTTTTTAAATAGAAAAATATTGGAAAAAATTAACTCGGCCACAAGTGAATTCTCAGACTGGAATCGAACCAGCGACCTTTGGAAATCCGGTCCAATGCTCTAACCGCTGAGCTACCGAGACTTGCGAACCACCGTCGAAATTCTCCAATACTTTTATATTTTTAATATGTTATTGGCAGTTGCATCTTAATCGATCGTTAAACACCTGAAAAGATGTTTCTTTCGAATGCAAGGATATTTCCTAGCATTGATGTAACAACGCTGGCCTACAGCGTATTAAAAATATAAAAGTATTGGAGAATTTCGACGGTGGTTCGCAAGTCTCGGTAGCTCAGCGGTTAGAGCATTGGACCGGATTTCCAAAGGTCGCTGGTTCGATTCCAGTCTGAGAATTCACTTGTGGCCGAGTTAATTTTTTCCAATATTTTTCTATTTAAAAAATTTACCATAAGTATAAAAATAGCATTGAAAAATGCAAAAAATTACAAAATCATAAATTATTGGCAGTTGCATCTTAATCGATCGTTAAACACCTGAAAAGATGTTTCTTTCGAATGCAAGGATATTTCCTAGCATTGATGTAACAACGCTGGCCTACAGCGTATTAAAAATATAAAAGTATTGGAGAATTTCGACGGTGGTTCGCAAGTCTCGGTAGCTCAGCGGTTAGAGCATTGGACCGGATTTCCAAAGGTCGCTGGTTCGATTCCAGTCTGAGAATTCACTTGTGGCCGAGTTAATTTTTTCCAATATTTTTCTATTTAAAAAATTTACCATAAGTATAAAAATAGCATTGAAAAATGCAAAAAATTACAAAATCATAAATTATTGGCAGTTGCATCTTAATCGATCGTTAAACACCTGAAAAGATGTTTCTTTCGAATGCAAGGATATTTCCTAGCATTGATGTAACAACGCTGGCCTACAGCGTATTAAAAATATAAAAGTATTGGAGAATTTCGACGGTGGTTCGCAAGTCTCGGTAGCTCAGCGGTTAGAGCATTGGACCGGATTTCCAAAGGTCGCTGGTTCGATTCCAGTCTGAGAATTCACTTGTGGCCGAGTTAATTTTTTCCAATATTTTTCTATTTAAAAAATTTACCATAAGTATTAAAATAGCATTGAAAAATGCAAAAAATTACAAAATCATACAAAATATTAGTATTTTAACAAAATATTACCAATTCCTGGATGTATGGGAGTGTGATAATGGCCTCCTATAAAAAAATCGCAATAAAGTAGCAAGATGGCGCCGATTGCAATGGATTTAAAGAAAGATAGTAAGTGCGTGACATGCGCATAACCAGTACGAGACATGCGCATATCCACGCGAAACAACTCTACCGATGTGTCGTTCGCAAGCTAACTTTGTCTAGATTAAAAAATTAAAACAATAATTCTAGATGTTTAGAGAAAATGTAACTGTAATAAATAAGCGCAATTAAGATTCAAAATGGCGCTGATATAGTTAGCAATGTAACTCTATTAGCTTATAACTTTTTAATTTTGCATTTTACAATGCTATTTTTATGTAAAAAATATTAAACAAGAAAATATACTAGAAAAAAGCAACTAGTCTCATGTCGCCCTGACGGGATTCGAACCCGCATCCTTGGCAATTGCACTAACCGTTTATGCTACAGAGACCTATGAGGACACGTCGAATTTTTCTAGTATATTAACCTTTCAAAAAAAGTATGCGTTATGATTTATTCTGTATGAACGTTATGCGAAATGATGGGTATGCCAAAAAACGTTGTGCAGCTCTAAAATATCCCTTTCTGTTTTATGCAACCGAATATGGATCTTTTCTAGACGTATTGGAGTGTATTTAAGGCTTCTCGCTAAAGAAGTAGAAGCAGTTTGGATTTTTAGGTATATAAGATGGGTTAATATAAAAAAATATATAAACCGCTGATAATTCCTGATTTATTTTGGGATAGCCATCTGAAAGGTAACATAATACAACCAATTCCTAGATGCTAAGGAATGTGATAATGGCCCCCTTTAAGAGAATCACAAGAAAGTTTCAAGATGGCGCTGATTTTTACGGATTCATTTTGGAAAAAAACAAAATCCTAATTAATAATTTTGTTCGCAGGCGTCGTTCGCGCGCGCAGACCAGTTAGCGCAGCACTTGAACAGCCACCTCGCCACCTACAAGCGGCTGAAGCCGTAGCGCACCTTATTGACTATTGCTATTATTATATTATATTAATATAGAGTTTTATTTAAAGAACGACTTTCATTTTATTTGGGCGCACTCCCAATCTCTCTATTTACTGGAAATGAGATGATCTTTATCATATGGAATTTATAAAAATAAATAAAAGCAGATTGTAGACGATTATGTGTCAAGGATTGATCTGCATTAAAAAAATCCAGAGAAAGTTTCAAGATGGCGCTGATATTCGAGGATTGATTATGGGAAAAATTAAATAACTGAGTTCCGAAATAAGATCAGTTTCTTGGCCTAAAGGCGTTAAATAATGAATTTTCGATCAATTAAAGCATAATAGGACAAAATGGCGCTTCTGCTAACGGATTGATTTTGGAAAAGTCAAATTGTAAGGTATCCGAGTAAAAAAATATCCATAGTTTTATACTTAATAACTGTTCTAATGGCCTCAATCGGCCTTAAGAAAATCGCATGAAAGTTTAAAGATTGCGCTGATATTTGCAGATTTCTTTTCGAAAAGCACAATGGCGTCGTTCGCACCTGAATAGCCAACTGGCCATCTACAAACGGCTGAAGCCGAAGCGCACCTTATTGTATTAATATAGAGGTTAGGTATTAATATAGAGATTTATTTAAACAACAACTTTTATTTGAGTAGGGAACCCACCAACCCAATCCCTTATCTTTTTTTTATGGACGACGGGTGATACTCTTACCCCCATATTCTAAGTCGTTCCTCCAAAACTTTTTACACTCCACTCAACCTCGTCGTGGGTAAAAATGGTAGTGTGCGCTAGGCCTAACACGGAGTGGCTACGTACTCTTTGGCTCCTCCAGGTCCTTACGGAGTTATGTCTTAGAATACCGATTTCGAGGAGTATTTCGAAGAGGTTTTCAATGAGGTTTCGTTAAGTCGAGGACGAGTAAGTTTTGGAGGAACGACTTAGAATATGGGTGTTAGCCTTCATCATACCTGATGTTAATGCTTATACAATAAATATGGATTCTAGACGTTTAGGTAAGTATCTATGTTAAATCCGCAATAAAAAAAAACTAGTAAGTTTCAAGATGGCGCTGATGTTCACAGATTTTGGAAAAATTAAATTGCCAAGAAAATCGGTAAGTAATATTTCCGAAATATTAGATAGATAGATCGATAAAAAAATTATTTGCATCTTTAACACACATGCATTAAATAAATAACCAATTACATAAAAAAAATGGAATCCTAATAACAAACAATTTAAAGCAATTTGTACAATACAAACTTAGTAACAAATTACACTATCATGTGTGTCACAGCGATTCAAAAAGGCAAAAGCCCAGCGTCATATTTGCCCTAAATATAGCTTAACGCTGGTTTTAGCCATTGCCCATAAAAATAAATATTACTTAGGTACTAGTTTCTGAACTAGGAGTATAATAGATGGACTTCCAGTTTCAAGATGGCGGTGATGTCAACGGATTTATATTGAGAAATCTAAAGGGTAAGAAAATACGTATTTAGCCTCTCACTAAAGACATAGAAGCAGTTTCAGGATTTTTAGGTACAGAAGGGGAACTTTCCCGGTCGACCGGTAGAGTTTTCAGGGAACTTAATTTAAAATAGTAAACCAAATTTATATCGACGTCTCAGCCACATGACACCCACTGCTGGGTATAGGCCTCCCCCAAGGATCTCCACATTAGGTCCTTTCATAATGGGGGGGTGGTTTGCCATAATCGCCACGCTTGGCAGGCGGGTCGGCGATCGCAGTATGGCCAAGTTTGTAGGAGACGCTGCTGCCCGTCTCCTGAAGGCTGAGACCCTTAGTCGCCTTTTACGACACCCACGGGATGAGAGGTGCTATTCTAAGCCTATAAACTTTTTATATATATGGTTGTGCTGTGTAGTGTCACAGCACAACCATATATATAAAAAGTTTATATCACATATTATATATAATAGATTATTAAGAGGTATTTCATTAGAATAATAAATTATTTATTTAAACTTAGTACTTTCCGAGAGAACGATTCCCAAAATAACTCTACTGGTTTACCGGGAAGTTCCGCGTTGTACTTATCTGAAATGGGTTTATAATAAAAAGAAAAAAAAATCTTACACTCACACCAAATAACCGAGCCCCAAAGTAAGAGCTGTACGGCTTGTGTTATGGGATACTAGGTTAACGGTTATAAATACATATACTTTAATAAGTATTTATGTGTAGAAATATATATCAATGTCTATGACTAAGGTACAAATGTTCGTATTCATCATACAAATATTTGCTTACTCCTTGAAACCGGTGTACGAACCACTCGACCACGGAGGTCGTTAAATAATATAATAAAAAAAAACGATGATCCATGACAAACATGCGTGCTTTGCTTGCACACCCATCCCCAAATTGACCTTTGCACTCATCTCTTAACTTTCACTATATCGACTCATCAAAATAAACAGAAGCGTTGAATCAAAGGGGAAGGCCTACCTCCGTTTAAAAGTAGATCCATGACAAACAAACAATAAGCGTCATCGTAACTAGTTATAGGATAGTATCAAACGCAGGGGTTCTCAACATTTTAATTGGAATAATATATGATACATTTGAAACAAGAAAATATAATAGTAAATATCAACTTCTCTCTTAACGTCCAAACAGGATTCAAGTTGATATTTTCTTTGTTTTCTTGTTTATTTAATACATAAAAATAGCATTGTGACTTACAACCGGGACTCAGACTAACCACAACTTTACACTTACAGTGAGTGGCCACAGCCAGAGCTTAGAATGGCCATAACCGTGGCTTATAGTGGCCACAACCTTAGAGTAGTCTAAACCGGTGCTTATACTGGTAACAGGGATTTTGAGTGGTCACAACTGGATCATATACACTAATTTATAATTTATAATCAATTACAATACAAAATCATTTGTTTGTATTGTAATTGATTATAAAGTAAGGGTTCGTAATATTTAGTAGGAATATTAAAAAGCTGACGAGTTTGATTGTTTGAGCACGCTAATCTCCGGAACTACTAGTTCGAATTGAAAAATTATTTATGTGCTGGATAGTCCATTTATCTCGGAAGGTAATAAGATATTTAATATTACGCTACGATTAATAAGAGCAGAGCATTAACGTAAAACGTTGCAAAAGCGGAGAAAAAATATTACTTTTGGGAGCTTCCGATGCGGACGGTGTGTAAACGGTTAAAGTTACGTAAAAATCATGTATGACGACATTGTTCCCCATCAAAAGTTCTAAAAAAAAGCATATGTCTATGTTTTATGGTTAACTCACTATAAACATTTTTAAGAAAATAAAATTTGTTCTAAACTAATGTATTATTTGAGAAGCTGTTTTCACAAAGATGATATTAATCCTTATCTAAATAAATACGTTAATCATCACAAGTATTTAATTTTTAACAAAATTGTCCTTTACATCATTTAACGTGGGCGGTTTATACTTTTTCTAAATAAGTTGTATTATTGTATGAAACGCTGCTTGTTTCGAGTAGGCAATTTCGAGACTGCCTACCGGTAGGTATTCAGTATTTAGCGTAAGGAAAATATTAGTGGGTGAGTGTTGAATAGAAGTTTGAACTAAAATAAAATAACTTTAACACTTATAGTATATTTATTTAGGTTTTGAATGAGGTAGGCACTGCCTAATTGCCTATATGGGATGCACGCACCTGTCCGTACATTGAGCTCTACCGGGGTTAAGAGTTAAGAGTGACCAAAATCAGTTCTGAGAGTGGCCACAACCAGGTATAGAGTGACTGATACTGGGGCTTAGTGTGGCACAACCGGTGTTTATAGTGGCCAAAACCGGGCATAGATTGGTCACTGCCGGCGCTTAGAGTAGCCACTACCGGGGTTAAGAGTGATCACAACCGAGTATAGAGTGGCCACAACCGATGCCATGGTGTCTACAAGTTGGGCTTACAACGGCCAAAACCCGGACTTACAGTGGCCTCATAGAATAGTACATTCCGCGCTTATTAAGGCCACAGCCGGTGTTTACAGTGGCCACAACGGAGTCTTAGATTGAAAGCAACCGGGGCGTCTACCCTAATTAATAATATAGGAAACAAAAAAAAACCATAATAAAAACGGAAGTGATCTTCTAGGCTATCGTCCAAGGTTGCACATCCCTGCGTCTGACGCGCGAGTGCATACCGCAGCCGTCATTAATGGCCGGGTCTTATGGTTTTCACGACCAGGACTTAGAGTGGCCACAACCAGGACTAGAGTAATCACAACTGGTGCTTAAAGTGACCACAAGCAATGCATAGAGTGGCCACAACCGTAGCTAAGAGTAGTTATAACCGGATCTTACAGTGGACATAACCAGGACTTAAAGTGGTCACAACAGGCGCTTAGAGTGACAAGTATCGGTGCATAGAGCAGCCTTGAGTAGCTTAGAGTGGCCACAACCGGTAGTTAGACTACTCAATTGGCTGGCTACCCACTACCGGGGTTAAGTTACGAGAGACCACAACTGAACCACATAACCTAATTATAGGTAGGTAAAACCAACAATTTCTGATTTTATTCAATAAATGGAAATGAACTTCCATTCCATCCGTGCAAGGTTGCGCATCCCTGCGTGTGACGCGCAAGCACATACCGCAGCCGTCATTAATGGCCGCCACTATAGGGCTACCGCTCTCAAGTTAACGATTAATTAGTGGAAGAATCTATAGTTGAATTTGTGTCAATCTATATACTTATGTCAGGTTCGCAAAATTTGTGACGACTCGATAGGGACTTTGGCGCGTAGTACGCGGCCGAGTAAGGTATCAAATTAAAGGTACTCGAGTCTATTTGTTCCGAAAACTATAAAATATACGAAATGTTAAACGTGATGATCACAAACTGCAATTAAAGATTTTCGCATAATTTGGAATTTTTCGTCGATCGACGAACCCGAGTATCGGGTTGTAACCGCCCTAGTGTATTATTAATGTGACTTATTATGTAATTGAATGGCTTGGAAGTGGAATTATTTTGTATCAATTGGGAATTTTAGAATTTCCATTCCTTTATATGGGTACCTATTACATTGGTCTACATTCGTACTACATAGGGACTTATGTTGTTCTGAGGGTTTGTTAAAAAATGCATAATAAATAAGTATTTCTCGTAACCATTTATGTAGGCAATGATCACAAAATGTTTGTTTAGCTACAAAAGGTGGTCATTATTTAAAAAAAACGACTCGAGTTATTGCAACATCAAATCACAAGTTATTCTCAGACGGTTAACTCTATTGCAGCTATTTCAATATTTATATTATTAGGTTTTTTTTCCAACAAATGAAAATTACCAATTAAAACAGCTTGTCCGGATTTCATTCAGTTTTGTATTTTCAACGCTTGGTTTAATTTTTTTTGTTATAATATGGTTTTTTGTTTTTAACTGACTTCAAAAAAGGAGGAGGTTCTCAAGTCGACTGTATTTTTTTTTATGTATGTTTTAATATAACGTCGTCCGCTGTCAATCGATTTTAATAATTATTTTTTTATCTGAAAGAACATAGTTCAAGTGTGGTCCGATATATTTTTACGAAGATCTGGCTAGTAATAATAAAAATATATATTTTTCAGGATGACAGAATGTTTTGGCAAGCAGTCGTTTACTTAGATGACAGCATTGTTGTGTATGGGCTGATTTTTTTGTGTAAGTAACGGCACATGATGTAACAAAAATTTGTGAAATAAAAAACTTTTTTTACTTAAAAAAATCTTAAAAATGTAAAAAATAAAACTTAAGGATTCGGAATAAAATATAATATAGTTAATAGAAGTGCAATCTAGAATGCCTTGGTTGGCACCGTCTCCAAAAGTTTTAATTTTTTATTTTTGGAGTCGGTTATAATTTTTACTAAATAAAAACTCGATTAAATCTTAAGATCTTAACCGTCAACAGCCCTAGGCCTTCCTCGAACAAGTGTCGATCCCATCCACACCAAGATAATACAACAACTCACTCAGTAACTTTTTGGCGGACACTACAGCCACTCGCGTTTTAATAACAAATCTAGAATCAACATAAGTAATTTTGTTTTGGTTCCAAAAAGTTTGTTTTTGACTTTGTGACTATTTACAAGTTATATAAACATTTTTTCTAAAAAACAGTTTTTTAAACTGGTGTTTTTATAATGTGATACGCAAAAAGTGTATTAATTTTATTGTGAAGTGAAAAAAGCAACGAAGAGTTTAATTGTTATTTAATTGGCGTAAATTGTATGTTTACTAGTAGGTATGTACTTATATGTTTTTGTATCTTTTTTATATACAATAGAGAAGCGCTTCATCATACCTGATGATAAGTAATGATGATGCTGAAGGTGCAATAGCGACTCTCCCTGAATCCTCAACCACTGGGAAGTGGAAGTGGCCAATCTCTAACTTCTGGAACACAACAATGCTGAAAACATTTTTGTTTTGGGACAGATTTAGAAAAGATAGCGGTTGCTAGCCAAACGGATTTAGAACAAGTCCTACAACCAATCAAAACGAAAACAATTTGTACCCCCACTAGGTATCGAACCCGCGGTCCTCTAAATCTGACATCCACACTCCACGAAAAATTGAATTTAACCGCCCTAATTGAATTTGTGGTCTAGTGGTAAAACCACCGGTATCAGACCCAGGGTTCCCGGGTTCGATTCCCAGCGGGAGTACATATTGTATTCGGTTTGGTTGGTGGTAGGACTTGTTGTTAATCCGACTGGCTAGCTACCATCTAAGCCTGACGCCATAACAACAATGTTTTCAGCATTGTTGCGTTCCGGCAGTTTGAGATAAGATAGCCAGTTCCTCAGTGGCTGAGGATACCGGGAGAGGCTCGCCTCCATCTTCAGCCTTATTAATACTTAACATCAGGTATGATGAAGGCTAAGAATCTCACCGTCTCGTTCATAAAAAAATAATGGCCATTTGAATTCATTTGATAATGTAAGTATTTTAAATGCGAAAGTTGTGAGGATGGAGAGATGGATGTTTGCTAATCATTCACGCAAAAACTACTGTACGGAACTTGGATGAAAAAAAAACATACAATCACACCTATTATCTAGCCCACGCTAAGTTTCAAGGAACTTGTGTTATGGATACTAAGATAACGGATAAAAATACTTATATACTTTTTTTTTGTAAATACATACATAATATACATATTAAACACCCAGACCAAGACAAATAGACATGTTCATGCACACAAATATTTGTCTTGTCCGGGGATCGAACCCGGGACCTCTGGGGCAGAAGGCGGCCAAGCAGGGGGTCAATTCTGCTAAATTTTTATCATAATCGTCTCTCAGTGGTGTTTCAATAGTAGTGTTTATTTACACTGTTGTAACAAGAACTGTGTAAAACAGGACTACCATTGAAACACCACTGGAATGCGATTGTGACTAAGCAGAATTGGGCTGCAGGTCGTCGGCACAAATTTGGCACACAGTAGTAGACCCCGATATTCCCACGGGAATCGGAAAGTAGTCTCCTAGAGGAGTCTAGTATACTATATTTTATAAAAAATAAATAGATTGTTAAATAAAGGTTTTTACGATGTAATGGATCTACGTTGTAACAAAGTCATTGTTTCTCTTAATTGTAAACGCGCAGGGCGCCGATCGAGTGGAAAAATTCACACACATTTCTTGTAAGCCGTTTTTTAAACTAAATTGTTAAATATACGTACATCTTATGATTTGGCGCGCACTGTTCATTGAAATAAAACAACTTTTACGGATATCAAACGCGCTATATTTCCACGAACTAACTTGTAATTGTCCGTATTTTTAGGTTTTTAGGGGTTTTTGATTTTCCCGACGTTACGGCACCTTTACAGCTGCCGTGGTCACGGGATGACTGGCTACTTATAAGTTTACCCTCGAAAAGTTAATTTATTTTCGTTCGGATACGGTTAGACATTTACTATGGCATAAATTATTATTGATTTGATATTTTGATTTAATTGTTATTTTAATTCTTTATTATTAAGAAAACAAAAAGAAAACTAAAGACTCTACTGGCAGTTCACAAATTGGGAGGACCTTCGAAGAAAGAAGCTGCCAAGAAAACTTCGAAAGCGGGCCGACCTCCACCTTTATAAAGAAATTAAGATATTGTTGTCTCCACCTTTACTTTTTTATATTTATCTACAAAAAGAGCTAACCGTATCTTTGGGTCTTGCAGTGCGTGATTTGGGTTGAGACTTTAATTTATGGATAATAGGGTCCCAAACTGGTGGAATCTTCCACCCATCATCTCTATTGAAGTTTGGGTATTTGGTGATTTCAATAGCCTCACGCAGCATTCTGGGGACAAATTTTTGTTCCCTGGCGAGGATCTGTGGCTTATCAAACCTGATGTAGTGGGTGGGTCCCTCAAAAGCATGTTCACACACTGCAGACTTGTTATCGCGCCTATTTTTCACGTCAGCTACATGTTCTCTAACGCGGGTCCCTATGCTTCTCTTTGTCTGCCCGATGTAGGAGAGCCCACAGTCATAATCCAGTTTGTAGACACCTGCAACTTGTAAGGGTACGTTGCACTTGACTGGTGGTAGGAATCTTGGGCCAGAATTCTTGGGCCGCTTGAAGTAAGTATTAATACAAGCACGCTTTAGAATTCTCCCAATCTTGTCTGTGACGCCTTTCACAAATAGTAAAACGGCAGGTTGACGTTCTACTGTGACTGGTTTGGCGCGGTTTCTGTGACGTCTGCGTGGTACTTGCAACTTGTTGTTTCTCAGTACTTGCTCGACATGATGGTGTGAATCACACCATCATCCTTCACAGTTAGCTACCGTAGGGAAATCTTTGTTTCAGAGAGCTCGCGGCATCTGTGACGAGAAACACCTGACTGCGGAGCTTCGACATGTTATTCATAAGTTTTACATAAGTTTTCTTGGCAGCTTCTTTCTTCGAAGGTCCTCCCAATTTGTGAACTGCCAGTAGAGTTTTTAGTTTTCTTTTTCTTTTCTTAATAATAAAGAATTAAAATAACAATTAAATCAAAATATCAAATCAATAATAATTTATGCCATAGTAAATGTCTAACCGTATCCGAACGAAAAATAAATTAACTTTTCGAGGGTAGACTTATAAGTAGCCAGTCATCCCGTGACCACGGCAGCTGTAAAGGTGCCGAAACGTCGGGAAAATCAAAAAACCCCTAAAAACCAAAAAATACGGACAATTACAACTTAGTTCGTGGAAATATAGCGCGTTTGATATCCGTAAAAGTTGTTTTATTTCAATAAATTGTTAAAGTCAAAAAAATCGATTGACAACTGACCAAGGTTTGGTAAAACATACTTAAAGAATATACAGTGGTGGTTACATAATTAACGACATTAGCCGACTTTCATACAATCGAGGTAACTTTGGAGACGGTTCTCTGCCAAGGGTTGACCGAGCTGTGATCTGATAATGGCCATCCAAGGAGTGAATGGAGGAGATCTAGATTGCTATACATATCCAACTGATTAACATTCGTAAAGATGTATGGATCAGAGTTTTCAGTTTCAGAAATCCCATACATTTTTATGCTTTTTTCACATTTTTTATAAACATAACATATTTTTACACATACATCGCTCAGAATGTTATTCAGATCAGGCATCTGGGAGCTGTTTGTCTAATTTTAAAATCTATCGTAATCCCTTTTAATTGAAAGATATTTACATACTTCAAACCGTCACTATTCGACATTTGATAGGAATTGTGATCGGGACGCTTTGCCAAACGTATTGAATGAACGAAATTGAACTGTCTAAGCAAAGTGACACACGAAAATATCTCTCAAATGTTTGGACAATGTCAAATGAAGTGTCATTTAAAACAACATTCGTTCCGGAAGGGATTGCGACTATAAGCTACACAATTTCATCCATATATCACTATCACAATACCTTTGAAAGGGATTGACAATTAGGCGACTGATCTGCCTAACAGGTAATTAAATACTTTTTGGAAAAAAACACTTGACAAACACAAAAAAATAACACTCACAATTCCATGTTTATATTAGTTGCGTCTTAGTATTTTATGTTGTTCTTTTTGTACTCCAAACAGTCAAAAGGCAGATATTTTCTGTCCCACAGTAATTTTCATTAAGGCGATATACGGAAAAAGTATGTAAGTACTTTTTATCTAGAAATATAGGATGGTTAGAGATGTTACAAATCTCGTATTTGTTTTCCTATTTTTAGGAGGTCGTTTCGAAAATGAAAGAGTTGAGGCAAAATCATAAAATGGAGTTTCTGGTTCGTGACATATCTAGATAAAAATATGATGAAATGTAGGTGTTTCGGGGGCTAATTGTCTAATTTCAAAATCCCTTTCGACGGTATTGTGATTGTGATAGTGAGATAGTGATTTATGGAATTGAGTAGCTTATAGTCGCAATCCCTTTCAGAACGAATGATATTTTAAATGACACTTTATTTGACATTTCTTGATACATGTAAAAGATATTTTCGTATGCCACTTTGCTTAGACAGTTCAATTTCGTTCATTCAATACACGTCCCGATCACAATCCCTTTCAAATGTCAAATAGTGACGACCTGAAGTATGTTGACGAATTGAAAGGGTTTGCGATAGATTTTAAAATTAGACAATTAGCTCCCTGGTAACACCTACATTTCTTCATACCGTTATCTAGATATGTAATGAACCAGAAACACGATTTTATGATTTTTATAATTTTTGCATTTTTCAATGCTATTTTTATACTTATGGTAAATTTTAAATAGAAAGTCTCGGTAGCTCAGCGGTTAGAACATTGGACAGGATTTCCAAAGGTCGCGGGTTCGATTCCCGTCTGAGAATTCCCTTGTGGCCGAGTTAATTTGTTCCAATATTTTTCTATTTAAAATTTACCATAACGATTTCATGACTTTGCCACGACTTTTTTTTTCAAAATGACCCCCAAAAAATACGAAAATGAAGATTACGTTCAAATAGGGTCACATATTTTATTGAAAACTAGAGGCCGGGCGCGGTTTCACCCGCGTGGTTCCCGTTCCCGTGGGAATTTTGGGATCATTTATAGCCTATGTTACTACTTGGGGTCTAAGGATTCTCTATACCAAATTTCGTCAAAATCGGTCCAGTAGTTTTTGAGTTTATTCGTTACATACAAACATACAAATCTTTCCTCTTTATAATATTAGTATAGATATATAAATAGTATAGATTGGTTTGATTAGTGGTCACCGATAATAATTTTCTTTCTCTTTAAATCGCTATATGTAGTTATTTACTACGAAGTTATTTCGTGGTTTTTTCTCACTTTCCCATTGCTATCTCGCTTCAGTCGTATACCGCCTTAAGAACTTAGGCTATTTTTTTTTAGAAATAAACCCTTGACAAACAAAAAAAAACACACAATTCGATGTTTATCTTAGTTGCGTCTTAGTATTTTTTTTGTTCCTTTTCATATCCAAACTTAATTAAAAATCAAGAGGTAAACAAATTAATAGGATCGGTTCGAGGAATTATACAAAACCGCACGTAAATTCACTCTTTTATCAGGTAAAAAGGCTGCGCCATATAAGGAAACTTGCAAGTCGCCTTTCAACAACATTTTTTCCATATCCGTGAACTTCATTTTAACCTCTTGACTACGTACTTTTTCTCAAACATGCTTGGAAATATGAGCATTATTTTGACAACCTTCTTCGAGATGAATCGATATTGCTGTAACTGGGGGGCAATTCTCGCGCCTTCGACATCTAGAATTCGATATTTTTTGGATCCTTAATCTCTATTTAAAACTCACTGAAAACAATCTTCAACATTACACGATTGTCAAAGATCATTGAAACTAAAATATTTTGACCGCAGTAAAGATTTTATTTAATTAAAAGATTTTATTTAATTAAAAATTATTTAACTAAAAGTAAATTAAAGTCTTTCAATAAATAAATTATGGGTTGAAAAATGTCGAATTCGACATTTTTCAAACCATAATTTCTTTATTAAAAATGTAAGTAATATCTTTACTACGGTCATAATACTTTAGTTTCAATGATCTTTGACAATCATATAATGCTGAAGATTGTTTTATGTGAATTTTAAATATAGATTTATGGCTCCAAAAATGTCGAATTCGAGATGTCTAAGGCGCGAGAATTGCCCCCTGGCCACATACATGCGAGCAGCGGCCGGTAAAAGTCGTATAAAAATCTATATCTGTCGTGGTTTAGCGGCCAAATAAATTATATAGAAAGCTTATATCTGTCGTGTAATTAAAAAAATGTTAACAAAGGTTTTATTTAAATTTCAAACTGGCTTGCAAATAGAAAGCTGTTTTAGAAAAAAAACAACAAATGAACATTTTAACGCGGGAATGTACTATTTAATTAAATAAGACATTCTGCCTATAGCTTTAATTTCCGCGCATTCTTTGAGAAAAGTACAAGCCATGGCCACAACTAGGCGTTGATGGACTTATGTACTTTAAAGTACTTGACTTACTTGCTTTGCAGATAAGCGCGTTACTGCCAAGCCTTCTATACGAGCAGCCTGTGGTTTTCCTGTACAAAAAGATCGCTTAATGCGTTGCGCGTGCAGTATAATAATGGGTTTAGGATACTGTTGGGATTGCCCCGCTTCTGTAGTGCCTCAACGATGTTCATGGAGGCGAGGGTTGATGGCTTTCATGCGATAATACGGAAGCGGGTGGCATCATTACTCAATAGAATTCGTAATAGCACCAACAGTATAATAAACGTCATAGCCGAGAAGTATAACTCCAATGTTATGAGGGCTTTCATTCGTCTCTTGATTGAATAGTGTCGCAAGACACGTCCAGTCCGAGGCACAGGTGAAGGTCATACTCAGCTTTAATAATTTTATTTTATTGTGAATTATGAATGAATTGACTACATAATAGAAATTTTATTCTTATTTTTTACTAACATAGGAGTTAAGTTAATTGTTACTAACAAAAATGGATGTAATATCTGAGAATTAAATAAATAAAAATAATAATAATAAGTACTCGGAAATACAGACGCAGGGAAGGAGTTCCACTCCTTTGCTGTGCGCAATATAAAAAATTATGAGTAGAGTATGCGAATTTCGGTGACAGGTAGGAAGGAGCACAGGAGGTACTTACTTTAAAAAAAATGCAATATGAAATACGATGACTGAAGAGTGTAATTAAGAAGATTTAGGGCCGGGCCGGTTTCACCACCGACGGATGGCTCTGGGTAATTAGCTTCACATCATCAGTCTGTGGACGTCCACTGCTGGACATAGGTCTCTCCTAGCTCACGCCTATTGTGGCGTTCATAGGAGGCTATTAGCCTACTGCTACCACGCTGGCCAGACGGGTTCGTAGAGGGTTTGTTTCAAGTTTTCCTTCTCTCGCACAGGTGTTCAATGCGTCGAGCCTCTTAGTCGACTCTTACGACATCCCAGGCATGTAAGGGAGTGGTGACACTTGTATTCTTAGGCCGTCACCACACGGCCTTAGCTTAACTGGCAGTAATTAGCTAGCTAGTAATTAGCTTAACTGGCAGTAAATTATAAAGTTGTGTGTAATATGAAAAATCTGTCAAATGATCTGCCAGAAAAGTAATTTAGAAAATATAAAATAGAAAACAAATAGATTTTACACAATCACACCAATTTTCTAACACAAGGAATGTTTTTAAGAGATAAGTACTAGATGGTTATTTTTTGTAAATAAAAATTATAATAAATAAACAATTTGGAATTAAGTTGATCTAGAATCGTAATTATAGGTAAAAAACCAGATTTACACTGAGAAAGTTTTAATTAATAAAAAAAACATTACCTTGTGTTTAATTTGATTTACTTCTAAACAGATTTAATCTAAGTATGTGATAAATATTAAACAACTAAATATACTAGAAAAAAGCAACTTACCTCATGTTGCCGTGACGGGATGACGGGGTGACATGAGACAAGTTGTTTTTTTTATAGTATATTTTCTTGTATAATATTATTCACATAAAATTAGAATTGTAAAATGCTAAATTAAAAAGTTAGATTTTATTAATCTAATTTTATAGTGTTTTTTATAATATAACTTTATTTAAATCTATTACAATTAAATTTAATTAAATTATAAAATATTTAATGTAATTCTTAGGAATGGGTGTATAGGCTTAAAAACATGAAATTCTATTGTATAGTAGGTATTATACATAGTAAATACTCAAATCAAACTTATGAAAAAATGTGTAATAATCACTTTGGGCTCGATAATTATAACCGCCTCTGTGGTCTAGTGGTACAAGTACCGGTATCAGACCCAGGGGTCCCGGGTTCGATTCCCAGCGGGGGTACATATTGTATTCGGTTTAATTGGTGGTAGGACTTGTTGTAAGTCCGCCTGGCTAGCTACCACCATCTTATCCAAGCCTACAACAATGTATTCAGCATTGTTGTGTTCCGCCAGTTCCTCAGTGGCTGAGGATTCCGGGTGAAGCTCGCTTCCATCTTCAGCCTTATCAATACTTAACATCAGGTATGATGAAGGGTAAGAGCCTCACCGTCGTTCATAAAAAAAATGCTATTTTATTTTATTTTATTTTATTTTTACAATTTTTGGAAAACTAACAGCTTTGTATGTAATACATTTTTAAATATAATATGTACTGACGGCTAATTACAAGTTTTCACAGGTAAACAGTTAAAATTAGTCTTTTTCTCACACAGTTTGAAGAAGACGACGAGACAATTTACTTATAAAATTAACATTGTGCTATGGTTTTAAGAAAACCTTATCATTATTTAATTACTTTATAACACTTAACAATAAACAAGTTCATTACACTTTTGGAGTTAACGAACCGTTAAGAAAGTGAATCACCGAAAATGGGCAAGAAACAAATTGTGATCATCAAATTAATTACCATAAAATCTTAAACGTTTTACTAGTGACCGCTCGCGGTGTTACCCGCGTGGTGCCCGTTCCCGTGGGAATATCGGGATAAAATATAGCCTATGTCACTCGGGAGAAATGTAGCTTTCTAATGGTCTAAGAATTTTCTAAATCGGTCCAGTAGTTCCTGAGATTAGCGCGTTCAAACAAACAAACTCTTCAGCTTTATAATATTAGTATAGATTATTTTTAAGGTTTTCATAATGTTATGGACCATCCTCTTTAAGAAAGAAGTTTAAGTCACGATTCCATTTAGGCCCAATACGGATTAGTGGGCTTTAAAGAACAAATAAACATTCAGCTTTATTATATGCTTAGATATATATAGATTGACATTTAAAAGTTCTCAATTTATTATTCCACCTTAAAAACTACAATTATTGTCGACGATTAGAAAAACCGGTTTAACAATTTAGATTAATTTGTTGCGCAAATTGGAAACACTTTAGAGCTTTTAAATATGTTTTGAAACTTTATTTAAAAATAAAAAAGGTTCTGCACTCAAAATGCTGTTTTCTACTAATGGTACTAGTAGAACTAGTAGTACTAGTAGAGTTGAAAATTGTTTACGGTTAGGATAACCATAAAATGTAATATTATAATTAGTATTTTCTTTTGTGATGGAAATTGACCTTACTGATATGTTAAGCTCACTTTTCAATTTGACGACTCTGTATGAAATAAAACAGGGAGAAAAAAATAGCCCTTGACGAGTTTCTTGCCGGTTCTTCTCGTTACAAGGTCTCCCGCCGTAGGGTTTGTGAACCGATGGCGTAGCTTCTTTGACGTTCATAAGTGCTTGTAACAGCCTACACTGAATAAATGATATTGATTTGATTTGATTTGATTTGAACTGGATCCCTCCCGCGGTTTCACCCGCGTGGTCCGTTCCCGTGGCAATATCGGGATCGAGCAGGACCATAAAGTAATTTTATTTTTTATTTTTGCTTTCGTTATGGGTATACTGTTGTGTCTCTGTAATACATTATCGCCTGGGCCCGTATTCACTATGATCACTTACCGATTCCTTGCTCAAACCATGCAAATATCGTATTTGGTTTCGACATTTTTAAAATTCGTTTTCTCTATGACACTTACAAATTTTAATGTTATTTTACTTGTTTAATAATTATACAACTTGTGACTTTCATGTACTTGTACAATAACTCTATAATTTGGGAGTATCATGGAGAAAACGACTTTTGAAAATGTCAAAACCAAGTACGACATTGGCGTGGTTTGAGCAAGTTCAGTTCATATCGTATTCGATCGCCGGCAATTTGTATGGAATTTGACACTAATGACATACAATATGAACTGTCAAATGAATACGATTAGCTTACGCAATCCCATAGCCTGTATGTACACAGTATTAGCAATAAACGATATTCTATTCTGTTCTATTCTAACCTCAGGTTTCCATAGTGTGTAAAAAGTGAGTTCCCTAACAATTCATTTACCCAATTGTCTATTTTATTTCATATATATAGTGTCAGTGTATTAGAATTTGCTTTTAATTTTTTAAACGCAAGAACTTACTTAAAGCAAATTCCTAGGGAAATGAACAAATAAATCAATTGTCAGGGAGTTCACTTATCAATATTAGACACTCTGAAAGAGGTTGGATATTACATTGGCTGTCACAAGTCACAACACTCTTTTGCGCGAAAGGAAACAAAAAAAGATTCGGTAGACCAGTAGAGGTTTTTCGGGAACGTGTTATCAAAAAATTATAAGCGTAAAGCAATATTTTTTTATTCAAACGAAATACTTAATGTTTATTATTTGTGCTATAATATATAGTGTTTAAGACTATCAAAATCCACTAAACCTTGACCACAACTTCATAAATAGTCGATGAAAACGGAGACCAACTTGATTTTGCAGGTAAATGCATTAAAACTGACCTGGCATCAATATGAAAGTTGGTAGTAATGAGAGATCTTTATATAATGGTTCTTATTAACTAATATACGTAGATCTATCAATTGTGAGACTCTATGTAATTTTAAATAGGTCAACGGTAAATGGTCTTACGAATTTTCGATCAGGGTCACGTGTCCTGACGCGACTTTAACATTTTTTACCCATCACAAAAATTTCAAACTCTGATGTGCACAACGCCGCTAAAGAAGTTTTCACTTCAAAAATATTTTTTTTCTAACTTCATATTAATAATATTTAATCGAACTTTATTATTTAATAACTTATTTATTTCAATCAAAATGTCTCTGATCGCTGTATAAATTCATATATTTTTCCCATAATTGTATAATGTAATCTAATACTCATAGGTAATCACTGTATTATGTTAATTTATTTTTACCATATTTGTATAATCTTATGTTATTTATACATTGAAATCATAAATAATTCAAAAACGTCTGCCAAGCAGCCGCATCAAGCTAATCTTCTTTAGGCCCGTGTATATGTTGGCCGGCTTTGTTGTTATTTCTTGCATCGTGTAGGGTACTTGTACATTACTATATAATTTGTGGTGTAGGGTCCTGCCTGTTATTTGTATAATTACAAATTACCCACATTATTGTTAGTAAATAAGTATGTTTTAACTTTGTTATATTCATTGCCTGGCACGTTCGGTGACCGTTGTGTGCTTATTTATTTTTGTTTCTTAAATGTATTTCTCATTGTAAGTGAATGTTTTAATTCTTAAGAGAATAAATGACTTGAACCATATTTGATTAATGCAAATTCTACTGCACTTATAGGAAATTTATTGTATTACAACTTATTAATTTTGCATTTTAACAATGCTATTTTTATGTGATAAATATTAAACAAGAAAATATTCTAGAAAAAAGCAACTAGTCTCATGTCCATGTGCAAGCTTGGGTCCAGCAGTGGGAACAGTGCATTGAGCCGGAGTTCCAAGGATGCGGGTTCGAATCCCGTCATGGCGACATTGCTTTTTTCTAGTACATTTTCTTGTTTAATATTTATAATTTATTGTAAGTAGTTATGTTTTTTTTTTATGTTTTCGCATCGCATGAATTTCTGTGTGTTGTGCACGTATTTGGGTGTCAGTTTTGTTCGAAACTTGCGTTGCTCTCATTTCATGGTGTTATCGACTGTCATCATAAATAAATAATAGTAGATTGTTTACCAAGGGCTGTATGACACCCATAACAGTCGAGTGTTTTGGCGCCCGAACGAAATGAGGGCGCCGATAGTTCGAGACTGTTATGGGTCCATACACCCGAAGTAAACACTCTACTTTTCATTTTGAATATGAGGAAAGTAAAAACAAACAGAATATTCAAAAAAAAATTGTAAGGTTTCTACGATTTTAATTATTTTATAATGTAGCAAAATAAGGCTTCTGTGCCTTTGCCTACATACCTTTGGTAAATAAAAGTCCAAAGAGATTACAGATATCGATTTGACATGACACCCCCTATTCTTTTTTCAAATTTATTACAGCCCTAGGGCCGCCACATATCACTTTCAACCCGCATTTTAGGCAAGTTATGAGTTACTTTCAGAATATGAGACATGAAAAATAAATAAGTAGTATATTGTGATATAGCTATATAGTATAGTATAGTATAGTAGATATAACGATTTCTTTAAAAAAACTACTGGTCGGCAGCGACTTCCTCGTTTACTTGTAATTACATGTTTGTACAATTATGAATTTCTTGTAAAAGGGTTAGGGCTTGTGGAGTACATCAGAACGAAGACCAATTTCATCCTGAGGGTCGAGCGGTTGGAGTCCCGCCACAGTATGAACTTTAACTCATTTGTGGTGAGGGTACCGACTGAACATCTGTCGACCTTCATGAAGGAAGATTTTTGGCCGAAGGGTGTCCTGTTCCGGCGGTTTCGGGGTCGGCTATCGGACACCGCAATGCGCAACACGTCGCCGCCGGCGCCGTCTTTACGTGTAAAATAATTAAGTTCATTTTGTTATTCTATATTTTATGTATGTCTAGTTTTAAGGTATATATCTATGGGCCATTGTAGCCTGATTACAAATAAATAAATTAAAAAAAAAATAAAAAAAAAAGGCACCAAAATAAACTTCAATGGAAATGTACTGGCGATCTATTACACGCATATTAATATAAATAACACAATTACAATTAATCGTGTGGGCGTATCCGTTAATAGATAAAATCTGTTAAACACATTGTTGGTCAAGAACGTAATAAGTTATAAAAAGTGTGTTTTTTTCTTCTATGTGGTCTAGTGGTGAGACCACAGACCTATAACGATGTAGACGAAAAAAGCGCTTCAAATTGTATGAGAACCTAGCGTATCGAATTTTTCGTACTTATGATGACGTATCGCGCGAGATTTAGTGATGTGAGAATCTTATTGACGAGCTCTTGCAAGAAAGCACTGCACAATTAACCATTCTCGTTTCTGAGTGACGCGTGTTTTCATGGCAATGGTCTCAAGCGGACTGATCTGATTTAGGTCGTAAAACATTGACATGGATCAAACTTTAGCCACGGAAACTTTTACCGTCTATCTTGATATAGGTCTGTGGGTGAGATCAGAGGCCTACTCTCTGAGCTGTTTACGAAGTTTCGGTTCCCTCGGGAAAAACTAATTTTTAAATTTGTTAAAATTAATAACTAAACCTTTATTTGCTCATTTGGAGAACCGTAACGTAACTAATGTAACGTAGATTAACTAACGTAAGCATTGCATCTGGGGCCCAATTCTCGCGCCTTCGACATCTCGAATTCGACATTTTTATTTACTTAATTTCTTTATTAAAATTTTATGTAAAATCTCTACTACTGTCAAAAACCTTGACTTTAAATTATCTTTGATAATCCTATTATGTCGAAGATTGCTTTCAGTGAGGTTTTAATACAGATTTTTGACTCCAAAAAATGTCGAATTCGAGATGTCGAAGGCGCGAGAATCGAGCCCCTGATACGACAAAAGAATCTTATCCTACTTATATTATAAATGTGTGA
This sequence comes from Chrysoteuchia culmella, assembly GCA_910589605.1. Classification (NCBI taxonomy): domain Eukaryota; kingdom Metazoa; phylum Arthropoda; class Insecta; order Lepidoptera; family Crambidae; genus Chrysoteuchia; species Chrysoteuchia culmella. Next base: position 11,116,063 of record OU342670.1, on the reverse strand, counting down.
ATGTTTTTTTGTTTCTTTATTTGTTTGTTTGTTTGTTACTCTTTCACACAAAAACTACTGAACGGATTTCAAAGAAATTTGGTATGTAGGGACTAAAGTAGTGGACTCACAGAAGGATACACTTTTTACCCCGATATTCCCACGGGAACGGGAACCACGCGGGCGAAACTGCAGGCGGTCACTAGTGATAATAACAAAGTATTTAGATTCAAAAATAGCCTGAAAATGACTTTGGATGTAGGCCCGTCTGACTAGTTATCACCATACATAAGATAAATTTTAAATAGAAAAGTATTGGAAAAAATCACCTCGGCCACAAGTGAATTCTCAGATGGGATGGGATGGATAGTTATCAGCGTTAAGATCGTCATAACAACCATTTTTTTTTATTAGCATTGTGGTGTTCCAGCGTTAAGTGATAACGGTAATTATACTTTTTAATTTTGCATTGTACAATGCTATTTTTATGTAATAAATATTAAACAAGAAAATATACTAGCAAAAAGCAATCTGTCTTATGTCGCCCTGACGGGCTTTGAACCCGCAAGAAAATATACAAGAAAAAAGCTACTTTTCTCGAACGGGAACGGGATTCGAACCCGCATCCTTGGGAATCTGGCCCAATGCAATAACCAAATAAGCTACAGAGACCTATGAGGACAAGTCGAATTTTTCCAGTATATTCGTACCGTAGAAAGGTAAATATATACTGGAAAAAATCGACGTGTCCTCAGAGGTCTCTGTAGCATAATTGGTTAGTGCATTGGGCCGGATTCCCAAGGATACGGGTTCGAATCCCGTTCCCGTTCGAGACAAGTTGCTTTTTTCTAGTATATTTTCTTGTTTGATAATGATTGCCAGTTCCTCAGTGGTTGAGGATTCCGGGAGAGGCTCGCATCCACATTCAGCCTTAACATAAGGCATGACAAGTAAGCATTTCTCCGTTGTAGAATCAAAAGAAGTTTATGATTTCTAAATTTTGCATATTCAATGCCTCGCCTACGAATAAGCGGAATCGGTTTTTCTAGTATTTTCCTACTAAAATTAAACCATAGAAGTTGTTTTGACTTAACTTTTTCCTCAATTTGTATAAAAAAATATCTTTAGACACGCTTAATCAAAACAGCCACAACCTCAAAATAACACATTTTTTATAAAACAACTTAGTCAAGAGATTCAAGAGTTATTAAATAAATATATATTACCACCACAAAATAGGACGATTGACAAGCAATTTTGTGTCTTACCAACTTGAACATTAATGTTGTTGATGACTACAAACTTAAATAAGTATAACTAATCTAGTTTTTCCGCATATCTAAGCCGAATTGATGTGTTTTTTTCTTGTGGTGGAGTATTGAGTATACCTACAGTAAAAAAAAAGCACGTGGCGGCTTATTTTAGTTCATCAGTGGCTGAGGATTCCGGGAGAGGCTCTCGCTTCCATCTTCAGCCTTATCAATACTTAACATCAGGTATGATGAAGGCTAAGAGTCTCCCCGGCGTTTATATAAAAAAAAAAAACAATTTTTCATACATTTCAACTTATGCTTATCATGATCATGACAGAGGTTAGAAACTAAGAAGTATTTTGTAAAATTGGTTGTCATCTATCGTCAACCTTTTTCGCGAAATATAAAAGCAGTCCCAACATTTCTCTCGTATGATTTTGAATTTATTGATGTTGTTGCAACTTTCCGTAGAAATAATAAATAAGTATTTGACGACCTCCGTGGTAGAGTGGTACGTACACCGGTTTCAAGGTGTAAACCCAGAGAACAGAAGTTTTTTCTGTTCTGTGGTGTAGCCGACTCTGAGGCCCCGGCTTCGAATTCCGGTAGGGGTTATCTAAATGTCTGTGATTTATCTGACGACCTGTTTGGCGCAGGGGTACTAACCCCACCTTCTGCGCCAGAGGTCCCGGGTTCGATCCCCGGACACGACAAATATTTGTGTGCATGAACATGTCTATTTGTCTTGGTCTGGGTGTTTAATATGTATATTATGTATGTATTTACAAAAAAAAAAAAGTATATAAGTATGTTTATCCGTTATCTAGTATCCATAACACAAGTTCTTCATGATACTTAACATGGGCTAGATAATTGGTGTGATTGTATGGAAATATTTATTTATTATTTATTTATTATCTGATATTTATTTATTAATTACATAATCCTAATCTTCAATACTAATATATATATATATATATATATATATATATATATATATATATATATATATATATATATAATATTATAAAGAGAAAACATTTGTATTTTTGTATGTAACGAATAAACTCAAAAACTACTGGACCGATTTTGACGAAATTTGGTATAGAGAATCCTTATACCCCAAGTAGTAACATACGCTATAAATGATCCCAAAATTCCCACGGGAACGGGCACCACGCGGGTGTAACCGCGCCCGGCCTCTAGTAATATTATAAATGCGAAATTTTGTGAGGATGTTTGGATGTTTGTTACTTTACGCAAAAACTACTGAACCGATTTGGATGAAAATTGGTACACAGATAGAAAATAGCCTGTATTTAAACATAGGCTACTTTTTATTCCGATATTCCCACGGGAACCACGCGGGTGAAACCGCGGGCGGCCGCTAGAGTAATTATAAGTTAACCGCCTCTGTGGTCTAGTGGTACAACCACCGGCATCAGACCCAGAGTTCCCGGGTTCGATTCCCAGCGGGGGTACATATTGTATTCGGTTTGGTTGGTAGGACTTGTTGTAAGTCCGCCTGGCTAGCTACCACCATCTTATCTAATCATGACGCCATAACAACAATTGTTGTGTTCCGGCAGTTTGAGATAAGATAGCCAGTTCCTAAGTGATTGAGGATTCCGGGAGAGGTTCACTACCATCTTCAGCCTTATCAATACTTAACATGAGGTATGATGAAGGCTTAGAGTGAAAATAAAAACTATTGCATTTCTATTCTAACCTAGTTCATTTTACTAATAAATAGTTTTAGTTTGATTTCTGATTTTCAACTTAAGCAACCTAACTGTTATAATATCATCTTTCGAAATCACGGTTAGTCATAACATAAACTAATCTTGAAGCAGTAAATTTATCTATTGTATTGTATCGATCTTATTGATGATTTAACTGTATCAGTCTCCGTTAACTATAAACTACAGACAACCAAACTGGGACATAGACAAGAGGTAAAAAATTGCGGTTAGAAATTGGTGAATCAGGTCACGAAAGTTGGTTAAAATAAGGAAATTATTAATTAGTTAATTTAATTCATAATTATTAGTCATAACGAAAACGCGTTTATGTATTGTAGAATTTGTTAGTTTCCACGAATCCATTAATATTAGCCATGCGAAGAAACAAGAACATTATTTAGTCAGAAGAAGTTAGTGATAAGAATTGAATAATAGAAAAACGTTTATGATAAATTTTAAATAGGAAAATATTGGAAAAAATTAACTCGGCCACAAGTGAATTCTCAGATGGGAATCGAACCCACGACCTTTGGAAATCCAGGTAGAGCATTGGACCGGATTTCCAAAGGTCGTGGGTTCGATTCCGATTTCCGATAAAATTTATCATAAGTATAAAAATAGCATTGAAAAATGCAAAAATTCAAAAATCATGTAATAGAAAAACGTTTAGATAAAACGTACATTTATCATGTTTCCGTAGCTACACACCTTTCTAAACCATCATAAGCCAATTTGAATAAATAATAATGATTGCATATTTAACATTATGAAAAATATTGGTTTATATAACATGAATATAAATAAGATAATAATTGTTATTTAATGAATTTAATTAGAAATAATGTGACATGATGATAATGTGAATATGACATGATGATGTATTTATTTTATATTAGAATAATTTCTTAGATTACCTATTGACATTTGCATGCCAATATTGGCGAAACACGTATGATCTTATTTAATCTTTTAGTTCTGTATTTACCGTGTTTCTAGCAAATAAATGAATTTCAATTTCAATTCAATTTCAATTTCAATTTCAATTCAATTTCAATTTCAATTTCAATTTCAGACACCATCAAGTTCACCGTCAAATTTGCAGCGGACTTGATTCGGCGTCCAGTAAACTCGACGGTGTATGGCTATGGGTGTGCATGACAAGTCTACTCATACACCATCAAGTTTACTGGACGCCGCATCAAGTCCGCCGCAAACTTGACGGTGAACTTGATGGTGTATGGCCTGCATTACTTACTTTTTGTAGTATTTTTTTTGTTATTTTTACGCGACTACAAAAAAGGACAAACATTTAAATTTTATTATCTGATATAAGGTAAAACCACCAATCGTGGAACCCTCCACCAATAAGACCAGTTTTCCTACTCTTATCCAAATATGAGATAACTCCTAATACCTACAGGTGTAAGAGTACTAACAAAATGATAAAAAATACTAAAGGTGATTACTTTATTTATAAAAAAGTTTCAATCATATATGTAATATTATTGAAACTTATATATAATAACCTTTGAAAAAATATATACCATAACAACTAAAAGCCTTTAATGGCCTTATCGTAGACCGGAGAGATCCAGTCATGGACAATAATACTCAAAAGCTTTTTCGTTTAACTCTTGATAATTCAGGACATTATTATTAATATATATTAAGACATTTGTAACTACTAATGTTCCGATATTCGTAGCACAAGAGCTTAAGCTACTTATTGCGTAATTGGATTAACTTTGCTATGTTTATATTTATTTATTTAAATGAAAATTGTGCACTCCAAATTGATAAAAGCATGAGATGTCACACATTTACCAATTGTCATACTACATTAAATAAAAAAATCATTTTCCTTCAGCACTAATAAAACGTTCACTATTGGGTTAGTTAGCGCAAACTGAACCAATCATGAACATCGTCTGTGTCAGCTTACGTTACAACATTAGAAGAAAAGTAAGGTTATAATTAGCATCCTTATTATATTGTATAAAAATATATATTAAGTTTTTAGAAAAATATTATGTTTACGACTCAGGCGCATGCATACAATTGTGCATCAAACACATGCATGAAATGTTGATAGTATGTTAGAGGTGTGGCTTACTCGAATAAGTGTTATCGTTGCATTAAATCACTCAAGTTTGGTTATTTTTCTATGGATTTTTCTCCAAATGTACAGCATTGAAGCGTGGTCCACGATTGGGGAATTTACCTTAGTTATTTTGTTTTTTACTTTTTAGTTCGTTTTAGCACAGTCGTGTTAATTGTATATATGACCAATTTTTTTAAAAATATATTTACTTTGGTTTTGTTACAGATGATGATAAGATGGCGAAAATTATTACTATTTTACTTCCATTATTTGCTTTAACGGTAAACGTGGAGTCACAATTTTACGGTAAGTCCAGAAATTACTTAAATAAAAAATGATATGTTGTATGTTGAGGAGCCCGTGGCGCAGTGGATCGCGCGCTCGACTCGCGATTGTTGAGGTTAAGTTACTTTCGCAATGGTCGGTCACGGGATGGGTGACCAAACATTTACTATTTCGAGCTCCTCCGTACTTTGGAAGGCACGTTAAGCCGTTGGCTGCATTTGCAGTCGTTAAAATCCACCGAACCGCATTGGGCCCGCGTGGTGGGTCATGGCCCGTTCTCCTTATCCATTCCTTATGCCCAAGCAGTGGGGACATTAAAAATGGTTGATGACGATGTTGTGATGATACGACAGCCCACAGATTGACCTATTTAATATACGGCTACATGTGTGCCAAATTTCATCCAATCCATTCATCCGTTTTTGCGCAGTTGAGAAACAGATCTAAACTTTTACATGTATAATAATTTGAAGGAAAAGTAGAACTTATGATAGAATTAGAATTTGTAACTAGTTATTGTTATTTATTATAACCGCCTCTGTGGTCTAGTGGTACAACCACCGGTATCAGACCAAGGGGTCTCGGGTTCGATTCCCAGCGGGGTTACATATTGTATTCGGTTTGGTTGGTGGTAGGACTTGTTGTAAGTCCGCCTGGCTAGCTAACACCATTTTATCTAAGTCTGACGCCATAACAACAATGTTTTCAGCATTGTTGTGTTCCGGCAGTTAAAGATTAGATAGCCTGTTCCTCAGTGATTGAGGATTCCGGAAGAGGCTCGCTACCATCTTCAGCCTTATCAATACTTAACATCAGTTATGATGAAGGCTAAGAGATTACCCGTCGCTCATAAAAAAAAAAATATACTTAACTCTTTTGGTTTTGAAATCAGATCAAACCATGTAATTTCTGTCATTCGTCAATTTTAACTGAAATAAAAAAATCTTTTTCTTTTCCAGATTTCTTTCAAAACTACCAACCGTTTCTACCATTACATCAAACAACAAAAAGGCCAGACTTCATATTCTACCCTCAACAAAACCAAAAGAAATCCAGAAGCGATCTGACAAATGAGAGACAAATAAGCAAAGAGCAAGGGAGAAAGTCTAATTCGCAGGAAATAGAAAGCAATAGACAGACAACGAAAAAGAAGCATACAACAACAGCTTCTTTTCTAAATTTCAATTTCTTTACTACTCCTAAACCAAAGAAAATCAAAAGTTCTAATAGAAGAAATTTCAATACAAACTATAATCCACAATCGAATGAGAATAAAAGAAATGAACATATCACCCAAAGTGGTCTTCTATATGGCAGCGATAAATATATCGATGAGAATTTGAATAATATTGCAGGAGACTATCATACAACGACTAAACGTAGTTACGCCACTAGTAAGCCAAGTTACAACACTACCCCTAGAAAAAGTAACACTACTCCTAGACAGAGTTACACTACATCTAGACAAAGAAACACCACTTCTAGGCCTAGTTACACCACTCCTAGACAGAGTTACACTACATCTAGACAAAGTACCACCACTTCTAGGCCCAGTTACACCACTCCTAGACCGAGTTACACTACATCTAGGCTTAGTTACACTGCTGCCAGGCCTAGCTACGCTTCCAAACCCAGTTATGCCAATCCAGTTAGTTTCTATAACGACAACCAGCCAAGCTATGACGTAAATTCGTATACAACATACAAGCCTGGTGTAAAGCCGGCTAATGTAGATTTGAGTAAGCCTCCTATTACTAATAGTCCAACAAAATTGGCTGTTTATCCGAAACCTACTGATAGCAGTGTGATAAGGTTTCCGGAAGACCCCGATACTAGTCCAGAAGTTATCAAGGGACCTGACGAAGATAGGATGAGCTCTGCTGAGAAGAGGAGGTACATAGAAATGGCTGAGAAAAGTAAGTTTGAAGTTAAATTCTTTGTTTGGCATGGTTGTTCTTCTTGAGATAAAAGGTATATTAGTAAACAAACTGCTTTCGGACCTTGACACCCATATTCTAAGTCGTTCCAAAACTTACTCGTCCTCGACTTAACGAAACCTCATTGAAAACCTCTTCAAAATACTCCTCGAAATCGGTATTCTAAGTCATAACTCCGTAAGGACCTGGAGATGCCAAAGAGTACGTAGCCACTCCGTGTTAGGCCTAGCGCACACTACCATTTTTACCCACGACGAGGTTGAGTGGAGTGTAAAAGTTTTGGAGGAACGACTTAGAATATGGGGGTGAGTCTCGATTCTTCAACCGTTGCCCTGGTCCTCTGATTTGCCATTTATGTTTTCAAGAAGACTTGAGACTTTTTTTGAGAACGTTGGTCCCAGCCCGCCAATCTGTATTTTGAACGGTTTGATGAATAGTCCTTACTCCTTATCCTCCATAGGAAAGGCAGGAAGAAAGGGATAGGGATTAGGAATTAAAATGGCTGGGTGATGAAAGAAAAATTTAAACGAACTCTATAAAATAAAATCTTATCAGCTGATGCTCTGAATCTTTCACCATTAGCAACACTTTTTGAGAAACTACCCAATGCTGCTGGGATACTGGCCTTTTATATAGATGGAGATAAGGATACCTTTTTAGCTAAATATTTCCCAAAGTTCACTAACCTCTCAACCAAGATTTACCCGCCTTTGTGGTCTAGCTGTAACGTCATCGGTATCAGACTCAGAGGTTCGATTCCCACTGGGGGTGATACATAATATGTTCGGTTTAGTTTGTGATAGGACTTGTTGTAAGTCCGCCTTGTTAGCTACCATAATCTTATCTAAGTCTGATGCAATACACCGGCACTTAGAGATAAGATAGGCAGTTGCTGAGTAGTTGAGGGTTATGGGTGTGGTGCACTTCCATCTTCAGCCTTGTCATTACTTAATATCTCCGTTGTTCATAAAAAAGCCTCAAATTTTCTCAGTGTGCGACAAATACAAGTCCCTAAGCGTGAAGCGCGTTGAAGCGATACCTCTGCTCCCCACGCCGGAGCCGGTGCGACTGAACGTGTCGGTGTGTCCGCGCTCCACCGTGCCGCTGGTGGTGGGGGGGCGCGTGGTCACCGTGAGCGAGTACCCGCACATGGCTCTGCTAGGGTGGACCAAACTTCAGGTAAGTTATATAATAGTAGCTATGATAATAAGGTTACTATCGAATGGCTCGACTGCTGTTCTGCTGTTAGTAGGGAGAAAGGAAGAGCCACTAGGTGACGAAGGGAGGCAGGTGAGGAAAGAAAGTCCAGATCCAGAGACAACTGACATTTAAAAACGTGTGTGTATGTGTGTGTGTGTATGTTTGTGTGTGTGTGTGTATGTTTGCGTGTGTATGTGCGCCTACACTCGCGTGTGTGCGCACGTGTGTGTGTGTGTGTGCGTTCGCGTGCGTGAGTGCGCGTGAGTGCTGAGGGCTGTGGTGTAGTGTGTTTGTGTCAATTATACATATAATAAAGTCTCAGTTAGGTCATATTTATGGGTTAGCAACCATTTAAATCCTAAATGTCTGCCACTTTGGTTGTAGGGAGGTGGCTACTCCTGGAAGTGCGGCGGTTCCCTGATCAGTGACCAGTACGTGCTTACCGCAAGCCATTGCGCGTACCAGGACAAAGACGACACTGTTGTTATGTAAGTATTCATCAGTATCATTTGAGCATTACGGTTTTCTTAGCCATATTTTCATAGCAATGCAATGGAGATAATAAGGACAATAACAATAAGTTAGCGTAGCTAGACGAAACCCTGTAAGTCTGAGTGAATGATTCATTTTTCTTCGCTTGCTTGTTTTATTTTTGTGTTCAGACATTTCATTTCGAGTGAAAGGTACCGAATGAAAGGCGCAAATCAAAGAAAAATTAACCTCCTGAAATCATAATATATCATATCCATAACCGATTCTTCGACCACGACTCAATGGCACGAAATACCTAGGTACCTCAAAAGCCTGAGTCGGCACGCTAGAAGAACTTAGTTGCCAGCTCATAATTTAAAAGATAGCTTCAATTTATTATAATCTTACCAAACCCTTCCAGAGGAGCCACCAGGGTAGTCCAACTTGGTTTCAGCTACTTAGACGACACTGGAGCCCTAGTAATGACGGGTCCATCCGTCATTCGCCACTTTTCCATTTGACGCCTCTGTGGGAAATAAAACAGCGAGAACAAACGACGAGTTTAGTGCCGGTTCTTCTCGTTACAAGGTCACCTGCCTTAGGGTCTGTGAACCGATGGCGTAGCTTCTTTAACATTGTGACACAAGTGCTTGTGACAGACTAGACCGAGTAAATGATATTATTTTTTTAATTATATCCAGCGGAGCCCCTAGGGTGGTCCAACTCGGTTCCAGCTACCTGGACGACACGGGAGCCCTAGTGATGAGGGTATCATCCGTCATCCGCCATCCGAAGTACATCCAGAATAGGTCCTATTACGACGTCGCACTTGTCAAGCTGGTGAAAGCGGTCACGTAAGTACCTAACATAATATGCTTACCCTACCAAATATCAGGTAGACACGACGCGAGATTTCACGCACGAAGAAGCTTGAGTATGTCATGCTCTCTTTAAACATTTCTGCAGTGGTGTCGTGTGAGGCGGGTCGCTACGTTCCCTAAAATATGGTTGAGCGAAGCGATGGCTGGTTCATGCGTCATGCTCGTGAACAGGTACCGCCAGCGGAAATGGGTCTACTTCAGTCTGCTTGTCTTAACGTTGTGCTTAGAGCTTAAATATTTTCATCTAAAATAATTGACCTGTATTTACGTTACAACTTGCAGTTCCTTGCGAGTTGAAAATTGTTTACGGTTAGGATAACCATAAAATGTACTTTTATTTTCGTTTTTTTTGGGATGAAAATTGATCTTATCCGTGGGGGTAAGGTCACTTTTCAATTTGACGACTCTATACGAAATAAAACAGGAAGAAGAAAACAGCCCTTGACGAGTTTCTGGCCTGTTTTTCTCGTTACGCGGTCTCCCGCCGTAGGATTTGTGAACCGATGGCGTAGCTTCTTTGACGTTCATAAAGTGCTTGTAACAGCCTAGACTGAATAAATGATATTGAATTTGACTTTAAATTTAAAGAGCATGCCGCCTTTTCGAACCAGACAACAAGCATTCACGAGGCGTCCGCGCTGCGTTCGTTTTGGTTATGATCGCGCACGCATGCGAGCTTTCAAGAATCAGCTAGTAACGTAACTCGCATCGTGTCAACCTCTTCTTATCGTATGAGAATTAGTGGCCACCTCTAGTGTCAGAGTTTATCAGGCCGCCTTTAAAGCCTTTGACTTGGTTTAAAGACTATTATCAGATGCCAACAGCCGGGCGGGACCGAAGGTTTAACGTGTCCTCCAAAGCACGGAAGCGCTCAGTTGTAATGCCACTTTAGGGTCACCCATCCGACACCTGACCGGACCGAACATTGCTTAACAAACGTAATCGAATACGATCAGTCTTTCAAGAGCGCTTCAACCAGTTGTTATTATCAGTTGCAGGGCTGGCAGAACATCAAAGGCTTGAACCTTGAAAGTAAAAATGTATCATAAACACACCTCTATGACGAGAAGACGCTATATCTGGCTTTGATTGGTCCTATTCGATGAATCAATAGTGACAGGTTGCCAGTCCATCGCCTACAATCAATTGATTTAGAATGTCTTCTCTTCGCACAATAGTTTCGAACAAATATATGCCTTTTATAGCCTCTGACCTACGAGAACTATTTGCACTGGGAAATTCTGATGTTAAGTATTGATAAGGCTGAAGATGGAAGCGAGCCTCCCCCGGAATCCACAATCACTGAGGAACTGGCTATCTTATCTCTAACTGCCGGAACACAACAATGATGTAAACATTGCTGTTATGGCGTCAGGCTTAGATAAGATGGTGGTAGCTAGCCAGGCGGACTAACAAGTCCTAGCACCTACCAAACCGAATATAATATGTACCCCCGCTGGGAATTTAACCCGGGAGCCCTGGGTCTGATACCAGTGGTTGTACCACTAGACCACAGAGGCGGTTATTTTCGTTCCCAGTAGTCAAGACTAGGCTAGTATGGTAATTTTACATTACAAAATATGTCGCTAGTGCATTTGTAACTACTGCGATCGATTGGATTCGATGTTAAACATTCTTGTATGCCACTTTTCATTTGTTCGCTTATGATATGGCAACGGTGCATCGCCGAACGCCTCTGAGCCTTAATAACATTACTTTAATATTGCAAACAGTGATGGTTGATGGTAGACCACGTGTCGTATTCTAACGAGTTGTTTACCTGACGACTGACATTTGCTGATAGACTTTAATACAGAATAGGCTATATTTATTTGTATTGATATTGTATTTTTATTATGATCCAGATTTTCTGAAGTAGTGAAGCCCGCGTGCCTTGGACAGCCACCAGGAGTGGGAGAACCCATCATAGCTACCGGCTGGGGAAGAACGGAATATGGTGAGTTCAGTCGTAGCAATCATCAACTATAGTTCAAGCCACAGAATATAAAAAAGTGTTAAGAAATAGGTTTGGACCACATCCGGCAATGTTGCTTTCCTCTTCTGTCGCTGCAAGAACGTGTTACGACCGCACAAGGTGGAATTGGTGACGTCCTGGAATAAGTAGTGTTAAAATATCCTTTGCCGATAGATCGTTTTGTCGAAAGCACTTTAGCTAATTCGGTAAGGTTAGGTACGAACTGTTTTATGCTAACCCGTTGTGTACATAAGTTAGGCCAACTTTTTTTTAAAAGCAACGAGGAGATTCTTAGCCTTCATACGACCCTAATGTTAAGTATTGATAAGGCTGACGCTTGAAGCGAGCCTCTCCCGGAATCCTCAATCACTGAGGAACTGGCTATCTTATCTCTGACTGCCGGAACACAATAATGCTGCAAACATTGTTGTTATGGCGTCAGACCTAGATAAGATGGTGGTAGCTAGCCAGGCGGGCTTACAATAAGTCCTACCACCAACCAAACCAAATACAATATGTACCCCCGCTGGGAATCGAACCCGGGACTCCTTGGTCTGATACCGGTTGTGTTACCACTAGACTACACAGGGAGCAAATGTGTAGGTGCGTGTGTTCGTCGAAGGACGATAGACGAATAAATTGCGTAACTAAAGATCAGCGACATGAAATTGCCTTAAACTCAAAGTGCTTAGCAGGCTAAGGAAGGACGTGTGGCCCCTGTGAGGAATAGTTGAATTGATGAATGTCAATTGTTTGTCCCCTCACAACTAGTAATCACCCCAACTTTTAGCCCTCTATCTTGAACTGTCAAAGAGGTACAGTCAAAAATGTGTTTTTGAAAAAATTTTTTTCAAACTCGTGTATCTCCTAAACCATAGCAGCTAAAGCATCGAAATAAGATCACAGCTACGTAGTTTGCGTGGGAGTATATCCTATAATTTAATTGATATTTTATACGTGAAAAATAAAAGAAATAAATGTCAATTTATTTTTTGACAGCTCTTTTCAACAGGTTTTTTTTTAAGTACAACTATGAAAAAAATCAGATAACTTGCTTATAATATTAGCTACTAGCGTACGAAAAATCAATTGATCATATTTGGTGCAACATACTGAAAAAAACGATAGTGGTAGCCAGCTACCACTATCGTCTCTAAGTCTGACGCCATAACAACAATGTTTTCAGCATTGTTGTGTTCCGGCAGTTAGAGATAAGATAGCCAGTTCCTCAGTGGTTGAGAATTCCGGGAGAGGCTCGCTTCCATCTTCCTCCCCGTCGATCATTAAAAAACAGGTACTTCTCAGTGCTTCGTATTTTATTAATGGCATTATTTATCATACTTACGCGTATATTTACAGGAAGTGGTCAATCATTAGAGCTCCGCAGCGTATCAATCCCGGTTTGGGACATTGAGGAATGCCACCGAGTGCTCGGAGCTACCCGGAAACTCCCGAACGGACCGTTGGCTGACAGCCAAGTCTGCGCGGGGGAGAAGAAAGGGGGGAAGGACACTTGTCAGGTAAGGCTAATAAAATACAAATAGGGCAGAAACACCTTTTGTGGCCACTGACACTGATGTCTCACTAAGCCACTTGTAGGAATGTCGAATACTGTGCTCTTCCTCCGGACTGGGTATTAATAGTCCGGGGACCGCGGTACAACAGATAAATACATAAATAAATGATAAATGATAAATGATATTTTATTTGCAAAAAACATGGTATAATGATGGTGAGCCAAGGCTTTACAAAATAAAGTGCTCATGCTTTGCTGATTATAAAAATCGCATGCAAATACTGATTGGTAAATTACAAATTACAAATGTCAGAGAAATATTAAGCTTAATTAAATTTAGGTATTACAATGTCATCGAGATAGAATTCAGTAGGTATAATGTCAAAAAAAAAAAAAAAACTATATTCATTTGTCACGATAAGAATAAAATTGTTTCAAGTCATAGAAATTATTCTCTTTAAGCCACTTACATAAATTAATTTTGAACAATCTGTTGTTCAGACCTTTAAAGGTGATAGGAATCTTATTATATATACGAACGCACATACATAGAAAGCTTTTAGCAAATTTACTGCTTTTTGGAATTTCCTGGAATATTAGTCTGTGTGGACATCTAAGTCTAAAATTCCCAGCTTTTTTAAATAGATCTAAATGATTATGAACGAAAGTAGCCACTTCACAAATATAAAGAGAGGGAAAAGGCAATAAACCAAGGCTTTTAAAAAATGGTTGACAGGATTCGTCAGGAGGGACCCCGCAGATAGCACGAATACATTTCTTTTGCGCAACAAATATTCGGTTCTTGTCCGTACTATTGCCCCATAGTAGGATACCATACCGTATAACAGATTCAACGTAAGCATGATATGTTACTATGGCTGTTCTTTTATTAGTTATAGCTTTTATACGATTAAGTGCATAAACAAACCTATTTATTCTGCTACATACATTATCTAAGTGCATTTTCCAATTAAGATCTTCGTCTAACATCACTCCCAGAAACTTCACATGTGTAGCTTCTTTAATTTTAGCTACATTTAGCTTTATATTGTATTTTTTTTGTTTACATTTATTAAATTGTATAAAGAGGGATTTGTTTAAATTGATTATTAAATTATTTGCTTTCAGCCATTCTTCTATTTTATCTATTACATTATTAATATCTGTCTCATGATTTTGTATTGAATTGTATTTATTATGTGCAATGTCAGAATAAGGCTTTTATTTTCTCATCACAAACTTACAAAATCTAATTATATAGGGAAATGAACATGTTAAAATAACAGTTTGTGTGAGACTGATGCCTGAGCTAGGTATATACCTGTGTTACAGGTCATCAGGCTCCCACATCCTCGAGCCATTTTATACAAGAAATTTAAGTGAAAAACACACTTGGATTACAATAAACAGGAGAAAGAGAAAATATGCTAAAGTGATGTTTATTAATGTTTTGCTAGTTGCTAGTGTGAGTAAGTGTGTATGTGGTGTGTGTGTGTGTGTGTGTGTGTGTGTGGGGGGGGGGGGAGATGATCATCGTGGTTGTATATATGTGAGTTGCCCAGTGAAACTTCGCATGCGTGATGTAGGTATCCATACTAGGTTGTTTTGTACCATACAGAGTTGATATCAGCGCCATCTATTGTATGTTGCACGGTGTTACTTGTTAATTGCACCGTGTTATGTGCGGCGTTGGTAGGTGCCGCCACACGTACAACGGTTTCAACGTGTAGCCTACTCTGAGGTCCTGGGTTTGAATCCCGGTACGGGCAGATGTTTGTATGATGAATACAAGCATTTGTACCTGAGTCATGGACGTTTATTTATCTATACTATAATAATACCTATTATAAAGCTGAAGAGTTTGTTTGTTTGAACGCGCTAATCTCAGGAACTACTGGACCGATTTAGAAAATTCTTAGACCATTAGAAAGCTACATTTCTCCCGAGTGACATACGCTATATTTTATCCCGATATTTCCACAGGAACCGGCACCACGCGGGTAAAACCGCGAGGATCCGCTAGTATACTTATATTTCTACACATAAATACTTATATATGTATTTATAATTAAATATATGTACGAGTATATCCGTTACCCAAGTATCCCATAACATAAGCCTTACAGTGCTTACTTTGGGGCTAGGTTAATTGGTGTGAGTGTAAGAAATATTTATTAATTTATATGTCTCCGCACTACAAGCAGGCCGCTACACCGCCATTGCAGGCTGGTTTTGTTTATAATAAATTTAAAAAAAGAGAGATATAGACGGTCGTCCCGTCAGATAAATTATTTATAAATTGTAAAATTTCTTAATTGATTGAATATATAAACAATATCGAGATTAAGTTTTTATTTTTATTTTATAAAAATAGCACTCACGCAGTACTTAGAAGGGCTTTAGTGCAACCAGTGCTTAGAGTGCGCATAACTGGGGCTTACAGTGGTTACAACCGGTGCTCATAGTGGTCAGCGCTAGGACTTTGAGAGTCCACAGCTGGAGCATAGAGTAGTCACAACTAGCACAACGGGGCTCATAGTGATCACAAATAAAGCTCAAACCTCAAAGTGTTGTTCGCCGTACAAATTCTGCTTTATAATTGTATAAAAAAAATATGGGTTCGCTCTAAAACCTTATTTATTTTAAAATTTCTCATTTATACAGGGTGATTCCGGAGGTCCCGCCCAAATCCAGGATGGGTGTGCATGGCGTATAGTAGCAGTCACATCCGTTGGAAGATCCTGTGGTGCACCCAATACTCCTGCTTTGTATGCAACACTACACATACCTTTCATTGCAGCTCAAATATTCGGCAAAATAAACACACAGACTGACAAACATAACAATAATAGAGATACAACAAGAGTAAATAATGATAATAGTAATATTTATAATAGCCATAATAATAGTTATAACAATAATAATAATTATAACAACGGTCATAATCAGCAAAGTAATAATAATAGGGAAACGATTAATTATAACAATGCTAATAACCAACCAAGTTATAACAATAGAGAAACAAATAACTATAACAATGCTAATAATCAACCAAGTTATAATAATAGAGAAACCAGTTATAACAACGGTAATAATCAACAAAGTTACAATAATAGAGAAACCAGTTATAACAACGGTAATAATCAACAAAGTTACAATAATAGAGAAACCAGTTATAACAACGGTAATAATCAACAAAGTTACAATAACAGAGAAACCAGTTATAACAACGGTAATCATCAACAAAGTTACAATAATAGAGAAACTATAAATTATAACAATGGAAATTACGACAACACCCAAAATTATTCGAATACACCTATTACGAATCTTGATAATAATAATAGACAAGACACTTATAACTTCAGTCCTCTAAGTCATAACAATAATAATAGGCAGAGTAATTATAATAATAATAATAGGAATAATAATTACGGCAATGCTTATTATGTACAACCGTCATATACCGTGACTGAAGCTCCTAGATATAATAATGAAAGGTCTTATTGGCAGCCATATTAGTTTTGGTCCTTCGAATCATATTGTAAATAATACTTATATGTGCCAACTGTAATGTACTGATTGTTTGTTTCCGTTTTCGTCATTTATAGCGATTATTATTAATATATAGAATTATTTTATTTAATGTTTGGTGTTTTCTTTAACCTTTAAGTACTGACATGCCATTTTAGTTACATAAGTACCGACGTGACGTCTGCTAGACCACTATAGGAAAACTTTCATATTACTAAATATTATAATTTTTTAAATGTGTCTATGTATTAATAATATATTTAGTTAATGTATAAATAAAACAAAATAAAAAAACATTCAAATTTATTACTAATTATAAACGTTTACACTGTACCCTCAAATTCCTTAAGAGAAAAAAACTACTTTTATCTTAATAATTAATTATCAAATATATTTTTTTCTTGGCAATTTTTTTTTCTTAAAAATTTAGACTACGTAAACAAAAAAATTTAAAAATACAAATAATCAACCGTATTTTAGAAAAACAAAAGGCACCAAGTTGTAGGAAACATCAAAGTTTACAAAGTCTTATTGCTTGAAGGCTTGCTGCATTGCAAGCACACATTTTTCATACAAGAGTTACATAATTATGCAGTCTTGCACTCTTTACACTCTTTAGTCTTTCCAAGGTAACAAAATTCGGGTTAATGTGGTCTGACAGACCATTCGAGATCTTATATAAATCAAAACTCAGCGGAATCGTACGTTCCGATACCGCTACTCTCCACGGATGCTGCTGGGCGGCTGCCCAAGGGTACACAAAAGCGCGAGAGGCTACTTCTTCGCTAACACATCTAACTACAGAATCCGAACCCTCAAAGTGTCTGACAGACCACACGTCGGTACTTAAAGGTTAAGGGTCTTCCTTTAAGCATAGTATCCAGCACTTTTTCTTATTTTTTATGAACGCCGGTGAGACTCTTTAGCCTTCATCATAATAAGGTTCTTCCGGAATCCTAAACCACTGAGGAACTTATTATCTGTAACCGCCGGAACACAAAATGCTGAAAACATTGATTTTATGGCGTTAGACTTAGATAAGATGGTGGTAGCTAGCCTGACGGACTTACAACAAGTCCTATCACCGACCAAACCGAATACAATATGTACCCCCGCTGGGAATAGAACCCGGGACCCTTGGGTCTGATACCGGTTGTTGTACCACTTATAATGAAATATTTTTTTATTTTCCCATCACAAATAATAGAACTTAAGACTAGTTGATATTATCGGGTACAGTGTTTCTACCATTTGTGAGGGACTGGTGCCTGAAATAGGTTTCAGAAATCGAAACCCGTGCTACAGGTCGCCAGGCTCACCCACAGACAATAGAATGACGTATAAATATTATAAGTGGGTGTAATATCACAGTACACGTCTTAAGTTTAGAATTTAGGGTAAGTAGCTTAAAATACAAAATAAAGTAGGTAGGCTAAATTATATAAAGTTACTATTATAAGTAGATAACCCAAAGCTAAGACATTGTGACCTAAATTCTAAACTTAAGACGTGTACTGTGATATTACACCCACTTATAATATTTATACGTCATTCTATTGTCTGTGGGTGAGCCTGGCGACCTGTAGCACGGGTTTCGATTTCTGAAACCTATTTCAGGCACCAGGCCTGAAATAGGTTTCAGAAATCGTCACGTCGTACACGTCTTAAGTTTAGAATTTAGGGTAAGTAGCTTAAAATACAAAATAAAGTAGGTAGGCTAAATTATATAAAGTTACTATTATAAGTAGATAACCCAAAGCTAAGACATTGTGACTGAGTGTGAGCATGTGTATGTGTAAATGAGATCACATGTGTCGTTTGAGCGTATGAGTGGTGTGTGTGTGTGTGTGTGTGTGTGTGTGTGTGCGCGTTTGTGTGGGTGTGAGTGTGTGTGGATGTATGAGTATATGAGTAAGCGAAGAGATAGGGAACGTTACGAGATCCATTATTTTTTAATTATTAAAGGATAATCTTAGTTTATTACATTATATTGAGTATGTACATTTATAATTAATATTATTTCAGAATGCAGAGTAGTTTTTCAGTCGCGTCGTAGTCAAGAGTCGTCAAAAACTTGGTCACAGTACGTTTGCAGTTAGTAGTCAGGAGTGGATAGATGTGAAGAGTAGCATTAAGTCTGTTGTAAATTAGTGGTCCGAGAAAGGGAAAGAAGTGCTGAGCGAATGATGTTTTAACGGCAGGTATATTGCACACTTTTTGTTTGCGTCGTTTGCCCTCTACCAACCTGGGGTGATATGGTAACTGTGAATGTTGTTTGAGGATAATTTTAAGGACAGTTAGACAAACGTTTTTGTCTAACCGTTAGAACGCCCCAGTAACTATAGAGCTCAACAGTAGGGAAGCGGTACGGAAGTCCTGCTGCAACTTTTAGCAGAACACGTTGGGCTCTCTCCACGAGCGGAATGAAAGTTTTAGCAGCGCCACCCCACGAGCCGATGCAGTATTCTATGAGCGAATGGCACAATGCATAATAGACCATGGTAATGACTCTGCGATCAGCAACATGCCTCAGCATCCTGAATATGTAGATGAGTTTACGGAGTCTTGAGGTTAGCAGATCAAGGTGGTATTTGAAGGAAAGCATCTGATCGAGTGTCACTCCAAGGTACTTAATGCATTCAGTGCGCTCTAGTGCAGGACAAGTGCAAGTTATAGGGGCAGAATGATATCCGCACTCATGAACCCTAATAACGAATTCGGAGGATGGCAGTAGGTTTGAGTTTAGGGTAAATGCGTCATATTTTGTTTTTAGAGCATTTAGGGTGAGGACATTGCATCTTAGCCATTTGTTGACATTGTCGAGTCCAACTTGTGCTGAGTGAAAAGCGCTAGCCCAGGAGTCCTCTTGAAAAAAGAGAGCAGTATCGTCAGCATAAGTGAAGATCTTACCCTCGTTGAGCCGTAACTGACAAATATCGTTAATGTATATTAAAAATAGAGTCGGCCCAATGATACTGCCCTGAGGGACCCCGTATGTATAGGTAATAGGACCACTAGACTACAGAGGCGCTTAACAATATAAGTGCATCGAAATAAGTAATGCTGGCGATGGAATCTAGATTGTCAAATTGAAAAGAATAGTAGTTATAAATATTCTTATGGCCATGTTTGAATGCGCCTAGTGTCCCCACTACTGGGCACAGGCCTATCTTACAGGGTTGAAAAAGCTGCTGTAACCACACAAAGGCCCAATGAGGATAGATCGGTTTATTTATCATTCTAATCTAATCTAATATTATCTAAATACAAAAGTATGTCAGTTTGTTTCTTACTCTTTCACCTTAAAAAGTAATGGATTTTAATGAAATTCGGTATGAAGGAACTTCAATTAGTGGAATAACACAAAGGCTATTTTTGATACCTATATTATAAGCTAGTCATACATAATTTGCCTTCACAAAGGCAGTGAGATCGATAGTTCCAGAGAGGCAATTTTTGATCACCCATCCCTGACGTTGACGACCTGTTTGGCGCAGGGGTACTAAGCCCGCCTTCTGCGATAGAGGTCCCGGGTTCGAACACCGGACAAGTCAAATATTTGTGTCCATGAACATGTCTATTTGTCTTGGTCTGGGTGGTTAATATGTATATTATGTATGTATTTACAAAAAAAAAGTATATATATATCTAGTATCCATAACACAAGTTATTCATGATATTTAACGTGGTCTATATAGATAATTGGTGTGATTGTATGGAAATATTTATTTATTATATATTTTTTTAAATGTAGTTACAGCAAAATAATTTAAAATTTGAGCATTATTTACATTTTTTAAATATTTTTTTTACGACGGTGTCTCTTAGCTTTCATCATACCTGATGTTAAGTATTGTTAAGGCTGAAGATGGAAGCGAGCTTCTCCCGGAATCCTCAACCACTGAGGAACTGGCTATCTTATCGCTAACTGCTGGAACATGTCAATGCCTAAAAATATTGTTGAGGCGTCAGATTTAGATAAGATGGTGGTAGTTAGCCAGGCGGAGTTACAACAAGTCCTACCACCAACAACCACAACCGTGCTTGTGATGGTATTTTTCGATTAAGACAGTATTTATTTAGGCTTCTATAAAAAAAATCTACTCAAGAAAAAAATAATGCCAATTACATTAAATGCAAAAGTGCAATTCGCATTTATTTTTAATTGGGTAAGTTTTTTTTTTATGTAAACCTAGATAAATACTGACTTAATCCGAATTACATCATAAATACAGAAAATAATGCTTTAATTCCAAATCATTTTGGCATTACGTTAGTATTAACACTAGAGCGCTCACGCGGGCTACGTATTGTAAGAACAACTTCAAAAAACTAGAGATTTTAATAAAAATATTTATATTTCCTTTACAATGTTTAATTGTCATCGTGCAAGTTGCTTTTATAATCTTCAAATGGCGCCTAAACAATAAAATCATAAAACAGACGTCGCAGCCTGGCGTCCAGTACTTTCCTCTTTCCAATAACATTACCATAGATTATTTAACTAGTAATGTCATAACAACAGTTAATGCATTCTATAATAATTATTGAAACATTATTCAATCAACATATACGAATTATAATGATGAGTTACATTCACAATCGAATAGCCTTAAACCATGCAGTGTAGGCTAACAATATGTAGCCAAAAGTGAAAGATTATTAAATAACTTTTGAACGAAAACCTTACCTTTCAGGTATTAATCTAGTACGGGTCATCACACACTTTAGTAGTGTGACATCTTCCTAGGCGCATTAATGTAAGCGCAGTGCATTTTTATAGTAGGGCGGGACCGGCTTTGGGACACACAGAACAGAGTGTTGGGACAGATTAAAAAAAAAACTAGACTGTGATGAAAACACTATTGCATAATAACAACTCTTTAGTATACATCATAATAAAATGATTATCTTATCAAATTAAAAGATTTAAACAAATAAAATTTTTTTATGATTTTGTAATTTTTGCATTCTTCAATGCTATTTTTATACTTATGGTAAATTTTAAATAGAAAAATATTGGAAAAAATTAACTCGGCCACAAGTGCATTGGACCGGATTTCCAAAGGTCGCGGGTTCGATTCCCGTCTGAGAATTCACTTGTGGCCGAGTTAATTTTTTCCATTATTTTTCTATTACCATAAGTATAAATAAAACATTATTGATCTGAATAGGTTCGGAATATGCAATTTTTATTATTTTTTCTAGAAGTTCATCTTTAGTTCATAAATTAAAAAACTTAAGCAATTGTTGACTTTTAATAATGTATTTAGTAAGACATAAAGTGAAATCGTCACTTTATAACTTCTTTACTTTAATTAAATAAGTGTGTTATTCAAAATACCTATATCATAATGTGCTACATATGTACCCCGCGCGAGCATTGCAGGAAAATTTTAAACGCGTGTACTCTAGTTTTAAGAAGATTACTTTAGGGTGAAAAATTGGGACAATAAATAAAACACAGCAATTCCTTTTGTATTTTTATTTCGCATCATATCATTCTTAAAATCTATATGTCATATGTATGTGTTATAACTATCTTTTATGCTATAGGTAGGTACAGAGTATCATAATATGCTTATGAATATATTTTCATCTCGTTATATCTTGCAAGAGAACAGTCAAATCAACAAGAAACAGAGGCAAGGCGGGAAAAAGCGCGTTCTTATCGACGCCATTTTGTTTCGGTCGCCATTTTGTATTCGGTTCAGTGGCCCTAGCATGCCAACGTTTATCGACACTTGTAGCTCGATAACGGGTCACTTCTTCTTCTTATCGTATGAGGATAAGTGGCCATATCTGGTGTCTGAGTTTACTGTCCCGCTCACATCTGGGTGAGCAAGACAGCATCATGCGACATATCATATCGCGTGATATTTAATGCTAGGGTGGCTGGACTCAAAAAATACGTAATAGCAATTTTAAAAGACGTCTCAAAACGCGCAATTCCACAGCTATAACGGTTTTCAACAAAAAGATGCAAGAAAAAATAGCATTTAACAAGTTTCATAACATAACAAATAAGCTTCAAGACTTAATTTATATACTTAATTTACTATGTCGTTTTATAACTACACTTTTCACTAAATTTATGCGAGATTTTAACAAAAAAGGGGTAAAAAAATGTTTGCTGTCGTTTTACTTAAGTTTTTAGAACAATAGCATTAATATCTTAATTTGATCACAAGGCTAGGTATGATATAATTATTATTACCATAGAGTATATATAGCATAGGGTCTTTTTTAATAAAATATAAAAACGGGAAAGTTAAAATCACTAACACTCGGTGGTCACCTTTTAAGTTCGAGAAGAATCACATACGATTTGTTTCAACAAAAAGCTCTGAGTAGTATTTAAAAAGAAATGTGCGTTAAAATTTTCTTAGTATTTAAAATTAAATCAAAAATTTGAGCAGGGAAAAAAATCACTTACCTAATATCTACGACACCAAATGGACGGTAGAAAAAAGGAGGGGGGTTTTAAACAAAAACAAGAAACGTGCTTGTAAAAACAACGAAAAAAAATTGTTACCATTTCTCACTTTTCAAACATTTCTTTTAGTAAAATTAAAAGTTTTTTTTGTAAGTAGTGAAAACTATCACTTTATAAAATGTTCTAGCATTACAAGAAATTAAAACACCATCTACACGACTATTGCGTCATTATTGCTGTATTTATTTGTTGTTTGATGTAAAAATTGACATTCGTTCGTTCAAAAAACACACAAAAATATATATTGCTAAATTGGCGAATCCAAATGAGAACCTCAAAAAGAGAAGATTAACTTTTTTTCTTTTTTTTACCAACAAGGTAATATGTTTGGCTGTTTTTTGGTCAAACAAAAAAGGTAATTGTGATAAATATTAAACAATAACATATACTAGAAAAAAGCAACTTGTCTCATATTTTATGTCTATATTTTATTGTTTAATACTTATCACATAAAAATAGCATTGTAAAATGCAAATTAAAAAGTAAAAAAAAGGGTATTACTTTTTCTTGTTTTCGAACAATGTCAATTTTTACAACATCTGATTAATAATAACATTATAAAGATATTGCTAAATCAACTGCGACAGATATATCACTAGACAAGGACAGGCGAACATCAAAATCTTGCTCTACACTTTAAAAAAAAAAATAGAAGCCAAAAGACGTTTTAGGATACAAAACATCCATATTACATATTTCAAAAAATATCGTCATTTCTTTTGTTCGTGTACAAAAACAATTTTTCCTCTTTTACTAAGCATGCGAACATTGGGATTCATTAAAATCTAAAAAACATCAAAACTCTAGCATTTTCTAAAAAAAAAAACTAATAATGTCACTACAAGATTACGAAAAACTGAAAACACTGAGTTTTACTACACGACAACTAAGGCCTTGGCCAAATTGGCTATCGCTCGCACGACGGACGGTGCGATGCGACTTCATCGTGCGTGCAGCAGACAATAGCTATGTCCACATTGTGCCTTCATCTTCAACTCTCGTCGTCATCTTTTCATTCAAACTAGTTTGGCGCATTCAGTTATTGAATACGTCAAGGAACGCGACGTCAACGTAGGCATGTGAGTTTCTGTCAGCTAATTGAAACATGCGCGCGCAACTGTCATGGCGCATGCATCAAGGATATGTTTCACGTGCGCTGTTGATTGCGCTGTGACGCATGCCCTTGATAAACAAAAAAGGGCACAGTGTGGACATAGTAAATGGTTTTTAGCGAACATCGTGTGACTTTCAACAGGGCCTAATTCTGCTAACGTGAAGTCCCAATCGTGTTACAATTGTATTGTTTTTGTACAGTTGTTACTACAAGAACTGTGTAAGCACTACAATTGTAAAACAACTGAGATTAGATTTTAACTAAAAGTTAGGTCCCTGTATGTTTGATCGCACATGGTCATCGTCACCAACTAGGCCAGTGCCTAATACTTACAACAATATTTGCGGCTTTGAAATTGTACTTCTTATCTAAAAAAACATAGTTATTTATGATAAATTTGAAATAGAAAAATATTCATCAATAAATAAATCGACTCGGCCACAAGTGAATTCTCAGATGGGACTCGAATCCACGACCTTTGGAAATCCGGTCCAATGCACTAACCACTGAGCTACCGAGACTTAGTTATAATTTGATTTTATCACAAAAAAGATTTTAAATTCTGAAAAAATTATCAGAATATTGAAATTGGTAAAGTCTTTTAGGTAAAAAATCAAAAAAAATAAATTTCTTAAAATATAAAACTTAATAGTCAGATAATCAACTTTCAAGTAAATTTAAATTTTATTTCAAAGCCGCAAAGTTTGATTTAGAATGCTTCTTACAGGAGTAAGTATGACTTTTTGGTGTTATGTTTCGGGAAATGGTCTAGAAAGATCATAAAGGAAATCTTTGGCACTTGGCGTGTTAGATATGATATGTCCAAGTTTTATTAATTTGAAAAAAAAAACTGTTTTTAATATGCTCTAAAACATTTAAAGTCTGACCTACGTTTAAGTCAGAGATTAAGGCCCGTATTCAAAACGTGACTCAAGCAGAAGCAGTTGGGAACAGTTAGAAAGGGACGTCGCTAAATGCGATGGATAATTAAATTATCGCAATTCGATGCTTATTTCAATAAAACAGCCAATCACATTGACTTCTTTTCATGAATAATATTAAGATTTTTGATTATACATTTTCATAAGTTATTTTTAATTTCGACAGAACTTTAACTGCAATCAACTTAATTTTCTGTTGCAACAGCCTTCAGTTATAAGTAAATGAAGTTTTTCATTTATTTTGGTAAGATAGTCAGTTACATATAAATGAAACCCAAACATATGGACATATCATTCCTATCACTGTGTCTATGACGTTCAAAGAGTAAAGGTTAAATATAAAGATAGATTTCAATAAGGCATTTTCAAAGGATTAAAATCCACGGATATTTTTTTCTTCACACTATACTCGCGAATCTACGTTTTACATATATGTATAATGCCGAGCATTATTATAATATTTGGTGTTATTTGGGACTTAAAATTATATATACCATATTACCTTAACACCATTGCGTAGGACAAAACAATAACATGGAAAAAAACTATTAAAATAAAACATTAGAATGTAAAGAAAAAACACTTAAAATTTGAATAGCCTATCTAAAAGATATATAACATAGTGTCTTATTCTGCACAATAATTTTGTATATAATATACTTTAATATATCTTGCAATTTGACCTAGCTAAATGTCCATTTTATAATGGAAATTTTTATCGTTAATTTTATGTTTAGTTACTTATTACTTATTGGAGACAGCGAAGCCGTATCTTATGTTAACTTTACTCATATATGCATATCCTATATGTAGTCAGAAGGAAGTTAGTAACACGAAAAGGCAACAACATGTCATGAGAGATATGGACATTTGGTTAAAATAAGATAAAAGCAATGCTGATTTCTTCCTTTTATTTAAATATTCAATAAATATTTGAGAACTTTATAACTTATTATATAACACAACACCACCTAGTTCCGACCTAAGCAGACGATTGACAGTGGTATTAGATAATAGATAAACAATACATAAGAAACCCACATACCCAACTAGTCCCATATTTTTGTTTACTTCTGAGTTGAGACATTACACCCAAGTCGTAGTTATTCTCCTGCTTTTGTTATTTTTTACCAGCGATGCCTATGAAATATTAACACGCAACATTAAATCGACAAATTATATTCAGAAACATTTTTTCTCAATTCAATGAAGTAAGATTCATTTATTTTCGTGAGACAAATAAATGAAAGAAAAAAGCATTGCACATATTTACCTACTAACCACATAAAAGTGTCCTCCCCAATATTTAATGACAGTCGGCGATATTCTTAGTGTTGTAAGGCTTATGTCTATCGGATATATATGTATGTTACTATCATATAACTACATCAAGCAATTATAGGCAAAAATTAATTCATTTTCACTAGAACCTAGCTCATTATATGTCAATTACAACTAAATTTGACTATCTATTTGTTTCTCATACAATTTTGTGATATAATTCAGTATTTAATATTTCCCATTGAGTTGAACTCCAATTAGCATTTCTTTTCATTTCATTTATTCATGAATCGTGCGCAGTTTTTAAATATATCAACCATTTTTCATTCAATAACATATTTTTAACGTACTGTCAAAAATTCTTCCCTCATACATACCATTTTAAATGTAACTACGCACGGTTTCATGACACATTGCGATTGACAGATTGACACAATTGACGCCACAATTCGATTCCTTAGCAGAAATGAACTTTATATTTATCATTTAATAATAATAATAATATATAAATATCTTATATAATAATTTCTAGCGATATGTCTCTCAATTTTTCACTACATGCTTCAAATTATAATGCTAATTGTCAAACAAGAAAATCAACTACAGTCAAACATAGATCTTTCAATACAATGTATGTATAAAATACATTAGTTACAAAATATTATTCATAGACTTCAGGTAACGGTACAACCACCACCTTTTAAAAAGTTTCAAAAAACACATCGATAGTTCTACGAGATACTTCATCATTTTTTTATTCAATTATTTTAAGAACACTAACTTTCCCTGGTAAAGAGGGAACCACACAAAATCTAACCAAACAGTTAAATAACCAACCTCAATATTTTAAAACTTGAATAAACTAATTATAGAGGAATAACAGCCGGAATTTACAAAAGAAAAAAAATAAATAAAAAAGAAATAACGCTCATATTTTTGAGAGAAACCAAACTAACGCCAATTCACACTCCCCATTTTCTAACTAGCTACAGTAAACGATTATGCATCTTATTTTCTATGCAATAAATATTTTTTCTTTCCACTTAATTACCTATTCAATAAATAAATCTAATATTTCACTACATTCGGTATTTTTTTCTCAAAGTTTTTTTTAAGTGTATCCTTTATATTTAGACACAACCTTCTTTTATAAAAGTAGTTATTATAGTTTATCGTGTTCCGTTATATGTGGATCTGTTTTTGGCATTTTACTGTCACTGAAATAAGAAAAATGACTAGAAAGTTGTTTGTTAGCGGAACCCTTGTCGTATAATATTTTTTCAACATTTAATTTTCTTGCCTCAGCCAGCCACAGCGGATAAAAAATTGTCTTATAAAACTTTCTCACTCAAAGATGTGACCCCTACTTCTACAGTTTTACCGTTTTACCTACTAAACATGTCTCCAAAAATCTACGTTTTTCCACTAATCTTAGTTCTAAACTTGTGCTGTCAGATGTTGGTACAATGTCACACTTTTTTAAATTTTCACTTCGTCCATTTTTAATTTTTCATTTAATCATAACCATTTTTGGCCCGCGTGTTAAATGATATTTCATTTAATAACTTAATGCTAACTTAACAATAATTTATAATCTTAATCCAAATCTATATATGATCTAAAATTATTTTATTTTTATGTTTATTTTTATACGCATTTATTACGCAATCATAAGCGGTTTAAAAAGTAACTTTTATATTCTTGACTCACATTATTATACTTTATTTTGCTCAGAATAAATGTTACCTTACGCGGGTAAACGAAACTTATCTAAATGAAGGCTTAACCTTCCGTTTAGCACAATCCGCACACGATGCCTTCCCGCCACTTTTTAAATAAATGAAGACTTGAATGTTTTTAAGAGACCGCACTAAATGAAGTGAAGCGCTTCGTTATAAATGAAACAGCGTTAAATGAATTCGGACGCATTGAAGTCGTGTATTTCGGGCAGATGGTTGCAGCCGGGTTTTTGTGGTTTTTGACCGGGTTTTTCGTAGGATGTTGGTGGTATCACATCCATTCTTTGTGCAGGCAGCAGCAGGGCGGTTCTTGCGAGGCCCTCTGGCCTCACACTAGCAGACTCGGAGCAAGCCATTCATCCTCCCCGATCTGTGAAATTTAAGACGTATAGTTTGGAAATAATTCTATCCTTGTAAGTGAAATAGAGAACATAAAATTAATGTTGGCAGCCAAGAAGTTGGCTTTGTTTCAAAGATAATTTTAGATGATTTTATATGGACGGCAGGATTAATTAATAGGATTTTTAAAATAAAACATGATGTTACAAAGGTTGTGCCTTTGTAGGTGTATTCATGGATTACTGCCCGCCAGCATAACTAATGATAATAATATATAACACGAAACAAATTTTAAAGTACCTACTCACGTGTTACACCTGCAAGTGCTCCTTCAACTCTCCCACTCCCACGTCAGATATCCGATCATGATAACCCCCAGAGACGAAACAAACACAAAAGTGCACAGTCATAATACTCACGGGTTGGACCTGGAAGTGCTGTAAGATGTAGTGGAGCACCTGCAGTGGCTTGTACAGAGCCACATAGCAACATAAGTAGCACCCAGATACGAAGCAAAATTACACAAAATACTCACGGGTTGGACCTGGAAGTGCTGTACGAGGTAATGGAGCACCTGCAGTGGCTTGTACAGACAGAGCCACATAGCAACATAAGTAACACCCAGATACGAAATAAAAATTTCACAAAATACTCACGGGTTGGACCTGGAAGTGCTGCACGGGGTAGTGGAGCACCTGCGGGGGCTGCGACATGGCCGCGACCCCCCCCACTCCGCCAACTCCCCCCACTCCACCGACCCCCCCTCCCAGCGCCCAGGGCAGTTGGACTCCTCCCATGCTGGAATTCAGACTGTTTTTCTGTTATAATACTGCTTAATTATTGAAGAACACGTGATATTTTAAGCATTTGTAGAATATATATATATATTTTTTTTTATAAAATCATTTCTTTCAGGCATCAAGGCCCATACAATAAATACCTTATAGACTAACATACATATAATGTATTATAATTAAAAATAATTTTGACAGCTTCTGTGTCGCGTCGGGGACACATGGCAGCCCCTCTGAAGCGTCTTCCTGCCTTGCTCTCGGGATGCGCACCACAAACGTCTTAAAATTAGTATTATGGCGCGATTCCAGAGGCTGAACTCTTAAACAGATATTGGTCTTCAACTTTATGGATGTTGTAACGAAATTTACTGGTGGAAGATATATATAAAAAGCCTTATTTTATAATGTCACAGAACATACACAATAACAAATTCTTAGCCAAAAACTGGAGATTAATATATAGATATAGATTAATACATCAAAAACAAAAATGTGTGTGTGTGCCGCAGCAGCATAAAAAGTTAGTAGCTCAGCGATCTGTTTGCTCCTACGAGGAGAGAGTACCTAAGAGCTGTGCAATAGTGAAAGAGTTAAAATTAAAAAAAATATTTAAAGCCTACAAATTAAAGATAAGATCGATTTGAATGAAAACTTAAATTATTTGAATTGAAATACCTATGGTAAAATAATAATATAATTAAATTTATATACAGAGGTTGTCAGATAATTAGAAACACTAGACGATTTTCATACAAAAGAGGTAACTTTGGAGCCTTGGTTCTCTGCCAAGGATTGACCGAACTGTGACCAGC
The DNA here is from genome assembly GCA_910589605.1 of Chrysoteuchia culmella. Classification (NCBI taxonomy): domain Eukaryota; kingdom Metazoa; phylum Arthropoda; class Insecta; order Lepidoptera; family Crambidae; genus Chrysoteuchia; species Chrysoteuchia culmella. Next base: position 11,085,673 of record OU342670.1, on the reverse strand, counting down.
TATGGGATTGCGTAAGCTAATCGTATTCATTTGACAGTTCATATTATTATGTCATTAGTGTCAAATTCCGTACAAATTGCAGGCGATCGAATACGATATGAACTGTCAAATTATACGATTGACTTTAAGCTTGGACGAATATTCATCGGAAATATGAAAAATAATAAATAGTAAAAATAACTATTGGGCGCGCACCAAGCAGCGGCACGGAGATATCAGCTGATCGTGGCGCTACGATAAAAAGAAAAGTATTTTGAACCGACTTCAAAAAAAGAGGAGGTTCTCAAGTCGACGTTTTTTTTTTTTTTAATATCTATTTTTGTTCTAAGACTTTAAGTTCCCCTTAATTTATTTTATTTACTTTTATTGAACTTACATTTTAAATGATTTATTTATTTGGATCACCAACAAGATTATAGCTTTTTATTTTTGCATTTTACAATGCTATTATTTTTATGTGATAAATATTAAACAAGAAAATATACTAGAAAAAAGCAACTTGTGACAGTTCATCTCGCTCTGACGGGACTCGAACCAGCATCGCTTGTTTAATATTTATCACCAACAAGACCTTACACTTAACAAAAATAAAAAGCAAACACACTTGAAACAAAGTGAAACCTTGGTGATAACGCTACTATGACACTATTATCAATCTAACCCCCTGCTGCTATGTATTATATTATTAGACCTTGGACGAATTCGTCCAAGTCTTACACCCATATTCTAAGTCGTTCCTCCAAAACTTACTCGTCCTCGACTTAACGAAACCTCATTGAAAACCTCTTCGAAATACTCCTCGAAATCGGTATTCTTAGTCATAACTCCGTAAGGACCTGGAGGAGCCAAAGAGTACGTAGCCACTCCATGTTAGGCCTAGCGCACACTACCATTTTTACCCACGACGAGGTTGAGTGGAGTGTAAGAAGTTTTGGAGGAACGACTTAGAATATGGGGGTTAGCCTTATTCCTAGCTGCTGCTGTGTATTATCATTCATCACACTTACCCCCGTGAAGTGCTAAGTATTATTATCAAACTAATCCCATGTACTGCTACTACTACTACCCAAACTGCCCATAGGAGTACCCCTATAAGATTCCAGCTTCGTATATAAAAAAAATCCACTAACTTAATTTAGTATTGGCACAGTTTTAAAATGCAATATCTTCCAAACTATTGAAGTATGATTTCAAGCATTTTATAGCATTTTTTTTCAGTTTTATTTAAGCTATACTTTACAATTTTTTGTTTATGTATTATTATCAGATGCTACAATCTTTTATGATTTTGTAATTTTTGCATTTTTCAATGCTATTTTTATACTTATGGTAAATTTTAAATAGAAAAATATTGAAAAAAATTAACTCGGCCACAAGTGAATTCTCAGACGGGAATCGAACCCGCGACCTTCGGAATCAGAGCATTGGACCGGATTTCCAAAGGTCGCGGGTTCGATTCCCGTCTGAGAATTCACTTGTGGCCGAGATAATTTTTTCCAATATTTTTCTATTTAAAATTTACTAAAATCTTACCCCATTAATTATCAAACTTACCCCATGTAAATTATTGAGGAACTTACCCCATGTACTGCTGCTGGTACCCGAACTGTCCGTAGGAGTACCCCTGGACCCCCTGCACGCCCCCGAGGAAGCCCCCCAGCTGCTGCGGGTACGTGTTGTACCAGTACGAGGTCGGGGGCACCCCGCCCGCTGTGTACGCCGCCCCGAATGGGCTGTACGCCGTACCGCCGAGCTGTGGGGCAGTATTGAAAGTTGCTGATCAGCTTATCAGTACGACACAAAATTTTGTTTGTTATACGTGAAGAGAAGCGACGAACAAACTACAAAAAAAAAACAACGGAACGAAACGGTTACACGTGAAAGTCAAATATTTTTAATCAAATAAACTTATTTAATAGTTCTTTCGAACTGTCCTATTTTTTCCAGGAGTCAAGTACGTCCAGCGCCCTAATTGTCTAATTTCAAAATCTATCACAATCCTTTCAAAGGTATTGTGATTGTGATAGTGATTTATGGAATTGTGTAACATATAGTCGCAATCCCTTTCGGAACGAATGATGTTTTTAATGACACTTCTCCATACATTTGAAAGATATTTTCGTGTGACACTTTGCTTAGACAGTTCAATTTCGTTCATTCATAACACGTTCCGATCACAATCCCTATCAAATGTCAAATAGTGACGGCCTGAAGTTTGTGAATATCTGCCAAATGACGAATTGAAAGGGATTGCGATAGATTTTAAAATTAGACAATTAGCGCTGTTTGCAGTTAGCGGGAATCTAAACTTTGTTATTATAAACATCTGGACGTTTCATTTATGCAAACACGTTATGCCTACGTGTATTTTAGTCTAATTCTAAACAAGATAATAATAATATAATAAAACAACTTTTACGGATATCAAACGCGCTATATTTCCACGAACTAAGTTGTAATTGTCCGTATTTTATCCCGTGACCACGGCAGCTGTAAAGGTGCCAAAACGTCGGGAAAATCAAAAAACCCCTAAAAACCTAAAAATACGGATAATTACAACTTAGTTCGTTGTCATATTGTTTAAAACTTACGCTAGGGATCACAGTACCTTAAACATCAATCTTAGTGGTGAATTGGTTCAATCGGTAAAAACAACAAAATTTTTAGGAGTTAAATTTGATGACCAACTAAATTGGAGGCAGGAATTGGAAGACATTGAGAGTAAGATCAGTTCAGCCTGCTACGTTCTACGAAGTCTTAGAGATGAAGCAGACATAAAGCATTTGAAACTAGTATACTATGCCTTGGTAGAATCGAGGTTCAGTTATAGTATATTCTGCTGGGGTAGGAGATATGACTACAATGTTAATAAGGCTTTCATATTACAAAAAAGAGCAATTAGGACTATGGTACGCATACCCCAACAAGAGTCTTGTCGGGAGCATTTTAGGAAACTAGGTATTTATTTATTTATTAATTTATTTATTTATATTTGGACGACCAACAGCTGTGTTTAACAAAAAAGATAACTTATCTAGTAACAGAAAGCCAATTATAGGTCATCACAGATAACAACAAAGTTTACAAAAAGCACAATCTTAAGTCTAAATTAATACTATAACAGTACATAATTATGTCTCGTTGAAAAAATCTTTGCTCATGATTCGCTTGATCGAGGCCTCATTCATACTAACTGTTCCTAGTTTATATATTCTAGTTATACTTTCTCATTTCGCTAAAACTGTAACAGAATATGAGAATCCCGAGGAGAAAATTATTAGGGCTGCAACGAGAAGACAAGCGTTTAAGCAGAAAATCCTTCCCACAATAGATTTGGTCAAGCATTGTCCCAAATATCAGTCAGTGAATTTATTCAATAAACTGCCAAATGAGTTAAAAAGCGCAGTGTACGAGTCAAATTTTAAAAATAAATTGAAGTCATTCTTGTTGAAGGAATGCTTCTATTCAATAAATAATTTTTTGAATAGCCAGTAGTATTTATGTGTATTGTATTGTATTTCCTTAAACTTTATTATTATGCATTGGACTTAAAAATAAATAATCAAATTATGTTGACATTATTATAATATCGTAAGTTGACATTATTATTATATCATAAGTTGACGTAAATTTTTATTTATGTAACCATGAATTTCGACACAATGAACATTGTTATGAAATAAATAAATAAATATAGCGCGTTTGATATCCGTAAAAGTTGTTTTATTTCAATGAACAGTGCGCGCCAAAACATAAAATGTACGTAAGATAATATAGTACACATTAAAGATTAAAGCACAGCCTAAGTTTGGATTCTAATAAACTCGCCATCAAAGTTAATTCGTCATCAACAGAAAGGCAAAAAATAATGTGTGAACTCGCCACAACAGGTAGATACACAGACCTATATCGAGTTAGACGGTAAAAGTGTACATATCTAGCGTGTCAAAAGTTTGATCCACGGTCAAAGTTTTACGACCTAAGTCAGTCCACTTGAGACCATTGCCATGAAATGCCGCGTCACTCAGAAACGAAAATGGTTAATTGTGCAGTGCTTTCTTGTAAGAGCTCGTCAATAACATTTACCTACACATCAATAAATCTCGCTCGTGACGTCACATACGACAAATTCGACACGCTAGATTCTCATACAGTTTGAAGCGCTCTTTACGATATAGATCTAAGGGTAGGTACTTGGGACTGTTTATTTATTTTATGTAATAGATATCAATTCAAATCGATTATTTTACCTATGACTTTTAAATTCATTTTGAGACTTACCCTGCTAGCTACAGTAATCATTTTTACGTAAAATAATGATGTGATTACGCGTAATATAATATAACAAATCTGGAACTGTACAGTTCAGTACAAATAATAATAATAGTTTAGTAACAAAAAAGAAAAGATACGACATTTAATGTTATCAATCACAATGTCAGTTCCTAAATCACAATTAAAATATTATCCTTTTAGGTATGTAATGAAATAAATTATTGTTTTCTCTCACAACAATGACGAGACGCTTTTTAGGTTCTGTCATCTCCATAGATTTTCAACGGTCATTCAACGGTCCGGCACGTTTGCTGCGCGGGAAAATAAATTAAAGAAAATTATGTTTTTCTTTACATAATAATATAAAATATGTAAGGTTACACACAAATAAGTACCTAACTAGTTGTAGGTGTTTGATTCACGATTCCTGAACAATGGTTTTCTATAAATTATCCTTGAGACGTCGTCGTAACGTAACCATACTTACATAGTTGATTATTAATGATTCAAAATTTTACATGCAACTAGGTATATCTCATAATTGTTTAATTAGCAAAAGTTAATAATCACGGCGGGAATACAGAAATTACTTTAATATTTAAATTATCAATTTCAGTACCGGAATCTCATCTCATTTCGGTTTTAAGCGTATTCATAATTAAAAATATCATGCGATGCTTTATTTGTCTCATTAAATAGTCATGTTTACGTGCTGAAACAGAATTATAAATTGAGTAAGATTTATAATTAGGTACCATAAAGAGTATATTACAACATTTCAGTGCAACCAACAATACCTCCAAATAAACCGCGTCTGTGGTCTAGTGGTACAACCACCCAGACCCAGGGGTCCCGGGTTCGATCCCCAGCGGGGGTACATATTGTATTCGGTTTGGTTGTTGGTAAGACTTGTTGTAAGTCCGCCTGATTAGCTACCACCATCTTATCTAAGTATGACGCCATAACAACAATGTTTTCAGCATTGTTGTGTTTCGGCAATTCGAGATAAGATAGCCAGTTCCTCAGTGGTTGAGGATTCCGGGAGAGGCTCGCTTCCATCTTCAGCCTTATCAATACTTAACATCAGGTATGATGAAGGCTAAGAGTCTCCCCGTCATGAATAAAAAAATAAAAAACAACCTCAGGTTTCACATTTGTACTACCAAAACCGCCGCTATATATACACTTTTAGTGTCATGGCAACACCATGCTGAGGCTGGGACCTTATTGATCCAAAGGCCATATTTTATGTCTCTCCCGGAATCCTCCATCACTGAGGAACTGGCTATCTTATCTCTAACTGCCGGAACACAACAATGCTGAAAACATTGTTATTATGGCGTCAGACTTAGACAAGATGGTGGTAGCTAGCCAGGCGGACTTACAATGAGTCCTTCCACCAACCAAACCGAATACAATATGTACTCCCGCTGGAAATCGAACCCGGGACCCCTGGGTCTCATACCGGTGGTTGTACCACTAGACCACAGAGGCGGTTAAGTTGGGAGAATAATTTATAAAATAAATTTAAAACACACCCGAAGGTGTGGAAGGTTTTTAAGTGACATTACCAGGGTCGCACAGCTAACCTGCATGAGTAGCATGAGCACCTCGATAAAGCTTGGACACTTTTCTCGCGCGAGCGTATTGTCTGTCCCGTTCACACCGTACTGATAAGGGCGGAACAGACATCGCGAGATAAGCGTCTACAGCGAGTCACGTTCACGGAGCTCACATTTTTGTCTCACATACTTAGCAGACATTCCATCCTATCTCAGATACTTAGCTTACATTCCAATCTCACATTCTTAGCTCACACTTTATCTAAGGGCAAAACTAATAATAATAAAAGGCTTTTTTTCTAAACACCAACATAAGATGTAAGCACCCTTTCTTAGCACACATTTTCGTCTCAAATTCTTAGTTTACATTCCAATCCCACATTCTTAGCTCACACTTTATCTAAGGGCAAAAGATAATAATAATAAAAGGCTTCTTTCTAAACACCAACATAAGATGTAAGCATAAGCGCACCGTGACCAACCTGGCTCTGACCCTGGGCGTTGTGGGGGTCACCAGACCCCTTGCCCCAGTAGCATTTGACGGGTCGACCGTTGATTGTTAGTTTCTCTGGCTTCCTTTCACAGATTCTTAACTTTCATTTTGGGCTTACTTTCTTATCTCACATTCTCAACTTTAAGGTCGTCTTTGTTAGAGTTCGCAAATACCTTACTCCCTGCATTCTTGGCTCAAATTCTTAGCACACATTTTCGTCTCAAATTCTTAGTTTACATTCCAATCCCACATTCTTAGCTCACACTTTATCTAAGGGCAAAAACTAATAATAATAAAAGGCTTTTTTCTAAACACCAACATAAGATGTAAGCATAAGCGCACCGTGACCAACCTGGCTCTGACCCTGGGCGTTGTTGGGGTCACCGGACTCCTTGCCCCAGGAGCATTTGACCGGTTGACCGTTCACGTCCGTGTTGTGGACGGCGACGATAGCGTGGGTTGCGCTCTCTTTCGTGGAAAATCTGGAAAGAAGTTGTGTAACGGTAGGTTAGCTACTTACGAGGGCTGATTTATAAGTTTCCGAAACGACAAAGAAATCTTTAATAATCTATTAAAAAATAAACACATTGTAGTTTCCTTCTATGCATTTAGTTCAGCGCTTCTCCAATGCCGTTTGCCGCATCAGTTTGATAAAATACTTTCTCCAACCCTTCAAAATACTTGTTAATCGCAACAATCATTTGTTGAAAATCTCTGGCCACCTAACCAGGCGATCAAACCAAACAGGCGATCACTGAGGATGTCGTTATCTTCGAGGTACCTTTGAAAGAGATTGTGATAGATTTTGTAATTAGACAATTAGGGGCTGACCCTGTGACCTTGGTAGACCTAGAAATACTAATTAAGACCACTGACCTAATAAAAGCGTATCCTTTATCCTTGAACACCCGTATCTCCTGGATAGTGCCGAAGGGCTGGAAGGTCTTCTGCATCAGCTCCTCAGTCAGGCCGGTGGTCAGACCACCGCAGTAGACGGTGCAGTTGGTCGGGGAACTCTGGTTGTAGACCTCATCGAAGGTCAGCGGCTTAGAGTTCACTGGAACGACAACAATTAAATTATTTTAACCTAATTCAATGATTATTACGATGAGACCCTTAATCACCGACTTATTAACCGACCGACAGATCAGCGATTAACGTCATTAACTTCTCAATTCGGTTGGTATGTTTTATGTATAATACAATAAATAATTGTTTGAATAAGTTAATTGTAATTGTCTTAATCAATCAATAATATAATAATGATATTTCACTAACATAGTTGTAAGTGAAAAAAAACAACTTTTACGGATATCAAACATGCTATATTTCGTGTAATATAGCGCGTTTGACATCCTTAGTTCTTATATATAACTTAGTTCGTGAACTAAGTTGTAATTGTCCGTATTTTTAGGTTTTTTATTTCCCCGACGTTTCGGCACCTTTTCAGCTGCCGTGGTCACGGGATAACTGTCATCATGTGACCACGGCAGCTGAAAAGGTGCCGAAACGTCGGGAAAATAAAAAAACCTCTAAGAAAATCCTAAAAATACGGACAATTCCAACTTAGTTCGTGAAATATAGCGCGTTTGATATCCGTAAAAGTTGTTTTGTTTCAATGAACTGTGCGCGCCAAAACATATGTACGTATGTAGTATTTGTGTACATATGTATATGTACGAATGTAGATGTACGTATATTTGTAAGTGCTTTGTTACTAACATAATATGGATGTACATTTGAATTCCGAAATAAATAAAATTATTATTATTATTATTATTAATAATAAGTACAATCGGAGAACTTCCCGGTCGACCAGTAGAGTCTTTTGGGAAACGTTTTTTCGTAATGTAATATGGTCAAAGAGATGATTATTCAAATGAAATACCTATTAACTAGTATCTATTATTTGTGATATAAACGTTTATAAATCTTTCTTTATCAGCCATTTTTAATGTCCCAACTGCAGGGGCACTGGCCTTCCTTATGGGTGGATAAGGAGAACGGGCCATGACCCACCACGCGGGCCCAATGCAGATTGGTGGGTTTTAACGACTGCAAATGCAGCCGGGACCATCGGCTTAACGTGCCTTCTGAAGCACGGAGGAGCTAGAGATAGTAAATTTTTGGTCACCCATCCCGTGTCCGACCATCGCGAAAGTTGCTTAACCTCAACAATCGCTGGCCGAGCGCGCGAACCACTGTGCTACGGGCTCCTCGATTTTCTATATATCTATTACTTTTTAAAGTTCGTTCACCTCTGCAGCGCATCACTGATAATTATAATTCGCTGTTCCTGGATGCTGACATATTTTCGCTTTCTGAGGCGCAATTTAAACGGTCCATCCGTAACTTACTGGAATCACTTATTATATAATTTTAATTAATATATTTATATTTTTTTTTATAGGCAAACAATATTTTGATCGACTTGTTTCATCTGGTTCATTAAATTTTAATTAAGTGAAATACGTAGGAACTTATTCTGTTTGGCTCAGCAGTATCTAATTCTGTCTTGTTTTTTTTTTTATTTATTTATTTTAGTATAAAAGTAGTTATGCTTTGTATTTTTATATTTTGTTGTTGCTTAGCATCACACTGTCTTATAAACTTTTTTTTTTTTAAGTAACTTGTGGTTAACGTCTTTGACTGCATATTTGTTTAAGTTACCTAAGAAAATATGATTGAAACCCTTATATGTAATATGTAGTTGTTTGTTGACCCAAATAAAGAGAGAGAGAAAAAAAAAACACTCGCTAAAAACTCTACTGGTCGACCGCGAAATTCCCCGACTGTACACCGATTACGTCGAGATTTCTGATCCAATTTACTTGACCTTTTTTGTTCGATGCGGAATTTGGTACCATAAAAATTTGATTCAGTTCGGTAATTATTTGTAATTGTATTTCAAGATTTTTAGCGTGTTACAGTGCTACTTTTATGTAATTTTTAAACAAAGAATAAACAAGAACCGATCAACTTGTCTCATGCTGCTCGGACGGGTATATTTTTCCTTTATATTTTTTCGTTTTATTTCCTTGAAGTGATAAGGGACACAGCGATCTTTTAAACTACGTTTATCTAGACAGCTTAGTACATTATTTTGTACATTACATCTTTCAAATCTCGGATCTAAAAAAATATTATGCGTTGAATTGAAACCCATTGTTTAAATACCTATTTTAATTTAAAGGTTAAACCTATTAATACATATATTGTGTATAAGATTCCCATACAAATTTTATTATTACTATCATTACTGTCACATTTTTATATTGTGTGACAGCAAAAACAACGACAATACTGAAACTGAACCAAAGAATATATGTATACACTTACGTCAAACTGGAAGTCTACTCTCTAAGCCCGTCAACTACTCCGTCCGTAAGTTTCCCGAAACTACGGATGGAGCCTATTCTCCATTGATTTCGGATGTACTAGTTTGGGACAAACGGCACAAACGCATTGGGAGTAGGGCCAATGTCAAAACGTATTCTCATTCATTCTTAGTTCGGGTCTCCGAACTAATAACTGTCCGGAGCTGATACGGAGTAGGAAACGTCCGTAACTTAGGCCGACACTACGGGTTTCGTGCTTAGAGAGTAGACCTCCTGAACCGAGTTTCCGTTAGTCAAAGTCAATATCGTCGTCTCAGCCACATGACACCCACTGCTGGGTAAAGTCAATATATTTTTATTCAAATAGACTTATAGATAAGTGCTTTCGAACCGTCCAATTTTTTTTCCCTACCAGCCATTCAGGACATCTTTTAACTGACAAGAAGAACAGTGGCTGCAAGAAACTTATCAGCTTTAACAGAAACAACAACATTTACAAAGAAACATGTCGTTAGTTAATCAGCAGCCATCACTCCGTATAATTATTAAAATTTTCATTTTAAATACTAATTCTTATTTCATTTTCTGTTATGCGATGTAGGATGGTCTTTATTTTTTTTCTTTTCTTTATTAGGATCACCAACAGTTGATTCATTGATACATCAAAAATAATTACTTAATCAAAGACTTAACTTATTGTACAACCACTTATAAGTGAACACAGCATGCATAAATGAACTCTATTCTAATTACTTATGGAACTAATAGAACTAATTTAAATTAAAGGGTATGTATGAAGTGAATGCGTGCGAATTAGATTAAGTGTGAGCATATGTATGTTGAAGTAGTTTTGTTTGTTTTCTCGTATACGAGTGTGCGTGTGTGAAAAATTATGAATAAAGATCAGTCGTTGAGAGAAAGGAAACATGAATTATGAACTCGAGCAGTTAATAAATTGAGCATTTTATTCCGCATCGTGCACTGAATCATCTTCTTCTTCTTATTTAATTAATGGCGTGCTCGCGATAATATTCGCGAATTTTGCCGTACATTTTATGGAAATTGTAAGGTAGATCGAGTTAAAAATGGAGCCTAACAACACGTGTTATTACGAAAAGAACTCTGGTGAAACTCTTACTGAATCATGTAGTTATGTTGGGAACTCAATGTCCAAGTTAATATCATTTATTCAGTCTAGGCTGTTACAAGCACTTATGAATTAGCTACGCCATCGGTTCACAAACCCTACGGCGGGAGCCTGTAACGAGAAGAACCGGCAAGAAACTCGTCAAGCGCTGCTTTTTCTCCCTGTTTTATTTCATACAGAGTCGTCAAATTGAAAAGTGACCTTAAATAATAATAATTAGTTGAAGTGGAAGTACCTATGTCTTACGAGCTCGCATTATGAAACATTAGGAAAATCATAGTTGTCATAGTTTTGTTTTTCAATAGATATTTGATTTGTTTGTGTTTTTTTTAACTATTTGATGCTTTTATTTTATTGTCTTCGTTATTTTTGTGTGTCCGCGTCAACCACGCATCACTTGGTCCTGTCAGAATACCAGCGTTGCTGTGACACATTTAGTGTCATGGCAACACAAAGCTGAGGCAAGGGCCTAATTGACCATTGATGTAATGTGTTTTGTTTTTTTTTCATTTTCGTATTTTTGTTATATTTACAATTGTGTTGTCTTTGGTCAATAAAATGTTTTTCTCTTTCTCTAAAACCAAGAAAGAAATACAAATGTTTAACTTTCATTCGATATAAAGTTGTAGGAAACCGGATGGAGTGAATTTATTTTTCGTACTTTGCACAAAACTGAGAGTTTTCTTTAATTTTTGGAACTTTTATTTGCGAGTATTTGAATTATTCATCGATTTTCACAGTTGTTTTTATGAAAATAATGCAGTGGCTTATTTTTTTTATTTATTATTATTATTTGCTGCCAAGTGCAATAATTTTTCATTTATCTATGACTTTTAAGAATTTTCGAAACAAAACAATTGTCGTAGGTAGGTAGGTATGTTTTTGTAATAGGGTCATTCTATAAACACTAACCAAAATTTCAAGTTTCACTCAAAATCAGTAAAGGCCGACGCCCACTGCAGGCACGGCACGGCGTGTCATGGCAAAGAATTTTATCACTAATCAAGTTAATTTAAAACTTATTTCAATGAGTTTAGAATTCATGTTACTTTATTTCGATACCACGATGACGCGACGCGCCGCTGGATGCTGCGGCATGACGGGTCATGCCGTTTTACTCCACCGGTTGCCGCGGCGTGCCATTGCATGCCGCGAGACGTATGTGTCGAGGAATTGTGATTGCTAAATTAGTTGAAATAAGGTTGAAACTTGTGCAGCGGTCATTTCGCTTAATAGGACGCACTCCGGTCGATGCGCGGAGGGAGGCAAGGGAGGGGAAAACGCACTATGGCATGCCACGGATGCCACGGCACAACCTGCCGTGCCATGCCGTGCCACGCCGTCAGTGGGTGCCGGCCCTTAGTGAATAACTTTCTCCTAAAACATGGTACATCTCCGAAATACGACAAAATTTTTTGGACTTCCCATACTAAATCGATCGCGTGATCAGTGTGATTTGTATCATCATCATCAGCCTGTGGACGTCCACTGCTGGACATAGGCCTCTCCTAGTTCACGCCTATTGTGGCCTTCATAGGAGGCTCTTAGCCTACTGCTACCACGCTGGCCAGACGGGTTGGTAGAGGTTTTGTTTTCAAGTTTTTCATCTCTCGCACAGGCTTTCAATGCGTCTAACATCTTAGTCGACTCTTACGATATCGCAGGCATGTAAGGGAGTAGTGACACTTGTATTCTTAGGCCATCACCACACGGCACGGCACGGTGATTTGTATGAAGAGTCAATTTTTTTTGTCATATTTCGATTCGACCATGTTTCTAGGAGAAAAGTCGTTCTCTTACAGATTCTGTGTCAAACTAAGAAAATTGGATATTATTCAAACAATTACCCTGTAAGTATTTTAAAAGTTCCAAACAAACAAAGACATTGTCCAGCGTCTTTATATAACTACAGAAGATTAAACTTTTAGGCCTTTTCAAATACACCTCTGTATACAAATCGAAAAATCCGGGGTATATATAAAATTCAAATCTAATTCCGCTGCATACATACCAGTTGCGCAAAAGGTGCCATTATGCGGACAAATTGAATCGCTTGTGCCAGGGTTGTCAAAAGTTGAAAAAAATAGTTATTTGCTATGCAAGGCTGGAAAGTTGGATATTAGCGGCAGGTTACCTCTATTGAAACCTGAGGTTTAAAGATTAAATACAGAGCTTAGCGAGGGTTTCAAAGGTACGAGACGCTAAAAACTTTTCACACACACACAATTTTTCACCTCACAACAGCGTGGAATTTTTTTGGTTGTTTCCGCGGTCAACTTCTGGTAAAATATTCCTTATTATTGTGTCTTAAAAACTAAAATAGGGATTATTATAGTTAATAAGTGACAGCCCTATCTCCCCAGAGGCTTTACGAAATGTTATTCGGCGGAGTATCCGCGAATCGACTGCCACAAATCCAGGATGCAATTCCAAACGGAGGGTGTGGGAAAAAATTCAGCCCAAGATTTTTGTGAAAAGAACGATACACAATCGGGGAGGAGACGAAATGTAATCGTTTGTGATGTGAAAAATGTGAAGTGTTCAGTTACGAAGATTAGATTCGAAGCACTGCTTAAGGTCACTCAAATGGTTATGGCCGTTTTCAACCTTTAAAGCCGGTGCCAGACATAGATACACTTACGCATATCTTACGTTTCTTCGCGCATTCATAATTGAAATAAAACAACTTTTGCGGAGTATTTAGTGCGATTTATATATCAAGAATCAAGAATCAAGAATATTTATTTGCGAGCATTCACAGTACAAAAGTTGACAAATAAAAAAAATGTGTGGCGCTTAAGTGATGCACCAGATACTGGCATGCAAACAGTACAGATAGAATGACGCTTTAAATAATAATCAAAAAAATGGTTAGTTTATTAGTAGAATACAATTAATGTCAAGTAAAAAAAGTGTGCAAAGTCATAAAAAAAGCAATAAACAATGTCAGGTAAAATGTCAAAGCGAAATGTCATGTTAGCGTGTTAGTAATTACAATTTAACTATAGTCTTTCATAAAAGTTATAATAATCAATAGATCAGAGTTTATATTATAATCACAATTTCATATTCGAGAATTCATTAATGGTAAGTATATATACATTTATCACACAACAAATTATAAAGTTTAATTTTAAATTTATTTAGTGGTAGTTCTGAGATATCTAAAGGCAAAGCATTATACAATTTTATGGCCATATTACATTTTTTGGCAAAGCAGGTAGTTATATGTGAAGGTACAACTAGACGGTTGGGATATCTCGATCTGAAAGTGCATACCTCTTGTTTTTTTTTGTAAATAATTCCAACAAGATGTACACCACATACATGATTAGAGATACAGTTGCCGAAACGTCGGGAAACCAAAATACCGCAAATAAACCGAAAAAATATAGTACCAAATATATAATTCTGGTAAATAAATCGCACTAAATACTCCGCAAAAGTTGTTATATAGCTACACGTGTCTGATTGCTATGTCTGGTATGGGACTTTGAAAATTGTGCAGTTTTTGAGCAGAGAAATGAACTTTGCCGTGCGGTGTCGGTTTTTTTGACACATCAAAGCGTTCAGCACTTATTATAAATGTTCTGGGTGTTGCGTAGCCTTGTTGAGCGGAACCATTTTGACGCATAATGCCAAAAACGCAAAACACCAAAGACATAAAATGATACGCAAAATACCAAACACCCGGAATGCCAAAACACATTTACGTAGAATGCTAGGGATGATTGTTGATGCCGTATGTTTTTTTCACGTAGACTGTGCTGTTTGTGGCAGAGTAAAATTTAATTTTAATATTTTTTTAATAGTTTCTTAACATAAAAAATATAATAAATATTAAACAAGAAAATATACCAGAAAAAAGCAACTAGTCTCATGTCGCCCTGACTAGTTGCTTTGACTTGCATGAGACTAGTTGCTTTTTTCTGGTATATTTTCTTGTTTAATATTTATCACATAGAAATAGCATTGTAAAATGCAAAATTAAAAAGTTATAAATAAAAATATAAATCAGTTAACAAAGATTGTGAGAGACTGGTGTCTGAACTAAGCGTTAAGCCTGTATCTCAGGACACCAGTACTCTCGATGAAGGGGGAATACGTTGAACATAATATTTAGAGTTTACCTATAGCCAAAAAAAAAATGGAATACATTTCATAAACTAGAAAAGGTGTAAAAACACAAAGAATTTAATTATTAATTTGTTTACTTAATCAACTCCCATAATCATAATCAGTATGTGTATTTGAATACACAATGTAATCAATGTATACTCAGATAATCTAAATGTTTAAGTTCTTTTAAAAAAAAAATTTAAGTTTACAACTTCACATTTTTTCTTTCAAGGGGGGAAATGTGATGGTGTCTTTACTATATGTTTCTATATCTACATAAATGTACTCTTGTGGTCTTAATAATATATAATCGCATTTATTATATTATTACAAGCAGTTCTAATCGAAACTTCAGTGGTATCATTTCGGCTCCTTATCCCAGCCTCATAAGAGGACTAAAGCTCAGGTGCCTAACAAAACACAAGGAAATTAACAACAGCAAAGAAACGTCTGAAAAACCATTTGGGTAGACAATAAGCTACTGTAACGTATTTAGTGCGTCTATAAAAATATATAATAAAGAGATTGAAAGTCGTTCCTCCAAAACTTTTTACACTCCACTCAACCTCGTCGTGGGTAAAAATGGTAGTGTGCGCTAGGCCTAACACGGAGTGGCTACGTACTCTTTGGCTCCTCCAGGTCCTTACGGAGTTATGACTTAGAATACCGATTTCGAGGAGTATTTCGAAGAGGTTTTCAATGAGGTTTCGTTAAGTCGAGGACGAGTAAGTTTTGGAGGAACGACTTAGAATATGGGTGTTTTTTTTTTATGAACGACGACGGTGAGACTCTTAGCCTTCCCATACCTGATGTTAAGTATTGATAAGGCTGAAGATGGAAGCGAGCCTCTCCCGGAATCCTCAATCGCTGAGGAACTGGCTATCTTATCTCTCTGCCGGAACACAACAATGCTGAATACATTGTTGTTATGGCGTCAGACTTAGATAAGATGGTGGTAGCTAGCCAGGCGGACTTACAACGAGTCCTACCACCAACCAAACCGAATACAATATGTACCCCCGCTGGGAATCGAACCCGGGACCCCTGGGTCTGATACCGGTGGTTGTACCACTAGACCACAGAGGCGGTTAAAATCTGTAACAACAGTTGTATCTGTAACAACAGTTAGTATAGAGTATATAGGTAATATCTAAGTATGGAGATAATGTTCAAGAGCTGAAATGTATGAGGGCTGTATCTAGTTGTAGCAATGCAGAGACCATTAATAAATCTATGGTAGTAACACTGAATTCGCGGGCGGTTGATGGTATAAATACTTATAAATTATTACAAAGGCTTGTTAGTAAGTACATATTTTATGAAGCAATTATAACGAAAATTTCATCAAAGGTAGGAATGTTAATTATTTTTATTTCAAAGTATAATTTATTCGCTGACAGGTTGATAAGACACTCTTTGATCTCAGGATTACTTTTAAATATTTATTTTTGTTATCTAAATGTGTTTGTGAGTATTTAGCGAATTAAAAAACACTAGGGCGGTTCCAACCCGATAATCGGGTTCGTCGATCGACGAAAAGTTCCAAATTATGCGAAAATCTTTAATTGCAGTTTGTGATCATCACGTTTAACATTTTGTATATTTTATAGTTTTCGGAACAAATAGACTCGAGTACCTTTAATTTGATACCTTACTCGGCCGCGTACTACGCGCCAAAGTCCCTATCGAGTCGTCACAAATTTTGCGAACCTGAATTAAGTATATAGATACTTATTATATTTTACGCTCATTTAATGGAAGGCGTGGTTCCTAGCTGGCTAGCTACCACCATCTTATCTAAGTCTGACGCCATAACGACTATGTTTTCGGCAGCTAGAGATAAGATAGCTAGTACCTCAGTGGTTGACAATACCTACTTATTAAGTCCGCCTGGCTAGCGACGGTACCACCACAGACCTATAACGAGATAGACGGAAAGTGTTTGAGAACCTAGCGTGTCGAATTTTTCGTTCCTACGAAGACGTCACGAGTGAGATTTAGTGATCTATAAATGTTAAGCGCTTTTCAGACTACGCTATAATATGATAGCATATATTTATTTATTTATTTAATGTACAAAACAGGTTACAGCCAAAGGTAAATAAACATTAAATAGTTAAAACAGTTACAAGGACTAGGTTGAAACTCTTAATTATGTACATACTATTAGGTTATATTATGCAGCGTGAAGATTAAAATTAGAAATAATATTAATAAAATTAAACAATAACACTTAATTTGATTACAAAAATAAATAACACCTTAAAAAATAAACAAACACATAAAAACATTCCTACTTTAATGATGGCAAAAGCGAAATTAATTAACTAATGAAATACCTAATTTAAAAAAAAAACAATTTGAGAAAAAATAACATGCAATTACACAGCAATAAAATAAAGTAAAACAAATGTATAGCTTATAGTTAAATTTATGGTGAGCGGTATCGTTGTGCTATTAGCTATAAGCTATATGACGAGAAAAGCGCTTTATTGACGAGCTCTTGCAAGAAAGCACTGCACAATTAACCATTTTCGTTTCTGAGTGACGCGTGTTTTTATGGCAATGGTCTCAAGCGGACTGGCTTAGGTGGGAAAACTGTGAACGTGCATTAAACTTTTGACACGCAAGGTAGGTACACTATTACCGTCTATCTCGATATAGGTCTGAGAGATAGCCAGTATATATTACCTCTAACTGCCGGAACACAACAATGCTGAAAAACATGTTGTTATGGCGTCAGACTTAGATAAGATGGCGGTAGCTAGCCAGGCACTTACAACAAGTCCAACCAAACCGAATACAATATGTACAATCGAACCCGGTACCCTTGGGTCTGATACCGGTGGTTGTACCACTAGACCACAGAGGCGGTTAAAAAAAAATCGTAAATGTTTCAATCTAGGCTATTAACAGCTGTTTACATAACAAACTACCAAACTTACGCATAATATGAGTATGTAGATTGCGTTTATCTTTTGCTCTGTACCAAATCCCGGACCTCACATTGACATTAACCAACCACTAGACCATAAAGTTAAAATTATTTCAACATCTCCCGTTCAATTTAACGCTCAAAGTTAAACCGTTTGAGGTTATCAGTTAAAGTTTTAACCAATCGTTTGACTCGTAGGAAATTAAACCGAGTTTCGTCGTTTCGTCGTCGATTCGTCCTAGTTTCAATTTGATAGCGTTTATGCAGTCCATTTGGGCATTTAAGTTATTTTATTGGTTGTATTTAACTGTCCATCAGATGAAACGAAACGTTTTTAGGTAGTCAAACTATCCGTAACGTCAAATGACATGAAGTGCTAAACGTCAAACTTTCTATCGCTCGAATAAAAAAAGGAAAGTTTCACCCGAGTTCTTTTCGTAATAACACGTGATGTGAGGAGAATTTCTCTAAATTACAAAATATATTTACTTGACATTGGCAAAATTCGCGAATTTTATCGCGAACACGCCTTTAATTAAGAAAGAAGAAAAATAAATAAGAGTGTTCGGGACCACTCGTTGCAGATTCGAATGCGAATCAAAAATGCGAATCTTGCGTTTCCGTATGCGAATAGTTATTCAAAATACGCCTCCAAAATTTTAATACTCAATACTCAATAGTTTATTGCATAACCATAATGTACATGTAGATGTTATAAAATAATGTAAGACCAGTGTTATGGACCCGGTTGGGCACGCAATTAGGGCTAGAAGAGAGAGGGGCCGTATTTACTTTTTTTTTTAGCCTTACAGACAGATTGTGTTTTGTAGTACCTAGAACAGCTTTGTACAGGGGGGGTTCGCGCAGTCCGGCTGTTCTATACTGCCAAGTGTAGAACTAATGCCGGGCTGCGCGCACCTACCCGTCGCCTACTGGATGTATATAACACACACTACGTGGAACTCGACATCATGGCTTCTTCGACAGTGACATTTAAAAAAATGGATAAGATCATGATCGACAAACTGGGCTAGAATATCATACATTTCCCACTTTAATATATAATTATGTAGAACCTAGTTTACTGTTCGTTTTGACGCGCGTTATTTATTTATTATTAGTTGTTACAGTTCTTATTTCGTGGACATTGGTGTGGGTTATATGCTGGTATAAAAATGATGTATTTTAATTTTAGTTAATATTACTTAGCATATAACTGTTTAATGTCCCAAATTATAAAAATAAAAATAAAAAATAAAATTTCATCTGAGAAATTAAATGATGATAATTAGAATTATAATTATCATTTTACAGAACCAATATATGTATGATCAATAAAATATTCATTAACACTATAGTAACATTTACTAGTTAGTAGCTCTTTTAATTTTCGTATAAATATAGCATCACTGTTTTAATTTTTTATTATATCGGGTCATTTATTATATATTTTTATAGAGGAACTGAAGGTACTTGAAGATGACAGTCTGACAGTTGCAAACCGCAACTGTCAGTCTGTTCTTTATTAGCTATTATACAGACAAGTTTTTTTTTGAAGAATGAAAAGAGACCCTGCACTTGTGCTGGTGCCCCATAAAATGATACCGTAGCTCAGCCAGGCGTGCGCGTACGCATGGTAAGTTGTTATTGCAGTTTCTAAGTTTGTAGTCTTTTTAATTTCGAGCAGTGCATATGACATGACATGAACTTTCCAATTAGGTGGGTGTCTATACCGAGTAATCTAAATTCTTTTACTGATTCTACGAGTGTGCCATTATAATAAAATTTTAAGTTTAATTAAAATATACATAAATGGCCTGGGGAGGTGCTTCTAAAACCACTCATTTAACATTACAAAGAGCCCAAAGAGGGGTATTAAAGACGGCTCTTTTTAAGCCCTTCCGATTTCCCACTGCCGTGTTATATGACGTATCAGAGGTCCTGAGTGTGAGAAAACTATTTGTTCTTAGAGTTGTAGCATCAGTTCATCAGGCAGCAGTCGCTTCCGATGACTATAGAGTCATGTTGGAAAAAAGAGCTTATAAAATTTCAATCCCACCCGCAAAAACCGCTTTCGCGCATCGTTTCAGACCACATCTTCCCTCACACATATAACCAAGATACCTAGTCAACCGCATCAATCTTAAATCAAAGTCCGTCCGGGAAATAAAAGCCATTCTACCCAAAATGCTCCTAAGGTTCACCTATGACGAAACGGAAAATTTACTTAAAATAGTCCAATAGATTGTTTACCTCTATGCACACGGACACCTCCCTCATCACACTGCCACAACACAATGCATCGGGACAACGAGTAATATACTATTTGGTTTTTATGTGATAATTTTTAATCAAGTAAATATACTAGAAAAAAGCAACTTGTCTCATGTCGCCCTGACGGGACGAATATTTGGTTTTTGTTTGTTGTTCTTATGCATAGCGCCTCTTACTGCTATAGAGATTGTCAATTTCAGACCTGTTATTCTGTTATTGTTTGTAAACAAATAGTCCCAAATAACGTGTAATGGTAAACGCTTCCACCTCCACAGGACAGGCCCAGCCTAGTGTGGAGGCTAGGTAAATGTAATATGCCTTGTATTTATTGTTTTTTTGGGAAATAAATTTATTTGTATATGTATTTTGTATTATAATTTAAAAATATCGACACACTTCATCAGCAACGTCAGGGTGTAGGGGATATTTTCTAGAAACCTCTCCAATCAACAGTGCACATAATGCCATAATATTATATTTTTATATATGTACTTGTATGACTTTATAAATTTATACTCTTTATTGCTTTATATTTTATTTATAAATTTTGTTATTTATCTATTATTATTTTAATTGTTTTTGACTGTCTGTGGCCTTTGTTGTAACCCCGTCAGAATAACAGCGCTAGTGGGTCACTTTGCACATCTATTAGTGGCTCAATAGCATTAGGTCCTGCGCAGACGACGGACATTGGAGGACTTTTTGTCCACGACACGCACTTATTACTAAGAACATAAAGTTGAATATATAACGAGGACTATCGCGTACTTTTCATGGATATACGCGATCTAAATTCAATCTTATTTGGTTAACAATAAAGACGTGTCGCGGACAAAAAGTCCTCCGTTATCCGTCGTCTGCGCTAGCTCTTATGCTGAGACGGGGTATTTATTGGCCCTGCACGCATTAATTTGTTTTTCTTCTATGTGTTAATATTGTAACTTCTGAATTGTAGATCCTTGTATTGTTGTGTGTGTGTATCTTCTGTCTATGTGGCTAATAAATGTTTTATTTATTTCTTTCTTTCTAATACTCGTACTTACATTCGCTCTTCGGCGCCGGTGGCTTCCTGGTGGCCCAGTTGGTGCGGATAGACCGAGATCCGAGCCACTGGCCGTTCATCGAGGTGATGGCGGATTCCGCCTCCTGGAGACAAAGAAAAACATTTAAAAAAATGTAAAAATTACGACCGGTTTGGCGCCGTGGTACTAAGCCTGCCTTCTGCGCCAGAGGTCCCGGGTTCGATCCCCGGACAAGACAAATATTTGTGAGCATGAACATGTCTATTTGTTTTGGTCTGGGTGTTTAATATGTATGTTATAGATGTATTTAAAAAAAAGTACCAATTTCATTTATTTATTCACCCTTTGTTACATAATGCAACCTAGGTAAGTCAATAATTTACAATCAATTTCATAATCTTAACGTAAAAATAATATTATTAAAATAATACATTCTAATATCTCCAACCTAAAATAACAGTATACTTAATATAAAAGAAAAAATATAATATAAATAAAAATATATTCTCAGTCCAAATCCAAATAAACTTCTAAACGGGAAAGGCTAGCTTAATGACGCCGTCTGCAATATTGAAGTACATTTAACAGCGCATCAGAATATTACTAACTAAAAACTACCAACTTTTAATTTAAGAAGCTAGGTTCTATGTCTTAGGAGATATTAAGGTGTTTGTCGGCATTTTGTGGGTGAAAATTTTTCATTGCTCGTCAGTGTATTACCTATATAAGTATGTTTATCTGTTATCTAGGAACACAAATAATTGGTGTGTTTGTATGCAATTATTTATTTATTATTATTATAAACTATTTAAACAACTAGTGAGACAGCCAGGCTGGTTATTTAACTCGCGACCAGTCACAATTACGGAAAAGTTGGCTGTCATTACGAATTCTGTCAAATATGATAGTTATAGTACTTACTGCCTTTAACAAACAATTAAGGAAATAAAACGTTCTGGCCACAGAATACTTTTTCATGTTTTTTATGTTATTAAAAATACTCAGTGACCAAAAGACAACTACAATCTATGAAAACTCTTTTTACTCGTTCCCAGTGGCGCTAGTTTCTATAGAAATATTCAAAGACTACTTAATCATTAGTTTCTGATTGGCTATCAAAGCTTGATAACCACAAAACTAGCCCAAGCATTCACTCACAAGTTAACACTTCTCTAAGACACAAACACATGCTCTGCGTACACCACTCACACACACACTCACACACACACACACACATACTCACCCACACGCACATAATTATAAATATTTTTTAATCATATCAAATATTTTTTCCACATTTTCTTTGCACTTTTATAATTGTTCTACTTTTAGTAATATCTTTTTTTGGCACAATTTTGTATTGTATAACTCTGGAAGAGGGCGCTGATTTTCTGAGATACAGGTATTTTTATACTACTTTTTGTCAATAAAAGTTATTATTATTATTATAATCACTATGGAATGTTTCCATAGCAACAAGAGACTAAAATAATTAGCGATCGCTTACATAATACCTACCAAATCAGTGTGACGCAAAATATATAAGTCAATGGTGTGCCGATATCGAAATATTTCAGGAATCGCGATCTGTCACTCACCTAGACTAAAATTATAAAGATGAAAGTTTTGATTGTTTGTTTGCATTGAATAGGCTCCGAAACTACTGAACGGATTTGGATGAAATTTGGTACACAGGTAGTAGTAGCCTGGTTATGAACATAGGATACTTTTATCCCGATATTTCCACGGGAACGGGAACCACGCGGGTGAAACCGCGAGCGGCCGCTAGTCGTTAAAAACCTCTTTCTGGAGTTGCGTCAAGACCTTTTTACGAAAAAAAAAAGTATGGAATACGGGTGAACTTACAGATTTTTTGAGGAAGGATACGAATCCATAGCCTTTGGATTTTAGCGTTTGTGGATCTCTAACCACTCGACAGTCCCTGTAAACAAGAGAAACATTTTTGATTAAAATATTTATTGTAAAACAAAAATTTTGATTATGATAAATTTGAAATAGAAAAATATTGGAAAATATTAACTCGGCCACAAGTAAATTCTCAGATGGGAATCGAACCCATGACCTTTGCAAGGATATTCCTAGCATTGATGTGACAACGCTGGCCTACAGCGTGTTAAAAATATAAAAGAATTTCGACGGTGGTTCGCAAGTCTCGGTAGCTCAGCTGTTAGAGCATTGGACCGGATTTCCAAAGGTCATGGGTTCGATTCCCATCTGAGAATTCACTTGTGGCCGAGTTAATTTTTTCCAATATTTTTCTATTTCAAATTTATCATAAGTATAAAAATAGCATTGAAAATACAAAAATTCAAAAATCTAAAATTTTGGTGTCGACGAAATATACTTACAATACTAGCAAAAATAACTAGGTTCTAGTGGCAAGGGGTCGAAATACGGCTATGGTAAGCTGGACCAAGAAAAATCCACGAATCAGACATTAATGAAGAAGCTAGCCTCTCCAGGAATCCTCAATCACTGAGGAACTGGCTTATCTCTAACTGCCGGAACACAACAATGCTGAAAACATTGTTGTTATGGCATTCGACTAAGATAAGATGGCGGTAGCTAGCCAGGCGGACTTAATCAAGGCCTACCACCAACCAAACCGAATACAATATGTACTCCCGCTCGGAATCGAACTCGGGACCTCTGGGTCTGATACCGGTGGTTGTTACCACTAGACCACAGAGGTGGTAAAAATAGCAATATCCCTAAATAGGATACCATACCCAAAGGTCGCGAGTTCGAGTCCCATCTGACAATAACTTGATTTCCAAAGGCCGTGGGTTCGATTCCCATCTGAAAATTCACTTGTGGCCGAGTAAATTTTTTCCAATATTTTTCTATTTAAAATTTATCATAAGTATAAAAATAGCATTGAAAAATGCAAAAAATAAAAAATCATAAATTATTGGCTGTTGCATCTTAATCGATCGTTAAACACCTGAAAAGATGTTTCTTTTTAATGCAAGGATATTCCTAGCATTGATGTGACAACGCTGGCCTATAGCGTATTAAAAATATAAGTATTGGAGAATTTCGACGGTGGTTCGCAAGTCTCGGTAGCTCAGCGGTTAGAGCATTTCACTGGATTTCCAAAGGTCGTGGGTTCGATTCCCATCTGAGAATTCACTTGTGGCCGAGTTAATTTTTTCCAATATTTTTCTATGAAAAATTTATCATAAGTATAATAACTTGTGAGCTGACTAGATTTTTTTTTACCTTTATTATTAATCTATTGAAATTAATCACAACGTAAAACTAATCAATTTGCTAGCGTCACCAACACACAATTTTCTAACGCCAACACTCTCTTACACTTTAAAATAAAAGCGACGAAAATACAATCGTCTTTTTCTGCCTTAGCTATTCCATCTCCCCTCCTTTTCCCCCTAAAAAGGCACTTCAATTTTTAATGACAACCGTAAAAGTTTATGAGGTAGGGTAGCAGGCAGCTGATAAGGAATTTGGGAGGTTTTTTTTTAATATTCAGAACTTACTAGGTCGTGAAAATGGAGGAAACAAATTTGGGACTTTGAAAATAAGGGAGGTCGTAATATTGAGATATGGTTAAGCTAGGAATGAGTATTCATCATTTTCATCAGGAATTTGATGTCTTTACTGCTTGGCAGCCCTCTAATTGTATATTTCGAAGGTATTGTGATTGTGCTAGTGATTTATGGAATTGTGTTACTTATAATCGCATTCCCTTTCAGAACGAATGATGTTTTAAATGACACTTCCCCATACATTTGAAACATATTTCCATCAGTCACTTTGCTTAGACAGTACAATTTCGTTCATTCAATACCTTTCACAATGATCACAATGATTTCAAATGTCAAATAGTGACGGCCTGAAGTATGTAAATATCTTTCAAATGACGAATTGAAAGGGGTTTTCTTTGATTTAAAAAAGTTTACAATAAGCCTCCAGGCCTTCTTTATGGAAAGCCTATGAATTTATACTTTATCTATCAACGATTTAATATCACTAGACGAGTTGTCAGCTCTTCAGAATGAATGGCTTATGCCAATCCGCCATCATCCATAATCAGCTTGTGGACATCCACTGCTGGACATAGGCCTCTCCTAGCTCACGCCTATTGTGGCGTTCATAGGAGGCTATTAGCCTACTGCTACCACGCTGGCCAGACGGGTTGGTAATCCAATCCGCCAATCCCATTTAATTCTTTTCGAACTTCGATACCGTTTTTGATTTGTTGTTTTTGTCCCTTTCTTGATTTATTGTGTTGGTGTGTGTATTTATCGTATTTTTTGCTGTTTTTAATCACCACTATTAACCGCCTCTAGTGGTACAACCAGCGGTATCAGACCCAGGGGTCCCGAGTTCGATTCCCAGCGGGGGTACATATTGTATTCGGTTTGGTTGGTGGTAGGACTTGTTGTAAGCCCGCCTGGCTAGCTACCACCATCTTATCTAAGCCTGACGCCATAAGAACAATGTTTTCAGCATTGTTGTGTTCCGGCAGTTCGAGATAAGATGGCCAGTTCCTTCCATCTTCAGCCTTATCAATACTTAACATCATGTGTGATGAAGGCTAAGAGTCTCCCCGTCATTCATAAAAAAAAACGATCTTAGCGGATGACTGAGAGAATTAAATTTAATTAGGGATATAATTATATCACGGCTACATTTATCTAACTGCGACATATTCATACAGCCGTCCGAAGGACACGTTTTGCCAGTGCAATCGTGCGGGGTTCGCGGGGCGAGAGGGGGTGCTAGCGAGCCCGAGCTGCCATACGATCACTCGGGACAATGACATATGTCCTTGCAAATACTATGAAAGTTTTGTCAAAAGGGGCATGGCCGCAAGGTTTCAAGGGCGTTGTCCACTGTTAGTGCCTTAGTTACACGATACCTATTAGTAGGTTTGGTATGATTATTTCAGAATACGTCCACAGATTTCAATCACAGAAGTTGTGTCGAACGGTCGTTACTACTGTGACAGCTTTTGGCGGCAGACTAGTTTTCAAGTAGCCCGTTACTCATAGGGTGGGGTCTCACTGACAGCGGACGGTTAAGATGAAGCGGGAGCGGGAGAGAGAAGTTGAAAGACACTTTGTGCTATGTAGTTACGAAAAACTGCTTTGGTTGTCAATTTTAGATAGGATTATTTTTGATTTGGTAGTCTATGATTTATTGAGATGATAATTTTAGCTAAGTAGTTTAAGATGTTAACGTAAATTGAATGAATGTTCAAATGTAGAAACAAAAAAAATTTAGTCTCGGTAGGATATTTAATCTGCAACACTTCCCAGCCAGTAAAGATTTCAATTTTAAAATCACAATGCATTTTTTTAGCTAAAACCGATTGAATACTAGAAAATTAACACCTTCTCTTCAATTTGCTCTGTTAAGGCAAGATTTAAGTTGTTTTTTCTAGTATCAGAACATCTAGACCTGGCGACCATTTCAGCTACTATTAAATTCGTTGTTTCCAATTGTTTTATGTGTATAACTGTTTGTAAGTCTAATATAGGTTTTAAGCGTGTCTTTGTACGAACCTCTTTGGATTTGTATTGCGGTAGTCGCCTGGATACCGAATTCGCCGGGTATCGGATACTTTAGTCAATACTAGCTTCACCCGGGTGGTTCCCGTTCCCGTGGGAATATCGAGATAAAAAATTGCCTATGTCTCTCTCCGTTTTTTCAACTAACTTAAGATTGGTTTATGATTTTGTA
Organism: Chrysoteuchia culmella; assembly: GCA_910589605.1. Lineage (NCBI taxonomy): Eukaryota > Metazoa > Arthropoda > Insecta > Lepidoptera > Crambidae > Chrysoteuchia > Chrysoteuchia culmella. The sequence continues at coordinate 11,058,778 of OU342670.1, read as the reverse complement.
ATTTTTGCATTTTTCAATGCTATTTTTATACTTATGGTAAAATTTATATATTCCTAGCATTGATGTAACGACGCTGGCCTACAGCGTATTAAAAAAGAAAAAAAAAAAGAAAAAAAATATATATATAAAAGTATTGGAGAATTTCGACGGTGGTTCGCAAGTCTCGGTAGCTCAGCGGTTAGAGCATTGGACCGGATTTCCAAAGGTCGCGGGTTCGATTCCCGTCTGAGAATTCACTTGTGGTCGAGTTAATTTTATCCAATATTTTTCTATTTAAATTTTACCTTAAGATTGGTTGCTTAGTTAGGAAGGACATACAAACACACTTTTTTATTTATTTTGAAGCCCAGGAGTTAAGACAGGTGCCACGATGGAACGAGCTAACCCAGAAGGTGCCTCCACTCTTGCTTTGAAGGAGGTCGGGTTATAAGTACTCGGAAATACAGACGCAGGGAGGGACATTTCGCATTCATAATTTATTTATTTATTTATTTATTTATTTATTTATTTATTTATTTATTTATTTATTTATTTATTCTCAAAACTTACAGTTTTACCCAAGACGTCCTGGAGAATAGTAGTAATATACAATAATTCAGTACAATAATATTAACATTCAATAATAAAAAATAAAAATAAAAAACATTAAAAAAATCAGTTCAAACGTCATATAACTAATAATAAAAATTTAATAAAATCCAATTTCAAACAATCACACCAATTTTCTAGCCCATGTTATATAATAATAATAATAATAATCGTACAATGTAAATCATATTAAAATAAATTAATTCAAATCAAATCATATTATAGGACAAAAACAATAGCACCATCTTTGAAAACTGATAAGGCTTGTGGTACTTGTCTTAGGAACCTATTGATCAGAGTCACGGCCCGTATTGTAGGACAATTCTGTGCATAGCGTGAAATATTAGTGTTAGGATTAAAATCGCTACATCCCCCGCTGTCAGTGCAGCCCCTCCCCCTGGCTCGCTTCCAAATAGGAACTCTGCGCTTTGTATCTTGTCCATCCATGTTTTTTGGTTTGTAAAATACTTCTCAGTCACCACTGCATTCTGGATACGTAATGTTTTATTATTCTAATGTTTCATCTCTTCTGGATAAGTTATTGTTTATTGTTGTAACTAGGGCGGTTACAACCCGATACTCGGGTTCGTCGATCGACGAAAAATTCCAAATTGTGCTAAAATAATGACACTTTTTAATTGCAGTTTGTGATCATCACGTTTAACATTTTGTATATTTTATAGTTTTCGGAACAAATAGACTTGAGTTACTTAATTCAGGTTCGCAAAATTTGTGACGACTCGATAGGGACTTTGGCGCGTAGTACGCGGCAAGTAAGTAAGGCGTAGTAAGGTATCAAATTAAAGGTACTCAAGTTGAGTACCTTTAATTTGATACCTTACTCGATAAGTCCCTATCGAGTCGTCACAAATTTTGCGAACCTGAATTAAGTATATAGATAATTTGGTATTATTATGTTGTTAGATTTTATGTTATAGGAGCCCGTGGCGCAGTGGTTCGCGCGCTCAGCCTGCGATTGTTGAGGTTAAGCAACTTTCGCAATGGTCTATAACGGGATGGGTGACCAAAAATGTACAATGTCGAGCTTCTCAGTGTTTTGGAAGCCGTTGGTCCCGGCTGCATTTGCAGTCGTTAAAACCCACCGCATTGGGCCCGCGTGGTGGGTCATGGCCCTTATCCATCCATAAGGAAGGCCAATGCCCTTGCAGTGGGCATACCATAACATAAAAAATGGCTGATGACAACTGATGACATATTTTATGTAATACTAGCGGTTTCAATCGCGTGGTTCCCGTTCCTGTGGGAATATATCGGGATAAAATAATTCCATGTTATTATTTATAAATTTAATTTAAATCCATATGGTAAAATTTAAATAGAATAATATCGGAAAAGTCAGCTCGGTCACAAGTGAATCTCATGGGATAGAATTCACTTGTGGCCGAGTAGACTTTTCCAATATTTTTCTATTTAAAATTTATCTGTAAGTATAAAAATACTATTAAAAAATTTATAAAATTACAAAAAAAAAACAACCAAATCCGTTTAGCCATTTTTCTAGATTGAGTAACAAACTTCCAAACTTTCATTTAAATATTTGCCTTGCATTTGCGGGAATCGAACCCGACACCTCTAAACAAAAGGCTACCAACGATGCGAAAGTATGTCAGTTTGATTGTTCACGCAAAAACTACTGAACCAATTTGAATGAAATTTGGCACACAGGTAATAGATAGCCTGGTTATGAACTTAGGATACTTTTTATCCCGATATTCCCACGGGAACGGGAGCCACGCGGGTAAAACCGCAGGCGGCCGCTAGTACAACGATATTTATAAGTAGTAACGATTTGTATAGTACGTTTTTTAGCATTACCCCCAAAGAATAATAAAAAAGCGTGTCTATCACGGAAATCATCTTCGGGAAGAATAAGATTTCTTATGCCAATAAACGGCCTCTGTGGTCTAGTGGTAACAACCACCGGTATCAGACACAGGGGTCCCGGGTTCGATTCCCAGCGGGGGTACATATTGTATTCGGTTTAGTTGGTGGTAGGACTTGTTGTTGTGCCGGTGACGGCCTAAGAATACAAGTGTTACCACTCCCTTACAAGCCTGGGATGTCGTAAGAGTCGACTAAGAGGCCGACGCATTGAACACCTGTGCGAGAGAAGGAACACTTGAAACAAACCCTCTACCAACCCGTCTGGCCAGCGTGGTAGCAGTAGGCTAATAGCCTCCTATGAACGCAATAACAGGCGTGAGCTGTAGAGGCCTATGTCTAGCAGTGGACGTCCACAGGTTGATGATGATGAGGACTTGTTGTAAGTCCGTCTGGCTAGCTACCACTATCTTATGTGAGCCTGACTCCATAACAAAACTGTTTTCAGCATTGTTGTGTTCCGGCAGTTAGAGATAAATAGCCAGTTTCTCGTGATGAGGATCCCGGGAGAGGCTCGCTTCCATCTTCAGTCTTCTCAATACTTAACATCACGTATGATGAAGGCTAAGTCTCCCCGTTGTTCATAAAAAAATCGGACGTAACATAGCAAGTAACATAAAGAAAATACTTACGATATTTCTCCGAATGGTGCGAAAGCGTCTCTCAAACTTTGCGTTTCGATTTCTGGACTCAAATCACCAACAAAGATGTGGTAATGTTCTGAAACAATGAAAAATACTTGGTTAAAATAGCGTTAAGTCGAGCGCGGTCACCAGTGACCGTGTAGTGGCAATTGGGTTAAAACCGCGTAGAGCGTAGTCGAGCGCGGTCATCGGTGACCGCGTAGTGCTAATTGGGTTAAGGTCGCGTAGCGCGTAAAGTCGAGCGCGGTCACCGGTGACCGCTTGGTGGTAATTGGGTAAATTGAAAATGAAATTGATAGGCTTGATTAAATAAATTCTTTCCAATTAGTTTCGTTTGATGAAAGATTTATTAAATTTGATCTTGTGGGATAAGCAAACTAATTTTATAATAATAAAAAAAAAACTAACTTAGACTCGCACCAATTAACCTCTGTAAGGCTAAAGTAAGCTCTGTAAGGCTTGTGTTATGGGAACCTAGGATAACGGACATTCATATATATAATTATAGATATACTTATATACCTACTTATATATGTGTAGAAATATATATAAGTATAAACGTGCATGACTCAGTATACAAATGCTCGTATTCATCATACAAACGTGTCATCATACAAAGTTGACAGCATCGGAAAGAACCTAAAAATTTCCTCGCTGTCGTGAGGTGTAAAACTGTGTGTTGCGCTCGGCAGAAAAGTTTTAAGCGTTTCGTACCCAATAGCGTTATTATTCTAAGCTCGTACCTTTGAATCCTTCGCTTGCTCCGGTTTCAATAGAGGTAACTCGCCGCGTAATCCAACTTTCCAGCCTTGCATAGCAATAGGTTTTTGTTATGCAAGGCTGGAAAGTTGGTTATTTAGCGGCGAGTTACCTCTATTGAAATCTGAGCGAAGCGAGGATTGCAAAGGTACAAGACGCTTAAAACTTTTCTGCCGAGCGCAACACAAAATTTTTCACCTCACAACAGCGAAGAACATTTTATGGTTGTTTCCGAGGTCAACTTCTGGTAAAAAATCTTTAAATATAAAGTTAATAAATCTAAATATACCTTATTCTCGTTGTTTTAATGATATAAAAAACTAAAATAATAAAAAAGGGAGTATTATAGTTAAATCAAATTTATTATTGTTATTGTTTTTATGGTTCAATGAACTAAAATAATATAATGAAACCAAGACGGAGTATTATAATTAATTTAAAGCTATTTAAAATAAGAATCAAATATAACAAAAAAGTCAATAGTGCGATTCGGAACGCATTATGTCATATTTTTATGTATTAAATTAAAAAAGTACTTTGCCGCGCTAGGCCGCAAAAAGCGATTTTCTACGCCTAAACTGATTGACAAAACCTCCTTTTCACAGCGTGTGAGGTGAAAATAACTATTTTTGATTTCGGACATTATAAACTTAGCAATGAGAACGTTAGTCATTGTAATTATAGACCTATACGTACGCATTAGTATGTATGGTGACAAGTGAAATTCAATCCTTTTTATTCTGTTGTCATTCATTGAAGGTTTAACTATTGATTTGTTTTGTTTGTGGCATTCCGGCGGCGTTTTTGTGTACATTTTATAAGGTTGGAATTGTATGTCTGTCGAAAGTAGCACGTATTGGTAATACTGACTTGCTATATGATTTTAAAATTTTGCATTTTCAAAGATGTTGTAAACGCATAACGCGGCCACTGAGAGAATGCATTATTTGACAGCTCCTATCGAGAGCCTTTGGTCATCTTTTCAGCGGCCGCACCGATTAGTTAGTCGTGGTTAGTATCAGTTTGTTAATATGATAATTTAATAGGTGGCTTGTCCCGAAATCATAATAACTCAAAAATATGTAAGTAATTAACAAGTATGCGTGGAGCCGAAATATAAAAAATAAAGACTTTATCGTTCTTTCAATAAGGCGTAAATCAGATCGCGTGTGTTTTTTTATTTAGGTCATAGAATCACGGAATTATGTTTGGTATTGTGAATTGTATAAGTGTGTTGTTTCAATGGTACTTTTAACCTTTTTCGTTTAGTTTTCTATAGTTTACAGAAGGTTTCCCGCCATTTTATGTAAATATGCTTATCACGTATAGCGTTCATTGAATCATAAAACAATAACAATAAGATTAAACTATTTGAAATTAGAATTTTATATTAGGCTGGGTGAGATTTCACAACCTTTACATAATTTTTATAAAGATTATTATTGACATCACCTATAGTATTTTTTATCATATGCTATCACTCTTACACTTGTAGGTATTATGATATGAGTAATCTCATATTTGGATAAGAGTAGGAAAACTGGCATTATACCGTCCACAATTGGTGGTTTTACCTTAATCTATTATAATTAACAAAATCATATTTAGTTAATGAAATTGTAATTTTTACGATTGATGCTATTTTTTTTGTTAGTTACTGAAATTGAACTTCTTACGATACAGGTAGATAGTATTATTTTTAAGATTGTGTTACGAAGCGAACGGAACTGCAGGAGGATGCTAGTCTAGAATAGGTATATAGGGCAAACGACCTAAAGAGAACAAATTATCTATTTCAAATACTAAAGTCGTTATAAATCTATTAAAACGAAAAACACTTTAAAAAGGGTTCTTAAAGGCTCTTAAGGTGAAACCAAAAGGCGATTACGCTAAGGCTGTGCTCACACTAAGTTAAAAGTTAACGGCAAACTTGAACTAAATTATGAAAATAATACAAATGGCCACGCTTGACAGATGATCGTAATCGAACGCGAGGGGTCGAACGCGGGACCCCTGGTGCTGATACCGGTGGTTGTACCACTAGAGGCGGTTAATAGTGGTGATTAAACCTGTTTGGCGCAGGGGTACTAAACCCGCCTTCTACGCCAGAGGTCCCGAGTTCGATCCCCGGACGGGACAAATATTTGTGTGCATGAACATGTCTATTTGTCTTGGTCTGGGTGTTTAATATGTATATTATGTATGTATTTACAAAAAAAAAAGTATATAAGTATGTTTATCCGTTATCTAGTATCCATAACACAAGTTCCTGAAACTTAGCGTGGGCTAGATAATAGGTGTGATGGTATGGAATTTATTTTATTTTTATTATTATTAAAAACAGCAAAAAATACGATAAATACACACACCAACACAATAAATCAAGAAAGGGACAAAAACTAACATCAGCATTCGGAATATTCGGAACCGATATAATGTTTATACCGTCTAAAGACGCTGGGCCCCTAGCCAACGTAACGATTCAAAAACGGTATCGAAGTTCGAAAATAATTAAATGGGATTGGCGGATTGGATTACCAACCCGTCTGGCCAGCGTGGTAGCAGTAGGCTAATAGCCTCCTATGAACGCCACAATAGGCGTGAGCTAGGAGAGGCTTATGTCCAGCTGTGGACGTCCACAGGCTGATGATGGATGATGGAGGATTGGCATTAACCGCGCTAAACGTGGTTTACCGCATGTTAATTGGCGAATATAGGCAAAAACGAATCGATCGTTTCGCTACATAACGATGTTATTTTCTCTACGGGCTCAGGAAGACGTTTACGCAAAATTTTCGCAAATTTTTGTGACGTTTGTTGGCTGTATTCGAATGTGCCGCGTCACAGGATGTCAGTGTCTCTAGTGCCGATCGTATTCGATCACGTTTGTTAAGCAAAGTTCGGACCGGTCAGGTGTCCGATGGGTGACCGTAAAGTGGCATTACAACTGAGCGCTTCCGTGCTTCGGAGGGTACGTTAAACCGTCGGCCCCGGCTGTTGTCACACACTTACAAAAAAGTTTTACCCCTTGTGGATTGACAAATTACTCGTAATCAAAATTGCAGCTTGAGAGTTTTTTTTTATTAACGACGGGGAGGCTCTTAGTCTTCATCATACCTGATGTACAGTATTGATAAGGCTGAAGATGGAAGCGAGCCTCTCCCGGAATCCTCAATCACTGAGGAACTGGCTATCTTATCTCTAACTGCCGGAAACAACAATGCTGAAAACATTGTTGTTATGGCGTCAGACAGATAAGATGGTGGTAGCTAGCCAGGCGGACTAGAACAAGTCCTACCACCAACCAAACCGAATACAATAGTACCCCCGCTGGGAATCGAACCCGGGAACCCCTGGGTCTGATACCGGTGTTTGTACCACTAGACCACAGAGGTGGTTGAAAAGATAAACATCACTCTCATAACCACATCCTGAACTACGCCACATATTGCATTGGTTGGGGCTTAAAGTTGCCAGAAAAAACAGTTGCCAGCCGATTGCCTATAATAAATTTCCAATTTGACTCGTACGTTGGCAGGCTTTCTGCACATCCCCTCAAGTACTCAAGTGGCATATTTTCTATACAAATGATTAAGTCTACCACTATTACGAAAAATGGGATTTTTTACCATGTTTGTACTTGTTGTCGAGAATGTCGAATCCCCGATATTTCGGAGTTGCACCGTGACCATGGCGCATGCAGCTGCGCCGAAATATCGGTGACTCGACAACAAATACAGATGTAAAAGTCCCGTTTTTCGTAATTATGACCATGAAAGTTTAAAATAAAAAAAATATGAAATAACTTAACCTTATCTAAATTACACACTTATTATGTGAGACTGATAAACTTTTATTATGGAGTTTTATAGTTAACTACTAATAAAACGTTTTTAAGTAAGCGTTTGGCGTTCATACGAATAGCAAAGCGTCATTTGAGTAAGGGGCAGGGAAATTAGCAGCCTGGTAGTTTCTTCAAGCCCTCCATTGAGCCTTTTAGATGAATGGGGGGGGGGGGGGGGGGGCAAGAGGCGTCAGATGAGCCCAGCATAACCGCTTGGTGTTCGTAAACGAATACCCCATACTAAAACAAGGGAAGCTTGCAGCCTGCGCATCTATACTTTTATTTATTCATTTTCTTTCGCTCCCTTTCCTTCTATTCTAGGCTTATCTTATCGTCAGCCCTAACTCCTAATCCAGAGTAACTGCACACCGAGACGTCAACTTCGAGTGAATGTCAGAGATTTGCACTAATCCGCGCCGGTACGCCCGGACGTCGCATTAAAAGTTTTCGTTCCTCCGCTACAATTTAGCGTCTTTGACGCTTACGCTGCGTGGGGATTATGGCTGTCTCAGCAAAATGTGTTTTTATGGAATTTTGAAAATTTGTTTTGAAATCAATGAAATAAAGGGTGTGTGTGTGTATGATATCATCTAAAAATACCAGAAAAAAATTAATCGAGACAATCAACGAGATCAACTTTTTGAGTTGGTTATTTTTGAATTAAAAGTTATCGTTACTCGTATAAGATAGCATTGAAAATACAAAATTTCAAATACAATAAATGTATGTGTTTGTGATGCGATTAAAAAAGATTTAGATGGTAGGTTAGGTACAATAGTCTCGTAGACTTATAAGCAACTAGTAAATCCGTAATTATTATTACTAAAACTTTTATTTCAGACTATTGGTTCGTAAGTGTTAGTAAAAAAAATTAATCGCAATACCACCCCTAAGAATGTCAGAACCGACGAGAAATCTAAAAGACTGTAGTATTGACAAGTTAAATATAAAAAAAAAAATGTTTGCACTCTGGGAGTGCCGGCAGAAGTGAAAACCGCTTAAACGAAAATAGCGATCAAAATCCACTATATCATGACCACAGCTTCATAAAAAGTTGATGAAAAAGGGACCAACTTCATTTGGCAGGAAAATCCATTAAAACTGACCTGGCATCAAGATAAATGTTGATAGTAATGAGAGACTTTATATAATGGTTGTTATTATCTAATATACGTAGATCTATCAAGTGTGAGACTTTATGTAATTTGAAATAGGTCACCGGTAAATGGTCTTACGAATTTTCGATCAGGGTCACGTGTCCTGACTGACGCGACTTTAAAATTTTTTACCCATCCCAAAAATTTTAAACTCTAAAAACTCTAAAAACTTCACAACGCCGCTAAAGAAGTTTTCACTTCAAAAACATATGTGAGTGTCATCAAGGCCTATCATAAGCGGCGACAACTTCGGTGGTGGGACACGTGTCAAGGATGGTGGAACAACGAGTGGCTAAGCGCATCTACTATGCTGAACTTGAGGAGGGCAAGCGCAAGTACGGCGGAAAACTCCTCAGGTATAAAGATGTGTTACAACGGCTTAAGAAGAAATGCTTTAGAGAGTTCCTCAGTGGAAGAAACAAGCCGCCAAAAGACCGGAGCGGAGGACTTTCGTTCATTCCAAAGTCCAAGACTTTGAGTCGCTGTGTGCAGCACTTGATATTAAAAGCGACCAATTTAAAGCCCGAACACCTGCGACGATCAATTACAATTATGTCGGTGGTAAGCTCGTACGCCTGCAGTACGCGAGGATCTTCGCAAAGAAGATTAGCTACATAAGCCACGTCCGAGCACACGCACGACAACTATAAAGGAGTTGATGCAATCGCCGTGGCCGAAAACCGGCCTGGACAACAACATAAAAAAACGCCCAAGTGCGAGTCGGACTCGCGCACCGAGGGTTCCGTTTAAAATTTTCAAAAATATTTTTTATTATAGGAATTTTTCCTTTATCTGTACTATAAGACGTTACTTCGTACCAAATTTCAAGATTCTAAGTTCACGGGAAGTACCCTGCAGGTTTTGATTCCCGTGCGAGTTTCGAAAATTTGCGGACATTTGCGGCATAAACGGCTGTATCTTATGATTGTTTTGGCTTAGAAGTTTGATTTTTTCACAGCTCCAAGGGACAGTAGACCTGAGTATTAGATATAAATTTCAGTTTGATAAATTCACCATTCAATTTACCTCCACGCGTTCCTGAGAAAAACGGTCTTGACAGACGGATGGACGGACGGACGACAACGAAGTGATCCTATAAGGGTTCCGTTTTTTCCTTTTGAGGTATGGAACCCTAAAAACAATAAGCAACATGAAACCAAATGTGTAAATAAGTAAATGCATAACTTAAAAGTTGTATCATTACAATAACACAAAACTCAATTTAATTAAAACAACAAAAACGGTCATAGTACAAAGCGACGTAACTTCACTTTGTAACAGTCCCAATTTCTGTGGAACGATATTAGAGATAAGGCTTCGCAAAAATAAGACAAAGTTTGGTTGTTAAGGAGATACCCTGTATTGTCCTTAAGGGCGGAATTGAGCTTAAGATGGGAAGAGCTTATTGGCAGGAAAATTTGGGTAAAGGAAATGTAAGGGGAGTGTGTGTATTGGTACAATGGACAGGAAATCATCCCTTACATTGTGGCCTCATAGTGCAAGACTCAACACAATATTATAAAAATAGACAATCAAATATTAATATAAATACAGAGGCAAAAATGCTGAGACATGATTTATTGATAAATATTCGTCGTCGTCGTCGTCGTCGTCTCAGCCACATGACACTCACTGCTGGGTATAGGCCTCCCCCAAGGATCTCCACGACAATCTGTCCTGCGCTGCCCGCATCCAGCGGCTTCCCGCGACCTTCACCAGATCGTCGGTCCACCTTGTGGGGGGCCTACCCACGGAGCGTCGTCCGGTACGCGGTCGCCATTCCAGAACCTTTCCGCCCCAACGGCCATCGGTTCTTCTCGCTATGTGTCCCGCCCACTGCCACTTCAGCTGAGCAATCCTTCGAGCGATGTCAGTAACTTTAGTTCTCCTGCGGATCTCCTCATTTCTGATTCGATCACGCAGGGAAACGCCGAGCATAGCTCTCTCCATTGCACGCTGAGTCACCCTGAGGCTTCTTATCAGACCCATAGTTAGCGCCCACGATTCACTGCCGTAAGTCATCACTGGCAACACACACTGGTCGTAGACTTTCGTCTTGAGACACTGAGTTAAGTTGGACGCGAAGATTTTACGGAGTTTCCCGAATGCTGCCCATCCGAGTTGGATTCGACGAGAGATCTCTTTCTCAAAGTTGGACTTACCTAACTGGATTGTCTGTCCAAGGTAAACGTAATGGTCAACAACTTCGAGTGTAGTGTTCCCAACGTGAACTGTAGTGGGTATGACATGGGAATTCGACATGATTTTTGTTTTATCCATGTTCATCCTAAGACCCACTCTTTGGGAAGCACTACGGAGATCTTTGATAAATATCTTTGATAAATATTAAACAAGAAAATATACTGTACGGGCAAGCACCGTACAATTTTGTCACATCAACATTTCACGCCACACTCGCTAATTTAGGTCATTTAAAATAATATATAGTTAGTTCGTCATCAATCGTCGTACTCATCGCGCGCGTACTCATTAACGCATATCATTTGTAGCATTAGTATCAATTTATCAATATATTATCATTTTATTTTCTATCAAAGACTTTCATTCGTATCAACTGTCACAAAAGATCGTTTATAACCCGTATTATCCTTTTTTGGTCCTTCGAGAAAGTTCCTCGCGAGTGACTCGGACAGTAAACGTGGACAGTTAAAATACGTGATTTTGTGTCAATCGTGAGTTGAGCTAACGCTGAAGCAACATGCAGCTAAAGCAACCTGTCTCATGTCGCTCTGACGGGATTCGAACCCGCATCCTTGGGAATTCGGCCCAATGCACTAACCAATTATGCTACAGAGACCTATGAGAACACGTCGATTTTTTCTAGTATATTCACCTATCTACGGTGTTGGCCACCGTCGTTTCATCAATGAGAGAAATATCCGCGCATTCGAAAGAAACGTTTTTACAAATCTTTGACTTATCGATTATGATGAAACAGTTATCTAATTATAACTTTTTAATTGTCAAAGTCAAAGTCAAAGATTTTTATTCAAATAGACTTATAGATAAGTACTTTCGAATAGTCCAAAATTTTTTTTTCCCTACCAGCCATTCAGGACATCTTTTAACTGATAAGAAGAACGGCCGCAAGAAACTTATTAGCTTTAACAGAAACAACAACATTTACAATGGAACATGTTGTGCATTTTACTATGCTATTTTTATGTGATAAAAATTAAACAAGGTACTTAAACAAGAAATACTTATTTTTTCTAGTATATAAGATGTTAATTAACTATATAGACCACAATTTACAAAAAAAAAAAATAGTTTTTAATAAATTTTTTTATTTAATTTTAGAATTTATTTTAACTTTCATATTTTAAGCATTAGACACCTATTGAATATTAAGCAAACAAAATTAGTTTTAAGTAAGTAACCAAGGATTTGGCAAGTGATTTAGCTATTTGAGTCGGGGGTCGAAATCAGAAAAATTTATGAAAAAAATAAAAAAGAATATATTTTTTTGCCAAAATTATGTTCTTATATCCTTTACCTGAGCAGCCCCTGCTCGATCGGCACTTACTAAATGGACATCTTATATTTTCTTGTTTAATATTTATCACATAAAAATAGCATTGTAAAATGCAAAATAAAAAAGTTAGAAAAATTATTTATTGATCCCACACATTAAATAAATAAGTATTGTACAATGTATGAGTTTTTAACTTTTCGTCCTTCATGTGTTGTTTTTTTTGTTTGTTTGTTAGTTACTTAACATTGCGTGTTTTGAGTGTATGTTTCACACTTTTTCTTCCTTTTTTCCGATTTCCTGTACCTATCTTTATGTATGGTGTGTCAATAAATGTGTTACTAACTTAAATGTTAACTATTATATAGAACAAAATATTAGGTAACCAATAATGCCAAAATATTAAATGTTAAAAAAATAACTGATTATATTTCGACGGCCTGTTTGGTGCAGGGGTAATAACCCCAGCCTTCTGCGCCAGAGGTCCCGGGTTCGATCCCCTGACAAGACAAATATTTGTGTGCATGAACATGTCTATTTGTCTTGGTCTGTGTGTTTAATATGTATTATTGTATTGTATGTATTTACAAAAAAAAAGTATATAAGTATGTTTATCCGTTGTCTAGTACCATAACACAAGTTCTTCATGAAACTTAACGTGGGTTAGGTAATTGATATGATTGTATGCAAATATTTAAATATTGTTTATATTTATTATATATATATATATATATATATATATATATATATATATATATATATATATGATAAATTACATATGATAATTTTTTTAATAGAAAAGTATTGAAAATCGGTTACTAGTTATTCTCTGACAGGTCTTGAACTTGCGACCTTTGGGTATCCGGCCTCCTGCTCTAACCACTGATCTAACGATCCTTGCAACCGATCGTCGAAATTTTCCAATACTTTCAACATTTTTAATTCGCTGTAGGCCAGCTGTAAATTATCATAAGTATAAAAATTGCATTGGCTATGCAAAAACTAATAAATCATAAATTATGATAACTTACATTACCTCTCAGCCCCCCTAGCATGACCACCGCTATATCACGCGATATGATATAGCGCATCATGCTGTCTTGCTTACTCCGCTACGATGTGAGTGGGACAGCGGCACGTTATCGAATTATCGAGTCGATAAAAGCCGTTCATGCTAGGCCTACAAGCCCCGAGTTGTGAGATACAATAGATATTCCATTGGACTCTCGACTCAACTCTCCTCTGGACACCGGTGGCTTGCTAGTAAATGACGAATTAATCTTGATTGTTAAATTAGTAAGAAAAAAGAAAGAAAAATTTTTAATTGTCATTTTGCGTTGAAACAGAGTAGGAACATTACATAATTATGTAATGTTCCTACTCTGTTTCAACGCAAATTACACTAGAAAATAACCAAATTGGTCGCTACTCAGGTATGCTATGACCTTACACAAGGTCACAGCTCTGGTCTTCCGTAGCGCCAACGTGCGCCAGTGACAATTTTGTGGCGGCAAATGCATGGCATAAAGATTATTATACTTAAATACCTATAATTAGAATTAAAGCTGTATGTAGCAAAAGTGAATATTTAATCAACATAATATTAAAGTTAAAAGTAACAGTAATAAAAAGTACTTATTAATAACTACCTGGTAACCTGTAACACAGGTTTTTAAGGCACCAGTCTCTCACAACATTATGGTATAATAGACTATGCTTTGTGTTAGTTTTTCTTTTTATTCCAAGGAACCATTCTTAAGAAAGTTCTGTGCAAGTGGCTCCTTAGTTTAAAATATGAAGATGTCGAGTCTCTTGTTTAACAAAATGAATGACATTCAACACACATAACACTCATCACACACTCACTTTAAAACACACACTCACCCACACACACTCACCCACACAAACACACACACACACACACACACACACACGCACACAAACACACACGCACACACACACGCGCACACACATTCCACACCCAAGCGCGCACCCGCGCGCGCGCGTACTTACTACACTTACATGTATAAGAAAGTTTTTGTTTTTTCTTTTATATAATAGTCTCTAGTTAGACCTTAGATTTCGGTTAATTTATTTGTATTTTTTGCAAATTTGTATAACTTCGAGGTGGGCGCTAATACCTGCGACACAGTCTTTGACTACTGTGGTTATTAACGATAATTTTGTTTTTGTACCAGGCTTTAGATACAAATAAATTATTGTTTATTTGTTGTTTATTCTTGTGAGGGAAAATAAAGAAATATTTTATTTATATGATGTTACGTTAGGTTTCAACCTACAGAGGTAGGTTGACATTATACTTAGTCAAAATACAGGATGCGTTGCATCTGTTTTACTGTAACCCTAACTAGCTTGTCAAAAGCTCCCGCCATACAAAAATCTTGACTGACTCACTAGGTTTCCTACTGTATAATGACTCTGAAGGTTTTATTTGTGACATTATGGAATTCTAGCAACACTGGTTATACTCTTTCTTTGCTGTTTTTTTTGTAATGGCTATCTTCAGTTCTTTCTTTTCTTGTTATTTTTTAAATTCTTTATGGTTTCTGGACTAAACATAGGATAGTTAGTTTTTATTCTGGTCAAATTCTGTTGTAGTAGCGGGTGGAAACTAGTTTTCCTGTGTGCTGCTCTGCTGCAGAGCCACCAGTTTGGAATTCGATCATTTATATCTTAAAATAATGTACGTCCAACGTACATAATACCGTTATCGCTGTACGTGCAATAGATAATAAAAAAAATTACATTGATTGTGGCTCTGCTACAGAGCATACTCTCTAGCACACAAGACTAACTAATAAATAGTAATTTTTATAAATTAGATGAATATTAATAGTTTATATATCTGTTTTCAATTCAATTTATTTAATGCATGTGATAATTTGAATATTATTTTAGTTAAGGAAATCTATTTATTTTGAATTTATAAGAGAGTGCGTCATGCTCGTGAACGGGTGCTGCCAGCGGAAATGGGTCTACTTCAGTCTGCTTGTCTTAACGTTGTGCTTAGAGCTTAAATATTTTCATCTAAAATAAATTGCTATCGACCTGTATTTACGTCACAACTTGCAGTACAGTTACCTTGTAATGCGAGAAATGTTAAATGTAAGTCCTTCCTTGCGAGTTGAAAATTGTTTACGGTTATGATAATCATAAAATGTAATATTATAATTAGTATTTTCTTTTGTGATGGAAATTGACCTGGCTGATAATATGTTAAGCTCACTTTTCAATTTGACGACTCTGTATGAAATAAAACAGGGAGAAAAAAATAGCACTTGACGAGTTCCTTGCCGGTTCTTCTCGTTACGCGGTCTCCCGCCGTAGGGTTTGTGAACCGATGGCGTAGCTTCTATGACGTTCATAAGTAAGTGCTTGTAACAGCCTACACTGAATAAATGATATTTTTTTTGAGGCAATAGTTGCCCCTCATGGTTGCTGTGTCCTTGATCGGGCCAGCCGCCGGGTCTTAGGGGTGATTACCACCACGGACCCCCGTAGGCCAATCGGCAGCTAGGCGGCGGCAAGTAGTGAGGGGTTTAGCTGGTAGTACCCCTCCTTCCGGCCTCCCATTGAGCCTTTCGAGCTGAATGGGGGGCCGGGAGGCGGCGGTCCCTCCCTTCTCCCGTCCTCCTGCCGAGCTTTCGAGCTCGGCGGGGGGATGGGGGTTGGTTCGATCCTATCCCGTACCGAGCCGAGCTTAGGATCAGCGGGGTATCGGGGGGAGGCGAGGGATAGTGTGCCGGACTCTTGAGTCCGGTATTCTAGGTGAGTCCAGCTTAACCGTTCGGTATGCGTAAATAAATGCATTCCCCTCACTCAAAAAAAATAAAATAAAAGGGGGCAGGGCAGGGCGTCACTTGTACCTTACTAATTCTGCAACACCTTCTGTAAACTGCGACTTGCAATAAATAAATAAATGAATAGACATCAGTTTTATTATTTTAACTTTACTGAAATTTTCATATAAAGCTCCTGGTTACTTAGCACCACACCTTACTTTAGAAAGAACCCTAAAACAGCGTAACTCATTAATCCATGCAACTGGGTCGCCGTGGCCATACATAACCATGACTAGTTAACCTGTGACGATGCAACACTCGGCGTTGTGGCGGCTAAGCTTTTTTTCTTTCTATTTTTACTTATACATACAATCGCTCTCGCCATTAATCCCTTGCAGTGTTGGCAGATCATCAAAGTAGCAGTCCGAGTTACTTAAACGCTATTCTATTGAATGCCTAGGCCGATCATTCATTACACTAGCATCACTTAACGTTCAATTAACGTGGCTTTAGTTGGCTTAAGTTTGCCATTTGAAGATGGCTAACGTTAAATCAGCTAGGTGGTTTAAAATTTTTATAAATTGTCACTGCGGCGCTGGTGTCACTAAAACAAATATGACGTCAGATAGCTCGCATCAGCTGGCAATTTTATGTGCTTTTTTCATTTAGACTTAACTTAAAGAGATATATTAATATCAATAATAAATATAATAAAAATGTGCCTGATAATACACCGCCGGTAGCTAGCCAGGCGGACTTACAAGTCCTACCACCAACCAAACCGAATACAAAATGTACCCCCGCTGTGGGTCTGATACCGGTGGTTGTACCACTAGACCACAGAGGCGTTTGTAGGCAGTGCAAAGATGTTTAGACTGTGTCGAAAGTCTCAATTCAGAAATCGACTAAATTAGACTTTGCCGAAACTTACGCTGTCACTTTTACTCTAATAGGGATACGGAGACAGCATCTGTTTCAAACCAAGTCTAATTTTAGACCACGTTTCACCAAGATAGATTATTTAATACAAAACAAACATGGTGACGTCATGAAATAATTTCGTCGTCGGCCGCTGGAGACTGACTGAAAAAATGTAATAAAATTCAGTTATTTGACTGTGAAATTTCCCCGGGGCATTGGCTATCGAGCAAATTGATGTCGTTCTATTATTTTGCATAACCATGTGTGTATTAAAGTTGAAACACAAATTAATAGTTATTTGTTATGCAAGGCTGGAAAGTTGGTTATTTAGCGGCGAGTTACCTCTATTGAAATCTGAGCAAGTGAAGGATTCTAGGCGTTCAAAGATTGAATCCTGAGCAAAGCGAGGATTTCAAAGGTACAAGACGCTAAAAACTTTTCTGCCGAGCGCAACACACAATTTTTCACCTCACAACAGCGAGGAACATTTTATGATTGTTTCCGAGGTCAACTTCCAGTAAAACATTCTTTAAAATAAAGTTTAATCTAAATATACCTTATTCTCGTTGTTTTAATGATTTATAAAACTAAAATAATAAAAAAGGGAGAACTAAAGTAAATTCAAAGTTATTTAAAATAGGAATATATTGTTACGTATTAATAAGAATAAAAACGATTCCGTAAATATTGACACTGACATGAGGTACAACTCGGTACAAGACAAAGACAATTTAAAAATAAAGATTTATGTCACAGTCCGAAATTCATCTATTGCATTTATAGTAAGAAAGTGATAGCATCAGCGAGAGCCCTTTTAGGGGGTTTGAAAAATCGATAGCTATAGCGAATACCATAAGCTATACCGCCAGGCGGTCGGGGTGCAGGTCGTGCTGTCGTCCATAAACAAACGAGATTTATTGAATTTATTCTATAGCAACTTACCTCAGTGTCTCAAGACGAAAGTCTACGACCAGTGTGTGTTGCCAGTGATGACTTACGGCAGTGAAACGTGGTCGCTAACTATGGGTCTGATAAGGAGGCTCAAGGTGACTCAGCGTGCAATGGAGAGAGCTATGCTCGGCGTTTCCCTGCGTGATCGAATCAGAAATGAGGAGATCCGCAGGAGAACTAAAGTTACTGACATTGCTCGAAGGATTGCTCAGCTGAAGTGGCAGTGGGCGGGACACATAGCGAGAAGAACCGATGGCCGTTGGGGCGGAAAGGTACTGGAATGGCGACCGCGTACCGGACGACGCTCCGTGGGTAGGCCCCCCACAAGGTGGACCGACGATCTGGTAAAGGTCGCGGGAAGCCGCTGGATGCGGGCAGCGCAGGATCGATCGTCATGGAGATCCTTGGGGGAGGCCTATACCCAGCAGTGGGTGTCATGTGGCTGAGACGACGATTCTATAGCAACAACAATTTAAAATAAAACTCTATCTAAATCGGCGACCTAAATACTCAAGCAAAACTAATAATAGAATCCGTAAATGTAATACCAAATATAAGCAACTTTATTTCTTTCATTGGAACCTTTCATTTGTAAGCGCCTTTCATTTGGAAATCTTTGTGATAATTGTTACCAATGCGTCATGGCCAAAGAAAATCGTTTGATTTTTTTAATGTTTTTCAGTTCTAAAGATCGAGACAGCTTTGTTTTGGGTTCCGTTGGCAACAAATTGTAAGTAAATTGGTTGGTGGTATCGATCGTGTCATCAGCCATTTTTAATGTCCCCAGTGGCCTTCCTTATGGATAGATAAGGAGAACGGGCCGTGACCCACCACGCGGGCCCAATGCGGATTGGTGGGTTTAAACGACTGCAAATGCAACCGGGACCAACGGCTTAACGAGATAGTAATTTTTTTTGGTGGTCACCCATCCCGTGACCGACCATTGCGAAAGTTGCTTGACCTCAACGATCGCAGGCCAATCGTGCTAACCACTGCGCCATGAGCTCCTTGGGTTCTCCTGCTTGGATCCACGAGTTGGTGGTATAGCCCAGTCATATTAGGGTTTTTACCTTGGAATGAGAGAGAACAAGGGAAGGACGAGGTGTTCTAAAAGTTGTCTCAAAAGTCTCATAAAATCTGGTCTCTGCGCCGTCACTTATTCAGTGTCAAAGGTCATAGAAATCAGTTTTTCGCAATTATCAAAGTCAAAGCCAAAGTCAAAGATTTTTATTCAAATAGACTTATAGATAAGTACTTTCGAATAGTCCAAATTTTTTTTTCTCTACCAGCCATTCAGGACATCTTTTAACTGATAAGAAGAACGGCCGCAAGAAACTTATCAGCTTTAACAGAAACAACAACATTTACAATGGAACATGTTGTTGCCAAGCACAAATTTACTA
This sequence comes from Chrysoteuchia culmella, assembly GCA_910589605.1. Classification (NCBI taxonomy): domain Eukaryota; kingdom Metazoa; phylum Arthropoda; class Insecta; order Lepidoptera; family Crambidae; genus Chrysoteuchia; species Chrysoteuchia culmella. The sequence goes on along the minus strand of OU342670.1, from coordinate 11,039,313 downwards.
TTTTGAAATATATTTAATATAAGAGGAAAATTTTCCCATATTCAATTATTAGAATATTTTCCTTTTATCCAATTTATAATAGTTATGTTTTATTTTAGTATCACATCCATGCATTTTGGTCTTTTAAATAATCATCTACCTTGTAATAACCTTTGCTTAAGAGAGACTTTTTAACATATATTTTAAATTTATGCAAAGGCAGCTCTATCAATTGTTGTGGAACTTTATTAAAAAAAGCTATACCTTTCCCCAAAAACGAGCGTTTACATTTTTCAAGTCGAAATTTTGGAACGGCAAGCTTCTAGTAATAAAATTATGGACATCGGTATGCTTAATAAATAAATCAAGATGTTTCCTTACATATACTATATTATCATGATGTATCTTGATTCCTACAGATCCAATGATGTTAATATTTATACAATAATTGTAAAGCACATAATTTCTGACCTATTTTGTTTAACACCTTAATAACGTGCTTTTTTTCAGCACCCACCATCCCACATTTGGCCTATCATTGCCTTTACTCCATTCACCCTTAAGGAAGATCTTCAGTGGGGAAATTAACAACTATTAAACAAGAAATCTCTGTAGCATAATTGGTTAGTGCATTGGGCCGGATTCCCAAGGATGCGGGTTCGAATCCCGTCAGGGCGATATGAGACTAGTTGCTTTTTCTAGTATATTTTCTTGTTTGGGTCTCTGTAGTATAATTGGTTAGTGCATTGGGCCGGATTCCCAAGGATGCACGTTCGGATCCCGCCAGGGCGATATGAGACTAGTTGCTTTTTTATTATAGTATATTTTCTTGTTTAGGTCTCTGAAGCATAATTGGTTAGTGCATTGGGCCGGATGACCAAGGATGCGGGTTCGAATCCCGTCAGGACAACATGAGAATAGTTGCTTTTTTCTAGTATATTTTCATGTGTACGTCTCTGTAGCATAATTGGTTTGTGCATTAGGCTGGATTCCCAAGGATGCGGGTTCGAATCTCGTCAGGCGACATGAGACTAGTTGCTTTTTTCAAGTATATTTTCTTGAATATTTATCACACAAATATAGCATTTTAAAATGCAAAATTAAAAAGTTATAATCAGTATAGTAGACAAGACATCGTATGTTACTACGGAACCCTCCTATGCGCGTGTATTATAATCATTTAAACAGATACAATTTTCTTTAAACAAGTGAATTCCTTATTTTTTATCGTGTCTCGAGTGTTATTTTTTAATTTATTTAATTTTATCATTGTACTTTTTTGTGTTTTTCAAGTGCTGGAATGTCTATTTTCCTATGGGAATTTGAAGGCACATTTTCTCGCACTTCAGAGATATTTCAATTACTTTTCTTTTATTTGAGCCCAAAAGAATTCCTATTAGACCCTTTGGGTTGGGTGCAAGTTAAAAGTTGAAGCGGTTTCTTGTGTTTTTTTTCGAATGGGTTCGCGTTTGATCCCAATCAAGCCCGAGGGCCAAGAGTTACATCAAATTACATCATCACATTGAGCCAATCGAGCCTGAGGGCCAAGATGACATCAAATTACATCATCACATTGAGCCAATCGAGCCTGAGGGCCAAGATGACATCAAATTACATCATCACATTGAGCCAATCGAGCCTGAGGGCCAAGATGACATCAAATTACATCATCACATTGAGCCAATCGAGCCTGAGGGCCAACAGTGACATCAAATTACAACATCACATTGAGCCAATCGAGCCTGAGGGCCAACAGTGACATCAAATTACATCATCACATTGAGCCAATCGAGCCTGAGGGCCAACAGTGACATCAAATTACATCATCACATTGAGCCAATCAAGCCCGAGGGCCAAGATGACATCAAATTACATCATCACATTGAGCCAATCAAGTCCGAGGGCCAAGAGTGACATCAAATTACAACATCACATTGAGCCAATCGAGCCTGAGGGCCAACAGTGACATCAAATTACAACATCACATTGAGCCAATCGAGCCTGAGGGCCAACAGTGACATCAAATTACATCATCACATTGAGCCAATCGAGCCTGAGGGCCAACAGTGACATCAAATTACATCATCACATTGAGCCAATCAAGCCCGAGGGCCAAGATGACATCAAATTACATCATCACATTGAGCCAATCAAGTCCGAGGGCCAAGAGTGACATCAAATTACAACATCACATTGAGCCAATCGAGCCTGAGGGCCAACAGTGACATCAAATTACAACATCACATTGAGCCAATCGAGCCTGAGGGCCAACAGTGACATCAAATTACATCATCACATTGAGCCAATCGAGCCTGAGGGCCAACAGTGACATCAAATTACATCATCACATTGAGCCAATCAAGCCCGAGGGCCAAGATGACATCAAATTACATCATCACATTGAGCCAATCAAGTCCGAGGGCCAAGAGTGACATCAAATTACAACATCACATTGAGCCAATCGAGCCTGAGGGCCAACAGTGACATCAAATTACATCATCACATTGAGCCAATCGAGCCTGAGGGCCAACAGTGACATCAAATTACATCATCACATTGAGCCAATCGAGCCTGAGGGCCAACAGTGACATCAAATTACATCATCACATTGAGCCAATCGAGCCTGAGGGCCAACAGTGACATCAAATTACATCATCACATTGAGCCAATCGAGCCCGAGGGCCAAGATGACATCAAATTACATCATCACATTGAGCCAATCAAGTCCGAGGGCCAAGAGTGACATCAAATTACAACATCACATTGAGCCAATCGAGCCTGAGGGCCAACAGTGACATCAAATTACATCATCACATTGAGCCAATCGAGCCTGAGGGCCAACAGTGACATCAAATAACATCATCACATTGAGCCAATCAAGCCCGAGGGCCAAGATGACATCAAATTACATCATCACATTGAGCCAATCAAGTCCGAGGGCCAAGAGTGACATCAAATTACAACATCACATTGAGCCAATCGAGCCTGAGGGCCAACAGTGACATCAAATTACAACATCACATTGAGCCAATCGAGCCTGAGGGCCAACAGTGACATCAAATTACATCATCACATTGAGCCAATCGAGCCTGAGGGCCAACAGTGACATCAAATTACATCATCACATTGAGCCAATCAAGTCCGAGGGCCAAGAGTGACATCAAATTACAACATCACATTGAGCCAATCGAGCCTGAGGGCCAACAGTGACATCAAATTACATCATCACATTGAGCCAATCGAGCCTGAGGGCCAACAGTGACATCAAATTACATCATCACATTGAGCCAATCGAGCCTGAGGGCCAACAGTGACATCAAATTACATCATCACATAGAGCCAATCGAGCCTGAGGGCCAACAGTGACATCAAATTACATCATCACATTGAGCCAATCGAGCCTGAGGGCCAACAGTGACATCAAATTACATCATCACATTGAGCCAATCAAGCCCGAGGGCCAAGATGACATCAAATTACATCATCACATTGAGCCAATCAAGTCCGAGGGCCAAGAGTGACATCAAATTACATCATCACATTGAGCCAATCAAGTCCGAGGGCCAAGAGTGACATCAAATTACAACATCACATTGAGCCAATCGAGCCTGAGGGCCAACAGTGACATCAAATTACATAATCACATTGAGCCAATCGAGCCTGAGGGCCAAGAGTGACATCAAATTACAACATCACATTGAGCCAATCGAGCCTGAGGGCCAACAGTGACATCAAATTACATCATCACATTGAGCCAATCGAGCCTGAGGGCCAACAGTGACATCAAATTACATCATCACATTGAGCCAATCGAGCCTGAGGGCCAACAGTGACATCAAATTACATCATCACATTGAGCCAATCAAGCCCGAGGGCCAAGATGACATCAAATTACATCATCACATTGATCCAATCAAGTCCGAGGGCCAAGAGTGACATCAAATTACAACATCACATTGAGCCAATCAAGTCCGAGGGCCAAGAGTGACATCAAATTACAACATCACATTGAGCCAATCAAGTCCGAGGGCCAAGAGTGACATCAAATTACAACATCACATTGAGCCAATCAAGTCCGAGGGCCAAGAGTGACATCAAATTACAACATCACATTGAGTCAATCAAGTCCGAGGGCCAAGAGTGACATCAAATTACAACATCACATTGAGCCAATCAAGTCCGAGGGCCAAGAGTGACATCAAATTACAACATCACATTGAGCCAATCAAGTCCGAGGGCCAAGAGTGACATCAAATTACAACATCACATTGACCCAATCAGAGCTACGCCTTTTTAATGGTTATTAAAATGGCAGTAAGTAATAGTAATCGTGATTGTCTTGTATTGTTGCTACAAACCGCACTAAATCCAACTTCGCGTTAGTGCAAAGTGAGCCAAGTCCAACGGACTTGGTTCGTTGTGATGAAACAAACCTAAATTCAAATTGAAAATTAGTTTTTCTGGTAATCTAATAACATTCGTCATAGAGTAGTACCACCCGCGGGAAACAAAATTCCGTGTGTTACTCAAACAGAAAATAAATCGATTTCTACATAATTTATCATTTTGGACTTGACGCTTTATGAAATCTACTGGTTCTGATGTTAAATCCATTTTATTAGACTCGACTTCGAAGAGCTATGCTATTTGCTAAGAGACATATTGACGCTGTCAATTATCATATCAGCTGTCAAATAGGGGTCTCCTACTTATTGAAAATGGTGCGATCACCGATGTTGCATCCGTCACTGCCAAAGATGTTGCTTTTGAAAGAAGTGAAACAGGAGATCTCTCTTGGGTCTAAACCTTCTTGAAATTGACACGCAATCCACGCTATTCGAGGAGGTAAAAATATGATTATTTGAGCTCAGAAAATTCAAATCGCTAAAGCTCATGAGTTAAATTGCAGTGTGATGATGCGTGGAGGTTACATTTTCTTAACACTTCGTTTGTATATTTCGTATCTAATCTTTTCATCCATTGAAGAGAATAGAGAAGTTTCCATTACTTTTCTATTAATAAAATTTGAAAATATACGTAAAATCTTCTTTTTATATTCTATATATAAAATTCAAAGGTAACTGACTGATTTATCAACGCACAGCACAAAACGGCTGAACCTAGACATTTTGCACAAAGATACCTTAAACACTAAGGAAGGTTTGGAAATTCCACCCCTAAAGAGGTAAAACAAGGGATGAACATTTGTATGAAAGTCCGTCAATTTCCTATTTAGGTTGACAATTGAAAATAAAAATTTACCCGTCACAGTTTTAGAAAATTCCACCCCCAAAAGGGTGAAAAGTGGGGATGAAATTGTGTAAGAAAAGTCCTTTACTTTCAAAGTAAAAGTGTTAGGATCTTCAAATTTTGTATTTAGGTTGATGATTGAAAATAAACATTTACCTGTCTCAGCGTTATTACCCCCAAAGGGGAGAAAAGAGGGATGAAGTTGTGTAAAAAAAACATTCAAAGTAATAGTCACTTAATTTTTTATAAGACTTATGGTTCAAAATCAAATACAAACAAACAAACATATACGTACATCTTATGTTTTGGCGTCATCCCGTGACCACGGCAGCTGTAAAGGTGCCGAAACGTCGGGAAAATCAAAAAACCCCTAAAAAACCTATAAATACGGACAATTACAACTTAGTTTGTAGAAATATAGCGCGTTTGATATCCGTAAAAGTTGTTTTATTTCAAACAAACATATGTTTCGTAGGTAATTAATTTTTCGAAAATCCACCCCTAGGGGGGCCAAAACGGGTAAATTATCTAAAAATCGATATGTATGTCGTTATCGACGTTAGGATGTTAATTACTATATCCTATTACTATTCAGCGTTATCAATACTTAAAATCGGGTACGATGAAGACTAACATCCATATTCTAAGTCGTTCCTCCAAAACTTACTCGTCCTCGACTTAACGAAACCTCATTGAAAACCTCTTCGAAATACTCCTCGAAATCGGTATTCTAAGTCATAACTCCGTAAGGACCTGGAGGAGCCAAAGAGTACGTAGCCACTCCGTGTTAGGCCTAGCGCACACTACCATTTTTACCCACGACGAGGTTGAGTGGAGTGTAAAAAGTTTTGGAGGAACGACTTAGAATATGGGGGTAAGAGTCTCCCCGTAGTGCATTAAAATAAAATAGGTACCTGATGTTAGTAAGGAATGGCAAAGCTGAAGGTGGTAATAGCACCTTTTCCAGAATTCTCAACCACTGAGGCACTGGCTATCTTATATTTTTTTTTTATTATATTGAACCACAAACAATTTTACGATGTTGCTTTAGGTCTAACAATAGCTAATCATAATTAATGATTTTTGTAATTTTTGCATTTTTTATTGCAATTTTTATACTAATGATAAAATTTCAATAGAAAAATATTGGAAAAATCAACTCGGCCACAAGTGAATACTCAGATCATTCAATTGGAAATCATTCATAAAAGAGGATTGAACCGGATTGCCAAAGGCCGTGGGTTCGAGTCCCATCTGAGACTTCACTTGTGGCCGACTTGACTTTTTCCAATATTTTTTCTATTTAAAATTTATCATTATATTGTTTGTTATAATAACAAACTAACCAAACAGTGACGTTTATATTATAATTGAAGATATAGGTACGTGTGTGAGTCTGTGACGTAATGCCATTAACTGCGGGAACACAATAACGCTGAAAGCATTGTTGCTATGGCGATAGACTTAAATAAGATGTACGTAGCAAGCCAGGCGGACTTAGAACAAGTCCTCCCACCAACTGAACTGGATACAATATGTACACCCCTGGGGATCCAAATCGGAACCTCTGTACCTGGAGGCCTACACTCTTAGCCCGTCAACTAAGATACGGGCCCCCGTCCGTAAGTTTCCCGAAACTACGGATGGAGCCGACTCTCTATTGATTTCGGATGTACTAGTTTTGGACAAACGGCACAAACACATTGGGAGTAGGGACAATGTCAAAACGTATTCTCATTCATTCTTAGTTCGGGTCTCTGAACTAATAAGCTGTCCGTAGGTGATACGGAGTAGGAAACGTCCGCAACTTAGGCCGAATAGTAGACCTCCTGATACCGAAGGGTGCTACTACTAAACCACAGAGGCGGTAAAGTAAAAATGTGACCATTTCATTAGTTTTTTGACAATTACTAACCTTATTAAAGGTTCCCTAAGGATTTTCTCGAATTCCCACGCGAACGAAGTCGCGGGCGAAAGCTAGTTAAACATTAGTGTGAAAGAATTATTTAAATATCGCTACAAATAGAGAAGTTAGGGAGTCTTAAAGTTGCGCTTTAAACAATACTTGTACTATTAAGTATTCTGTGACAATACCAACATAAAGGCAAAATAAATATTCTTTAAAAAAGCGACTTTCCAAAAAGGTTTTGTCTTGGTGTTTTTTCTAAATAATCCTTTTTTGTTTGTGTACAACGAGGAGACTCTTATCCTTCATCATACCTGGTGTTAAGTATTGAGAAGGTGGAAGATGGAAGCGAGCCTCTCCCGGAATACTCTGAGGAACTGGCTATCTCTAACTGCCGGAACACAACAATGCCGAAAACGTTCTTGTTATGGCGTCAGACTTAGATACGATGGTGTAAGCTAGGCAGGCGGGCTTACAACAATTCCTGCAACCAACCAAACCGAAAACAAAATGTACCCCGCTGGGAATCGAACCCAGGACTCCTGGGTCTGATACCGTTGGTTGTACCACTAGACCACAAAGGCGTTGAACATAACGACAAAAGAAATATTCTTTATAAAAGCGACTTTCCAAAAAGATTTTGACTTAGTTTTTTTTCCAGAATAATCCACAGATTGAACGCTATTGTGTAAGCAATTGCATGGAAAAAAAAACCTTATATTCAGCGTAACTCAACAGAAAGGCAACGATTGAATGAGGTTTTATTGGATGAAGGATAACAGAAAATACCACTTAAAAGAATTGATCGTGAAGACAAGATCTGCGGAATTGGTTCCCATAGACGGTATAGGAATTGATTGTATAAAAAAACAATTGTTTGAGTGGGGTGTTTGAGAGGATTTGACGCTGATTAAATCCTTTCTTCGCAGTGCCCTATACCCAAGACTAGCTTTCCATTCGCGATAGGATCTTGTATGCAAAGTTTCAGCTAAATCTGTTCAGACGTTTGGGCTGGGCGTTGTCTGTCAGTTAGTCACGGTATTGTTTTATTAGAATAGATTGCCTTTTAGGGTTCCGTACCTCAAAAGGAAAAAACGGAAACCTTATAGGATCACTTGTTGTCCGTCCGTCCGTCCGTCTGTCAAGACCGTTTTTCTCAGGAACGCGTGGAGGTATCAAACTGAAATTTATATCTAATACTCAGGTCTACTGTCCCTTGGAGCTGTGAAAAAATCAAACTTCTAAGCCAAAGCAATCAAAAGATACAGCCGTTTATGCCGCAAATTTCCGCAATTTTTCGAAACTCGCACGGGACTCAAAACCTACAGGGTACTTCCCGTGAACTTAGAATCTTGAAAGGTAAGAAGTAACGTCTTATAGTACAGATAAAGGAAAAATTGCGAAAACCGTAAATTTTTAGTTACATCATATTATTATAATAAGAAATATTTTACGGAACCCTCGGTGCGCGAGTCCGACTCGCACTTAGCCGGTTTTTTTTGGACTAGTCGTCATCGTCATCAGCCATTATAAATGTCCCCAATGATATGGAGAATGAGCCATGACCACACCATGCGGGTCCAATGCGGATTAATGGGTTTTAACGACTGCAGCAGGGACGACCGGTTTAACGTGCTTCCGAAGCACGGAGGAGCTCGATATAGTTAATTTTTGGTCACCCATCTCGTGACTGACCATACGGAAAGTTGCTTAACTACAACAATCGCAGGCCGAGCGCGCGAACCGATGCGCCATAGGCTCTTCGACTACTTTGGACTAGTAAAGTTACTTTACCTATTGACTGTTTATTTGTAGAAAAAAGTACATAATACTTTTTATTATGTACTTTTTTCTACTGTACATGAGTAATCTGTTCCGTTAACACAAAATTACATACAACAATCTTACATCAAGTAAAAAATAAATATAAAAAAAAACGGGTTGCACTCCGGGAGTGCCGGCAGAAGTGAAAACCGATGAAACGAAACAGCAGGAGCAGGCATACATTTTCGCCGCGCGGTAGAAAGAGTGGGGGATATTACTTCCTCTCCTACGCCGCGCCGACGGTCTACTCTCCCTCCGTCTTACGAATTTTCGATCAGGTCACGTGTCCTGACGCGACTTTAACATTTTTAACCCATCCCAAAATTTTAAACTCTGATGTGCACAACGCCGCTAAAGAAGTTTCACATCAAAAAACTTTTCATGATTTCTAAAATTGAATCTAGTGTAATAATAACAAACTTTGTGAAATAAAGTATTAACGCGTAGGTACTTTTTTTCTCAGTACAATCGCCCCGAAATAACGTACCTATCCTAGGTACCTATATACTTTATTATTAAATACGGATGGCATCCCAACCTATATGTGGATACTGCAAAAGAATGGATTTTGTCGTGTCTTAAGGCGCTACTCGGAAAAAGTATGGACTTTTTGATATAAAACCATAGCACGGTTACAGTTGTTACAAATCTGGTAATAACATATACATTTCTTCATACCTTTATCTAGATTCGTATAGTTTCAAAAACACGATTTTATGATTTTGCCTCGACACTTTTTCTTTTCGAAAAGACCTCTAAAAAATACGAAAATTCAAGATTATTCTTAAATGGGATTATTAACACAATTGGAAATTGGTTCAATAAGTGGACACCAATAATATTTAGGATCGAAAAGAAGCATTTTTTTTAATCGCTGTAGTTTTTTAATACGAAGTGATTTTGTATTTTTTTTGCCTAATCTGTAAAATTGGTCTCGCTCCCGTGCGCGTCGTTTTCTCATTGCTATCTCGCTTCAGCATATTTTTTACGAGTATTGCCTTAAGCTATTATATCACACGGTATACCGGCGCGGTGTGCGAGCGAGCGAGAGAGAGTTTACCGCCTATAGGCGGCGCTCTACCTCTCTCTCTTGCTGGCACACCGGGCCGTGTGGTGTAATAGACGTTTTACAGTAGTAGTTAGCGAAATAATCTGGATGGATGGACGATAATAATGGATACTAGATAACGGATAAACATACTTAGATACTTATGATAAATTTTTAATAGAAAAATATTGGAAAAAAACTAACTCGGTAAAGTGAATTCTCAGATGGGAATCGAACCCATGACCTTTGGAAATCCGGTCCAATGCTCTAACCGCTGAGCTACCGAGACTTTCGAACCACCGTCGAAATTCTCTAATACTTTTATATTTTTAATACGTAAGTATAAGTATAAAAATAGCATTAAAAATGCAAAAATTCAAAAATCATAAAATACTTAGATACTTTTTTTTTGTAAATACATACATAATATACATATTAAACACCCAGATCAAGACAAATAGACATGTTCATGCACACAAATATTTGTCTTGTCCGGGCATCGAACCCGGGACCTCTGGCGCAGAAGGCGGGGTTAGTACCCCGGCGCAAAACAGGTCGTCAAGAAATGGAAACCAGGGTACTAGACTACTCTATCTTCTAATCAAGGTTGCCTGGATGAGATTGTTATTTAGCAATAAGGCCTCCTTTTTGTATGATTTCTGACTGTTTTTTTTATGAGTGTATTTATTCGCTTTTAAGTGCCCATAAGGCAAGTTTTGAACGAAACATACTTCTGTTAAGATTGTAAGAAAATTATTTACTTATTTTCCTTAATCCATTTTTTTTTCGCTTTCTGAACACAATCCGAAATCTTTCCTTATTATTTAAGAAGACATTTCAACAACAAAAATAAAACAACTCCTTTCTATCTTTATAACTTATCTTTAATTCCAGTTTCAATTCGTTTGGGGGGAAACTTTTCTTTTGTTCCCGCGTTTTTTAACGCTTCCGCCATTTTGTCGTCGCAAAGAGAAATAAAATGTCCGCTGAGGATGCGTCTGTAACTTTGTTGGAGTTTCAAATTTCCTGGATAAAAGAAAATTATTTTATTTTTTCACTCCTTGCATGCGTTTAGCGAGTTTTTCACGTTGAAATGAGCTTTCAGGTTTTATTATAATGAACTTTTAGCGAAAAATCCAAAAACCCTGTTTTTAATTTCTAGAGACTATACAGGTGGAAAAAAATCTATGGGCCCTGGAGAGGAACAACCTGAAATCCTTTGGTTAGCTCTATTTACTGAAAGGAAACATCCCTTAATTTTTAACAAAAACACAACTGCATTGACACATTTTTACAAATATGCTTCTCACAACCAAGAATCGAATCAGCTAAAATCTGTAAAAAACAACATTCTGTACTTATGATAAGAAAAATATATAATTTTTTTATTTTTTTCTATTTTCAATGCGATTTTTATACTCATGATAAATTTTTAATAGAAAAATATTGGATAAAATCAATTCGGCCACAATTGAATTCTCAGATGGATGCAAGGATATTCCTAGCATTGATGTGACAACGCTGGCCTACAGCGTATTAAAAATATAAAAGTATTGGAGAATTTCGACGATGGTTCGCAAGTCTCGGTAATTCAGTGGTTACAGTATTCGACCGGATTTCCAAGGTCGTGGGTTGGAGTCCCATCTGAGAACTCACTTGTAGCCGAGTTGTTTTTATTTTCAATATTTTTCTATTTAAAATTTATCATAAGTATAAAAATCGAAAATGCAAAAACAAAAAAATCTTATATTTTTCTTATTAAGTCTTTTGCACTTTGTGTCACCTGCATAAAATTAAATATCTCTTACACGTCTCATGGTTGGCTGGCGGAGATCCCTTTTAGAGGTAAGTCCTGCTTTGTATATGTTTCTCAACATATTTATGTGTAACTGTTTTATGAGTGCAATAAAGAATATAGTAAATACAAATCTGTGTAGCCGTTTTGCATGATTGAGTATGACCTGGAGGACTATTTTTGAATCGCTCGTATGACTTAAGTCACACGCATGCTACTTAAGTCACGTGTCGCACGCTTGTTTCGCTCGACTGCAACGAGCGGGTAAAGGCACTCGTTGCGGTCGAGCTATTAAAAAATACGGAAATTCGTATGTGGAACGCAAATCAGTAGAAACGAAGCGCTTGACGCGCGACGATTAAAAATACATCCAAATATTATGTAAAGATCCAAACTTTAACATTTGTTTGTTTTCTTTTTCCAGTTTTTTTGCACTCAAAGCCATTTTAACATTGAATTACAAATTGTGTAAATTAATCCAATTCGATTACTTAAATTAAAATTAATTTAAACTGAAACCAAAGAAATTCCCATGACAATATTGTGACTTTACTTATCAAAATTATTCTTTTGAATTTACACTCTTTTAACACTATGATCTTCTTTATAAAAAGATCATAATGTAAAAAGCGTAGAATCCATGGAATTAACAGGTACGTTCGTGCTAGTACTTAATAATTCCATGGCTGAATCTACTTGGTACAAAGACTATAATTGGTATTGATTGACATGACATGTCATGCATGATGGATAAAATTATAAACAGATAACTGTCATTGTGATGTTTAATAATAAACTAATTTAAATTATACTTATGGCAAATTTTAAATAGAAAAATATTGGAAAAAATAATATCGGGATAAAATGTAACATAAATTTGTTTTAATACAGGCTATAAACTATATGTGTGTCAAATATCCAAATCCATTCCACCGTTTTTGCGCAATTCAGTAACAAGCATTCAGCTCTATTTTTGAATCGCTCATATGACTTGTGCGACGCGTGACTTAAGTCGCATGCGTGTGACTTAAGTCATACAGGCGATTCCAAAATAGACAGGAGCTCTAGGCCCTCACCCACTCGTTGCAGTAGTCGAGCGAATACGGAAAAATACGGAAGTTCGTATGTCGAACGAAAATCAGTAGAAACGAAGCGCTCGACGCGCGACGAGTGATTCAAGAATAGAGGTCTCGAGCCCTTAGTACGAGTTGACATTTACTTTCAACGTTTTCGACAACTACTCATATCGAAACCAGTCTATGGATATAAAAGAGACAAAGCGAAAGTGTTCGAAAAAGATTTTAGTTTGCCACACTCGTACGAAGGGCACAGATATCCCAACATACTTTCGTCATCAGCCATTTTTATTGTCCCCACTGGCTGGGGCACTGGCCTTCCTTATGGATGGATAAGGAGAACTGGCCATGACAGACCACGCGGGCGCAATGCGGATTTTTGGGTTTTAACGACTGCAAATGCAGCCGGGACCAACGGCTTAACGTGCCTTCCGAAGCACGTTGGAGCTCGAGATAGTAAATTTCTAGTCACCCTTTCCCGTGACCGACCATTGCGAACGTTGCTTAACCTCAATAATTGTTTACGCCCTATTTTAAATTCGCGAGCTTCATGATGTGGTTCCTTACTTCTATCCCTTTCCTACTCACACCATCGTGCGCAGAGTGAGAGAACTAATCAAGCAAATCAGTGCATCGTGATTCGTCGCGTCAGTCCTTGCGTTTCGACGACCGAGCCGCGTCGCCATGATGTGCGTGCGACTCCTGATATAATGTAAAATAAAATGCATTAACCGCAGCTATAATTAATTATAAACTGTGTAATGAGTGATTCAGTGTTCTAAAGTGGAACCTAGGCCTAGGGTTCCTGTCCATCCGGCATGTGTGAGACGGTGAGTGGCGTTTCCTGAAGTGCAGCTGAAGGCAAGATACTCCAGAAGCTGAATCGAATCGCGCTCGGTGAGTCCCCGTCCCTCTCCATAATATCTAAGGTCCACGTCATTTTTTTTCTGAACCACAAATCACAAACCGCCCCGCTATAATGCCCGCAATAATCGCAGGCCGACCGCTCAAACCACTGCGCCACGATAGTAGGATTGGAATTCTTATTATATATATAGATGAAAATTTGACTGCTCCATGTTTTAGTAGAAAACGAAAAATATGTCGCTTAATTCCGCAAGAAAAAATGCAGATGCAGCCCAGTGACACACCTTGCACCTTCACCGACTACTCTACACGTGTTTCGCCCACACACGGAGCATCCTCAGGAGTTGTTAGACCGTGCCAATCTCAGCACCGAGACTCGGTGCTCTTGCGGAATTACGCGACATATTTTTCGTTTTCTACTAAGATATGGATTTCCGCCAAGTAACGCCTGATTCTATCAAATGCTCCATGTTTGTTGGAGAGCTATGCTCGGGGTTTCCCTACGTGATCGAATCAGAAATGAGGAGATCCGTAGGAGAATTAAAGTAACCGACATCGCTCGGAGGATTGCTCAGCTGAAGTGGCAGTGGGCGGGACACATAGCGAGAAGAACCGATGGCCGTTGGGGCGGAAAGGTTCTGGAATAGCGACCGCGCACAGGACGACGCTCCGTGGGTAGGCCCCCGACAAGATGGACCAACGATCTGGTGCGCGGTCGCGGAAAGCCGCTGGATGCGGGCAGCGCAGGACCGATCGTCGCGCGTCGTGGAGATCCTTGGGGGAGGTCTATACCCAGCAGTGGGTGTCAGCTGAGACGACAACGATGTTTGTTTTTTTGTCACGAGCAATAATAACTATGTTAACACACTACGTGCCGTGTGGTGACGGCCAAGATTACAAGTGTCAACACTCCCTTACATGCCTGGGATGTCGTAAGAGTCGACTAAGAGCTCGACGCATTGAACACCTGTGCGAGAGAAGAAAAAACGAACCCTCTACCAACCCGTCTGGCCAGCGTGGTAGCAGTAGGCTAATAGCCTCCTATGAACGCCACAATAGGCGTGAGCTAGAAGAGGCCTATGTCCAGCAGTGGACGTCCACAGGCTGATGATGGAAACACACTACAACCTTACACACTGAAACCCACGAAAATAAAGTTCTCTACGTTCAGAAAATATCTTAAATATTGTAATGTGACTAAGTTGTTTAGATTGACATATTATTTGCACGTGACTGTACATTTATGTGTTTTTGTTTCGAATATGTATTTCCTTGTTTATCGGTCACCAATCTGTAAATTGGCAACTTAAAAGGATGCTTAATAAAAATAATAATGTTTTTCCCTTCTTCCTTATGCCCGCTGATCCGTAATAAGCTCGCCCGGAAAATATCCGGGTATTATCCGGAATGCCGGATAATAAAATAGGTTTATTGGTATAACCAAATGGTGGATTGTTATCAAAGAGAGTATGGAAGAATAATATGTTTTCGTGCTAGTGTTGTGGCGGGACCGCGAGTTTGTAGAAAATATCTTGTTTATTAACCGACTTCAAAAAATAGAAGGAGGTTATCAATTCGTCGCGTAAGTACATATTTTATTAATGTTCGGAGACGGCCTAACAGATTCCAGTGATTCAAAAGCTATAATATATCAGGCTTCTTATCAAAATGGTCCCATTTAAAAAAAAACTGTTCAGTATTTTTCAAGATATCTTGAAAATACTGTTGTATTTGTGGACGTAGTAGTTCCTAATATGACGCAAGATGGCGCTGCTATATACTAAACGGCGACTATGAGATTAGCCGAAAAATATCTGTGTACTCTCACACAGGTAGCATTTTCAACTGATTTTGATGAAAAATGGCGTACATAAGTTCATTGATTCATTTAAGAATTTAATTTGAATCGTGATTTTTTATTGGGGGAAAATAGGGTGGAAAAGGGGAAAGTTTATTGTATTTATTGACGTATTTCAATCAAAGAGAGACACTAAGGAGTCCATTCCTACACAAGATGTAATGACAAAAAATCTTAAGGCGGCGTTGAGGAGGGAAAAAGGAGAGAAGTTTGCTGTAGCGTTATATACAGCAAAGGGCGGACTTAATGCCCTTAGGCATTCTCTACCAGTCAACCGGATAGGATGTTAAGGGAGAGATAATGGCGGCAATGGAAAAAAAAACAATAAAAAGACAGTGATTAACAAAGCTACATGAATGCATACATACCTACATAAACGAATAACAACACATAAATATTAATAATAATATATATACTGCGATCGCCAACCCGCCTGCCAAGCGTGGCTATTATGGCAAACCCCCCCTTTAGGGGAGGCCCATACCCAGCAGTGGGTGTTATATGCTGAGACGACGATATATATATATATATAAACAACTATACATACATATATTAAACAAGAAAATATACTAGAAAAAAGCAACTAGTCTCATGCTCATGTCATGTTTCATCTTAATCGATAGTCAAACATCTGTAAAGATGTTTCTTTCGAATGCGAGGACATTTTCTCTCATTGATGAAACGACGGTGGCCAACACCGTAGAAAGGTGAATATACTAGAAAAATTCGACGTGTCATCATAGGTCTCTGTAGCATAATTGGTTAGTGCATTGGGCCGTACTCCCAAGGATGCGGGGTTCGAATCCCGTCAGGGCGACATGAGACTAGTTGCTTTATTCTAGTATATTTTCTTGTTTAATATTTATCACACAAAAATAGCATTGCAAAATAAAAAATTTATACACATACATAACTATAACTCAGATTGCAATTTTTTTTTTCGGAAATTTTATACCCTCGCATGCCAAACAAACTACGCAATCCTCTTCGCCATCGCAAGACGAACTCATATACGCCAGATTTGACCTTAGAAGGATTATAAGTCGAGTAACGAACGTATGGTGGAACGTATGGTGTTGGAGGAGGATGCTGGGGATATCGTGGACGGAGTTCCGCACCAATATGTCCATACTCCAGGAGCTCGGCATAAGGCAGCGTTTATCGGCCGTAGTACAGTCGCGCATATTGCAATACTTTGGCCATGTCTCTAGGCGGGATAACGACTCCATAGAGCGATTGGTCGTACAGGGAAAAGTAGAGGGTACCAGATCACGTGGCAGGTCACCGATGCGCTGGACTGACCAAGTAAAATCCGCTGTGGGTAACCGCGTGTCTGACTGCGCCAGACAGTCTACCAACCGGGAGAGATGGCGGGAGATTGTGCGGCAAGCTGTGTCCGCCTCTACCACTGACGTGGACGCCTCAACGTGACCACGACCGCTCTGCCAAGAGCGAAACGACAAAGAAGAAAGAAGAAGAACGAACGTATACCCATAGATTTATCATTGGTCTCTGCGTTGCTACTTTTAGAATGAATGATTTTTACATTATCAAAATTTTATAAGTAATTAAAAGTAAATAGTCCTTTATTTGCAAGCAAACACGGTACAAATAGATAGAAATAAAAGGTGCAAGATCTCGTGCCGCACCAGGCACTGTCACACAAATATTGATATTTATTTATTTATTTAAGGACAACCAATATAACAAACGATATTCACATTTACAATAATGCACATTCTATAAGCATTTCAAATCGTTGTCATACTTAAAGAATGCCACAACATGCGCCAATTTTTACTATTAGAAAGCAGACAAAAACAACTTAATTTAAACACTTTCCTATTTAAAAATTATCAAAAAGAAAAAAATAATAATAATTATACAAGAGATGCGTTCATAACTACGATTCCTACACAACGACCTACGATTTCGGCACTAATTTACTTATTAAATTTTGATAATATAAAAATCATTCATTCTAAAAGTATCAATAATAGTTTTAGTAAATATTTTTCAATGTCAAATGGTTAATGTAAAATCGCTAAAATGAATGTCAAAGGGATTAAAGCAATGTCATATAATATAAAAAATCAACAATCATCCCTAGCAAGTGAGTTGAAGAGTTTCACCCGAATTCTTATGTGTTGTGAGCTTGGACGAATTAATTCGTCCAAGGTTGTGAGGCTCCATTTTTAACTGAATACAAACAATTTCTATACCGTCTGAGGCCTAGAACTGGGGATAATATTAAAAACGGAGATATATAGGTCACTAGTGATTGAATCATTAGGGTCCCAACTAATTAAAACCAAATCTTTTTATTTTTTCTAACAAACTTAATCGTGAATTCAATATACTGCAAACAACAGTACCGCTTAACTCGGAACGTCTTTTTGACAATTTATGTGTCAGCTGATAGAAAAATAATACTGTCTTACTTACTATGGTATTTCATGAATCCACGTAGGTATTGTTTTCTTTTCCAGAGTTTTTTGCACTCAAAGCCATTTTCACATTGAATTACAAATTGTGTTAATTAATCCAATTCGATTACTTAAATTAAAATTAATTTAAACGGAAACCAAAGAAATTCCCATGACAATATTCTGACTTTACTAATCAAAATTATTCTTTTGAATTTACACTCTTTTGACACTATGATATTCTTTATAAAAATATCATAATGTAAAAAGCGTAGAATCCATGGAATTAACAGGTACGTACGTACTAGTACTTAATAATTCCATGGCTAAATCTACTTGGTACAAAGATTATAATTGGTATTGATTGACATGACATGTCATGCATGATGGATAAAATTATAAACAGATAACTGTCATTGCGATGTTTAATAATAAACTAATTTAAATTATACTTATGGCAAATTTTAAATAGAAAAATATTGGAAACAATTAACTCGGCCACAAGTGAATTCTCAGACGGGAATCGAACCCGCGACCTTTGGAAATCCGCTCCAATGCTCTAACCTCTGAGATACCGAGACTTGCGAACCACCGTCGAAATTGTCCAATACTTTTATATTTTTAATACGCTGTGGGCCAGCGTTGTCACATCAATGCTAGGAATATCCTTGCATTCGAAAGAAACATCTTTTCAGGTGTTTAACGATCGATTAAGATGCAACTGCCAATAATTTATGATTTTGTAATTTTTGCATTTTTCAATGCTATTTTTATACTTATGGTAAATTTTAATTAATTTGTAACAGAGATTTTATGCTGTGGGAAGTAGCGGGGGCTGTTGCTATTCAAGGAGTCAAAGGTAAATTTTCTGATGGATAGTGATATCGTGATGTTTTGCGGTAAGTTTTTTGTTGTCCCCTGTACCACGATTAGTTCGTTAGCTTTAACGTTAGCTTTAATATCGTTTTGCAATGTACACTGATTATGAATCGTAACTAGATAATTGATGTGATTGTATGTGTCGTAGGATGATTGGATAAATAGAATTTTCACAAAAATCCTAGGGCTATTGCAAAAACACGGATAATTCGACAATGGTGTTGACAATCTTACTGAAAATTGATAGGGTCTATGCAAAAATACATGTTGCTTTAGTAATATTGGACATTCTTTACTTTGATTGGCTTAATTTTTGCTTGCTTGCTAACTCTTATTCTGATTGGTCCACAAAAAGTTTACTACACGTGAGAGAATGGATTGACATTTGAAACGTCAAGTCGTTAACCAATCACAGAAGATATTGTTTTCATAATAGCCAGTGATTCTTTTCGCAATCTTACTAACGCAACCAGTTTTTCGCAAAAATCCTACTCTTTTTTCAGAAGGATTGAGAAATGACAACATCATTGTCAAATTTTCCGTGTTTTCGCATTATCCCTAGGATTTTCGCATAAAATCGATTTATCTAATTATCCTGCCACATATGCAAATATTTATTTCTTTCTTTACTTTAAAATAAAGGATGTATTGAAACCACAATTTTCTCCAAAACTAAACGTCAACTAATTAAATAACTTAACCCTTAAGTGACCTCACAAAAAGACCTACTTAGCCCTTTGAGCACCCAACTCGATTAGACAAAGCGATTCTTTAAAAAGGAATCACAATTGCCAAGACAAACGTTTGTCGGGAAAAGAAAATGAAGGACATGCCTTTTTACTTTTTTCCTGTTTCTCTTCAGAATAGAAATTGTACCCTATTCTGCTGAAATAAGGTTCGTTTTTATTGAAAACGAATATTTTGTTCTTGCACAAAGTTGGCTGGTTCTTTTACCAATGTAGGACTTAAAACATTGTCTTTTTGTTTGTTTTTTTAAGTGTGGGTACAACTTTGGTTTGTTCTTGGTAGTAGTTTTAAAAGTATTGAATAGTTAAAGAGGAACCCGTGGCGCAGTGGTTCGCGCGCTCGGCCTGCGATTGTTGAGGTTAAGCAACTTTCGCAATGGTCTATAACGGGATGGGTGACCAAAAATTTACGATCTCGAGATGGCTCATTACCCCTCTTCCCTTTTTCCAAGGAAAGGTAGGTCAAGGGGGCAATTCTCGCGGAGCCGGGATAAAAAAAAAAATTCACCTCACACGCTCTGAAAAAGGAGGATTTGTCATTCAGTTTCCGCGTATAAAATCGCATTTTGCGGCCTAGCGCGGTAAAGTACTTTTTTTATTTTAGTACCTAAAAATATGTCATAATGCGTTCCGCATCGCACTTTTAACTTTTTTGTTACATTTTATACTTATTTTACATAGTTTTGAATTAATTTTAATACTCCGTTTTGGTTTTATTATATTATTTTAGTTCATTGAATCATAAAAATAATAACAATAACATTAAACTATTTGTTATAAGAATTTTATATTAGGCTGGGTGAGATTTCACAACCTATGATTGGATTTCGGAACGTGGCATAAACCTTTATTTTTAAATTGTCTTTGTCTTATACCTCATATCAATGTCAACATTTATATTTGTATCAATGTTAACAAGTTGGCCGCGGAAACAACAATAAAATGTTCATCGCTGTTGTGAGGTGAAAAATTGTGTGTTGCGCTAGAAGTTTTTAGCGTCTTGTACCTTTGAAATCTTCGCTTTACTCAGGATTCAATCTTTGAATTCTTCACTTGCTCGGATTTCAATAGAGGTAACTCGCCGCTAATAACCAACTTTCCAGCCTTGCATAACAAATAACTATTGTTTTAATCCAGACTATTTACTATCCGTGTATTCCGCGTGCCAAATTTCATTCATATTCATAGACCTATACCGAGATAGACGGTAAAAGTGTACCTTGCGTGTAAAAAGTTTGATCCACGGTCAAAGTTTTCTGACCCAAGTCAGTCCGCTTGAGACCATTGCCATGAAAAGACGCGTCACTCAGAAATGAATATGGTTAATTATTCAGTGCTTTCTTGCAAGAAATCGTCAATAACATTTACACATCACTAACAGTCGTTCCCAATATTTTGCCCATACTAACAGATAGGGCTACTATAGTTTTGTTGCTTAGTTATTTCTGTTAAATGATGGGAAATAACAAATATTGCCTAGCAACGAAAACCACAGTAGGCTTACCTCTTACTGCGGATAGGTTATTGGGAATGGCAGTAAATCTCGCTTGTGACGTCATCGTAGGTACGAAAATGCGACAAGCTAGGTTCTCATACAGTTTGAAGCGCTCTTTTATTTTATATTCATAAAAAAGCATCTCATCACGTAACTAACAATATCCAAAGTCGGCTAAACGCGGTTCAATGACCTCAGTAAAGTATTTATCTTGCCACATTTTGCCAAGCAATATACTAGAAAAGGCATCCCGAATACAAAACGAATACACTTAAAAACCTACTTTACCACTTTAGGAATAAGACCGAAATTCTCTTGAACAAAATTTCGCGGCGAAATTTCAGCGTACACACAAAATTGTATCTTATAGCTAAAGTGATATAGACTGTAGTGTTAAATGTGAATGGTTCTGAGGAAATTGATCCCTATTCCTATATAAACAAGATCGGTTTTCTTTTGCGGCTGCTTATATGAAATATATACAGGATGTTTTGAATTTTTTATGTTATGACGCTCCTTGTTTCGGTGTTAAAGAGTTTTGACTTAGAAATTTTGTGATAAGATACACATGTTGCGTTTTAAGGTTTTGTGGTAAATTTATGAGTAATACTAGTGGATATTAATACACATTACAAATACAATGACGACCTGTTTGGCACAGGGGTGCTAAACCCGCCTTCTGCGCCAGAGGTCCCGGGTTCGATCCCCGGACAAGACAAATACTTGTGAGCATGAGCGTGCATATCTTCTTATGCTTATTTTCTTTTTTTTTCTTTATGTATATTATTGACATCTTAAATATTGACATTTTAAATTTTGACATGTAATTTCTGACATCCGACACATCAATAATGGACATAATACTGTTGTGTGTATTGACATGCTGAGAGATGAGATTTGTGTTGTTTCTTGTATGTACTTGGTTATTGATATTTAAATATTGAACTGTTAGGTAGTAGGTAGTATTTTTTTTAAATATAATTTGATTTAATTTAATATATGGAGAACATGACATAGTATTTTAGAGCATGACGAGATTACAAGTTTGCTTATCGATATGTCGGTAAAACACACATGTACGTACTTGAATTTTAAGAACTGAATTGAACCCTGTTTTATGCAAATAAATATATTAATATTACTACTATTTGATTTGATCTCGGTGTTTAATATGTATATTAAGTATGTATTTACAAAAAAAAGTAAAAGTTTGTTTATCCGTAATCTAGTAGTAACACAAGTTCTTCATGAAACTTAACTTGGGCTAGATAATTTGTGTGATTATATGCAATTATTTATTATTATTTATAAATAAAATACAAATAATTTTATTCGCAGTTAATAGGGTCGTTACAATGAGGGTGCTCGTCATTAATTTAGTGCTTAGACATATATTTATAAAGGACTAGCAGATCCTCGCGGTTTTACCCGCGTGGTGCCCGTTCCCGTGGGAATATCGGGATAAAATATAGCCTATGTCACTCGGAAGAAATGTAGCTTTGTAATGGTCTAAGAATTTTCTAAATCGGTCCAGTAGTTCCTAAGATTAGCGCGTTCAAACAAACAAACTCTTCAGTTTTAATAATATTATAGTATAGATTAGAGTTTTACATGGCTGTTATTAATTATTTCAATTAAATTTTACACCAAAAAATTGTTATTCAATGCCAAACCTAATTCAATGTCAGTTTCTTCAATTCCTTATCATAATATTTCTCAAAGTCATTTCAATGTCATTTTGACGACCTGTTTGGCGCAGGGGTACTAACCCCGCCTTCTGCGCCAGAGGTCCCGGGTTCGATCCCCGGACAAGACAAATATTTGTGTGCATGAACATGTCTATTTGTCTTGGTCTGGGTGTTTTATATGTATATTAAGTATGTATTTACAAAAAAAAGTATATAAGTATGTTTATCCGTTATCTAGAATCCATAACACAAGTTCTTCATGAAACTTAAAGTGGGACTAGATAATTAGTGTGATTGTATAAAAAAAAAAAAAATCAGTTTAATATTTAACTAAACTCCTTACACTTATACAAGTGAATTCTCAGATGGGACTTGTGGCCGAGTTAATTTTTTCTAATATTTTTCTATTTAAAATTTATCATAGTAAAAAAGTAGCATTGAGAAATAGAAAAATTCGAAAATCATAGACTCCTTATGTTTCAAAAATTCATTAATAGAATAGAACGCGTGTTTACCAACCACCTACGCAAAAGTTTCTCGATATTTTATTAAAGATTATGAGTATTTAGACATACTATTACAAGTCCTTAGGAATCGTTGAGTTTCTGGAATCGTCTTTAGAACCAGTTTGTGGGGGACTCGTGACATAGCACGCGAAGAATTTGATCTATGAGAAGTAGGTGGGGGGCATCAGCACGCTCGTGGTTACAAGTTCCGAGATAAATCTCAAGATAAATTCGTCGGAAATAAGGGATGTGAATAAAAATACTGCAAACAAGAAGGATGTGAAAATAAACACACTTCTTACCGCGCGTGAGATCCGCCAGTGAAGTGGTCGATCTATAGCAATTTGAGCATTATTGTACATACTTCCAGTCACAAGCAATGATAATGTAAACACTATAAATACAACTTTTTCAGTTATCACATTAAAACACACGGAAGCAAAGCTCTTAATATTCTCAAATAAGTAAATTTAAATAAATAATTGCATACAATCACACCAATTATCTAGCTCACGTTAAGTTTCATGAAGAACTTGTGTTATGCATACTAGATAACGGATAAATATACTTATATACTTTTTTGTAAATACATACATAATATACATATTAAACATCCACACCAAGACAAATAGACATGTTTATGCACACAAATATTTTGTCTTGTCCGGGGATCGAACACAGGACCGCTAGCGTAGGCCTTCTTCGCCAGAAGTCCTTGAGGTTAAGTACCCTTGCGCCAAACAGGTCGTCGAATTTTAAGGGCGCTCTCAAGGTAAAACTGTGAACCCTTCCCTGCTGCCGCATCTAATTTTTTTAGTATATCGAAAGATCGTTATTTTTTAATAAAAATCTAAGTCTTTTTTGCATGATAAACAAAAGTGACGGATTAGTACAAACGACCGAAATGACGCACCCACACAGATACGCGCCGCTACACGAGCGTTACTGTTTTACCAGTGACAACCAGTGAGATCGAGAACCGGCCGTGTAACTATAGCGAGCGGCGCGTGCGTTTGTGGTACCACAGAACTATATCGAGATAGACGAAAAGAGCGCTTCAAACTGTATTAGAATATAGCGTGTCGAACTTTTCGTACCTACGATCACGTCACGAGCGAGATTTAGTGATGTGGAAATGTTATTGAACAGCTCTTGCAAGAAAACACTGCACAATTAACCATTTTCGTTTCTGAGTGACGCGTGTTTTTATGGCAACGGTCCCAAGCGGACTGACTTAGGTGGGAAAACTTTGACCGTGGATCAAACTTTTGACACGCAAGGTAGGTACACTTTTACTGTCTATCTCGATATAGGTCTGTGGCAAAGACTGTTTAAGTGGTTCAGTACTTCAGGCGTTACCACAGAACAAGAACAGAGGTTAGAAAGGGCTTGTAGGCGGGGCAGGCGCGCCACAATTTGAGCAAATGCTCAAAAGTCTACCGAAACCTGCGATCGCGTCGCTTAGTCACTCGCGAACCCCGATTGAGTGTGTACTTCTAAAGCGCTGCTTCCAAAATATTGAAAAATGCCGTCTTGCGCTATTATTACTTGCAGAGCGAGAAGCCAAAATTGTAATGTAGCCAATGGAGGGATTTCTTTTCATCGGTAATAGTAGAACTTCTCATACTAACGATATTTATTCATTATGCCTTCAGCTCATCACTTATGTATGATAGATCTTATCTTTCGGTGCTCTATCAAATAAAAGAGTTTGGTCAAGACAAATTAACCTAATAAATATTAAAAGAGGCTTTACACAGTCCCTCATCCTACTTCCTATTAATATTATAAATGAGAAATGTCAGTTTGTTTATTTGTTACAATTTCACTCAAAAACTAACAGATTTGGATGAAATTCGGTATGTAGGGACTTCGATTAGTGGACTAACACATATGTTACTTTTTATCCCGATATTCCCACGGGAACGGAATCCACGCGAGTGAAACCGCCGGCGACCGCTAGTTAATAATATTAATCGATTTAAACAAGAGACATTGCAATTAACTGACATTCGATCTACTTTAAAAAACACTTCTGACCCGCTAATTAAACTTGGCAACATAAATTAATATCAGTTAAGTGGAGCGACCTGTATAAACGGCGAGCTGTATACACGCCCTGTATATATGTAAATTATGGCATCAACCATCTCTCGGTTCGTTAGCCGATCCTTTTACGTCATGGTGCTCAAACTAAAAGCGATAGCGGGTTTTTTTTATTTTTTTTTTATTATTGAATTAAAATGCATGTCAAAGATTTTCACTATAAAAAAGAATTTTCTTTATTGAATAGTTGCCATTAATTTATACTTTTTCTTCATTCTTAATTAATGGCGTGCTCGCGTTAAATACGCGAATTTTGCTAATGTCAAGTAAAAATATTTTGTAATACACTCATTTGCAAAAAAAACGGGCGGTTTTGATTTTCATTCATCTTTAAAAAGATACAATACCAAAATGGTTTCAATCGTTTGTACACGTTACTGGCCGGTTTTAAAAATGCTGTGGTATTTAAAAAAGTACGTTCTAAATTCAAATTTTCATTTTTACAGAAAATCCCTTTTTATCCTACATTTTTGGCGCGAAGTTCCAGAAGTTAACATCGACTTTCATAACTTTTATTCAATTTTTATCGATTAATTTCATATCCTTGACTGTCAAAGCTTTATTTATTGCTGTTTGGCTGTATCAAAAATGGTAGATAAAGTGGTAAAAGCTACCAAAATTATCGCGCTGCTTGAAGAGGGTTGCAGCCAATTTTTCGTGGTTAGGAGGGTAAATGTTAGTCGCTCGACAGTCCAAAGGATCTGGCAGCGATATCAGGAGACTGGTTCCGTCGAGAGAAGGCCTGGTTCTGGAAGAAAACCATGTACCCAACCACGGGATGATCGTTTTCTTGTGAGTCGCACATTGAGAAATCGCTAATCTTCGTATGTGGATCTTAAGAACAACCTCCAAGAACTAAGAAATGTGCATATTAGTCTATGGACGGTCAGGAGGAGGCTTCTCGCTGCCAATATACGCAGTCACCGCCCGGCCCGCGGCCCCAAATTACTCCGTGAGCACAGAGTTCACAGGCTTAGGTTCGCTAGAAATTGTCAATCATGGACTCAAGAAGATTGGAATAGGGTTTTGTTCTCTGATGAAGCCAGGATATCTCTGTTCGGTGAAGATCGACGTCGGCGAGTGCTAAGAAGAAAAGGAGAACGCTTTGCAGAGGCATGTTTCGAAGAAATCACACCTTATGGTGGGGGCTCTGTTATGTTTTGGGCAGGAATAAATTCAATGGATCGTACAGAGTTAGTCTTCATAGAAAACGGCTCACTGACTGGGCATCGATACATAACGGAAGTTCTAATTCCTCATGCACAACCCGCATTGGCCGCTCTAGGTGAAGACTCGATTTTTATGGACGACAATGCTCGCGCCCACCGATCCCGCGATGTTAATGCGTATGTGCAAGAGGTCGGCATTCGTCGTTTGGATTGGCCAGCTCGAAGTCCCGACCTCAATCCCATAGAGCATGTCTGGGACGTTCTGAAACGGCGTGTGAGATCAGTACACCCGGCTCCGCAGACCATCAGAGAGCTGAAGAATGTGATTAATGCGGAGTGGGAACGTATTCCGCAAGCAAGTATCCGGGATATACTCGCTAGCATGCCCAGACGAATTCAAGCTGTGATTTTAGCTAGAGGGGGTACTAAACATTTATCTGCTTTTACTTTATTAAAGAAAAACAAACAAAAAAAAGTTTTTTATTTTTACTTCATGAGTATATGCACTACTAGCGAACATACACTACTAGCGAGGTTTAGCATTATTTCCCAAAAATTGTATCAAAATTTTATGAAATACTGATGAAAACGATTATTTTCTTATTAATTTTCCAAATTGTGAGGATAAAACTACCTATAATTATCAAACAAAGCAATATTAACATTTGAAATGGTTCATTGCTAAGGTGCCCGTTTTTTTTGCAAATGAGTTTATATAGAACTTGTACGGTAGATTGAGTTAAAAATGGAGCTTCACAACACGTGTTATTACGAAAAGAACTCGAGTGAAACTCCATTATTTTTTTAATTTAGTCTTAACTTGTGAATAATGTCAAAGAACATACACCTTCGCTTCGCGCCGTAAAGCGTAAAACCTTGCAGATGAACAGTTCCTTGGATGAAATTATAATAATATTTCTTCTTACATAATCATATTTCTTACACTCCCGCCAATTAAACTAGCCCTTAACTTATATATGTGATATGGGATACATAAGTATCCCATAACATATCCATCATCAGCCTGTGGACGTCCACCACAGGACATAGGCCTCTCCTAGGTCACGCCTATTGTGGCGTTCATAGGAGGCTATTAGCCTACTGCTACCACGCTGGCCAGACGGGATGGTAGAGGGTTTGTTTCAAGTTTTCCTTCTCTCGCACAGGTTTTCAATGCGTCGAGCCTCTTCGTCGAGTCTGTCGACATCCCAGGCATGTAAGGGAGTGGTGACACTTGTATTCTTAGGCCGTCACCACACGGCACGCCATATATATATATATATATATATATATATATATATATATATATATATATATATATATAACTATTTATGTGTAGAAATATATAAAACGTCCATGTCTCAGGTACAACTGCTCGTATTTATCGTACAAACATTTGCTCCTAATGAGATTCTAACCCAGGACATCAGAGTAGGCGACATCTTGAAACCGGTGTACGTACCATTCTACCACGGAGGTCGTCTAAATCTCGCTTCTTCCGGAATCCTAAGCCACTGAGGAACTGGCTGTCTCATCTTTAATTGGCGGAACACAACAATGTCGAAAACATTGTTGTTATAGCGACATACTTGCATAAGATGGTGGTTGATTGCAAGGCGGACAAAATAAGTCTGGACAACCAAATTAACCACAATTTATGTACTCCTACTAGGAATCGAAACGCGAATTCTGGACTTGTCATTAGTGGTGTTAAGATACCACAGAGCCTGATAATTTAATTCTAATAATAACAACAGGTTCAAATAATGGTGACACATAACACATAGAACCAGAAATATCCAAAAGATGTCAAATTTCTGGCTAGCTGCCACCATCTTATCTAAGTCTGGTGGCATAATAACAATGTTTTCAGCATTGTTGTGTTCCGGAGTTAGAGATAAGATAGCCATTATCTAAGGAAAACTCACAGTTTCAGATTCGTCGGTATTGTAGCTGATATACAGTATGAAAATGTGACAGTAATGACAGCGCGAAACAGAAGGTCTACTCCCTAAGCACGAAATCCGTAGTTTCGGCCTAAGTTACGGACGTTTCCTACTCCGTATCACCTACGGACAGCTTCTTAGTTCGGAGACCCGAACTAAGAATGAATGAGAATACTATTTGACATTGTCCCTACTCCCAATGAGTTTGTGCCGTTTGTCCAAAACTAGTACATCCGAAATCAATAGAGAGTAGGCTCCATCCGTAGTTTCGGGAAACTTACGGACCCCCGTATCTTAGTTGACGGGCTTAGTTGACGGCCTCCTGGTGACTAGGTGATTTTTTGTTAGATATCAGCCTGCGGGAGAGGCCCGTTTCTATCTCCAGACTTATCAATACTTAATATCAGGTATGATGAAGGCTGAGGCTCTTCCCGTTGTTCATAAAAACAAATTAGGCTTCTGATCTCTGTGTTAGATTTTTTCTAGCAAAAATGTTGCGTTCGAAAGCTCATCCCTTGCACCAGCCGCTAAGTTGTCGAGCGTTTCGCATGACACGGTCTACAGGGACCAAAGTAATATTTGCGTGCCACCATTCGGATATTTTGTCCGACATATAGTGCCGAAACATTGCAGACACATACTAACTGCCTCGATGCAGCTGCCCCCTGATTATGTAACTTGTTTCTATCAACGATTGATTGAAAGTGCAGTCACATTGCTGCTTTAGTAAAAATCAATGTGACAATCCGTGCTTCGGAGGGCATGTTAAACCGTCGGTACCGGCTGTTGTTATTTGATTACAGTCGTTAAGCCAAGTCAGAGGCCTTATAGGCGGCTTGATAAACTCTGACACCAGAGGTGGCCACTACTCCTCTCTCGATAAAAACTTTATTTTTTATTTTTTATTTAATCTGGCAACAAACAGTCGTATATACATTACATACAGTTTACAATGTAGATATAAGAACAGAAGTATTAAGCACATAACATAATACAAAAAGAATAGACTATATTGTTGTAAATTTTGGAACAGACGTTATCATTAAAAGTAAAATTTATGTGTAGACGTTACAATTCTACGACAAAAGCATTTTAATTAAAATTTGCTTTAAAGTGTTAAGAGATACATTAAATAAATCTAAATCAATGACATACTAAAGCTGCAATTTAACTGTTCTTTCAATCCATTTCAATCAAAATCTGTAAGCAACAGAGTTACATAATCAACTAGCTGGGCTCAGTTCGGTCACTCTTCAGTTGACATTGTGTTAAGTTTTACAGTTATTGTGTCCTAGGCACCCCACTGGTGCAAAGGGCCCTCACTAGTCGCATTTTCCCCCATCTTGTCAAGTCAATATCATAAATTCAGTCTAGCTAGGCTGTTACAAGCACTTATGAACGTCAAACATGCTACGCCATCGGTTCACAAACCCTACGGCGGGAGACCGCGTAACGAGAAGAACCGGCAAGAAACTCGTCAAGGGCTGTTTTTTCTCCCTGTTTTATTTCATACAGAGTCGTCAAATTGAAAAGTGACCTTAACATATCAGTCAGGTCAATTTCCATCACAAAAAGAAAATACTAATTATAATATTACATTTTATGGTTATTATATCCGTAAAAAAATTCAACTGGCAAAGAAAGACTCATCAATCATTCATAACAACATTACAAGATTACTGTACTGCAAGTTGTGAGGTACATCATACAGGTCAGTATCAATTTTTGAGCAGTTATTTTCGCTTCGCGCCATGACATCAGTTCCATTTTTTTTATGATCGATGAGGAGACTCTCATCCTTCATACCTGATGTTAAGTATTGATAAGGCTGAAGATGGAAGCGAGCCTCTCCCGGTACCCTAAACCACTGAGAGACTGGCTATCTTACCTTTAACTGCCGAAACACAACAATGCTGAATTGTTACCATAACATTGTTGTTATGGCGTCAGACTTAGATAAGATGGTGCTAGCTAGCCAGGCGGACTTACAACAAGTCCTAACACCAACCAAAGTACTATGTGCTCCTGGCACAGTCTATGCACTTCCTACAAAAGGGCGGAATGACGCGCTCACACAGATACGCGCCGGCCCCTGGAAAGTTGCCGAAACGTCGGAAAATCTACTTCAAACATAATTAACACGCAACAGGTTATACACTACCATCTTTAAAAAAAAACAAGGGGTTGCACTCTGGTAGTGCCGGCAGAAGTGAAAATCGTTTAAACGAAACAGCAGGAGCAGGCATACATTTTCGCCGCTCAGTAGAAAGAGAGGGGGATATTACTTCCTCTCCTACGCCGGCGGTCTACTCTCCCTCCGTCTTACCAATTCTCGATCAGGGTCACATGTCCTGACGCGACTTTAACATTTTTACCCATCCCAAAAAATTTTAAACTCTGATGTGCACAACGCCGCTAAAGAAGTTTTCCCTTCAAAAATGTATTGAATTTACACGTAACTTCAAAAATATTTACACGTCCAAGTATTCGACAAAATATGCTGGAGAACCCTGATGTAACAATCTTTATGCACCAAATTTTTTGCTAATAAATTTATGATTTATTTATAAATAACATGGAATAAAGTGATGCCTAGGAATAAAACTGATGCTTTAAAGGTAAACGGAAGTGAAAGACACCGTTAGATTTAAACCTAAGTGTAAATTATTTTACTAAAAAGTTTACTAAAAAGAGCCAAAAAGTGGAGGTAAATATTGCGTTATTAATCCATAAAACCTTTTATTCAAAGAAAATGTTCATTGCAACAGAGTGCTACGATACATTTCGTAGTACTATTAAATACTTAGCATTTCACGGCACCTATACGATTACTTTAATGTAGTTGATAAGCAATTTATGCTCGACTCAATGCATGTGATGAAGTGCAGCTGATGATGAAGTATCGGGAGAACTCCTCAATAAGTAACGTCCCTGCACCGGGAAAAGTAGCATTTTGTAAAAGGTGATGAGTAGTTGTCATAAGGTTATCAGCGTAGGCACGGGACCTCTTCTATCTTTAAAAATTGTGAAATAAAAACTTTTTATAAAAAATTAAAACCGATTTCAAAAAACTAAAAAGCAAAAAATAAACCTTTTGGAGTCGGTGCCAGCCAAGGCAAGAAAAATAAAATAGTAGCACCGCAAAGTAGAATGCTTTGGCTGGCACCGACTCCAAAAGGTTTATTTTTTGCTTTTTAGTTTTTTGAAGTCAGTTTTAATTTTTTTATAAAAAGTTTTTATTTTTATTATAATATTCGGAGGTTTGATGTTTTTTACTCAATCATGTCAAAAAAGCTGAACGGATTTGGATGAAATTTGGCACACATACACACATACACCCTTGACTAAAACATAGGATATATTATCCCGCTATCTCCAAGGGAACAGGTATCACGTTGGCGAAACTGCAGGTGAGCACAAGTCAGATATACACCAATATCACCCAAAAATCACGAAAGCGAAACAGAAAAAGCTAAAAGCCTAAAAGTGAAAATAAAATTTCGCGTCTGGGCGTTAAAATTGTAACGAGAATGCGTTGTTAAGCCCCCCGAGACCGACCACATCATAAATTTAACTAATTACTCGCGACCTACATTCGGCAGGGTTAATCTACTTTGCATGGTATGAAAGGCAGCTGCTATTTTAGGGTTAAGATTAAAAAAAAAACAATGAAATTAAACAATTTTGGTGTATGGCTAACTACACAGAGCAATGGGTCAGACTTCGGTTTTGTCGGTTAAGGTACGAATTCGAGTCCCGTTCTTTGAGCAATATGGGACACATTGATTTTTCAGATCGCTTGACAGACTGATCGTATTCGATTACGTTCGTTAAGCAAAGTTGGGCCCGGTCAGGTGTCGGATGGGTGACCGTTAAGTGGCATTAAAACTGAGCGCTTCCGTGCTTCGGACTGCACGTTAAACCGTCGGTCTTGGCTGTTGTCATTTGATTACAGTCGTTAAGCCAAGTCAGAGGTCTTACAGGCGGCTTGATAAACTCTGACACCAGAGGTGGCCACTAATCCTCCATTTTATTATCTTGTTAATAATTTATGATATACTAATGGCATTGTAAATGCAACAATTAAAAATCCTAAATAGATATAACTTTTGTTTTTCAATTTTACTGTTGTAAAACTTTATTACTACAGTAAAATTGAAAAGCAAAAGTTTTTTTTAAAGTGTGATCTTAAACTTTAATTAGGACCACACTTTTAAAAACACTTCGGACCTGTTTCATAATCTTAAAGTAATATCTGAGTAGCTTACTTGATAGATGTTTTATTTTATTTATTTATTTAGGTACACCAACAGCATAACAAGTACATACATTGTTATAATAAATTATAGCTAGAGGTACAATTCTTACATGCATGCCAATAATAGGTATACACAACATTGATTGAATATGTGTTTAAAATAAGTTATAATACTCAACTAAAGGTTCTTAAGAATTACGGTAGCTTAGTCTTCCAGGACTATGATTTTATTCACTCTTTTGTTCACATGGTATGAAAAATATTTCAAATTATGTTAATTACTAATTACTTTTAGATTGTGAAACAAGCCCTTAAATTAATTTATTAATCTACCTGGGAGTACCGTCGCCTGTAGCACAGTTTTTACCCGACTACGGCAAACAAAAAAAGAAAATTATGATTTTTATAATAAATAATAAACTTTATTTCCAAAAGTGGATACATTGCAAACTTATTTCTAACGGCCTCTGCACTAAGCTTTTGCTTGTATCGCAGTGACCAAAAACAATTTGATCGGTGTAATTTACTAATTGTCGCGTTTGACGCACCAAATCGATAAATTAAATTAAATTTACTTTTAAACTTATGGTAAACTTATGGTAAACCGTCTGAGAATTCACTTGTGGCCGACGGGAATCGATTCCCGTCTGAGAATTCACTTGTGGCCGAGTTAATTTTTTCCAATATTTTTCTATTTAAAATTTACCTTAAGTATAAAAATAGCAT
Organism: Chrysoteuchia culmella; assembly: GCA_910589605.1. Lineage (NCBI taxonomy): Eukaryota > Metazoa > Arthropoda > Insecta > Lepidoptera > Crambidae > Chrysoteuchia > Chrysoteuchia culmella. Next base: position 11,005,765 of record OU342670.1, on the reverse strand, counting down.
TGAAAAATGCAAAAATTACAAAATCATAAATTAAAGTTACTTTATTATTTTAGCAAGTAGTAAAAGTAATTTAATATTTAAATTTTAAACATGCTACTTTACATTTGATTATGGACGTGTATGGATAGGTGTGTGTATGTGTGTGTGTCTGTGTGTATGTGTGTGCGCAGGGTATGTAGTGTAGAACGTATGAGTGGCGAGTGTGAAGTGTTGCATGCGTACGGGTTTTGTAGGGATGAAAAATTTTGACCGGTATGTATGTATGTATGTTCATCTGTACCCACATAACTTTTAAACTGCTGTTTATATATTCACAATTTTATTGAGGTATCGTTGAAAGCGTCTCGATTGTTCGCTGGATATTGGCTATGTCAATTCACATGAAATTGAATATGGCGCCATCTAGACGACATAAAGCTGTGAACTATTTATTTTATTTGATAGCAAGTTCCTTAACGTAGGTACGTATTAACTGGTAATGTTGGTGTTATAAACTTGTACAAGAATGAACCATATCGCCTCTTTGTTATTCTAAAATAATTATATATATATATATATATATATATATATATATATATATATATATATATATATATATATTCGCTTAAAAGGAGGCTCCAATCATCATTTAATTAATGACAAATTTTATGTTATTTTTATTTTTTATTTAACAAAAAAACTATATTGTGTTTGGTGTCATATGAAAGCTCTTGGTAAGCACGTTTCAAAAACATATATTTTATAAGTTTTTGCTCGCGGCTTTGCTTGCATAAATCGAATTTTGGTAATCATTCCATACTTTACAACTCCAAAAGAATAAAAAAATAATAATAGTTCAAAAACTAAAACCCGACTACTGACTTAACTTATTTTTATACTACCAGGGTCACGGTGTCTAACTTTATATGATTTATGTGTTTAGTACTCAATAAATAATTATCTTATCTTATCTTAAGCTAATATTTGTTATGTTCTGGCGAGCACTGTTCATTGCAGTTGCTTAGACAGTTGCAAACCATATTTTAGAAAATATGGTATATTACCGTTGCCCTGCCTTTACATAAGAGAAGCATGTATTTTTATTAAATCTTTCCCTTTGTACTACAAAACCCGCCAAGAAGTTACCTCTAGACAGTTAAGGAAACGATATGTAGACTTAATATATCAACCTCCCTGCCGCAAGGATATATATAAAAGAAATGTATATAACATGAGTATATTAATGTATAACTTGCTTCCTGAAACTTTCAAGGACCTAAATGGAGCCTTATTTAAAAAGAAACATACTCAATCAATCAATCAATCAATAATTTATTTATTTGTCACTTCACAAATTCATTACATATATCAAATCATACACAAGTGTCATAGCATAACCTAAATTTGTGAATGACTGGCGCCTGAAATAGGTTTCTTAGAAACCTGTACCACAGGTCACCAGCCTCTTCCCGCAGAAAGGACAAAACTATTACTCAATTAGGTGAAAGTTGATACATACAAGGATTTGCTAGCATATAGACAAATATGAGAGTATGAGAAAAGTTGAAAAGAGTAAAATTAACAATTTATTATGGTTACTTATAGACAAGATAATAGCTAAGTATTTATAGAGTTAAGGTTATAGAGAACATTGTGAATGTTGTAGTGATTGTGAGAGTGTGTGTGAGTGTGTGTGATTGTGACTTAGGTTGTGTGGTGTGTGGTGTCAGCGTAAATGGCTAATAGAAAAAAGAAAAATGTTTTTATAGTTCTAAGGAATATTTGGATTGGCAAAATTAGCTAAATATCTAGTGTCTGTAGTGTCTGTAACTTCCTATTTTAAAAATTTTGCATGTCTGCGAGCAGGCTAAACACATGTACCTGTATGTCATATTATAAGATCTATTATAACTGTGTTTTGCAAATAAAATATTTGTATTTGTATTTGTATTTGAAATTAAGGTCATAATTTTTTTCCTAATTTAAAGATTATCGTTTAAAGAAACAATACCGTAATGAATATCAAAACCACTCAATGATATGGGGTCCCGGTCGCCTACTCGTACTCTATAGACCCACGCAAAAGCTGTTGCACGCGTTCCATTGTGTGTAAAAAATAACACTCATTTTATTTACGTAAAATAAAAGTCGTTTCCCATCAATTATTTTTACATAATTTCATTTAGTTTGATGTAATCTACGTATCTATCACGGCTTCGGTATGGGTCTTTTACCACCCTGTATATATTACTTAACTAGCGGCCGCCTGCGGTTTCACCCGCGTGGTTCCCGATCCCGTGGGACTATCGGTTGTTTTTTCTACATTTTAATCCAGGCTATCTAGGTACCATCTGTGTGAAAATTTCATACATATCCGTTCAGTAGTTTTTGCGTGAAAGCAACAAACAAGTGACATACTTTGCATTTATATTATCAGTAGGATAAACTCATTCTTTCTACCTTCTTTATATCGTATGAGGTTTAATGGCCACCTCTGGTGCAGAGTTTAAACCGCCTATAAGGCCTCTGACTTGGCTTAACGACTGTTATCAGAAGACCACAGCCGGGACCGACGGTTTAAAGTGCCCTCCGAAGCATGGAAGCGCTCAGTTGTAAAGCCACTCATCCGACACCTGACTGGACTGATCGTTGCTTAACAAACGTGATCGGTTACGATCAGTCTGTCAAGCGTGGCCATGAGCGCTTCACCTATTCAATTCAATTCAATTCAATTTATTTTGCTTGAAAAGTGGTACATAAGTTCTTATAGAAAATTTCATTAGAATAACACTAATCACCAGATTCTGGCATGCAAACTTAATTACATAGCGTACAAACAAATAATTCAATTAAAAATTCAATAATAAAATATACTGCAGTCAATTATTAAATAAAATACAATTGTCATAAAATGTCAAATATGGTCAATTAAAAGAAACAAACATAAAAAATAGGTAGCAAAATATTTGGGTAACTTAAAATCGTGGCTTGAAACTGTTGAAAAACTCGTCCAAAGAATAATAACAATTTTGTATCAACCAACTTTTTAACTTATTAGGTAGGTAGTAGGCCTAGGTAGTTCTTTCTGCCTAGGTAGTCGATTAATCCCAAATAGAATAACCCACATTATGAAATTAAAACGCTGGAAAGGAGTGGTTTATACACCAGTAGACTGTCGCTTCATAGCTTCGTGTTTTGAGCTAATAACGTGTTTGTACAATTGTAATTAATTATGTTCTTCGTATGTAACTGGGTTACATATTAAATAACTGAATATCTACATATTATACCCATGATCTGCCCCTAGCTATACACCGCTTTATCACGCGATAAGTATGGCGCTTAGTCGATGCTGCCTTGCTTTCACCGCTAATGTACGGGCTACACGCTTTTTCATGGGTCGCCAATGGGTAGCCAAAGTAACAATTAAAAAACGATACGTACAATTTGGGTAACTTTGAATTCCAGATTAACTTTGAACAAAGTTGTGAAAAGATTTCTTATTTTTATTTCATAAAACCCTTTTGCTGTTTCAATATCGCAACTGCGTAAAACGGATCGCCAAAATGTTAAGTAGCAATCGAAAAATAGAAAAATAAACTGTCAAAGTCATAATTTTTTAAATTAAGACCTTTTCCATAGTGAAGTTTTTGCAAGTGTTTGTTGCTCTGATTTGGAATCGAAATTAAATATACAAAACACATTGTAAACAGGTATGTTTTGGTTTTTATCTTTAAAATGTAGTTTAATTGTTATTATTTTCAAGTCGTTGTCCTTTATTTGATGTTAAATATTGTGTAAAACTGGTAAAGTTCTGACGACGATCAAAATCGAAATAACTTGGGTAACTTTGAATGTTAATTACAAGCTAGTTAATGAAAGTTACAAGCTATGAAAACTGAGAAGTGTGCAGGCAAGGGAGTCGATGAAGTCCCGAAAATAAAAGAGGGTACATATTTTGTCTTTAGAGAACTAGTTTGTTTCCAGGAAGGATACAAAAAGTTAGACCTTTACAAGTCCCTGTGCTACAAAAAAAACTTTTTAGGAGGGTGGTCTTCGCCTTCCAAAATTGAAATATGTCGAATCGATGAGTCAAACATTGTAAGTATTTTAAAATAGCAGCGTATCCAGAAAAGGTGGCAAATTTTTTATTGAAGACGACATTTTGTTCATGGAAAGAGGTGAATGACTTTGTCTTAAAAAAAAATTTGTTTAAGAAAATGTAACTATTAATTACGATTTTGATCTTATTCGATAGCCAAATGAATATATAATTTGTTATGTAAAACACTATTTTCCTAGTCATATTTATACGTCAGTGTAGATGTCATGTTGATAGTTAAGCATTTTTTTAAATATAAAAACGTCATCTAATCTTACCCAAACCCTAAAATATTCGAATAATAAAGGATTTTCATCATGAAAAAAATAATATTCAAAGTTACCCAAAATTCATGATAACATTGAATTTGAGTTTAGGGGGAAATTATGGGTAGTTCTGTTGATTTTTCATTAAATTTATTAAGTTAAAAATATAAACCAACTCAAAAGAACACTATTTAATCAATAAAATTAACGTTTATGAATATAAATCAGATTGTAATATCACAAAAACTGTAAAAAATGTTCAAAGTTACCCAAAATGACTGTAACGAAGTTCGAAAATAATGAAATGTATGGGATTGGCGGAATGGCCTAGGCCACGCTAAATCACGTGGTCTTACCGCAAGTTAATTGGCGAATATAGACAATAACGAATCGAGTTATCGTTTCGCTACATAACGATTTTACTTTGTCGACCGGCCACACGCACATTCCAACTGCGCAGTCCTCAGTTTCTTGATAGTTAGCTCTATGAATTAAGTTAATTAAGTTAAAACATCCTTCGAATAACCTCTATATCGGTAACTTTCATACATATTGCGTACAACTTACGTTTTGGCGCGCACTGTTCATTGAAATAAAACAACTTTTACGGATATCAAACGCGCTTCATTTCACGAACTAAGTTGTAATTGTCCGTATTTTTTGGATTTTTAGGGGTTTTTTTTATTTTCCCGACGTTTCGGCACCTTTTCAGCCGCGGTTAACACCCGCTTGCCGTTCCCGTGGGAATATCGGGATAAAAAGTATCCTATGTTCATAACCAGGCTATCTACTATCTGTATACAAAATTTCATCCCAATCCGTTCAGAAGTTTCGGAGCCTATTCAATGCAAACAAACAAACAATCAAATCTTTCCTCTTTATAGAAGCACGGATTGAACGACGGCGACGGCCACACGCGAAACCATGCAGTCCAAGTTTGCGCAGTCCAGTCTTTAGCATTTCAATGATTATCCAAGCTGCGCTTTCAGAACTCCACGGGATTGCGCAAACCGGTTTATGCAGGCATGCTTTCAGGTTAGACGTTGCTTGTAGCCGGGTCATAACATGTGCAATGTTACGCTATACACATCGAGACTGCTGCCATGCTGTGAAATAGTATTGAAATGGTGCGATCAGTTTCATCCGTCGTCGTTATCAAGGATGTTTGCTTACCCCCGAAATTAATAACCATTTTTAACCGCCTTAAAAAAAGGAGGAGGTTCAATTCGGTTGGTATAATTTTTTTTATTTTTTTTTTATGTATGTACACCGATTACGCCGAGATTTCTGAACCGATTTCCATGATTCTTTTTTTGTTCGATGCAGAATAGTTGCCAATTGGTCCCATAAACATTTGGTTTCGTTGGACCCAGTACTTTTTATGTTATGAGCATTTTTATATATTTCATTTCATTGTTGACTTGGACGATGTAGTATTTACGATAAATTTTTTTTTATAATGTACTTGAAACCTTATCTAATCTAGAAAAATCCTGCGTTAGTTTACAAAACAGCGTATTACAGACACTAAAAAGTAAAAAATAAACTGCGTTAAAAAAAACCGACTTCAAAAACTAAAAAGCAATAAATAAGCCTTTTGGAGTCGGTGCCAGCCAAGGCAAGAAAAATAAAATAATAGGAGCTTAAAGTAGAATGTCTTGGCTGCCACCGACTCCAAAAGGCTTATTTTTTGCTTTTTAGGTTTTGTAGTCGGTTTTTTTAACGCAGTTTTTTTTGTAGATATGGATATGGCTAACTGAGTTGGTTGCCTGGGATACTGGCTTCGTTGCCGAGCAACCGTCTTTATTTGGTCATATTAACAAAAATATCCTAGGCAACTATCTCAGATAGCCCAATTCATACCTACAGATAGGTTATTAACTTCGGGCGTCAGAGAATAAACCCTCTTATGAAATAGCGTTTGCGAATTATAATCGGTTCATTCGTCTTCGAGTAATCTTAATACCATTAATAGTAATTCATATATATGTCGCAGGATAATTAGATAAATCGTTTTTTTGCGAAAATCCTAGGGATATTGCGAAAACACGGATAATTGGACAATGGTGTTGTCATTTCTCAATACTACTGAAAAAAGATAGGATTTTTGCGAAATAACTGGTTGCCTTAGTAAGATTACGAAAAGAATCCAAAACAACATCTTCTCTGATTGGTTGACGACTTGACGTTTCAAATGTCAATCTATTCTCTCACGTGTAGTAAACTTTCTATGAACCAATCAGAATAAAAGTTAGCAAGCAACCAAAAATTAAACCAATCAGAGTAGAGAATATCCAATGTTACTAAAGCAACCAGTATTTTTGCAAAAACCCTATCTCTTTTCAGTAAGATTGCGAAATGTCGACACCATTATCTAATTATGCGTATTTTTGCAATATCTCTAGGATTTTTGCGAAAATTCTATTCATCAAATCCTCCTACGACATATACATAGTAAAAAACGTAGTGAAGTGTTTTCTTTAAGCGCAAATATTGTTCAAGTAATGAACGTGACGACTATCAATAATAATAAAAAATAAATATTTATTACACATACACCAATAGGCTATTTGACAATGCGAAAAATAAAGTGTCAATTACTGTTATCAGTATAAATTATGAGTTTAAAAATGGTTTTTTATTAACGTAAGTTGAAAATAATTATAAATTTACTTAAAAATCCGTAAATAAAAATGCATTTTTTAAACGTTTTGTCACGTGACACAAAACGCTCCTGATTCGTCGAGTTTATAATGACGTCACCTGCTTGTAAACCTCGTTTGCCTACGTATGTGGATGATATGCAGAATACAGGCAAGTGACGTCACCGAACCCTTTGCAGCGCCATATTGTCAAAGTAGCGTTTTGGCGCGCTATTTAAATATTGAATTTTTAATTTGATATTTTTCAGCAAATGTGTACCAGAATTAAAAAAAACAACTTTTACTGGGTTCCTTAAACTCCACTACATAATATAAAATGGATTTTCAAAACCTGTCAAATAGCCTATTAACCTAACCCCAAAGTAAGCACTGTACGGCTTGTCTTATGGTATACTAGGGTAATGGATATTCCTCGTCAGCCATTTTGTAATGTCCCCACTGCTGGGGCACTAGCCTTCGCATGGGTGGATAAGGAGAATGGGCCATGACCCACCATGCGAGCCCAATGCGGATTGGTGGGTTCTAACGACTGCAAATGAAGCCGGGACCAACGGCTTAACGTGCCTTCCGAAACACGGAGGAGCTCGAGATAGTAAATTGATTGGTCACCCATCCTGTGACCGACCATTGCGAAGATTGCTTAACCTCAACAATCGCAGGCTGAGCGTGCGAACCACTGCGCCACTGGCTCAATGGATATAAATACATATAATTATACTTTATTTATTTATTTATTTATTTGGATCACCAACAAGATTACAAAGAAGACTCACACATATTAACATTGAGAACAAAGTGAAACCTTAATTATAGGTGACAACGGCATGCATTAAATACAACAAACCAACAGCAAAAAAAAATATATAAGAAAATTATGTTAAAATTAAAACTATGCAAGTTAAAATGTCACAATGGCTAAGTTATACTTTGCCCAGACAAATAGATTTTAATTTGCTTAAAGGATCAGCATAAATGTCGAAGTTGGTAGACTTTGACAGTGAATTATATTGTGAAAACATTCTGTTTAAAGGCGAAAATAAACCTAGATTGAGTATTTATGTGTAGAATTATGTATGTAAACGTCCATGACTTGAATACAAATGCTCGTATCCATCATACAAACATTTGCCCCAACCGGGAATCGAACCCAGGACCACAGAGCAGGCGACACCTTGAAGCGGTGTACGTACACTCTACCACGGAGGTTGTCAATTTTGGTTTATTTCAATAAACTGACCTCTATATCGGATATCCATAAATATAACATAGTTATCTGCTAGATATTTTATCCATGGGCACGATGGCAGTTCAAAACTTGGATAACGATAGATTTTATGAGACCGACGTGACTTACGGTAGTGTTGTTTGTAGTATCGATAATTTAACAACAATATTATATTGTACGAAGTACGAACACTGCGCTATAAACGAATCTTTACTAAAATAGTAAGTTGGCATCAAATCTAAAATAAATTATAGAATTTTTATTGTCAATTCAAGTTTTGGAAGACTAAGCTAACGTGATTTTTAAGAACCTTTAGTTGAGTAATATTACTTATTTTAAACACATATTCAATCAATGTTGTGTATACCTATTACTGGCATGCATGTAAAAATTGTACCACTATAATATATAATATATAGCTATAATTTATTATAACAATGTATGTACATGTTATGCTGTTGGTGTAAGTAAATAAATAAATAATAAATAAAATAATAGTTATTTGTTATGCAAGGCTGGAAAGTTGGTTATTTAACGGCGAGTTACTTCTATTGAAATCTGAGCAAGTGAAGGATTCTAGGATTGAATCCTGAGCGAAGCGAGGATTTCAAAGGTACAAGTACTAAAACTTTTCTGCCGAGCGCAACACACAATTTTTCACCTCACAACAGCGAGGAACATTTTATGGTTGTTTCCGCGGTCAACTTCCGGTAAAAATCGGTTATTTAAAGTAGGAATATTTTGTTACTTATTAATAAGAATAAAAACGATTCCGTAAATGTTGACACTGACATGAGGTACAAGACAAAGACAATTTAAAAATAAAGATTTATGGCACAGTCCGAAATCCAATTATAGGTTGTGAAATCTCACCCAGCCTCATATAAAATTCTTATGAAAAATAGTTTAATCTTATTGTTATTGTTTTTATGATTCAATGAACTAAAATAATATAATTAAACCAAAACGAAGTATTATAATTAATTTAAAGTTATTTAAAATAAAAATCAAATATAACAAAAAAGTCAATAGTGCGATTCGGAACGCATTAAGACATATTTTTAGGTATGAAATTAAAAAAGTACTTTGCCGCGCTAGGCCGCAAAAGCAATTTTCTACTCTTAGACTGATGTACAAAACCTCCTTTTCAGAGCGTGTGAGGTGAAAATGATATTATATGTGTGTAAGTACTTCAAGTGTCAATTACTAAAAATAACCTTATTACTACGTGAATATTTGTGTGACAAAGGTCAGCTTTGTAATTGGAAAGTAGATAAGTACATATATTTGTGTGTTTTTTTTTTATAAACTGACAAGTTTCTAACATCCATTCTTATTGTCAGTTAAATAACGTCTTGAGGGTTAGAAAAAATATATCGATAAATAATGCTAATGATTTATGTTTGTTTTGATAATTTATTTTATTCACATCACCTAACACACATGCCACAGTACATACAGCAGCGGTTACGGCTTTGTACATTAACCTTGAGAGCGCTCTTACGTCGCTCGTAATAGTGGCGGTTTTCATAGGGCAAATGTAAAGCCGTAGTTACTGTTGACTGTACATTACTTCAAATAAAAAAATATTTGCAAACATGGTGTCGCAGCAATGCAAAGGGGCAAATACTCAGTGATATCTTTGCTCAAATAAGCTAAGAACTGGATTTCAGCATTTGCCCAGAGGACTCGGTTGCGAGCAACGGAAAAGACTGCATTAATATTAAAAGATAGTTATGACTTTTAATTTTTGCATTTTCAATGCTATTTTTATCCCTATGATAAATTCTAAACTAGAAAAATATTGGAAAAAAAACAACTCGGCCACAAATGAATCTGAGCGCCATCTGCGAATTCACTTGAGGCCGTTTTTTTTCCAATATTTTTCTATTTTAAACATTATCATAGAAAAGATAATTAATATACACAATTTTTTGTAAATAAGTTGCTTGTAATAATAGTTAGAAAATGAATTAAACATTTATCGATACCGATATGTCCCAACACTATTCAGATGAAATGTGTGTCCAAGCCTAACTTATGGGCTAAAGGCTCGCGTAATCGAAATAGTTGAGAGATTCATGTAGATTGCGGGTTTTTTGAGTGACCATCATAAAGAAGTGGTTAGAAGGAGAATGAGAAGAGAAAATTATATTAAATATGTTTCAAGATTGTAGATTTGTGTTTGGCAACGACATCTTCCTTTGTAAATGTTGCTTCTGTTAAAGCTGAGTTTCTTGCGGCCGTTCTTCTTATCTGTTCAAAGATGTCCTGAATGGCTGGTAGGAAAAAAAATTGGACTATTCGAAAGCACTTATCTATAAGTCTATTTTAATAAAAATCTTTAAATTTGACTTTGAATGTTACGCATTCTAGTCCTTACAGTGCGACAAGGCTTAAAATGAACGCAGACGGGGATAACTAACAAAATTGACGTAAACACAAGAGAAAAAATCTGAGGTCAGAGGCCTAAGTTTTTGAAGTGAAAACTTCTTTAGCGGCGTTAGCGGCGCACATCAGAGTTTAAAATTTTTGGGATGGGTAAAAAAATTTAAAGTAAATTCGTAAGACCATTAACCGTTGATCTATTTCAAATTACATAATGTCTCACACTTGAAAGATCTACGTATATTAGTTAATAACAAGCATTATATAAAGATCTCTCATTACTACCAACTTTCATATTGATGCCAGGCCTGCCCAATCAAGCTGGTCTACGTTTTCGTCAACTTTTTATGAAGTTGTGGTCAAGATATAGTGGATTTTGATCGTTATTTTCGTTTAAGCGGCTTTCACTTCTGCCGGCACTCCCAGAGTGCAAGCTGTTGTTTATTTTTAGACTCTCAACCTTCATCATACCTGATATTAAGGAAGGAAAGATAAGGCTGCTGATGGAACTGAACCGAGTTTTCGTTAGATAATCAGCCCTATGGAATCCTCAATGACTGAGGAATCTTATCTCAAACTGCCGGAAGACAACAATGCTGAAAACATTGTTGTTATGCCACCAGACTTAGATAAGATGGTGACAGCTAGCCAGACATTTGACATCTTTTGGACATTTCTGTTTCTATGTTGTATGTTTCACCATTATTTGAACGTGTTGTTATTATTAGAATGAAATTAACAGGCTCTGTGGTATCTTAACACCACTAATGACAAGTCCACAGTTTCCGTTTCGATTCCTAGTAGGAGTACATAAATTGTGGTCAATTTGGTTGTCCAGACTTGTTTTGTCTGCCTTGCTAGCAACCACCATCTTATGCAAGTATACACGCGCTATAACAACAATATTTTCTGCATTCCGCAGTGGATTAGGATTCCGGAAGAAGCGAGATTTTGACGTCCTTCGTGGTAGAATGGTACGTACACCGGTTTCAAGGTGTCGTCAACTCTGAGGTCCTGATTATTTTATTTTTTCCATCCCCCATCTTATATCGGACATCCAGACGCTCTGCTAGCTACCACCACCCTTTCTTTTTCCTAAATGTTGCACCAAACGCTAATCAACATCTTTTATATTGGGCACAGCAAAGGAGTGGTACTCCTTCCCTGCGTTTGTATTTCCGAGTGCTATAAGCATTCGGAAATACAATACTCGGAAGTTGAAAACGGGCGGGTTACAAACCCGCCCGTTTTCAAAGCAAGGATGAATAGGCACCTTCTGCAAACCGGAACTTAGTACACAACGAGTCTTAGTGGCGCACGCTCTGACTGAGACAATGACCTAAGGTGACGCAAAGAGTGCGCTGAATCCGAAAGCCTATATCTCTCTCGTTCGAATGCGGAGACCTGTAAGAACTACGCGTCCATATGGAGGCGAAAAATTATGGGTAGTACGCTCTAGGGGTCCCGAGCTCGGTTGGGAGACCTTGCTTTTAAGTTTATGGACCCCAAGCTGGTTAGTGCGCATCCGTGCAGTGCACTTTCTGGCGTTTGGGAGAAATCCCATGGGATGGCAGAAGTAGTTTCTGCATCCCGAGGAAGGGTTGCTTCGGCGAGCAACCCAGTTGAGGTTATAGACCAATGCTACAACGATGGCCATGGCCGAGACACTATGGGAAGAAGGACACGACGAGTGGTTTTAGTGGGTCGGCGGGAGAGTCCCACATAAACTTTGTTTGCTCTTCCAGGCGACATAGGTATGCGTAACGCATGTTCCACTCGTTATGAATAAAAAGGTATTCTGAAGGCAGAGTTTCCCATTGTTCATAAAACAATGGCTGTATTATTCTTCTAAAGCACGTAAGCTAAAAGCTAAAAACCTTTTGGTAACCCGTCCCACAACTGACCATAGTTAAAGTTGCCTAACCACCGTTATTTCAAAACAACCGTTTCGTTTATGATTTTTTATGTTTTCCATTTTTTCAATGCTATTTTCATACTTATGATAAATTTTAAATAGAAAAATATTGGCAAAAAACAACTCTGCCACAACAGAATTCACAGATGGGCTCGAACCCACGACCTTTGGAAATCCGGCCCAATGCTCTAACCACTGGGCTACCGAGACTTGCGGACCACCGTCGAAATTCTCCAATATATGACAACGCTGGCCTACTACAGCGTATTAAAAATATAAAAGTTGGAGAATTTTGAAGGTGGTCCGTCCGTCGTTTTGCGAGCCTGCCTCTTTTGGGATATAGTTCAGAATAAAGATAAAACATCCCCCTTAGATAATCACAAATTATTGAGCAATGAAGGTAGAAAAACAGCTCGTAACATCTTTATAGATTAGGCTTGAATCACACGAAAGATTTGATAATTTTATACGTACAACATCTTATGTTTTGGCGCACACTGTTCATTGAAATAAAACAACTTTTAAGGATATCAAACGCGCTATATTTCACGAACTAAGTGTAATTGTCCGTATTTGTCACGGGATATCCCGTGACCACGGCAGCTGAAAAGGTACCGAAACGTCGGGAAAATCAAAAAAACCCCTAAAAAATAAGGACTATTACAACTTAGTTCGTGAAATTAGTCAGTTAAAAGATGTCCTGAATGGCTGGTAGGAAAAACAAAATTTGACGATTAGAAAGCACTTATCTATAAGTCTATTTGAATAAAAATCTTTGACTTTGACATATATCGCGTTTGATATCCGTAAATATATTCATTTTCATTTATAAAGTTACTAGCGCCCGCCTGCGGTTTCACTCGCATGATTCCCGTTACCGTGGGAATATCGGGATAAAAAAGAGTTTATCTTTTTATCCAGGCTATTTACTACCTCTGAGCCCAGTCTCATCTAAATCCATTCAGTAGTTTTAGCGTGAAAAAGTAACAAACAAAAAAAAACTGACATACTTTCTCATTTATAATATTACAAGCAGATCCTCGCGGTTTTACCCGCGTGGTGCTCGTTCCCGTGGGAATACCGTGATAAAGTATAGCCTATATCACTCGGGAGAAATGTAGCTTTCTAATGGTCTTAGAATTTTCTAAATCGGTCCAATAGTTCCTGAGATTAGCGCGTTCAAACAAACAAACTCTTCAGCTTTATAATATTAGTATAGATTAGTAGTGTGTAATGTTTTTTTTTATTTGGATACATACATGAGACAGTTACAATTTTATAGCAAAACTTAAACCAAAAAGTGTACAGTTTCACTGTCTGAAGTGGATGTCTCACGGCTACAGCCAAAAAGGAAGTCAATTCAGCATTTTGCCGGACCCAAAGAGCCTGGCGCTGATTTTCAATTGACCCCTGGACATTCTTTTTGACCAAAGGATGCCAAATATGCCGATGCCAACCATCATTAGTTAATTTAGCAATGCTCATATGATAAGTCCCGCATACTAGATAAAAAAGATTATTAAAGAACTGATTTTCACGAAGCTAATAGGTGTCGTGTGAGGCGGGTCGTTATGTTCCCTAAAATATGGTTTAGCGAAGCGATGGCTGGTTCATGCGTCATGCTCGTGAACGAGTGCCGCCAGCGGAAATGGGTCTACTTCAGTCTGCTTATCTTAATGTTGTGCTTAAAGGTTAATTTTTTTTTCTAAAATAAATTGATACTGACCTGTATGTTCCTCACAACTTGCAGTGCAGTAATCTTGTAATGCGAGAAATGTTGTAATGTATGATAGATAAGTCTTTCTTTGCCAGTTGAAAATTGTTTACGGTTACAATAACCATAAAATAATATATATAACCATATTTTTTTTGTGATGGAAATTGACCTTACTGATATGTTAAGGTCACTTTTCAATTTGACGACTCTGTATGAAATAAAACAGGGAGAAAAAAACAGCCCTTGACGAGTTTCTTGCCGGTTCTTCTCGTTACAAGGTCTCCCGCCGTAGGGTTTGTGAACCGATGGCATAGCTTCTTTGACGTTCATAAGTGCTTGTAACAGCCTAGACTGAATAAATGATATTGACTTTGACTTGACTATTAAAATTAATTACCAGAAATATATACACAAACATATTCTACACAAATATTAATAAATACAAATCTAGACTTACATAAACATCAAATCGACAAATAGTCATACCCTGTTGCGCTTACGCACAGGAAGATAGGAACAATGCACCGCACCGCATGAATGAGGGTTTATATTGCAATGTATTCTATACCTATTTTTGACCAAAATGTACCAGAATGGAGCAATAAATAATAAGACTTTACTTATGAAATTGCCGAGTTTTTTCTTACACTTCTAAAGAAACTCACTATTTCTGTGATTAAATGTTACATCAATTGCTTGATTTTATATTAAATTAAGATCAAAACAATCCAGAATCATTAATTTTATAATTTTTGTTTTTCGTTTCATAAACGATAAATGATACCCCAAAAGGTAGTCCTTTTTTGTTAGCGAAATTGACCACGTTAATTAACATAATTTAAAAAAAAACATATATTTTTTAATTAGAATATAGCATTAGATTGCTTAGTCTTCAAACAATGCATGTACATAAAAAAAATTGTGGCATTAGAACTTGCGGTAATAACTACCTATAACAAAAAATTGCGGGTTTCACTCCGGGAGTGCCGGCGGAAGTGAAAACCGCTTAAACGAAACAGCAGGAGCAGGCATACATTTTCGACGCGCGGTAGAAAGAGAGGGGGATATTACTACCTCTCCTACGCCGCGCCGGCGGCGGCGGTCTACTCTCCCTCCGTCTTAAGAATTTTCGATCAGGTCACGTGTCCTGACGCGACTTTAACATTTTTACCCATCCCAAAAATGTAGAACTCTGATGTGCACAACGCCGCTATAGAAGTTTTCACTTCAGTATTGTTAGTTTGCGTCTTTTTATTTTATTTTATTTTTATTTTGTCGGTCGTGTGTTCTCGGCCTTAAGTTGAGCTATTATTCCACCTTCGCCGTAAGCTATGAAAAGCTATAAAATAAATATAACGACGCTACGCGCTCGTATGAGGGAAATAAGATTATTTTCCTATAAATCTTTTAGGATTATTATTTGTTCAGGAAATTAAGTTTGGAGATATGTCTGTTGGTGTTACTTTTTATATGCAGTAGTCGTTATCACCCACTAATCACCATTGGGTCCACGTGGTGGGTCATGGCCCATTTTTCTTATTGGTCCTTAAGGAAGGCCCGTGCCCCAGCAGTGCTGCTGATGAATTGCAAATACACACCGTGTATTTTCGAAATAGTCTATTATACTTATGATAAATTTTATATTCACTTGTGGTCGAGATGATATACTTTTAAAAAGTTATCACAAAATTAAAATCTATTTGTTTGGGCAAAGTATAACTTAGCCTATGTGACATTTTAACTTGCATAGTTTTAATTTTAACATAATTTTCTTATATATATTTTTTGTAAAGCTGTTGGTTTGTTGTCTTTAATGCATGCCGTCACCTATAATTAAGGTGTCACTTTGTTCTGAATGTTATTATATATATTATGTACATATATACATATATTATGTGTGACATATATTATGTTATATATACTATGTTACATATATTATATATATTATGTTACATATATTATGTGTGAGTCTTCTATTTATTTTTGTTTGATATAATCTTGTTGGTGATACAAATAAATAAATCACAAGTTAAAATAAGCATTGAAAAACGCAAAAATTCAAAAATTCTAAAAAAATAGTCTTGATAGTTTTTGTCAACAGCATATGAAGTACTAAGTATAACTTTTAATTTTGCATTTTACAATGCTATTTTTATGTGATGTCATTGTCATGTCATCCCGTCAGGGCGACATGAGAGTAGTTGCTTTTTTCTAGTATATTTTCTTGTTAAATATGTATCAAGTACTAAGTATTTTATATTTGTTTGGGCAATGAATTATATGTGTATTGTGTAACTGTGTCTATCTGCTGTGGTCCGAACATACCACTAAAAATAATAATTAATATTAGGATGGCTCTAACCCAACACACTCTGTACATAACGCCATTATATGTACAACATCTTGAGTGTCTCGTTACTCTGTATAGACCCTTGAGGGTGTCATCAAATATTCAAAGTGTTGTCAAGTTATTTATAAGATTATCGCCGACACGTCTAATGGACTTTGCAAAATTTACATGACATACTATGGGGGTAGTTACGTGGAGAACAACCCTTAGGAAACAGGAATAAATAAATCATTAATTAATTAATAACTTTTGATTTGATGACGTTGTTTCGCGCAGAGGTGGATTCGATACTTGTACAAGACTAATGAGACTTTGCCGTGTGGTGACGGCCTAAGAATACAAGTGTCACCACTCCTTTACTTGCCTGGGATGTCGTAAGAGTCGACTAAGAGGCTTGACACATTGAACACCTGTGCGAGAGAAGGAACACTTGAAACAAACCCTCTACCAACCCGTCTGGCCAGCGTGGCAGCAGTAGGCTAATAGCCTCCTATGAACGCCACAATAGGCGTGATCTAGGAGAGGCTTATGTCAAGCAGTGGACGTCCACAGGCTGATGATGATGACAAGATTAATAATTTTGTGTGTATGAACATGTCTTGAGGTACTATGTTACGTATATTACGTTACGCCACAATCATAAATTTTTTATCTGATATGGTTTCAAAATGATCTTCTTTTGTTAAAAGGCAAAGGTTAGCTTACTATGGGGTACGAAAATACGAGAATAAATAAATAAATGATTAATTTTGAACTCGTATTATAGATACCTATTTAAATACTTAATCTATACTTAATATATATATATATCTACTCTTAACATACCATTTGATAAATAAAAAAAAAAATAAAAAAAAAATATTATATAGCTGAAGAGTTTGTTTGTTTGAACGCGCTAATCTCAGGAACTACTGGACCGATTTAGAAAATTCTTAGACCATTAGAAAGCTACATTTCTCCCGAGTGACATAGGCTATATTTTATCCCGATATTCCCACGGGAAAAGGCACGGGTAAAACCGCGAGGATCCGCTAGTAAACTATAGTTTAGTTGCGAGAGGTCCATACAATACGATTCCCGTCGGCTTCCCTTTTAAGCTAAAAAGCTAAGATATTTGTTGGAGTAATTTTACGCTTACCTTAGCCATATTTCGACCTACCGACACTGCTAGGTTCATATTATATTCTCTTCAATATCGCAGGTGGCCATTCAAATTTTCTGGCACGCGATTCGCTGATGGAACAAAAAATATTGGGTCAAAGCTTAAGAGCTCTTGAAAGATCGGAAATGCATTTTTCGTTAAAACTAGAATATTAAAATGGAGTCACCAAATATTGGCACTGAACTAGTGAGAATAGTTTAATATGCACGGTCATTTTAATTAAACACTAACCAGTACATTTTATGTTTTGGCGCGCACTGTTCACTGAAATAAAACAACTTTTACGGATTCCAGTGTCGAGTCATCCCGTGACCACGGCAGCTGAAAAGGTGCCGAAACGTCGGGAAAATAAAAAATCCCCTAAAAAACCTAAAAATACGGACAATTACAAGTTAGTTCGTGAATTATAGAAAGAAAGAAAAGTAAGTTTATTTGGGACAAACAAAAGACAGTACATACGAATAAAATAAAAACACCTATAAGACTAAAAACTGTTTGTCCCAAAACGGTCCCGACTCAGCTTTTGGCTAAATAGCGCGTTTGATAGCCGTAAAAGTTGTTTTATTTCACTAACCAGATTTTTTAGTTCGGCTCAGAATTTGAAATCTCTCCCATTAAACAATGGCTCGAAATATGTATTTTTTATTTATTCTTCATACTGTAAGGTTTCTTAAAAAAAAAATGTGACGTTAATTTTTTAAACGGTTTTCATTTGTCTGGCAACACCGGAAAGAGGAAAGGTGGCGGACATATTGGCTGGCGGGGGCTCGTTCTCACAAATTATATTTGACTAGCGGATCCTCGTGGTTTTACCCGCGTGGTGCCCGTTCCCGTGGGAATATCGGGATAAAATATAGCCTATGTCACTCGAAAGAAATGTAGCTTTCTAATGGTCTAAGAATTTTCTAAATCATTCCAGTAGTTCCTGAGATTAGCGCGTTCAAACAAACAAACTCTTCAGTTTTATAATATTAGTATAGATTTGACGACCAGTTTGGCGCAGGGGTACTAACCCCGCCTTCTGCGCTAGAGGTCCCTGGTTCGATCCCCGGACAAGACAAATTACACAAGAAAAATGTGATAAATAAATAAATAAATATTCGTGTGCATGAGCATGTCTATTTGTCTTGGTCTGGGTGTTTAAAGTATATGAAGTATGTATTTACAAAAAAAAGTATTTATGTATGTTAATCCGTTATCTAGTATCCATAACACAAGTTCGTCATGAAACTTAACGTGGGCTAGATAATTGGTGTGATTGTATGCAAATATTTGTAATGTACAAGTGCTGTTGTGTGGTGACGGCCTAAGAATACAAGTGTCACGACTCCCTTACATGCCTGGGATGTCGTCAGAGTCGACTAAGAGGCTCGACGCATTGAACACCTGTGCGAGAGAAGGAAAACTTGAAACAAACCTACCTCTACCAACCCGTCTGGCCAGCGTGGTAGCAGTAGGCTAATAACCTCCTATGAACGCCACAATAGGCGTGAGCTAGGAGAGGCTTATGTCCAGCAGTGGACGTCCACAGGCTGATGATGGAATGTACAAGTACTCGTTCTGTTGGCGGTAGTCAAAGGAGACAGTCGTGTTCACTTTGTGTGCTTATTTAGTAAGAAATCATTATATTTCTGGAAGTGATTACAAGTGTACAAAACCATCAATAGTGTTATCATTTTACTACGGTACCCTTTACAATACAAATCAGACTTATCACGCGATCGATTATTAGTATGAGAAGTCGAAAAAAAATTTGTCATATTTCGACCTATGTTTCTCGGACCAAGTTTTTCACTTACAGAAACTGAGTCAAACTTAATAATTTGGTTGTGGTTTAAAAAAATACCATTTATACGACTGCCTTTTCTTCTAATGTTATAAATGTGAGTATGTCAGTTTGTTTGTTTATTTGTTTATTACTGACGCAAAAACTACAAAAAAAAATAAAAAAATACGATGTACAACACCCAGACAAAGTTTGGACACAAATGATAAATTTCATAAATATTGTCCCGCATGGCGATTGAACCTGCGACCCCTAGCGCAGTGCGCACTGCGTCATTAGGCCCACCAAAATTTTTTAAAGTTTCGTTTGGATGCGTCTCATAAAGCTCATCATCATGGTTGGTGTAGGTGGTAGGTGGTAGTGTTGTAGTCCACCTGGCTAGCTGTAGCTACCATCATCTAAGTCTGTTGCCATAACAACAATGTTTTCAGCATTGTTGTGCTCCGGCAGTTGGAGATAAGATAGCCAGTTCCTCAGTGATTGAGGATTCCGGTAGGCTCGCTTCTATCTTCAGCCTTTTCAATACTAAACATCAGGTATGATGGAGGTCCAGAGTCCCCAGTACTTTTTGTGTTATGAGCATTTTTATATATTTCATTTTATTGTTAACTTGGATGATGTAATTTTTACGATAATTTTGTTTATAATGTACATGAAACCTTATCTATTCTAGAAAAACCCTGCTGTAGTTTGTAAAACAACCTATTACAGACACAAAAAGTAAAAAAAAACTGCGTTAAAAACTGACTTCAAAAACTAAAAAGCAAAAAATAAGCCTTTTGGAGTCGGTGCCAGCCAAGGCAAGAAAAATAAAAGAATAGGAGATCAATATAGAATATCTTGGCTGGTAAGTAAAAATTACATCGTCCAAGTTAACAATGAAATGAAATATATAAAAATGCTCATAACACAAAAAGTACTGGGTCAAACTAAACCAAATTTTTATGGGACCAATTGGCAACTATTCTGAATAGATAAAATTGAGAACCTCCTCTTTTTTGAAGTCGGTTAAAAAAGTATTTTTTAATTAACAACGGGGGGACTCTTGACCTCCATCATACCTGATGTTAAGTATTGAAAATGCTGAAGATGGAAGCTAGCCTCTCTCGGAATCCTCAATCACTGAGGAACTGGCTAACTTATCTCCAACTGCCGGAACACAACAATGTTGAAAACATTGTTGTTATGGCAACAGACTTAGATGATGGTAACTACAGCTAGCCAGGTGGACTTACAACAAGTCCTACCACCAACCATGATGATGAGCTTTATGAGACGCATCAAGAATGAAACTTAAAAAAAAAAAATGGTGAGCCTAATGGCGCAGTGCGCACTGACCGCACTTTGGCACCGACTCCAATAGGCTTATTTTTTGCTTTTTAGTTTTTGAAGTCGGTTTTTTTAACGCAGTTTTTTTCTAGTTTCATTCTGGCCAAGACGCACTGCGGGCTACCACACTTTCTTGGTTGATACTCCTAAATGTCGCACCAAGCGCTACTCAACAACTTTTATATTGCCCACAGCAAAGGAGTGGAACTCCCTCTCTGCGTCTTTGTTTCCGAGTACTTATATCCCGTCCATCTTCAAAGCAAGGGTGAATAGGCACCTCCTGGGCTAGCTCTTCCATCGTGGATCCTGTCTCAGCACCTGGGCTAGATTGGGATCAAAAGCAAATACAAAATCTGGCCTTAAATTTAGTACTCACCAAGTTTATTATTGTTGTGCTGATGCTGATGATGATGCTGTTGAGGCTGAGGCTGCTGAGGAAGCTGTGGCATCAGAGCAGGATGAGGCAGCTGAAGAAGCTTCGGCTCCAGCTTCGTCGCAGCAGCAACTGGTATTGGCCCAGCGTTAGTCATCGTCGTCATTGTTGCAGCGGGCATCATCAAAGTGGACATCGTTAGCATTTTGGTGGCACAACACTGTTTTAATTCACTGCTCCATGCTTTTTTTTTGTTCAAAAAATTTTTTTTGATTAAAAAAAAAAGTTTTTTTTTTATTTTTGTTTTTTGGTTGTTTTGTATAAGTCTACTAATTGGTGTTAGTGTTTCATAATCACATTCTATTTTTGTAAGCCCCCCTTTGTGTACGTTTTACGGCATACATCTAAACTATGGACGCACCTGTAAAAAAATGTTATATTTTTTGCTTTTAAGTCAACATTGGGGTCTATTCTGCTAAGTTTTAGGCTTAATCGTATCTCAATCGATTTTCAATTGTTGTGAGATATTGAAATACATTTTGTGACAAAAATTAGCAGAATTAGCCCCCGGGACATCAGGTTTTAATCTTGCTCTACGAAAACCGGCTTTATTGCGAGTGACATAAGGGCGCTCACAAGGTTAAACTGTAGAGCCAAACGTGTTGTTGACTGTACTTGATTTGATGAATTGTGGCCTTTTTATTAAATATATTTTTAGATTTTAAAGCTTTTTGAGTAAACTTATGAGCGTTTATACCCGATTGCAAAGGGAGGGTTATGTTTTCGCGCGTATCTTGTATGTTTGTATGTTTTTAAGTAATATTCTTTATTACCTCTCTCAAACGCCTGAACGGAATTTTATAATTAAGATGTCGTTAGATTTGTCTTGACAGCCCAAGTGTTCTTAGGTAAGTGATGATAACAAAAAAAACAATATAGCGACTGTGAGGTGCAATTGTTTGAAGAAAAAAAAAAATTGTAAACTTCAATATGGATATCAAATTAAAGGGCTGATCTTAAGGATTACAAAAAGTATATCATGACCAATTAATAATTAAAATAGTATAAATAAAAAAATATGTTAATTAAAAAAAACTAAAAAATTCCGTCTGCATCTAAAGAAAGCCAACTAAAAAGATGGAAATAAGATCAAAATATAAAAATATATAAATACATCTTGTTCAACATGCAGTCGGAGGCATAGATTTTAATAATAAGTCGAATCATTCATCTCTGACATCGTCGTCGCATGACATCTTACAACCCATTATTATATACATAATAAATTACCGAAATATTGATTAAAATATAATAGAATAGAATAGAAAGCGTTTATATAAGCGTAATATATATATATATATATATATATATATATAAAGAGTTAAAACATAATATGTCAGAATACCCGCGTGGCTGTGACACATTTAGTGTCATGGCAACACAAAGCTGAGGCAGGACCTAATTGACCATTTGCTTTTTTTTTCATTTTTGTGTTTTTGTTATGTTTCTAATAATTGTGTTGTGACTGTGGTCAACAAAATGTTTCTCTCTCTCTCTCTCTATTTGGTACAGGTAAAACATACACAAACACAATTTTTATAAAAAAAAAAGAATATTAACCTGTGTACCAAATAGGCCTCTGCCCAGTATAAGCCATGATAACATTACCGTCACCACGGCACTGGTTTTCTGATTCTTAAGAATATAAAGATACATAAGCTTGTAATATAATTGTAAAACTATAGTGGTTTTGTTTTATAAAAAAAAGTAAGATGGAATTGTTAACACCAAGACACGAAATAATTCAGATATTTTTAAAACACCGTACTAACTACATTTAACATTAAATCCCTGCTTTAGCTATCCATCATCAGCCTGTGGACGTCCACTGCTGGACATAGGCCTCTCCTAGCTCACGCCTATTGTGGCGTTCATAGGAGGCTATTAGCCAACTGCTACCACGCTGGCCAGACGGGTTGGTAGAGGGTTTGTTTTAAGTTTTCCTTCTCTCGCACTGTTCAATGCGTCGAGCCTCTTAATCGACTCTTACGAATTCCCAGGCATGTAAGGGAGTGGTGACACTTGTATTCTTAGGCCGTCACCACACGGCACATAAAAATTATTAATATTTATCACATAAAAATAGCATTGTAATATGCAAAATTAAAAGTTATAATTAGATGGCTGTTTCATCTTAATCGATAGTCAAACATCTGTAAAGATGTTTCTTTCGAATGCGAGGATATTTCTCTCATTGATGAAACGACGGTGGCCAACACCGTAGAAAGGTGAATATACTGGAAAAATCGACGTGTCCTCATAGGTCTCTGTAGCATAATTGGTTAGTGCATTGGCCCGGATTCCCAAGGATGCGGGTTCGAATCCCGTCAGGGCGACATGAGACAAGTTGCTTTTTTCTAGTATATTTTCTTGTTTAATATTTATCATATAATAACCAGTAAAAAGTTAAAAAAGTTGACAAAGAAAAACTAAAAACAAATGGCATTAAACCTTTCTGATACAAACTTTGTTAAAAACTTGTACTCCCGCCGACTTATAAGCCGATGCTACTTATTTCTAGTACATTTTTAGGGTTCCGTACCACAAAAGGAAAAAACGGAACCCTTATAGGATCACTTCGTTGTCCGTCCGTCCGTCTGTCAAGACCGTTTTTCTCAGGAACGCGTGGAGGTATCAAACTGAAATTTATATCTAATAATCAGGTCTACTGTCCCTTGGAGCTGTAAAAAAAATCAAACGTCTAAGCTAAAGCAATCAAAAGATACAGCCGTTTATGCCGCAAATTTCCGCAAATTTTCGAAACTCGCACGGGAATCAAAACCTACAGGGTACTTCCCGTGAACTTAGAATCTTGAAATTTGGTACGAAGTAACGTCTTATAGTACCGATAAAGGAAAAATTGCGGAAACCGTAAATTTTTCGTTACATCATATAATAAAAAATATTTTTGATAATTTTAAACGGAACCCCGTTTCGCGAGTCCGACTCGCACTTGGCCGGTTTTTTTTATTCAGAACCGCTGAATGCACATAATTTCTTAATTCTGTTTGACAGTTGATGTGACTTCTGGGGGCCTACCATCAACTGTATTGCGATTCATTTCAGGTAGTACAAGAGTGAGGCTATACGCGCCGTATGACAGCATCCCGCGCTCTCAACCTAAAAATAACCTAAAATGAATCGCATTACAGCTGATGGTCCCCTCTTATAACAACCGCAGCGTCAATGTGTCGCAGAAAACAGCATTAACTAGTTTAGAAACAAACCTACCAACACAGCGCTAAGTACTATCAAAATGACATCGGCCACTAATAAAAAAAAGGTTTTAATCTGTAAAAAAACCCGCTTGTAATAAAACTGTGTCCGGAATACATAAGGGCTGTAGATCAGGGGACTTGGCACCAGTTCTGTATGTTTGCTTTAATGTCTATTCTTGTAAGGTTAGCAAAAAAAAAGTAAGCAGGAAAACGAAAAAAAAATTTTTTGTTAGAACTTGAAAAGAAAAAAAACCGGCCAAGTGCGAGTCGGACTCGCGCACCGAGGGTTCCGTAAAATATTTTTTATTATATGATGTAACTAAAAATTTACGGTTCTCGCAATTTTTCCTTTATCTGTACTATAAGACGTTACTTCGTACCAAATTTCAAGATTCTAAGTTCACGGGAAGTACCCTGTAGGTTTTGATTCCCGTGCGAGTTTCGAAAATTTGCGGAAATTTGCGGCATAAACGGCTGTATCTTTTGATTGCTTTGGCTTAGAAGTTTGTTCTTTTTTACAGCTCCAAGGGACAGTAAACCTGAGTATTGTAAACGCGTGTTCCTGAGAAAAACGGTCTTGACAGACTATAAAGGGTTCCGTTTTTTCATTTGGAAAAAAGAACTTTGCTCTTAATCCTTGTCTAGCTCGGAGACTAAAGACAGGATCTACGATGGAGCGAGCTAATCCAGAAGGTGCCTATTCACCCTTGCTTCGAAAACGGGCGAATGAGTTCTAAGTACTCGGAAATACTGACGCAGGGAGGGAGTTCCACTCATTTGCTGTTCGCAATATAAAATGTGTTGAGTAGCGCTTGGTGCGACATTCAGAAATATCAGCCAAGAAAGGGTTAGCTCGCAGTGCGTTTGGATGTCCGATGGAAGAAGGGGGATGGCGGTATGAGCTCATGCAGCTCATGAGCACACTCTCCAATGTATAGTCTGTAAAAGACAGGCAGACAGGCAACTTTGCGGCGGTGAGCTAAAGTGTCAAGTATGCTCTTCACCAATTTTGTGTTGCCAAGTAGTCTCTCAACTCTTCTTTGGATCATGTCCAGTCCAGCAAGCTATAATATGCCATGCAAGATCGGACTTGAGCTTTATAGAGAGTTGAAAGCTGTCCTGGTGTGAAATATCGCTTCTAACTATTTAAGACGTCCAGCTTTTTAGCTGCAGTTTGAGTCTTGGACTTGATGGTGGTACCGAACATTATAAACAAAAGTATCGTGAAAATTACATCATCCCAGTTAACAAAAATGCTCATGAAATAAAAACTACTGGGTCAAACTGAACCAAATTTTTATGGAACCAAATGGCAACTATTCCGCATGGAACGAAAAATAATCATGTAAATCGGATCAGGGATCTCGACGTAATCGGTAAAAAACATACCAACCGGATTGAGAACCTCCTCCTTTTTGGAAGTCGGTTAAAAAGAGAAAAAATAGAAAAGTGATAACGTTTAAGTCATTTCAACAGGTTAAGCCGTCTTCGAGTAATTGAGGAATCGTACATATAAGTATCAATAAGAAATACAACAGGCATAAGAACATATTATTTTGATAGGCAATATTATTTTTTGTATTCTTTATAGTCAAAAAATCAAAGGGTCCTAAAAAACGCTAACGCAATATTGCTAAGTGATTTCCCTAACAATTCAATTAATTGTTATTTTCTATGAATTTTGGAACTGTGTCAGTGTCAAAAAACCATAACCAAATTCTGCTACACGAATTTGGTTAAATTTTTTCAAGGCAAGAAAACTTACTAAATGCAAATTCTATAGGAAATAAAGAAATAAATAAATTGTCAGGGAATCCCTTAGCAATATTGATTTTGCGCCCTTTTTCGACCCATATATAAAAAATATGCAATGAATAGATAACCGCCTACCTAAAATAACTGGTAGAAATATAATAACTTGTAAAAATATACACTGAAAAACTAACAACAAGAACAAAATAGCAAAGCCTTTCTATCAGAAACTTTATTAAAAACTTGTTAATTAATCAAAAGAAAATCCCAGCGATTAAAGTTTGAGTAAGTAGTTTAAAGCTTATTTTGTTTTTTAGTTAAAATTTTGCTTTAGTTTTTTAATCCTCGGATAAAGTTATTCAGACAGTTTAGTTCATAACAAGCTAAAAAATAAATGACAATCACAAACTATGAAAAGTGATTTAAATTGCAATTAATTTTTTAAGAGTAGTATTTAGCCGATCGACTAAAAATCTTTTTTAACAACAAAAATACTAGGTTAGCGGCTAGTTGCCTATCTAACCTAACCTAATCTATTTTTTCCGCATCCCAATTTTTTGTCGTTCAATTTAGTTAGTAATATTTAGTCGACTGGCTTATTATCCATTATCATTTAGCCTGCATTAAACAATATCAGAGGAGTATTTTTTATCTGAATATCGAAAAAGTTAAAAGTAAAACACTTAAAAAACCATTTGAAGATAAAACCTTTGTAGTTGATTCGCCTATATACCAGCTTTTGATGTTACAGCAAAAAGTATTTTCTCTTTTTTTGGTAAAAAAAAAGTCTGTTTGATTTCTTTGTTGACCGTACGTTGTGGACATGTCATGTCAGCCAAAAAGGGTCCGAAACCGCATTAATTTAGCGAAACACCCCGCTGGGTACAGTCGCAAGCATATCAGAGGTGGATTTTTCATCATAAATTAAGGGTTAAGGATTTATTAAGCAGACATTTTTTAAACTATGACGAGTTTCACCCGAGTTCTTTTCGTAATAACACGTGTTGTGAGGCTCCATTTTTAACTCAATCTACCGTACAATTTCTATATATTACAAAATAGTAATATTATTTTTGTTTATATAACTTTTTGATTTTCATGAACTGTTTCATATACTGCTTTTTGTGAACCTAACATGCCGTGGCAGTTTGTAACTAAGGCCACACTACGTGTCTTTTGTACTCGATCATGTTTTTCACTTATGTATAAGTGTGAGACTTGTAAACTATCCTTTTCTTAAAAAAAATAATATATATATATTTACCTGACCTTGGCAAAATTCGCGAATTTTATCGCAAGCACGCCATTAATTAAGAAAGAAGTAGTACACCATGACAATAATGACCGGTTGACACGATGCGTTGATGCACTTACACCCATAGTCGTTCCTCCAAAACTTACTCGTCCTCGACTTAACGAAACCTCATTGAAAACCTCTTCGAAATACTCCTCGAAATCGGTATTCTAAGTCATAACTCCGTACCTGGGACGTGGAGAAGCCAAAGAGTACGTAGCCACTCCGTGTGAGGCCTAGCGCACACTACCATTTTTACCCACGACAAGGTTGAGTGGAGTGTAAAAAGTTTTGGAGGAACGACTTAGAATATGGGGGTTAGTTATACTAACTAATATTATAAATGCTTAAGTGTGTTTGTTTGTCCTTCCATCACGCCCTAAATAAGCATTTGTCTTGATTTTTGGCATAGAGTTAGTTGAAAGTTACTTTTTATGACGACCTGCTAGTTGATTATCTAACTCCGTTGCGAATAGATTTTGATTGAAATTGATTGAAAGTGCAGTTACATTGCTGTTTTAGTAAGATAGTTGTCACATTGATTAGGTCCCGGGTTCGATCCCCGGACAAGACAAATATTTGTGTGCATGAACATGTCTATTTGTCTTGGTCTGGGTGTTTAATATGTATATTATGTATGTATTTACAAAAAAAAGTATATAAGTATGTATATCCGTTATCTAGTATCTATAACACAAGTTCTTTATGATACTTAACGTGGGCTAGATAATTGGTGTGATTGTATGGAAATATTTATTTATTTATTTATTATAACTAAAGCAGCAATGTGACTGCACTTTCAATCAAACGTTGATAGAAACAAGTTACACAATCGGGGGGCTGTTTGGCGCAGGGCCACTAACCCCGCCTTCTGCGCCAGAGGTCCCGGGTTCGATCCCCGGACAAGACAAATATTTGTGTGTTGTCTTGGTCTGGGTGTTTAATATGTACATTATGTATGTATTTACAAAAAAAGAAGTATATAAGTATGTTTATCCATTATCTAGTATCCATAACACAAGTTCTTCATTAAACTTAACGTGGGCTAGATAATTGGTGTGATTGTATGCAATTATTTATTTATTTATCCCGATATTTCCCCGGGAACAGCAAACATGCGCGGGCGGAGTTTTTGAATATAGATGACTTTCATAGATTCCTTTCCTCTTGAACTGAACCAATTATGAAAAATTTGGCGCAGAGAGAAATGAGACTGGATTGATATTTTTTTTATTTTCTGTGTGGTGATGGCCTAAGAATACAAGTGTCACCACTCCCATACATGCCTTGGATGTCGTAAGAGTCGACTAAGAGGCTCGACGCATTGAACACCTGTGCGAGAGAAGGAAAACTTGAAACAAACCCTCTACCAACCCGTCTGGCCAGCGTGGTAGCAGCTAATAGCCTCCTATGAACGCCACAATAGGCGTGAGCTAGGAGAGGCCATATCCAGCAGTGGACGTCCACAGGCTGTGTGAGGTAAGCTAAATTGGTAGTGTGTGGTATAAGTTTTACATTGTAGAGGTGTAAAAGGTTTTTCTAGTTAGCTATAATGCGACACTTAATCTTAAAAGCAACACTTAACGAAGAAATAATATTACTGCTAACGAACGGGCTGAAATTGTTTTTAGTGGTTTTGTAACAATACAAGGCTTTCCAATCAAAGTAAATGGGCCCCTACCGCGCATGTCTCGTCGGCATCAAAATCGACTTCATTTGGCAGATGGATGTGACATATTGCTCTTAGCCTTTGGTAAGTTTTCATTTGTGTCAAAAAGAAGCAGCAATGTGTCACATCCATCTGACAAATGAAGCCGATTTTGATGCCGACGCTACTTGCGCGGTACGGTTCTGGCTATATACTGTCAAGATATAATAGAAGTTGTTCGCGCCTCTAACGCCTTACCAAAACTCAGCGGCAATTGCCGTAGAATGAGTGCATGTGCTAATGTCCATGTACAGGAATTCGGTGGTTGTAATTTTTATTTTATGTTGTTTTTTTTTCTCTCTTCTCACAATTCATTGTCTGTAACGATAAGCTCCTAAGATATATTTAAAAATTATCAAGTAAAGTTATATTTAACGCAAAACATCGCTTTTATTGAAGAAATTCGACTCCAGTTTCTTGCCCAAACAGAAGTTGTAATCATCGCAATGGTCGGTCATGATATGAGTAATCAAAAATTATCATGACTATTTGTTTACGATTTTTTTATTTTTTCATTTTTCAATGCTATTTCTATACTTGATATTTGTCTTATTCTGGGTGTTTACATTTATTGAACTACGACTTCATTTGACAGATGGATGTGACATCCATCTGTCAAATGAAGTCGATGTCGGTGCCGACGAGACTTGCGGGGTAGGGGCCCTGGTTATGAACATAGGGTACTTTTTATCCCGATATTCCTACGGGAACGGGAACCACACTGGTGGAACCGCGGGCGGAAGCAATTTTTTGTTATAATTAAATAGCAGAATAATGAATTGTGGTGTAGTGGTAACACTATCGGTATCAGACCCAGAGGTCCCGGGTTCGATTCCCAGTGTTGTATTGGGCTTAGTTTGTGGTAGGACTTGTTGTAAGTCCGCTTGGCTAGCTACCGCCATCTCATATGCCATAACAACAATGATTTCAGCATTGTTGTGTTTTGGCAGTAGAGGTTAGATAGCCAGTTCCTCAGTGGTTGATGAATCTGAGAGAGATTCTTGTGAGAAAACGAATTTAGAAAATGTCGAAACCAAATACGACATTAGCGTGGTTTGAGCAAGGTGATAAGTGGTCATAATGACCAAGGGTCCAAGTATGGTAAAGGCTAAGAGTGTTCCTTTTTAACCGACTTCAAAAAGGAGGAGGTTATCAATTCGCGTGTATTATTTTTTTTACCTCAATACTCGATAATTTAGAAATAGAAATAGAAAAATATTTATTTTGACATCACACAAAGGTACACATTAACACAAACATATTACATAGAAGTATGAAAACAAATTAAACAAAAAAGAGGGAAAACAAACAAAATAACAATAAAAAAGAAACGCGTACAGTCGTGTGATGACAAAACTGTGCTCAGCTCAGTATTAGCAGCAAGCATCAGATAGTTTGCTGCACTGGTATTCTGCTGAGCACAGAAGTGACATCAGAAACGAACAGAGCGAACAAAGAAAATAAGAAATAAAAATAAAAACGTAAAACATTAAAACACGTAAAATTTAATGTGTGTAAGGGCCCCAATACATGCCATGTCATCCGCTCCTCGTGTTGTGCTGTGTGACATGACACGTCATTTATTGACATGTCAATGTCAATTATCATGATTATTATGTTTCGCCATGTTTGTTAAAGAGAATAAATAAAATTATTAAGAAACGTGGTCATGACGTGGCAGTCGTGGCATGAGGTGGCATGGCATGGCAAGCCAAACATATTATTGTGGACACCAATTTACATAAAACTAGAGGCCGGGCGCGGTTTCACCCGCGTGGTTCCCGTTCCCGTGGGAATTTTGGGATCAAAGCTATCCTATCTCTTAAGTTGGACCAGACTGCTCACGGTGTGCCAATTTAATTTAAAATCGGTTAAGTAGTTTAGGAGTCCATCGGGGACAAACATCGTGACAGGAGATTTATATATATTAAGATTATCCTATAACTTGTAATACAGTGAGGTGTCACAAGTTCGACACGTTCTTACTACAATACAAGATAGTGAAACATGTAGTGGACAAACATATTTAACTACAATATCTTTGGTAGTGAAGCATATAAGCATTTATGAACCGATTTGAATAATTATTTGTTTGTTTGAAAGAGTGTACTTTCAAATTGGTTCCATTAACGTCAAGAGAGGATCTGATGATGGGAAATCGAAGGAACTCTTCAAATATTATAGGCACATCTAGGTATATCGATTTCGATGTTTTCTTAAGTAACGTGCATTTGCTTCCGTTAAGGACCATGTAAGAAAAATAAAAGAGTGGAACCACAATGTAGAATGACACAAAATAGCCAGGTCTACTAATTATTATCCAAAAAACACAGCTCCAAATGAGAGTACTAATCAAACGAAAACATATTACGTTCAAATACAGACAAAAAATACAGAAATACAGGGAGCACCAATATTTACATAGGTGTATCCGGACCGCGGTAGATGAAACACAAATACTGGTAGGGTTGCTACTCATGACAAATTTAAAATTTAATATATTGATTTTATTTTTATATATTTTTATAATATAACTGGGCAGACATTTGGCTATCGTGCTTAATAAACTGGATGTGGTCTGGTGTAACATGCTTGCCCAGGAAATGCCTATTCACTCTCGCCTTAAAGAGACCAAGGTTGTGGGAATCGGGGACCACATGAGCAGAGGCAGCGCATTCCATTCTTTAGCGGTTCGCATTACAAATGTCAGCAAAGCGCTCGGAACGTATCGTTGGAATGTCAACGACGTACCGGTGATAAGCTAACCTGCGTCTGGTACCCCGATGGTGGAAAGGGGCTGTAGGAACAAGGTCGTGCAGTTCTCTCGCACACTCTCGAAAGTGTATCCTTTATCTATAAAGACTGATAAACATGCAACTTTGCGACGGTGACTGAGGCTCTGAAGTTCCGCCGTGGCCAATGCCGAGTTTCCGATGAGTTTCCTGGCATGGTTTTCAATCGAAATCAGAAGCTCTAGATTGTAGGCTTACTCTTAGGATATGTTTGCAATTACAATGCTATTTTAGCACGTATTCTAGTTACGTCTGACTGATTTAAGAAAAGTTGGTTATTTCAAGTACATTTCCTTGTCTTCTATATTATGATTGATTACCCTTTTTTATTGATTTTTTTTTTGTGGGTTCTTCGAAAATTGACATGCTCGATAATGCTAAAGATACAATTATTGAGAAAAGACTAAGCGTACAATTAATAACAGGTACATCACATGCAATTAAAACAAAATAAGCTAAGACGTATATTAACGACGACAGCTTTGGAAGTAGGTAAGGAAGTGTCCTATGCGGTGTGGTGACGGCTTAAGAATACAAGTGGCACCACTCCCTGACATGCCTGGGATGTCGTAAGAGTCGACTAAGAGGCTCGACGCATTGAACACCTGTGCGAGAGAAGACAAACTTGAAATAAACCCTCTACCAACCCGTCTGGCCAGCGTAGTAGCAGTAGGCTAATAGCCTCCTATAAACGCCACAATAGGCGTGAGCTAGGAGAGGCCTATGTCCAGCAGTGGACGTCCACAGGCTGATGATGAAGGTAGTGTTTTGTTCAAGGAAGAAAAGAAAGCGATTTCAATGTAAAATAAGAGTCATACGATAAGAAGAAGAATCCTAATCCCAACTAATATAATAAATGCGGAAGTGTGTTTGTTTGTCCTTTCTTTACGCCCCAAATAAGCAACCAATCGACTTGACTTTTGGTACAAAGTTAGTTGAAAGGACGGAGAGTAACATAGGCTACTTTCTATACCGATATTTGGAAACCGCGGGCGGAA
This sequence comes from Chrysoteuchia culmella, assembly GCA_910589605.1. Classification (NCBI taxonomy): domain Eukaryota; kingdom Metazoa; phylum Arthropoda; class Insecta; order Lepidoptera; family Crambidae; genus Chrysoteuchia; species Chrysoteuchia culmella. Next base: position 10,972,688 of record OU342670.1, on the reverse strand, counting down.
GCTAGTGTAAAATAATGTGTGTGTGTGTGTGTGTGTGTGTGTGTGTGTGTGTGTGTGTGTGTGCGTGTGTGTGTGTGTGTGTATGTGTGCGTGCGTGTGTGTGTGTTCTATGTGTGTGTGTGTGTGTGAGTGTTCTAATGATGCTGTAGTCTATTTCTTATCAAATTTAAAAATTTGTTACATTTAGACATTTAGAGCATATTTTTCAACGTTTTAAAGTCCTTATTATTTTGTAAACATATGTTTACTTAAATGGAAAAACAAATAAATCCCAACTAATATTATAAAAGCAAAAGTATGTTTGTTTGTTTGTCCGTCCTAAGTATGCAACTAATCGACTTGATTTTTGGCATTGAGTTAGTTGAAATGACGGAGAGTAACACAATCTACAGTGTATCCCGATATTCCCATGGGAACGGGAACCACGCGAGTGAAACCGCGGGAAAACAAAACACGCATCGATCTGATTCCTAAATATTTAGCCCTTATTAGCACTACATTACCTATATCAGAACAAAATTACCATTTCAATGTACACATTTACACACACACGGGATAAGCACAAATGGGTGGCGATGGGTAATGATATGTATGAAATAAAAAAAAAAGGTTTTTAAGGAATGTTTAGACACAAATAAAAATAATAAGTTTATAATTTCGCGACTGTGATGACCCTAGCAGTGAGTAGGGTGGCAAAATATTGTATTTTTGGTGGAATAGGTGGGTTCGTATATTTTTCTTACGAACAGAATGAAAATGAAGAGTTTTATATAAATAAAAATCTTATTTCAAATCAGTAATTTCACTTACTATTATTATTTTAGGAAGACATTTTCATTCTTTCATCTATTTATTTAATATGGAGTTGGAATAATTTCTTGTGAATTGGAGCTAAGAAAATATGTATTTAGCCATAAAAATGTTTTTAGTAAAAACGTACAATATAAATATAGAAAAAATATGTTAGTACTTAACTTTTTCCATTCTCCCATACTGGATATGACTATTGGGAGTCTTCTTCTTCTCATCGTATGAGGATTAGTGGCCACCTCTGGTGTCAGAGTTCATCAAGCCGCCTATAAGGCTTCTGGCTTGGCTTAACAACTGTTACCAGAAGACAACAGCTGGGACCGACGGCTTAATGTACCCTCCGAAGCACGGAAGCGCTCCGTTGTAATGCCACTTTAAGGTCACCCATCCGAAACCTGACCGCACCGAACGTTATAGATTACGATCAGTCTGTCAAGCGCGGCTACGAGCGCTTCAAAATTTAATTATTGGGAGTGGTAAAGTATGTGCCCGTTGGTAGATTTCCATTGCAGATAAATAAAAATAAAAACTAAATAAATATTTCTATACAATCACACCAATTATCTAGCCCACGTTAAGTATCATGAAGAACTTGTGTTATGGATACTAGATAACGGATCATACTTATATACTTTATTTTTTTTAAATACATACATAATATACATATAACACCCAGACCAAGACAAATAGACATGTTCATGCACACAAATATTTGTCTTGTCCGGGGATCGAATCCGGGACCTCTGGCGCAGAGGGCGGGGTTAGTACCCCTGCGCCAAACAGGTAGGTACACAGATAGAGCCTATCAATGGATAGGGTACATACTCATCTTCATCCTCAGCCCATTATCATCCGTTGCTGGACATAGGCCTCTCCAAGTGCACGCCACCGAGCAAGATCCGCGGTTACTATCATCCAGCTCTTGTCAGCCACCTTGCGAAGATCATCGCTCCACCTAGTCTGAGGGCGTCCTACACTGGTTTGTCGATACGCGGTCTCCACTCAAGAACTCGTTCACCCCAGCGGTTGTCGGTTCTGCGGCTTATATGGCCAATGCCACTTCAGTTTGCTAATTCGGTGGGCTATGTCGGTAACTTTGGTTCTCTGTCGGATCACCTGGTTCCGGATCTGATCCCTCAGAGAAACTCCTAGCATAGCCCTTTGTATAGCTCGCTGACGGTACATTAAGTCGAAAACTAATTTAGGTGATATCAAAATGTAAATTAAAAAAAATGCTACTCTAAAAAAATCAACTGGGCCACAAGATTTTTTCCAATATTTTTCTATATTCATAAAAAATATCATAAGTATCATAAGAGTGGCATTGAAAGATGCGGGAATTCAGGAATATTTAGTTACTGGCTGTTGCATCGTAATCGATCGTTGAACATCTGAAAAGATGTTTCTTTCGAATGCAGGGATTTTCCTGGCATTGATGTGACAACGCTGGCCTACAGCGTATTAAAAATATAAAAGTATTGGGGATATTCTTTCTATTTTGATATTTTGGAATACTAATATCAAAATTTAGGAGGTTTGGATGTTTGATAATCAATCACGCAAAAATGGCTCAACAAATTTGGATTAAATTTAGCACACAAAGAGTTTATAAACAGGATTAAAATATATGATACATTTTATTCCGATTTCTCACCATCACTCGCTTTTTCACGCGGGTGAAAAAGCGAGGTGAAAAAGAAGTACATTTTTAGGGCTAGGCTCCGACACTTTATTGCGACGTTTATTTAACCGCCTCTGTGGTCTAGTGGTACAACCACCGGTGTCAGACCCAGGGGTCCCGGGTTCGATTCCCAGCGGGGGTACATACTGTATTCGGTTTGGTTGGTGGTAGGACTTGTTGTAAGTTTGCCTAGCTAGCTACCACCATCTTATCCAAGCCTGACGCCATAACAATAATGTTTTCAGCATTGTTGTGTTCCGGCAGTTCAAGATAAGATAGCCAGTTCCTCAGTGACTGAGGATTCCGGGAGAGGCTCGCTTCCATCTTTCAGCCTTATCAATACTTAATATCAGGTATGATGAAGGCTAAGAGTGCCCCGTAGTTCATAAAAAAAAAGACGTCATATCGTAAAACGATGCGTACAACTAGGTTCACATTCACTCCAATTGTGCATGCTTCACTGTTGTACTATGTCCCTCCTGTCCACGGAATTTTATATAGTCTGTCGTATTCATAAAAAATTGACGAACGAATGACTATTGTGGGAAAACAAACAGATGCGTGGAATGTAGTATTGCAGTAGATACTGTAGCTTTTTTTAAAATGAACTTAACTTAAGATAATTTGCTAGTGTTTGATGTCAGTATTTTTAATGTCAGTAATTACACTGTTCTTTTTTGTGTTTATGTGAAATTCAGTCAATTATACAAACTCAATGTGTAAATGTTTAATTAGTGATCGGTAAGTTAAGTAGTTCAACATTAATCTTCTTTCTTATATATGTGTATTAAATTACGTACTCACAGCACACCGGACAAATCCTAGCGATTTTTGATGCGCTTGTCAATAATGTAAAAGCTTTATTATGATAAATAAATTAAAAAAACTTCAAAAAGTAAAAAATAAAACTTTTGGAGTCGGTGCCAGCCAGGGCATTCTACATTGCACTTCTATTAACTATATATTTTTTTGGCCTTAGCTAGCTAGCACCGACTCCAAAAGTTTTATTTTTTACTTTTTGAAGTCGGTTTGATTTTTTTTTATAAAATGTTTTTATTTCAGATTTTTTAGTTACATCATGTGCCGTTACATACACTAAAAATCAGCCCATACACAACAATGTCATCTAGGTAAACGACTACTTGCCAAAAGGTGATTGATATTTTTCAAGATTATGAAAAAACTACTAGCCAGATCTTCGTAAAAATTATATGGGACCAAATTGACAGTGTACCCGATCGAACAAAAAAAACAACTATTAAAATCGGATCACCAACACCGGAGTAATCGGTATACATACATCAGACAAAAAAAAAAAAAAAAAAAAACACGCGTTGAATTGAGTACCTCCCTCCTTTTTTGTTGAAGTCGGTAAAAAAAAATTAAAATGGATTTTTGAAATGATGTTTCTAACGCGTCCGCGCCTTTTGACATATACGATAAAACGCACTATATAATCATTGTTCCTGCCAACGAACAAATTGAAGTTGTCAAATTTTGACACACTTCACACAAAACTTCTGTCGGAAAAAAAAACAGATTATTTTATAGAGGGTCGTGGGAGTTTCACCCGAGTTCTTTTCGTAATAACACGTGTTGTGAGGCTCCATTTTTAACTCAATCTACCGTACAATTTATATATATTACAAAATATATTTACTTGACATTGGCAAAATTCGCGTATTTAACGCGAGCACGCCATTAAAAAAAGAAGAAGAAGAAGACGAAGATAGAGGGTCGTGGTACGTAATAGCATTGGTATGATTGAAACAATACTGCGCTAACAAATGACTGTAAGGAACCTGGCCCTGTAAGGTTCATACAATCTGATATTTTATTATAAACAAGTAAATATACTAGAAAAAAGCAACTTGTCTCATGTCGCCCTGACGGGACTCGAACCAGCATCCTTGGGAATCCGGCCCAATGCACTGACCAATTATGCTACAGACACCTATGAGAACACCTTGAATGTTCATACTATATCTTATATATATCTTTGGTTGCGGAACCCTTAATTCTTTCGGAATTCTTTGTTCATCAAAACAAATGAACACTTTTATATTCATGAGACGAGCAGTTACCGACTTAATGGGGAATGTACCTACATTGTAACTTCGTAAAATATTTACCGTATGTTTTGTAAAGAAGAAGTTTGTTTTTTTTGCTAATTGTCTTCTTATTTTTCGCTTTATTTGTAGAAGGAAATTGGTGCTTGCGAGTTTTTTGCTGGAGGCTAGATAAATGTAAAGCGTAGACTATCACATACATGAATCTGGTTCGGAGTGCATGTACGTAAGAGGACTCAAGATCATAAATATTATATCTAATGTTGAAATTTTTTTTTTTTTTTTTTATCACACCAATTATCTAGCCCACGTTAAGTATCATGAAGAACTTGTGTTATGGATACTAGATAATGGATAAACATACTTATATACTTTTTTTTTTGTAAATACATACATAATATACATATTAAACACCCAGACCAAGACAAATAGACATGTTCATGCACACAAATATTTGTCTTGTCCGGGGATCGAACCCGGGACCTCTGGCGCAGAAGGTGGGGTTTGGTAGAACTAATGGTAGAATTGCACTTCAGAGAAAAGATTTTATTGTTTGTTTGTTTGCATTGAATAGGCTCCGAAACTACTGGACGGATTTGGATGAAATTTGATACACAGATAGTAGATAGCTTGGTAATGAACATGGGATACTTTTTATCCCGATATTCCCACGGGAACGGAAACCACGCGGGTGAAACCGCGAGCGGCCGCTAGTGAGATAACATAACATAATTTTACATAATTTAAAAAGTGCATAGGCAGAATGAGTCATTACAATTATCAGAGGTCCCCAAACTAGGCAGTGCCTGTATCTTGGGCAACCAATTTACTGTTTACTTGGCCTTGCGACCCGAAGTTTCCACCTACTGAAAGAAACAGCATGATAAAAATTTGATTCAACTAAAGAAAATCAAAGTGAAATTTAAGTTAAATTAACAATTGAAAATATGGTTAATATAGATAATAATATACATTCATTGGTATAAATTTTATGAAAATATTGTTGCTATGGCGACAGTCTTAGATACGGTAATAACCCTATTTGTCCACAATGTAGAGAAAAAGAAGAAACCGTGAAGTGATAGCTTATCACTTCATGGCAGAATGCCCTATGTACGCATCGCTGCGCTGGGAACTCTTTGAAGCAGACAAGCTGAAAGAAGAGGATTTAAAGCAGCTTACGATAAGCCAACTCAATAGGTATTGCAAGCGCACAGGTAGGTTCGAGGTCCCGACGCCGGTGGGGTAAATGATAACCCGCCCTCCCCCCCTGTTTTCAGGGGACCTTGGGGAACTGGACGAAATGGTTCCGACTGTGGTGACTGATCGCCCGTCCCTCCTTCCAAATAAATAAATAAATAAAAATGGTAGCTAAGCAGGCGGACTAATAATAAGTGGTTAATTAGTGATTTATCTTCAATCTTCGCAAATATGACCACGTGTCGCACTTTCGCTCCAAACTTAATTGGCCCCCAATTCGTCGGCGCAGGGACTTACATACTCTTACGCTTCTCTATTCCATCCTCTTTCATCCATCTTCTCCTCACTATCTAAAAGAATACTTTCACTATCGTTCCTCTTCCACTCAATGCACCTTACGCTCTTACTCTAATCTCACTCTTGATATTCCTTCCCATACCACTGATTTCCTCTCCTATTCCTTCTCTGTGCATGCTGTTCGCCTATAGAACTCCCTTCCAGAAGGTATTAGAAAAGCTCGCTCATTGAAGTCTTTTAGCGATCAAGTCAGAATGCATTTCCTTTCTCATATGTAATAAAAAATTTTCCTTTCCCATTCCTACTATATGTTTATATATTCATTCTAAGTATGATTATTTATAATGTTCTATATTCAATTGCACCCCCCCCCCTTTTCCCCCTTTTCTGCTCTTCCTCTTATTTCTTTACCACTCAAGGTTGCCTGGAAGAAATTGCTACCTAGCAATAAGGCCGCCTTTTGTGTATTTCCTTTTACTGTCTGTTTTTTATTTTTCTTTGTGTTCTTATTATGTGCAATAAAGTGTTTTATTATTATTATTATTATTAAACCTAGTTTTTAAAGATTTCGGGAGAAACACGATCCACTTTCAGCTTTAGTACTAACTAGCTTCCGCCTGCGGTTTTACTAGCGGTGTTCCCGTTCCTGTGGAAAAATCGGGATAGAAACTTTGAGCAATCTACTTTCAGCTCCTATTCTTTTATTTTTCTTGCCTTGGCTGGCACCGACTCCAAAAGGCTTAATTATTGCTTCTCAGTTTATGAAGTCGGTTTTTTTTAAAGTAGTTTTTTATTTTTTACCTTTAAGTGTCTGTAATAGGTTGTTTTGTTAACTACAGTAGGATTTTTCTAGATTTCATGCACATTACAAACAAAGTATCGTAAAAAATTACATCGTCCATATTAACAAAAAAGCTCATAAAATAAAAACTACTGGACCAAATTGAACCAAATTTTATGGAACCAAATGGCAACTATTCCGCATCGAACAAAAAAAGAATTACATGAATCGGATCAGAAATCTCGGCGTAATCGTTGTACATACATAAAAAAAAAACATAGCAACTAATCCCGCCAGAGCGACATTAGATAAGTTTATGATTTTGTAATTTTTGCATTTTTTATGCTATTTTTATACTTTAGGTAAATTTTTAAATAGAAAAATATTGGAAAAAATTAACTCGGCCACAAGTGAATTCTCAGACGGGAATCGAACCCGCGACCTTTGGATTCCCGTCTGAGAATTCACTTGTGGCCGAGTTAATTTTTTCCAATATTTTTCTATTTAAAATTTACCATGAGATAAGTTGCTTTTGTATATTCTTCTAGTACATTTTCTTGTTTAATATTTATCACATAAATATAGGATTGTAAAATGCAAAATGTAAAAGTTATAAATACCAACTGAATTGAGATCCTCCTCCGTTTTGGAAGTTGTTTAAAAAAAAGTGTAAAAGACGATGTTTTGTTGATTGTACACAGATAGTAGTTGACTCTAACCTAATTTTTGCTAAGGCCTTGTACAGACAAATAAAACCGGCGCGCCAAAACTTTACTAACTAACTAGGAACCAAGTTTAAACAAGTTGGCGAAATACAGACCAGGGTTTTTAACCGACTTCAAAAAAGGAGGAGGTTCTCAATTCGACTGTATTTTTTTTAAAAAAAATTTTATGTATGTTCTACCATATCTTCGCCAGTTGTTAACAGATTTTTATAATTCTTTTTTTATCTGAAAGAAAATGGTTTATGTGTGGTCCCATATAATTTTTACGAAGATCTGGCTAGTAGTTTTGTCATAATCTTGAAAAATATCAATAACCTTTTGGTAAGTTGTCGTTTACCTAGATGACATTGTTGTGTATGGGCTGATTTTTAGTGTAAGTAACGGCACATGATGTAACTAAAAAATCTGAAATAAAAACATTTTATAAAAAAAATTCAAACCGACTTCAAAAAGTAAAAAATAAAACTTTTGGAGTCGGTGCTAGCTAGCTAAGGCCAAAAAAATATATAGTTAATAGAAGTGTAATGTAGAATGCCCTGGCTGGCACCGACTCCAAAAGTTTAATTTTTTACTTTTTGAAGTCGGTTTGAATATTTTTTATTAAATGTTTTTATTGGGACTACCGTCCGATAATTATTTATGTAGGTAGGTACTTGTTAAATAAACATCCTAGCCGTAGATATACGATTGGGAGACTCTTACCCTTCATTGTAACTGATGTTACCTGTAACCGCCTCCGTGGTCTAGTGGTAACAACAGTCATCAGACCCAGAGGTCCCGGGTTCGATTTTACAAATGCAGGCTATCTTCTATGTGTGTCCCAAATTTCTTCTAAATGCGTTCAGTAGTTTTAAAGCCTATACAATGCAAACAAACAAACAATGAAATCTTTCGTCTTTATAATCTATAATATATAAAATTCTCGTGTCACAGTTTTCGTTCCCATACTCCTCCGAAACGGCTTGACCGATTCTCATGAAATTTTGTAAGCGTATTGAGTAGGTCTGAGAATCGGCCAACATCTATTTTTCATCCCCCTAAATGTTAGGGGTAGTCAAACCCTATTTTTTTTTTTTTTTATATGGCAAAACAACGTTTGCCGGGTCAGCTAGTGTTAGTATAAATATGTTACCTTTATAGTAATTTGCGTTGAAATCTGTGACCAACACAACTGTCATGTTTTACTGACAAGTAGGTCAAAAGACTCGAAAAAGCACGGAAATGAAAGAGATAGCAATTTCATTCGGACCGCATATAGGGTCTTCCCAATATTCACAATGCGAGCCCCGAACATATCTGATTCAATTTCACCCTATGGAAAATAAATAACCGGTCGACTAAAATTACTAATGGTACATTTTAAATAGTAAAATATTGGAAAAAGTTAACTCGGCCACAAGTGAATTCTCAGACGGGAATCGAACCCGCGACCTTTGGAAATCCGGTCCAATGCTCTAACCGCTGAGCTACCGAGACTTGCGAACCACCGTCGAAATTCTCCAATACTTTTATATTTTTAATACGCTGTAGGCCAGCGTTGTTACATCAATGCTAGGAATATCCTTGCATTCGAATAAAACATCTTTTCAGGTGTTTAACGATCGATTAAGATGCAACTGCCAATAATTTATGATTTGTTAATAAAAATTACAAAATCATAAACATGTAGGTTCATTAGGTGGTTGTAAAAAAATGTATATACAATGTTTCAGCAGGTTTCTGTCGATGTGACATACAATAAAATTTAACTTACCTAGTATTTTTGTCGGTCAAAACTGTTTTTAGTCGATCGGTTAAAAACTGCCCTTAAAATATCATGGTTTATATCGTGTGCTAGATATTATGTTCACCATGTTAGTACAAATAAGATCAATAGGCAAAACCTATAAAAAATATAGCCAGCAAGTTGCTCATACGTAAGTATTTCCTTTGGTTATTAAATTATTGAATGTATCCGAGACTTACGAAATCTCTGTCGCTACGTTCAAGAGTAAATATTAACAACGCTCTGTGGGTTCCGTACAGTAAGAAACAGTAATATTTTGTTTTTGTTTTTTTACGAAAGGCGGTGAGACTCTTACCCCCATATTCTAAGTCGTTCCTCCAAAACTTTTTACACTCAACCTAGTCGTGGGTAAAATGGTAGTGTGCGCTAGGCCTAACACGGAGTGGCTACGTACTCTTTGGCTCCTCCAGGTCCTTACGTTGTTATGACAATACCGATTTCGAGGAGTATTTTGAAGAGGTTTTCAATGAGGTTTCGTTAAGTCGAGGACGAGTAAGTTTTGGAGGAACGACTTAGAATATGGGTGTTAGCCTCAATCATACATGATGTTATATAGATAAGGCTGAAGATGGAAGCGAGCCTCTACCGGAATCCACAATCACTGAGAAACTGGCTATCTTATCTCTAACTGCCGGAAAACAATAATACCTGAAAACATTGTTGTTATGGCGTTAGACTTTGATAAGATGGTGTAAGCTAGCCAGGCGGATTTACCAGAAGTCCGACCTATTCCGAGATAGACGGTAAAAGTTTACCCACTTTGCGTGTAAAAAATTTGATGCACGGTCAAAGTTTTTCGACCTAAGTCAGTCCGCTTGAGACCATTGCCGTCACTCAGAAACGAAAATGGTTAATTATTCAGTGCTTTCTTGCAAGAGCTCGTCAATAACATTTCCACATCACTAAATCTCGCTCATAACGTCATAGACGTGGTAGATACAAAAATTCTAGAATCTCATACAGTTTGAAGCGCTCCTTTCGTCTGTCTCGATATAGGTCTGTGGTTGGGTCTATGATAGATTTTTTTATTTAGTAGAGTAATTTGACATGTGCCAATATCACTTTGTTAAGTTAATTCTATTCTATAAGAGTTTCACCCGAGTTCTTTTCGTAATAACACGTGTTGTGAGGCTCCAATTTTAACTGTGTCCGTTTCGACTGCTCGGCCACAGTGTCCCAGAAAAAAAACGACTACGTCAACATTACGAAGTAATTTGTAGAAAACTAATAAAGAAAACCGCAAATTTGCAGAACCGATATTCAGAAAGTTATAAGGGCTTAACCATGGCCGCGCAGTCGAAACGTGGAGAACTGCGCGGCCACGGAGATCTCAGATACGAGAGCTACATAGACATCTCATTATTTTTGCTAATCACTGATATGATTTCGCAGAAATTGTAGAAAGTCTTAATAGAGCCTTAAAGTATGTACTTTACGAGCTATAGTTCCTTAAAGTCGTGGCCGCGCAGTTGAAACGGTGACAGCCGAGCGAACATAGGGATCTCAGAAACGGAGCTTCTCAGAGGTCCCATTCTTTTTGCTAATCAGAGATACGATTTCGCAGAATTTATAGAAAGTTAGAGTAAAGCCCTAAAGTTTGTAGTTCACGACCTGTAGATCTTAAAAGCCGTGGCCGCGCAGTCGAAACGGTTAGAACCGCGCGCCCACTCAGATCTTAGAAACGGAGCGTCGTAGAGGTTCCATTCTTTTTGCTAATCACTGATACGAATGTTGATAGTATATAAATGGCTGGCATAAGGACCTGCATGATATTTAAATAAACCCCTGCGTGTTTCATGAAAACGCCTATAATTTTTGAATAGTTATTTCATGATTCAGAGATTGCTAAGGTACTGAGTACTTACTTTTGCAACTACTAAAGGTACGTGCCTCGTACCTGAGATCTTTAAATCTCAATTAAATTAGATATTGCGTCATGTAATTGATTAAATATTCCGACGAAGGCGTCGAAACGTTTTGTGAGAAAAATTACCTGTAAAGCTAGAAGTAGGGTGACCATGATTTGTATTGCCTCAAACAGACATTTCCAAAGAATTAAGTATGCAACGTCATAAGTTTGTATACTTTGTTTCTTTTTAGCATTGGTATCAGAGATGAAGTGAAAGGTGAATTTCAATAGCATAAATAAGTGCTTAGCCAGACTGAACACGCGGGCGCGGTGCGATGTACTCCTATATGAAACCTTATTCGAGTATCCACAGTGGGCACGCGGATGGGCGCGGCTAGTAAAATTTCATACGTTTGAGACATCGCGCCGCGCCCGCGTGTTCAGTCTGGCCAAGCACTTAATCTGATTTTAGAATGCATTCGCATCGATACTTTTTGTGGTTGCGGTGCTGTGTAGTGTAGGTAAGTACTATATCCTCATTTCTCACGTCAGCTCTGGTAAAAATACGTGTACGTCCCTACTTAATACTTAGACTAATCTAAATTATAACCTATTATTATTATTTTTTTTTTCAAAATCGCGGCCATTAATAATAAAAATAAAAAATATAACAACTTGTAGATAATCATTTGTTAGTTTATAAGTGTTAGTCAAATTATGAAAACGAACTGTGATTGTTAATAATTATGTGATTTAAAGTCTACTTTAATACAACTGTCTATTGATATATTTTATATTAAGATACTTATTATGAAAACGAACTGTGATTGTTAAAACATATGTGATTTAGGTAAAGATTTCTATTTGTTAGTTTATAAGTGTTAGTCAAATTATGAAAACGAACTGTGATTGTTAATAATTGTCTATTGATATATTTTATATTAAGATTCTTATAATGAAAACGAACTGTGATTTAAAAAAAAAATGTGATTTAAAGTCTACTATAATAAAACTGCCTATTGTTATATTTTATATTAACCATCATTTATCATATATTTATTTTTATTTAAACTGTGATTTTTTGTGTACTTAAGTATTTCTGTGTCTTGGTAGTAATATCGTAAGACTTTCAATGTTCATTATGGAACTGTTTTATTTCTAGCAGCCATTTTTAGTCTAAGTCCGTATTGGTGCCAGAGCTAATGGGAGAGATAAGATTATAGTATCTAAACACAGTACCGCAACTGCAACAAGTAGGCTTATTTACTCTATTGAAATTCACCTTTCAATTCAACTCTGATACCGACACAAAAACAGAAAAGTATTTTGTCAGATGGAAATACAAAAACAGTTACGATATCGTTATGATCAAGAACGTAAATATAACAATGGTACTTGTACAAATCATAATACGTTGCATACCTATTTCAAGGAAATATAAATGAGTGTCCGATTAAATAAGTGTTTTCTTTGTCAATATGTTATTGTTAGTATGTATACGAAAACGGTATAAATATTTTCGTATCTGTACCTATACTTTCCTCATCCAACTAACCATACGTATACCTCATTATGATAAGTAATACCTACGTGATTAAAATGGCGACGCCTTTGGAAATGTCTGTTTGACGCAATACAAATCATGGTCACCCTACTTCTAGCTTTACAGGTAATTTTTCTCACAAAACGTTTCGACGCTTCGTCGGAATATTTAATCAATTACACGCAAAATCTAATTTAATTGAGATTTAAAGATCTTAGGTACGAGGCACGTACCTAAAGTAGTTGCATAATTAAGTACTCAGTACCTTAGCAATCTCTGAATCATGAAATAACTATTCAAAAATTTTAGGCGTTTTCATGAAACACGCAGGGGTTTATTTAAATATCATGCAGGTCCTTATGCCAGCCATTTATATACTATCAACATTCGTATCAGTGATTAGCAAAAAGAATGGAACCTCTACGACGCTCCGTTTCTAAGATCTGAGTGGGCGCGCGGTTCTAACCGTTTCGACTGCGCGGCCATGGCTTTTAAGATCTACAGGTCGTGAACTACAAACTTTAGGGCTTTACTCTAACTTTCTATAAATTCTGCGAAATCGTATCTCTGATTAGCAAAAAGAATGGGACCTCTGAGAAGCTCCGTTTCTGAGATCTCTATGTTCGCTCGGCTGTCACCGTTTCAACTGCGCGGCCACGACTTTAAAGAACTATAGCTCGTAAAGTACATACTTTAAGGCTCTATTAAGACTTTCTACAATTTCTGCGAAATCATATCAGTGATTAGCAAAAATAATGAGATGTCTATGTAGCTCCCGTATCTGAGATCTCCGTGGCCGCGCAGTTCTCCACGTTTCGACTGCGCGGCCATGGTTAAGCCCTTATAACTTTCTGAATATCGGTTCTGCAAATTTGCGGTTTTCTTTATTAGTTTTCTACAAATTACTTCGTAATGTTGACGTAGTCGTTTTTTTTCTGGGACACAGTGGCCGAGCAGTCGAAACGGACACATTTTAACTGAATCTACCGTACAATTTCTATATATTTACTTGACATTGGCAAAATTCGCGAGTTTTATCGCGAGCACGCCATTAATTAAGAAAGAAGAAGAAGTCTATTCTACAAGATAAGTTTTTATTTCGTGGACATTGGTGTGGGTTAGCTGGTATAACAATGCTCTATTTTAATTTTAGTTAATATTACTTAGCATATAATAACTGTTTATAATGTCCCAAATTATAAAAATTAAATAAATATTACTTTAATTGTTTTTCCGTAATGATTTGCACAGACCCAGTTCGATTTCAGTAAGTGTTGATTCCATTCACTTACAAATTCACTAACATTAAGTATAGTTACATTATAAAGCAGCATTATTTCTAATTACTGTACTGAATTAAAATCTGACTACAGTTTTCGAGTATATTTTCGGTTGACAGGCTTTTTCAATCCTAGCACTAGCGCTGGCACATTCTAAGTTTTCTTTCACTCCAAGTCCAGCATGGAAGTTCTTGATGGATGATGGATGGTGGATGAAAAGAAAGGACTGCAAATAGTCAAAGATATTCATAAAATCAGTTGATAAGAAGAAAACTAGAGAGCTGCTGAAACATAGTAGGAGTACTGACAGGACTTTGTCCACTGAACAGGCAGAGGACCCCATCTGCCCACAATGTAAAGAACAGGAAGAAACAAGCTACCACTTCATGGCAGAATGTCCAATGTATGCATCGCTGCGCTGGGAGCTCTTTGAAGCAGACAAGCTAAAAGAAGAGGATCTGAAGCAGTTGATGATAAGTCAACTCAACAGGTACTGTAAACGCACAGGAATGTTCGAGGGTCCGACGCCGGTGGGGTGAACGATAACCCAGTTCCCTGTTTTTAGGGGACTTTTTCTACGGGGAACTGGGTGCAATGGTTCCGACTAAGGAGACTGATCACCCGTCCGGCCTTGCTGGTGTCCCCTCTCCAAAAATAATAGTAATAAGAGTGGAAGCTCTTCAGCATCGAAGAGTTTTTTGTGTCACTCCAAATTAACTCGAATATCAACGTGTCCAGTCGAAACTTCCTTTGACAAAGTCGGTTAAAAGGGTTCCCTTTCATTCCCTAAACAGAAACTGAACCCTAAAACATGAATAAAAATATACTGGATGATTTATTCAAACCGATACGCGTGATTGGGTATTCAAAAAGCGGCTCTCCTGCATACGAAATAAGGTATATTTAGGATTTGGCAAGTGACATTTTAGCGTGAATAAGTATGGAGAAGGCTTTGGTTTCGAACGTAAATAATGTTTTTATTGAATCGTCTCGCAATATTGGGAAGGAAAATGAATGGAATAGGGAACGGATGTACGGTACTTGAACGTACGACAATTTTTATAAAAGTTCTTAATAAACCTACAAGTCTGTACATAAAATAATCTCATTTTGGGTAGTGAAAGAAAAACATACAATGCGTCTTCTTCTTCCTTAATTAATGGCGTGCTCGCGATAAAAGTCGCGAATTTTGCCAATGTCAAGTAAATATATTTTATAAATAAAATTACGAAAAGAACTCGGGTGAAACTCTCAACATACAATGCGTCAGATGCTAAGAGTAATTTGACAGATGTCAATGTCATTTTGTAAAAAAATATGATAATATTAAATTTGTGTACACACGTGATTGGTATCAATACTTACTAAACTTAAATTAAATTAAATAATTACATACAACACACCAATCTAGCCCACGTTAAGTTTCATGAAGAACTTGTGTTATGGATATTAAATAACGGATACAGAACATACTTAAATACTTTTTTTGTAAACACATACATAATATACATATTAAACACCCAGACCAAGACAAATACACATGTTCATGCACAGAAATATTTGTCTTGTCCGGGGATCGAACCCGGGACCTCTGGCGCAGAAGGCGGGTTTAGTACGCCTGCGCCAAACTGGTCGTCAAGAACTTGAACTGGATTTGAGCCAATCATTGCGAAGTACAGTTTAAAGTGTTATTGGCAACTGAAAAATTACTTTACTGCATTAAAGATCAGATTATAGGTATTAATTTTGTACTGACGTATGTACAAATACCTTTTTTTCTTCATGAACGACGGTGAGACTCTTAGCCTTCATCATACCTAATGTTAAGTGTTGATAAAGTTGAAGATGGAAGCGAACCTATCCCGGAATCCTCAGCTACTGAGGAACTGGCTATCTTATCTCTAACTGCCGAAACATAACCATGCTGAAAACATTGTTGTTATGTCGTCAGACTTAGATAAGATGGTGGTAGCTAGCCAGGCGGACTTACAACAAGTCCTACCACCAACCAAACCGAATACAGTACCCCCCGCTGGGAATCGAACCCGGTACCCCTGGGTCTGATACCGGTGGTTGTACCACTAGACCACAGAGGCGGTAAATTTTTTCGACAACAACGGCATAAGCCTTCTGAAGCACGAAGGAGCTCGAAACAAATATATTTTTGTCACCGATCCCGTGACCTAAATAGGTACTGATAGTTGCGTAACCGCTCCACCGAGCGTTTTTAATCGCATACCTATGAATAACCTCCCTTTAAAATAGCAGGGGGTCTACTCCAAAAACCAAAACCGGTAATCGGATGAACGTTTGTAAAGTTTTCGAGGCCTTATCGCTATTGACATGTTTGAATGTTTGTAAATCAAATTTGGCACACATATTTTATGAGTCTGTATTAAAATATAGAATACTTTCATCCCCGTATTCGCATGGAAACGGTAACCAAGCGGATAAAACCGCTTGCGGCCTCCAAAATTCAGTGAATTTTACTACGATAATCATCGTGATATTGAATAGAATATTAGAAGAATAGAATATGATCTTTATGATTTATTATTAGCAACACATTTATTTATTAATATTTGGATCACCAACAAGATTACACCAAACAAAAAGAAATAGATGACTCACACATAATATAACATTCAGAACAAAGTGAAACCTTAATTATAGGTCATAACACAACGAAGACAACAAACCAACAGCTTTACCAAAAGAAAAAAATAAGAAAATAATGTTATAATTAAAACTATGCAAGTTAAAATGTCACAATGGCAAAATTATACTTTGCCCAGAAAAATAGATTTTAATTTGCTTAAAGGATCAGCATATATATATAAATATATCGAAGTTAATAGACTTTGAAAAGAAAGATGATTGCTATATTTTTTAAAGGATATGCCACAGCATGTCCTAAAAAATGTTTAACAATCATCTCCAGTATAGGCAGCAGACAGCATCCACTGCACTAGGTAATCTGTTGAGTTGAGATGAGACCAGTCGTGAAACGGAAAAGGGGCCAGAACAACAAAAAAAAAATATTGCAATCGTTCTTTCGTAGAGACCCTCTTGTAAACGTAAACATAACAGTTTGCGTACCCCTCGTCCGTTTGTGAACGGACCTTTCTATTCAACTGAAAGTGACGCAAAAACTATGTCAAAGAGAATTCTTTATCTAGTTTTCAGTGTGGAGAAAGACCTGTTTTTTTTATAAGAATACTAACATATTAGTATATTTTATGATTTTTGAATTTTTGCATTTTTCAATGCTATTTTTATATTTATGATAAATTTTAAATAGAAAAATATTGGAAAAAATTAACTAGGCCACAAGTGAATTCTCAGATGGGACTCGAACCCACGACCTTTGGAAATCCGGTCCAATGCTCTAACCACTGAGCTACCGAGACTTGCGAACCACCGTAGAAATTATCCAATAACCTTGCATTTGTAAGAAACATCAGAACAGATGTTTAACGATCGATTAAGATGATACAGTCAATGATTTATGACATTTTGAATTTTGCATTTTGCAATGCTAATTTTTATACTCATGATAAGTTTTAAATAGAAAACTATTGGCAAAAATGAACTTGGCCACAAGTGAATTCTCAGATACGACTCGAACCCACGACTTTGGAAATCCGGTCCAATATAACATAGGTATATATACAGGGTGTCAAAAGACCCATACCGAAGCCGTAATATATGCGTAGTGTACATCAAACTAAGAGGCAGCGCAGACGACGCATAACGGAGGACTTTTTGTCCGCGACACGTCTTTATTGTTAACCAATTAAGATTCAACTTAGACCGCTTATATCCGCGAAAAGTACGCGAGAGTCCTCGTTATTTATTCAACTTTATGTTCTTAGTAATAAGGTCGTGTCGCGGACAAAAAGTCCTTCAATGTCCGTCGTCTGCGCAGGCCATAAATAAGAATATGTGAAAATAATTGCTGGGAAACGACTTTTATTTTTCGTTTTCAAAACTGGGTGTTATTTTTATACGCAACAAAACACGTGCCGCAACATGTGCGTAGTCTAGTAGAGGTACGAGTACGCGGCCGGGATCCAGTTTCTTTGATTGGTTTTAATATTTACTGCGGTTTTGTAACTTTAAACGATAATCTTTAAAAATAAATACTTACTTTGATCCTCAATAACTCCTTTACTATCAGATTTTCAGATTTCACCCCATACAAGTAAATGATAGTGACGATAGAGAGAATACCTGGTTTTTGTTTTCATTGTGGGTCTTTTAACACCCTGTATATACTACTGTAGTATTCGAGTAATATAAATTCAATTTATTTAATTGAAGTGGATACAGCTGCTGTAGCAGTAAAAGTAGCTCAATTCAATTGCTAAACTAGCATTTACTACTTTTTTTATCACTGGAGTTGGTTAAAAATTTTAATTTAATTTGTGAACCACTAAAATATTTATTCGGCTACTTCTGAAGATTTGTTTTAAGGACTAGAGAGCTAGAACAGTTTTTGAGTTATAAAATGTTAAAGTTTAAAAAGATATATATAAATTGTAACGATTGTTTTGTTATAAAATCTCCGTGTATAAGGCACAGTATTTTCGTAATAGAAAACACTGTCTGTAGTAAAACCTTTTTTTTTAAGTAATTTAAAAAAAAAATGGGCGTCGTAATTATAGTATAGTATCGATAGTTAATAATTAGTTAAAAATACTGGGTATTATAAAGTTTTGATTTTATCAAAATATTAGGTTTTTATGATTAAAAAGTACTAATAAAAATAATAATTTGCAATACTTTATTAGTAACTTTAGCAATCGTCGTCGTCGTCTCAGCCACATCACACCCACTGCTGGGTATAGGCCTCCTCCAAAAGGGGGGGTTTTGCCATAATTGCCACGCTTGGCAGGCGGGTTGCGATCGCAGTATGGCCAAGTTTGTAGGAGACGCTGCTGCCCGTCTCCTGAAGGCTGAGTCCCTTAGTCGCCTTTTACGACCCCCACGGGATGAGAGGGGGTAGTGCTATTCTAAGCCGACACTACACAGCTAACTTTAGCAATATTCAGTCATAATAAATTTCCTTAAGGACCATTAAGTTGAATTCCCATTATGTTGAATTCTTTGAAAGTTGAAAGACATGATGTTGGATTCTTTAAAAGTTGGAAGACATGATGTTGAATTCCCATTAAGTTGTATTACCATTATAGGTCATTATTTTGTAAGATTGTTACCCCGGTAAACGACTTTGTTTGACAAACAGTTTGTCAAGTTTTCCGGAAGTAAAACGCATGAAACATAGCCGCAGACTGTTAAGTTTAAAAAAACACGAATTTATGATAGAAATTTGACAGAAAAAATGATTGTTTACAAAAGCTCTATTTTTGAATCACTCGTATGACTTAAATCACACACATGCGACTTTTGACGACCTGTTTGGCGCCTTCTGCGCCAGAGGTCCCGGGTTCGATCCCCGGACAAGACAAATATTTGTGTGCATGAACATGTCTATTTGTCTTGGTCTGGGTGTTTAATATGTATATTAAGTATGTATTTACAAAAAAAAAAGTATATAAGTATGTTTATCCGTTATCTAGTATCCATTACACAAGTTCTTTATCAAACTTAACGTGGGACTAGATAATTGGTGTGATTGTATGCGAATATTTATTTATTCATTATTTATTAAGTCACGCGTCGCACGCTTGTTTCACTCGACCGCAACGAATACCTTCACCCACTAGTTGCAGTCGAGTGAAATAAGCGTGTGGAAATTCGTATGTCGTACGAAAATCAGTAGAAGCTAAGCGCTCGACTGACGACGAGTGAATCAAAAATAGTGGCACAGACCGCTTGAAAGAGATAATCATTCCTTTGTACGATGGATTATAAATATCTCTTAGTTGTCATAGCAACGTTCCTGCCTGCGAACATTTTATTCAGTATTAAAAGCGTTGTTTTCTCCTTTTTCATGTATTTTTCTTTTGTTCAACTATCGGCCGCTCCCGATTTTACCTGCGTGGTTCCCGTGGGAATATAAAAAAATCCTTTCTTAATGCTTGCCTACATTGTTAAAAGACCTGTATGCAAAATTTCAGCTTATACGGTTCACCCGTTTGGGCTGTGCGTTGCCTGTCAGTCAGTCATGGTAATATTATATTAGTATAAAGATGAGGGCGAATTCATCTCCATTAGGCATATTTAAAATATGGGTACGACTGCTATTGAAAATTGAACTTTCTGTTTAAAGAAGTTAAGGTTTAGAATAATTTACCACCTAAATCCTTGTTCCCTTTTGATAAGCTGCAACAATCTGAAACAAAAAAAAGGTTTTGTTAGTTTAAAACCAGCAAAAGGTAGTTTTATCAATTGTAATTTAAAAAAAAAGTTTTAAATTGGGTTGTCGATAATAATAAAATTAAATTAGTCACAATAACTCGTCAGATCTTAACTGACGACTATAGATCTGACAAGGATCAAAAATAGAAAATAAATTATTTATCATTTTTAATATATACATATTTTTTTATCTCATTAATAGAATTCTTTGAGTTAATTTTATTAATACAAATGTAATAATTAATAATATTAAATAAAAAAATATAAAAAAGTCAGTTGATAGGTATTAGAATATGAGACACAATAATTATATTTTTTAGTATTACTTTGTCAGTGGTAATACTTTGTGAACAAAAAATTAAATAAAATACTTTTCTAGTTCAAAACCTGATAGATATGCACACACACAACACTGTAAAATTGGAGTTTTAGTTGCTATATTATAAACATGATTGTGGTTGCTAAGAAACTTTCGCAATGACCTGTAACGGGATGGGTGACTAACAATATCGAGATCCACCGTGCTTCGGAAGACACGTTAATCCAAACACATAGGGACCAATCCAATGTGTTTGCTGTCAAAGAAATCGGATCTTCGAAACATTTAATTTGTTTAGAAATATGCATAAAATAAAATAAATTCATACAAAAAAAATCTGTACCTAGTCTGTAAAGTGAGCATTATTTTATCAAAAAAAACGCAAAGGCTCTATTACTTTGCCGACTAGAGAAGTATTCAATTTAACAACGTAACACGCAGTTGTTACAAACATTTTCGTTGTTTATAACTGTCACCGTTTCGGGTCTTACTAACTTATAACGCGACAATGATGAAAAGGTTGCGAGCCTCTGAAGAGACCGCTCAAATGGACAAACAGGCCGCGACCCTTTGTAGAATGCCGACAGCATAGTAAAGGTATGGCAGTAAGACATTTTCTCCAGTCAAGTTATAGAAAGAATGTTAAACAAACCTTTTTTTGTCCCATCTGAGAATTCACTTGTGGCCGATTTGATTTTTTCTAATATATTTTATCAATCAATCAATCAAATCTATTTAATAATTTATAATTTAACTTTTTGACCTATGAGATACTTATATTGGTTATCTTTAACACAAGTTTCGAATAAAACCTCCTCAACCATAAAACGTTATATGAAAAATAATTTTGAATTTAATTGGTGGTTTGTTTCGTCGTCGTCGTCGTCTCAGCCACATAACACCCACTGCTGGGTATAGGCCTCCCCAAAAAAAAAGGGGTGGGGGGGGGGGTTTGCCATATTCGCCACGCTTGGCAGGCGGGTTAGCGATCGAAGTATGGCCAAGTTTGTAGGAGACGCTGCTGCCCGTCTCCTGAAGGCTGAGTCCCATAGACGCCTTTTACGACACCCACGGGATGAGAGGGGGATTGATGCTTCCTTCTACG
This sequence comes from Chrysoteuchia culmella, assembly GCA_910589605.1. Lineage (NCBI taxonomy): Eukaryota > Metazoa > Arthropoda > Insecta > Lepidoptera > Crambidae > Chrysoteuchia > Chrysoteuchia culmella. The sequence continues at coordinate 10,950,919 of OU342670.1, read as the reverse complement.
CGGGTAAAACCGCGGTTGGAAACTGGTTAAAATATAATCACTTAAAGTAGGTGGGCTACGTTATGAGGTCAACACATTTAAATTTTGTCATTTAAATAATCCAATTTAATTTTGATCTGTCTTAGAATCTTGGCTTAGAATAGCCCTACCCCTAGGTAGGGATATTCTAAGCCGACAATACAGCTTTGGGTGGTTTGTTTACAAACATTTTTTTCCGTAAATTGGCTGGAGCATTAATGATTATCAATTTTGACAGATCAAAATTAAATTGGATTATTTAAATGACAAAATTTAAATGTGTTGACCTCATAACGTAGCCCACCTACTTTAAGTGATTATATTTTAACCAGTTTCCAACCGCGGTTTTACCCGCGTAGAAGGAAGCATCAATCACTTTCCCACTTATAATATTAGTTAGCATTAAGATTCACATCACATCATCAGCCTGTGGACGTCCACTGCTGGACATAGGCCTCTCCTAGCTCACGCCTATTGTGGCGTTCATAGGAGGCTATTAGCCTACTGCTACCACGCTGGCCAGACGGGTTGGTAGAGGGTTTGTTTCGAGTTTTCCTTCTCTCGCACAGGTGTTCAATGCGTCGAGCCTCTGAGTCGACTCTGACGACATCCCAGGCATGTAAGGGAGTGGTGACACTTCTTAGGCCGTCACCACATGGCACTTAAGATTAGATAACCCCAACCCTAAAGATTTGTGTTTTTTCTATCTAGATAAAAGTACAAATCTTCAATAAACAAATACTTTGCATACTGCCTCATTCCGTGCACTATGCTATCTTATTTAAGGGCAATATCTTTTTCCAGCCTACTGTCGCAATTTGTGAATATTTGGCAGCCTCTCTCGCTTTTTCTGTATAAGTTAAAAAGGGATAGATGATACGATCGAGTTATCTGGGATTCGCTGATACTTATAAGCTATTCATTTGAATAATATTACGTAAATATTTTTTGAAATATAAATAGAAATAGAAATTCATTTATTTGTAAACATAGGTAGTAAATAAATACAGATGGTTTATGATTTTGTAATTTTTGCATTTTTCAATGCTATTTTTATACTTATGGTTCGCAAGTCTCGATAGCTCAGCGGTTAGAGCATTGGACCGGATTTCCAAAGGTCGCGGGTTCGATTCCCGTCTGAGAATTCACTTGTGGCCGAGTTAATTTTTTCCAATATTTTTCTATTTAAAATTTACCATAAGTACAGATGGTGTTACAAAAAAAATATATATCACTATGCTTGGCCATTATTAGGCGTACAAATTTGGATTGTTGATTACCTTATAATTACAATAAGTATTAAAATTAGATTGAATGTCTTAAGAAGTTACATATTAATACATATTAATTAAGTCAGGCGCATAAAATGACAATCTATTAAATTATTTAAATAAATTAAATAAATAAATTTGTTGAGTCATATAACTCTCTGCGCCCCTAGCATGAACACCGCTATATCACGCGATATGATATGGCGCATGATGCTGTCTTGCTTAGCCCGTTACGATGTGAGCGAGACAGTGATACGTTATCGAGCTATCGAGTCGATAAAAGTCGCTCATGCTAGCTGATAGTTTTTAGGGACTTTCGTTTGAAAAATGTTAAAGACAGGTAAAGATAATTTATTTGCATATTGTACATGAGATCTGATAGTTGAGAGATGATAAAGTATTTAAGTCCAACATATTTTGCCAAATTTAATTGGCGTGCAAATAATTATATCTAAATAGATATGAGTTAACACTTAGATATTGGTATTGGTTAACCCATGATGTCTAAGTGAAGATTGATTTTTTTTATTGTATGACGGGGAGCAAGCATCTATTGTGATTGTGATAGTGACATAAGGAATTGTGTAACTCTAGTCGCAATCCCTTTCGGAACGAATGATGTTTTAAATGACACTTCATTTGACATTTCTCCATACATTTGAAAGATGTGTCTCTTTGCTTGTATAGTTCAATTTCATTCATTCAATATCTTTCAAAACGCGTCTCGTTCACAATCCCTATCAAATGTCAAATAGTGACAACCTGAAGTATGTTAATATCCTTCAAATGACGAATTGAAAGGGATTACGAGAGATTTTAAAATTAGACAATCAGCCCCATGATTTAAGAAACAGCTGAAACGTAGTATTGAATGTTTTGGAATAAAACCTTTTCAGCTGCCGTGGTCACGGGATGAGTCAGTCGGGTCAGTCATCCCGTGACCACGGCAGCTGAAAAGGTGCCGAAACGTCGGGAAAATCAAAAAACCCCTAAAAACCCTAAAAATATGGACAATTACTACTTAGTTCGTGAAATATAGCGCGTTTGATATCAGTAAAAGTTGTTTTATTTCAACGTAGTATTTAAGTATTTCAAGGTTTATTCTATACAAAAGCTGTTTTTTCGACGATTAGAAGAAATTTTGCGTTCTTTTGTAAATATAAATGATGTTGGGTTATGCAATAAATGCTACATGCTAGTAATTTAAATGTAAATTTAAAACTTCGAGCTAAAAATGGCTGTAATTAAAAATGCCGACATTATACTTTGTTTCATTTTATCCATGAAATAACTCTATGGATTCGTGCTTAATTTTATTAATGTATTTATTAAGTTTATAATTCATACTCACTTCATTCTTACAATGTAGGTATATGTATAATTAGTTGTGGCCGAGCTGTAGGCTATCAACGGGGTCACAGGTGGCGGATAGTGAACGGCCACCAGATATAGTGGTTAGCTGCGAATATTTTGAATAAGCAGTCCCCGACCGTTCAGCGGCAAGATCGACAGGACGTAGTGAGCAGTCTGGTGGGACGGGCGGCTTTATAAAAAGCTACATAAGTCTTATGTCGATCTTGTGACGTGGCGAGTAAATGCCGCCACTAAATAAGCATTCCCCTGGGGCCGGGCAGCAACGGCAACAGTACCGACAGAAGGCTGAAGGTGCGGGTCCTGGAAAGGTTTCTGTTCGGACACTAGTGGGCGAAACACTCGGCTACTATATTGCGATGTGGAAAGCAAATGGAAAACTACCACATACATTTTTTCTAAGCAAACATCATCATGGTTGAGACATCTATTAGTCAAGATAGCCATGATGTTGGCCAACCTCCGATAGGAGTGGCACGTAAAGAAGAAGAAGTATAATTAACCTAATGTAATCCAAAATTATTGATTGTAATTAAGAAGATAAATATGAAACAAGAAATATACTAGAAAGAAGCAACTTGTCTCATGTCGCCCTGACGGGATTCGAACCAAATAGAAAGAAAAATTGTTTTCTCTCTACACAGTTTCGTCCATTGATAACATTTTAAATAATAATTATTTAAATAATAACAACAACAGCTGTTCACGTCCTGTTGGATTGTGACGAAGTAGCCCCTTGCCGGGCGAAGTACCTCGGCTCACCAGGCAATCTCCGGGAAGCCGTCTCTGACGTGAAGGCGCTGGGAGCATTCCTGGTTGAGCTGGGATGGCTGGAGTGATCCGGCCTGACACCCTCCGGACGCAAAATAGGCGCAAAAAGTCGTCGAGTTAATTAATTTATTTATTGTTTCAATTTAATATCCTACAGGCTGACAGAATACTCTTAAACGCCAGTAAGCTTAATCTAACAATAATTTAAATGAATGAATTAGAATTACAAATTAAAAATTATAAAAAAAAAACAAATGTCAAATAATAATCATGCAATGCAAAATAAAATTCATAGTTTCACCCGAGTTCTTTTCATAATAACACGTGTATGAGACTCCATTTTAACTCAATCTACCGTACAATTTCTATTTGATCATAAAAATATATTCACTTGACATTGGCGAAATCTGAAAGGGAACCGCCACTACATGAAAAGAAGAAGAAAAAAAAAATCTAAATTCAGAGTTGCCGAAACCTGTATTGTATGAAGAAGAAGAAAACAACATTATAATTTTTTTATTTTGCATTTTGCAATGCTATTTTTGTGTGATAAATATTAAACAAGAAAACAAACATAAAGCAACCAGTCTCATGTCGCATTCATGTTTTCTCTCATTGACGAAACGACGGTGGCCAACACCGTAGAAAGGTGAATATACTAGAAAAATTCGACGTGTCCTCATAGGTCTCTGTAGCATAATTGGTTAGTGGGCCGGATTCCCAAGGATGCGGGTTCGAATCCCGTCAGGGCGACATGAGACTGGTTGCTTTTTTCTAGTATGTTTTCTTGTTTAATATTTATCACACAAGAAGCAACATATTAAATCCATCGCATCACCAATGCAATCCGAAAAATATTGCAAAACAAACAATACAACATTCCGATACAACCCAAAATCGCTCGCGTCCATCAAAATTTTAATTCCTTCCTTTCACAAAATGTGAAAACACGTCGTAATTATAAATACATGAAACATACACAAAATAATATAGACTAGTCGTTGAAATTTATGAGCATATCTTTCTCCCTCACTCCCATACAAAATTATACACTTCGACCGTTGTTCCGTCCTTTTCTATTCGCGCATGCGCGTTCTTATTCTCTTTGTTCGTTCAGGAACATATATAGATATATATGTGTTCATCTGATGCAGTAGATATTGCTAATAAGAATAACGTGGGCAAAAGTTACGCTTAGGTACGGTTAGGTAAGCTTTGGTGTGGTTTGGAAATGGATGGGTGGGTGTTTCAATTGAATGTGAAGTTAGTTTGAATTTTTTTTTTATTATGGTAACGAGTTAGACAGTATTATAGAGATTGGCTGATAAGTACTGAACCGATTACTAAAACATTTTTTAATGATGGTATTAAAAACTAAAAATTACTCGAAAGTATTGAACCGTTTTTTTTATAAATGAGACTAGCTTTTAAACGCACCAGCTATCGTCGAGAAATGAAAAGTTAGGTTACCTAAACCTTTTTTTATGATGGTAAGAAAAACGACGGATTTTTTCAGGATTGGCTTAAAAGTAGGTACTGAATCGATTTTATAACTTTAGTAACGAATTTCGGAATGAACCTGATTTAATAACGTTTAAATTAATTAAATTGGTTCAGCTGTCTTTAAATAATCAGTGTACAAACATAAAAAATAGTAATATATACGACGTATTGATAATCTGCCTGGAAGAAATTGCTTCCTACGTGATGATACTGTGATGAAATTGGTCTTGAATACGGTTTCGTCAGATATTTGAACTAGTCTAATGAGTAATCTTGCTACTGGGCCTTTGTTATGAATTCGATTCTCATCCGGGACAAATAATTTGTGTTTGTTTTGTGTATAGGTGTTTTTATTTTCATGTACAGTTAACAGCAGTAACGGCTTTACATATCTATCAAATTTCCACAGAAAAATCTTAACTCAACAGCATACTACATGAAGTCCAAAGTCGATTGAAGAAATTTGACAGAATCTGTCAAATCTATATCAATATCTGATATTTATTGCCGTAGCTGCTGTCGACCGGGTTTTTTTTATTCTTTTAACATTTAACATTTGCAATACCTTATAAGACCGATGAGACCGCTAGTCGTAGTCGTAGATAGATAGATAAAATATATTATAACCAGTCGATGGGCCTTGGATAAGCAAAACATGGCGCTAAATGGCCGTGGGTAGTCGGGGTACCCAAATTTATTCCCTCTTTGGTCTTTGGCCATTTATGGTCTCTGTTCTATTTTTTTATGGACAGTCGTTACCTGATCCGCGGGGAGGCCCTGACTGGGTGAGAGGATAAAGGTAGGCACACAAATGCATTGAGGTGTAATAATAATAATAAATAAATAAATAAATGATTGGATACAACACACCAGTTATCTAGCCCAGGTTAAGTTTGATGAAGAACTTGTGTTATGGATACTAGATAACGGATAAGCATACTTATATACTTTTTTTTTGTAATTTCATACATAATATACATATTAAACACCCAGACCAAGACAAATAGACATGTCCATGCACAGTAATATTTATCTTGTCCGGGGATCGAACCCGGGACCTCTGGCGCAGAAGGCGGGCTTAGTACCCTTGCGCCAAATAGATCGTCAAATATAATAATAATATAATTACATAAAAAAATTACATAAATATAGATTATACTAGCGGTCGCCCACGGTTTTACCCGCGTTGTACCTGTTCCCGTAGGAATATCAGGATGAAAGTGTTAGTCCACTACTTGAAGTCCTACATACCAAATTTCATCCAAATCCATTCAGTAGTTTTTGCGTGAAAGAAGATCAAACAAACAAACAAACTGACATACTTTTGCATTTATAATATTAGTAGGAATTAGGATTTATTTATTTAGAACGGAAAATAACAGATTACAGACGTTAGACAAAATATGACTTACTTACATTAGAATAGAAAGAACATCGTTTATTGCTAATACTGTGTACACATAATTTTGCAGGTGATAATGCATAACAAAGACACAACAGTATACCCATAACGGATATTCCACATAAAATAACTGCAACATAAAATAACTTAATAATAACAGAACTTTATACTTTTAATAAAAAAAAAGAAACTTAAATAAAGTGTCGTCTTCGTCTCAGCCACATGACACCCACTGCTGGGTATAGGCCTCCCCCAAAGATCTCTACAACGGCCTGGTCTTTAGAGGTGATTGCGACCCTACTTAGGAGTTTTGGTTGGTAGTACCCGCCCAGGTAAATCCAACATTTCGAATCGATTTGCACCTGGGGGCGAGGTCGTAAAAGCATTTCTCCTAGTATAAAAAAAAATATCTCCATGACGATCGGTCCTGTGCTGCCCGCATCCAGCGGCTTCCCGCGACCTTACCCCCTACGTACGTAGACCGTACGTAGGGGGCCTACCCACGGAGCGTCGTCCGGTACGCGGTCGCCATTCCAGAACCTTTCCGCCCCAACGGCCATCGGTTCTTCTCGCTATGTGTCCCGCCCACTGCCACTTCAGCTGAGCAATCCTTCGAGCATCATCATCCTGCGGATCTCCCCATTTCTGATTCGATCAAGCAGGGGAACGCCGAGCATAGCTCTCTCCATTGCACGCTGAGTTACCTTGAGCCTCCTTATCAGACCCATAGTTAGCGACCACGTTGTACGACGTTGACCAAATTGTATCCATGTCTAATCAATTGTATCAACATTTAGGAGGTGAACCTTTGCATTTTTTCTGCGTCTGGGTGTTATCTATATACGTATGTATTAGTAATATTTACCTTCATTGATTCTGAAACCAAGTACCTAAACTTATCTCGGAATCAGACCGAAATCTTCAAAAATGTTCACCTTTTAATTTTATTTACATTTTCAACCCTTTTTTCTGCACAAAATCACACAATCGTCTAAACATGCCCCGGTGAATTTCTTCAGTAAATTGGCTATTTATAAATGTAAATTGCGCGGTCCTTTCTGGCCCCTGCAAATTTATGTGAGCGTCAAAAGGGTTCGGGCATTATTGACACCCTACGGCACGAGAGGGTTAACTTATTTCTACGGACATACGTTGTAGACACCTAAGAATATCGGAAATTATAAGCAACTAGCACGCGGTTTTACGCGTGGTTCCCGTTCCTGCGGAAATGTGTTCTAAAAATATTGAAACGGGTATTAAAGGCGTAAAACGTGATAGGTATTAATATACGTAATTTTTCCAAAGTTTTGGCCAAGTTACATCTGCTGTGGTCACGGGTTGGCTGGTGATGCGATGCTACCCTTCGCCAACGTCCGAGGTGGAGTCTTCATCCACCGTCCAGTTTTTTCTCCACGTACCGTCACACACAACAGTATAGTATCCCTATTCAACCGCCTTGGTAACAACCACCGGTATCAGACCCAGGGGTCCCGGGTTCGATTCCCAGCGGGGGTACATATTGTATTGGGTTTGGTTGGTGGTAGGACTTGTAGTAAATCCGTCTGGCTAGCTACCACCATCTTATCTAAGCTTACCTTAATAGCTACCGCCATTACAGCAATGTTGTGTTCCGGCAGTTCGAGATAAGATAGCCAGTTCCTCAGTGATTAATCAATAAAGAGGCTCGCTTACATCTTCAGCTCTATTAATACTTAACATCAGGTATGATGAAGGCTAAGAGTATTCCCGTCATTCATAAAAAAAGACTGTGCTATTAGTGACGTCGCCAAGATCCTCTGGGGAGCCCGGTAACGCTGTTTATTCACGTCCTCGATCTACCATTGTGCTTTCGCAATGATCGGCCATCATAAATTCGATGTAAACAAATTCAGTCAAAGCGCCAAAGTACTGCTACGAAACATCGTAGTCTCGTAGCGACTTTATTTCGTAGCACGTAGCATTCGAACTATTGCATCTTATTTTGTATGTGACAGCTGTTTTTTTTTTGCTTCCATATTTTTTTTTTTTTTGTAATGAGCTATACAAATTGTTTTCAGGTTTTTCTCAATTTATCATTTACACAGAGATTGCAACACACATAATAATTGGTATCAAAAATCGGTCACGAGCGAGTTGGACTCACGCACCGAGGGTTCCGTTCCATCATATATTGTCCCCATACATCGACATAATATCAAACCAAAAGCAAAAATTTTAAAACTTTTTTAAGATTTTTGAAAAGGTATGCTAATTAGAGACGTCTTATGTTTTCCTGTAATCATTGCATAAACTTCTATCACATAGAATAATTTCAGATTTTTCTCTGTCTTCTTCTTCATATCGAGTGAGGATTAGTGGCCACCTCTGGTGTCAGAGTTTATCAAGCCGCCTATAAGGCTTCTGACTTGGCTTAACGACAGTAATCAAATGACAACAGCCGAGACCGACGGTTCTCAAATAGTGATTTAGCTATTTCCTTGATTGTTTACTTAAAACAAATTTGGTTTACGTTTGGTTTTGCTTATGCTGAATATTCAATAGGTATCTAATGCTTAAAATATAAAAATAAAAGACAGTGTATTTTTCATTATTGTTCAAATAATATCAAAACAAGCGAAACAACAGCCCTTGACGAGTTTCTTGCCGGTTCTTCTCGTTACAAGGTCTCCCGCCGTAGGGTTTGTGAACCGATGGCTTAGCTTCTTTGACGTTCATAAGTGCTTGTAACAGCCTAGACTGAATAAATGATATTGACTTTGACTTTGAAGTCCGCCTGGCTAGCTACCACCATCTTATCTAAGTCTGACGCCATAACAACAATGTTTTCAGCATTTAGAGTTAAGATAGCCAGTTCGTCAGTGATTAAGGATTCCGGGAGATGCTCGCTTCCATCTTCAGCCTTATCATTACTTAACATCAGGTATGATGAAGGCTAAGAGTCTTCCCGTCGTTCCTATAGAAATAAATAAATTCGGAGCATTTTGCCAATCTTCGAAGATTGTAATGAAGAACTAGTGTACTGTGTAGACTACACGTCAAGTTAGAAGATCTACAGTATCAAGCTCCTCATTGTCAACTATTTCCACCCAGAACCCCTGTGAATAGAATTATCAGACCGACCAGAATCTAGGGCCATAAAACAATACAGTAATTGTGTATTTTCATAATGATTAGAATCTACTGCTCAGAAAAAGAGATCATGGACCTGACCGGGATGGCTCGAAGTATTGCTGTATGTCTAGTATTATTGCGTCTATCTCGATTTACACAAACCTATATCTTCAAACTGTATAAGAATATAGCGCGTCGCATTTTTCGCATCTACGATGACGTCACGAGCAAGATTTAGTGATGTGGAAATGTTATTGACGAGCTCTTGCAAGATAGCACTGCACAATTAACCATTTTCGTTTCTGAGTGACGCGTGTTTTCATGACAATAGTCTCAAGCGGACTGCTCCTTTACTGCGACTGCCTCGCTTTAGGGCGGAAAACTTTCACCCTGGATCAAACTTTTGGCACGCAAGGTAGGTATATTTTTACCGTCTATCTCTATATAGGTCTGTGGGTGTATACAAGCTGAAAATAACTTGATACAAGAACAACAATTTGATTAACTCTGTTTTATGATCCACAAGGTTTCTCTTGATTTAAGAAACTTGTCGAAACAGTACATGGTAGCTTAAATGGTTTCATAACTCTGTATCACATAAGGTAGATTTTTTGTAACAACATTGACGTAAGAAAATTTCTTTTTTAGATTCGAGAAATTTTTAGAACTGGGCCACTAAACCGATCGAGATTTAAGTTATTTCAAGCTATTTCACGCAGATTTGTGTCTTCTGCCGAAGCACGACCGTGCGCTGCAGGAAACAAGACGCGAATGAGGCAAGCGCGCATCGCTCTCGCAAGGCCTGCCCGGTGGAAGGGGGAGCGGATGTGACGTCAGATGTGCGAGCGAGAAGACTAGATAGAGTTATAGAGGGAAAACGACAGGAAACAGATAGGTGCCGCTCTCAAACCATAAAGTTATAACGGTCAAGTGTTTAATTTATATTTTTTTTTGCATCAAAACATTCAGTCAGATTTATTAACAGCCAATCCTTTTTTAAAACCTAGAGATATTTTTACTTATGATAAATTTTAAATAGAAAAATTTTGGAAAAATCAACTCGGCCACAAGTGAATTCTCATATGGGTTGTTATATATTTTTCTATTTAAAATTTGTCATAAGTATAAAAGAAGGAAAATGCAAAATATCATAAAAAAAAAAAAAATTCTTTCAACTTTTCTCTAAGTGGGAGCGCTTAATTTTCAGTTAGCTTTAAAAAACCTTTTCTCTCTAACTTGAACTTACGTAAGCATTTCCTTACTGCCTCCAACATATTTCAGGGACCCTTCCAAAATGGGGTCGTAAAAGACCCCTAGCCCTGGAAGTATTTCAGCTATGCGTCCCCTAAAGACCCTGAACCCTTATTTTACGAGTTCTATAAACAGTAGGACAGTAAAACTGTTTGTATTTGTTAATTAATAATGTTAATGAGTCAGAAGATGGTGCAGTAGTGACGATTTTAACCGACTTCAAAAAAGGCGGTGTCGTAGGAGGATTTGATAAATAGAATTTTCGCAAAAATCCTAGAGATATTGTAAAAATACGGATAATTAGACAAACGTGTTGACATTTCTCAATCTTACTGAAAAAATACAGGGTTTTTGCAAAAATACGGTTTGCTTTAGTAACATAGGATATTCTTTACTCTGATTGGCTTAATTTTTGCTTGCTTGCTAACATTTAATTCTGATTGGTTACACGTAAAAAAATGGATTGGCATTTGAAACGTCAAGTCGTGAACCAATCAGAGATGTTGTTTTGGGGAGTTTCACCCGAGTTCTTTTCGCAATAACACGTGTTGTGAGACTCCATTTTTAACTCAATCTACCGTACAATTTCTACATAATTACAAAATATATTTACTTGACATTGGCAAAATTCGCGAAATTTTATCTTGAGCACGCCATTAATTAAGAAAGAAGATGTTGTTTTGGACGGTCTGCCCAGCCAATCATTGTTCTTATTTCATAGTAGCCAGCAATTCCTTTCGTAATCTTACTAAAGCAACCAAAAATCCTATCTTTTTCAGTAGGATTGAGAAATGACAACACAATTGTCTAATTATCTGTGTTTTCGCAATATCGCTAGGATTTTCGCAAAAAATCTATTTATAATAATAATAATAATAATAATAATAAAAATCTTTATTTCTCTTCACAAATATAAAACATGACATCATTAGTATAGTTACACAATAACATCTCTTATCAACTATTTGTGTGAGACTGGAGTCTAAACTTGGCAGAATACTGCCTGTATTATAGAATCCAGGCCTCCAACCCTCGATGAAGTCAACATTTGAGATTACATAACCATTGGTTCGCATGTGTAGCTATACAATGATTATTATTTCTATTTGAAAGATCATAAAGGGATATAATATTAAATTAACAAAGCTAGTATGTGTGTGTGTGTGTGTATGTGTGTGTGTATGTGTGCGTGGGTGTGTGTGTGTGTTTGTGTGTGCGTGTGTGTGTGAGAGGGAGTGTGTGTGAGCGCTTGCAATCTTATCTAATGATCCTGCGACATATGTACCTTCACTGTTTTTTTTTACTTTGAATGGGTTTTCTCTTGATCGCAATCAAGCCAGGGCTAAAAAAGAATCCACGATAGAGTGGGCTAATCGATAAGGTGCCTATTCACCCTTGCTTTGAAGGTGGTCGGTTATAAGTATGTAGAGATGATGGTTGAGGTACGGAAAAGGGTGGTAGATGGTAAGCCACTTGTAGGAAGGTCTAATGGTGAGCTCTTCCTCCGGACTGGGTGTTGGTAGTCCGGGGACCGCGGTCCGACAGATGATCGTTGGATGTTGTATTTATGTGAGTGGCTCGGTGAAACTTTGCTTGCGTGATGTAGGTTTCCATACACGTTCTTCGTATCCCATACTGAGTTGCTGTCAGCGCCATCTGTTGTCACGGTAGGTAAGTTCCGTGTGTAGTAGTTTGTGCGGCGTTAGGTAGGTGCCGCCACAAGTACTCAGAAATACAGACGCAGGGATGGACTCATTTGCTGTGCGCAATATAAAAAATATTGAAAAGCGCTTGGTGCGAAATTTAGGAAATCAACCAAGAAAGGGCGGTAGCCACAGACCTATATCGAGATAGACGGTAAAAGTGTACCTACCTTGCGTGGCAAAAGTTTGATCCACGGTCAAAGTTTTACGTCCGCTTGAGACCATTGCCATGAAAACATGCGTCACTCAGAAACGAAAATGGTTAATTGTGCAGTGCTTTATTGCAAGAGCTCGTCAATAACATTTACACATCGTTAACCCCCATATTCTAAGTCGTGCCTCCAAAACTTTTTCACTCTACTCAACCTAGTCGTGGGTAAAAATGGTAGTGTGCGCTAGGCCTAACACGGAGTGGCTACTCTTTGGCTCCTCCAGGTCCTTACGGAGTTATGACTTAGAATACCGATTTCGAGGAGTATTTTGAAGAGGTTTTCAATGAGGTTTCGTTAGGTCGAGGACGAGTAAGTTTTGGAGGAACGACTTAGATTATGGGTGTTAGGCTGAGTTGTCAAATCCTATACATTTTTCAACCAGTAAAGTTATAGTTATCGTTCAAATTAGATGGTGCAATCCACCCTTAATCTCGCTCGTGACGTCATCGTAGGTACGGCAAATTCGACACGCTAGGTTCTCATACAGTTTGAAGCGCTCTTTTCGTCTATCTCGATATAGGTCTGTGGTGGTAGCCTGCAGTGCATCTAGATGTCCGATGGAAGAAGAGGAGGATGGCGTTCAGGTTCATGCATTTCCTGACCACACTCTCCGAAGTATAGTTTGTAAAAGACCGACATACAGGCAACTTTGCTGCGGTGAGCTAGGGTGTGAAAAGATGGAGCCGTTGTGGCGATTTTAAACAACTTCAGAAAAGTAGCAGGTTCTGTAAGCTTCTTTTTTTTTGTGTATGTCCACCGAACCCTTGTAGACGGCTGGATCGATTGAAATGATTCAAACCATAAATAATAAACAACCATGCCTTTGAAAATAAACCATTGTGTTAGTTTAGTAATACAAGCAAAACGTACCAATATGTACGGGTTGAAAATTGTTTACGGTTAGGATAACCATAAAATGTAATATTATAATTAGTATTTTCTTTTGTGATGGAAATTGACCTTACTGATATGTTAAGCTCACTTTTCAATTTGACGACTCTGTATGAAATAAAACAGGGAGAAAAAAATAGCCCTTGACGAGTTTCTTGCCGGTTCTTCTCGTTACAAGGTCTCCCGCCGTAGGGTTTGTGAACCGATGGCGTAGCTTCTTTGACGTTCATAAGTGCTTGTAACAGCCTAGACTGAATAAATGATATTGACTTTGATTGATTTGATTTGATTTGACGTTATCAACTGTGACAATGTAGCAGAACAAAAACGTACAGATTCTGTTCAAAGAATTACATTTGGTGCATTAATCTATTGATGCACCACATGATTTCATAAAATTTCAGGTCAAGTGAAATAGATTTCAGGTTTGATAAAAACACTTTGCATGTTTTGTGTTAATTTAAATTTTTGAAATGTAATTAAATTTTATATCTATGAATAAATAATAACATTCAGGTGATAAATTTTAAATAGAAAAATATTGGAAAAAATCAACTCAGCCACATGTGAATTCTGTCTCGGTAGCTCAGCGGTTAGAGCATTGGACCGGATTTCCAAAGGTCGCATCTGAGAATTCACTTGTGGCCGAGATGACTTTTTCCAATATCATTATATTTAAAATTTATCATAAGTATAAAAATAGCATAGAAAAAGGCATAAATAGAAAAATCATTTTTTTTGTGTTTTTTCTTCTATTTTACTGTCATTTTAGTTCATAATTTTTGTTCTAGTGTTTAGTTTATTACCAATTATGTAGCCACTAACTGTTTGCAAGTTCATAGTCAATGCTGTGCATTCTTGTAATTGGGCATAGATATAAGCTGTATCAACCTTGGATAATTTTCTTTAATGTTTTTTCTATCTGTTGCCTGTAAGTGTGCCATAAATAAATAAGTAATGTGTCTATTTTATGTTTTTTTTTGTATCAAGACAAAGTTTAGGTTTTAATAAAACAAAATGTTATGGTCCTTTGAGCAGGATCCGTTCAGCCTTTTTGCGTGATTGAGTAACGAACATTTAAACATCCAACCTTTTTGACTCTACTAGCGGCCGCTAGTAGAGTCAAAAAGGCCCGCATGATTCCCGTTTTCGTGAGAATATCGGGATAAAAACTAATCTATGTTTTAATCCAGGCTATCTACTATCTTTGTGCAAAATTTCATTCAAATCCGTTAAGTAGTTTTAGTGTGAAAGAGTAAGAAACACAAACAAACAAATAATAAAAATAAAAAATCCGACATACTTTCGCACTTATAATATTATATTTGACGATCTTCGTGGTCGAGTGGTTCGTACACCGGTTTCAAGGTGTCGCCTTCTCTGGGGTCCCGGGTTCGAATCCCGGTAGGGGCAAATATTTGTATTATGAATTTGTATATGAGTCATGGACGTTTATATATATTTGTACACATAAATACTTATATATATATAATAATATGTATTTATATCAGTTCCCCTAGTATCCCATAACAGAAGCCTTACAGTGCTTACTTTTGGGCTAGGTTAATTGGTGTGAGTGTAAGAAATGTTTATTTATTTATTTATATTAGTATGGTAAGTTGGATAAACACTACGATATTATTTTATTTCTGTATTAAGTATGTAAGTAATTAAGCGTGCGGAAGATGAATACAGCAGTGTCGGGTAAAATCAGAATTGGTTTATATGACACTGTGATAATTTTTATTTTGAAATTAAATTTAAAAATTGCTAGTGGTCACCTGTTTTTACCCGAAAGGTTCCCGTTCCCGTGGGGATATCGGGATGTATACATGTTTTATCCCAGGCTTTAAACTATCTGTGCGCCAAATTCCATCTGTTAATGAAAATGCGTTTGAATTAATAACTTGCCTTTTATTTCAACAAGAGATACAATTATAATTTTAATTTCTTGATACACGCCGCCGTCTAGTTCAGTTTCTTAATAGAAGAGAAAAAAAGGGTTGCCAGCACACACGTACAAAACACCCGTCCAGTGTGGCCAACGCATAAATTTTAAAATTACTTACATTTCTATGTTTGTATCAAACATCATCCAAATTCGCCAGCCGTTTTCGACTGATTGAGTAAGCAACATATAAACATCCAAACTTTTACATTTATAATTTATTAGTAGAATAATAACACTTTATACTTCCATGTTCACTATCACTAATAATAAATGTTTAATATGTATATTATGTATGTATTTACAAAAAAAAGTATATAAGTATGTTTATCCGCTATCTAGTATCCATAACACAAGTTCTTCATGATACTTAACGTGGGCTAGATAATTGGTGTGATTGTATGGAAATATTTATTTATAAATGGAAAAACAGGATTTTTACCATGACTCAGAAACAAATACAAACATTAAACAAGAAAATTGTTTCTTTCATTTCTAAAAATGTTTCTTTCGAATGCGAGGATATTTCTCTCATCAAGGTGAGTATACTAGAAAAATTCGAAGTGTCCTCATAGGTCTCTGTAGCATGATTGGTTAGTGCATTGCGCCGGAGTCCAAGGATGGGGTTCGAATCCCGTCGGGGCGACATGAGACAAGTTGCTTTTTTCTAGTATATTTTCTTGTTTATTATTTATCACATTAAGTATGTTGTTTTCTAGTGAATAGTTCTAGTAATTGGAACACAGGGAAGGACGCAGGCTACCTTTGCCACGAAAATTAATCTTGGAGGGGATGAAATAGAGCATGAAATTATCGTTTGGGGACCGTTGTCCACGCAGACCGAGTCGCGAGTTTATTATATCGGAAAACGTGCAATATAAGCACATATCAAAGAGAAGGTTCACTCAGATCCCCTTATTACGTACTTTTGCAAGAGCAATGTGATACCAATAATTGCGCGATAATTGCACTACGTCACGTATCACCATAGCAACCTTACTGACATTACAGTGTTGTCTCTACCGAACAATAAATAAATAAATATAATAATAAATATTTCCATACAATCACAACAATTATCTAGCCCACGTTAAGTATCATGAAGAACTTGTGTTATGGAGGATACTAGATAACGGATAAACATACTTATATACTTTTTATTTTGTAAATACATACCTACATAATATACATATTAAACACCCAGACCAAGACAAATAGACATGTTCATGCACACAAATATTTGTCTTTTCCGGGGATCGAACCCGGGACCTCTGGCGCAGAAGGTGGGGTTAGTACCCCTGCGCCAAACAGGTCGTCAATATAGATGACTAATGTTGCAGCCTCCAGCCTCCTTGGATTGGCTGACTGGCTGACGAGTGACGACAGGACAGACAGATGACGATCGACGACCTGACGAAAAGGGTGTTTGACCAAGCTGCGGCTTCGACCTGGGTCCAAGACGACCAAACAAACACCAGAATTAATAATTCTTCCCCTTAATCCCTTAATTCTTTTTTTTTTTTTTTTTTGTGTAAAAACCGTAAAGCGGTTTACAGAATACATCTACCGACCAAATTTCAACTGTGTAATCCTCATAGTTTTGGAATAAAGTGGCTGTGACGTTTTACCACTTTGGAAGTGTATATCTTTCAAACGGTTGATTTTGAGAAAACCTAATAAATACTTCAATGTAATTTTTAAAGACCTATCTATAGATATGCCTCAAGTATAGGTTTGATAAAAAAAATAAAAAATTGTTTCAAATCCCTTCGGGAAAAATGACTGAACACCATATTTCGTTCAAACCAATTTTCGTTGAAAGTTTTTATTAAGATCTACAGCATAATATATTTTTTAAATTTTTCACTCTCTTATTTCAAAAGTTAGAGGGGTGGGGATACACATTTTACCACTTTGGAAGTATATAACTTTCAAACGGTTGACTTTGAGAAAAAATCGTTTAAGAAACCGCAATGCAATTTTTAAAGACCTATCTATAGACACCCCACACGTATAGGTTTGATGAAAAAAAAATTTTCAGTGTCAGTTCCATGTATGGGGAGCCCCCCCTTAATTCATATATTTTTTTATTTTTGTTTAAAAACCGTAAAGCGGTTTACAGAATACATCTACCGACTAAGTTTCAACTGTGTAATCCTCATAGTTTTGGAATAAAGTGGCTGTGACATACATCGATTTGGGCGAATCTATAAGTGTTTCGTTTTTTGCCTTTAGGCTACGAAACCCTAAAAAGGACTTACTGGTGTAAAATTGTTGTTGCAAACTACTCTACGTATTTTATATTTTTATGCTATGTATTTTCTAGCCTCCTTTGTGACTTACGAACCTATTTGTCTTTTTATGATAGTTCTGAAAAATAATAATTTGAATGTCATACTCATAAGCTGCGTAGTGTCGGCCCTCTCATCCCGTGGGTATCGTAAAAAGCGTCCCTCAGGAGACGGGCAGCAGCGTCTCCTACAAACTTGGCCATTGTGCGATCGCCAACCCGCCTGCCAAGCGATTATGGCAACCCCCCCCCCCCCCCCCCCCCGAGGGGGTGGGGGTTCTATGGTTCTATACCCAGCAGTGGGCGTTATGTAGCTGAGACGACGACCTATTGTTGTCATAGAATATTTTATCCGTTTTGACATATTGAGTCCACAAAATTATTATTAGTAGAATAACAAAAAAAAACATATCGAAATGAAAATGCGGTTTAACAATATAGTGTTTATTTAATGGGTAAAATCGAAAACCTGTAGAAGGCTACAGGTTTTACGACCCCCACGGGATGAGAGGGGGTAGTGCTATTCTAAGCCGACACTACACAGCTTAAGGCTTAAGGCTTACGCTATTCTTATTATAAATGTCTTATGATAGACCCGCCTCTATGGTCTAGTGGTACAACCACCGGTATCAGACCCAGGGGTCCCGGATTCGTTTCCCAGCGGGGGTACACATTGTATTCGGTTTGGTTGGTGGTACGACTTGTAAGTCCGCCTGGCTAGCTACCACCATCAAATAGTCTGACGCCATAACAACAACGTTTGATAGCCAGTTCCTCAGTGATCGAGGATTCGTGAGCGTCAAGATGGCGGGATCAAGTCCCGTATGTCCCAAATGTATCACATTAAAGCTTTTGTGCTACATTATGTACTATTTGTACCCTGAAACAGACATTTGTACCTCTAACGGTAAAGGAAGTATGTCAAGACCACCCTGATCCCGCCACTTTGACGTCAAAGTGGCACGACCTTCTGAAAGCGCTACTCAGAAGCTGGTAATTCACACCTTGGCCCTTTTTCACTATGACAACTTAGCGATTCCTTGCTCAAACCACGCCAATGTCGTACTTGGTTTTGACATTTTCAAAAGTCGTTTTCTCCATGGTACCCCCAAATTATAGAGTTATTGTACAAGTACATGAAAGTGACAAGTTGTATAATTATTAGACAAGTAAAATAACTTTAAAATTTGTAAATGTCATAGAGAAAACGATTTTTTAAAATGTCGAAACCAAATACGTCATTAGTGTGGATTGAGCAAGGAATCAGTAAGTGGTCATAGTGAATACGGGCTCTGAAGACTTAGTACTACATATGTACATGTATATACTTAAGTTTCAACATAATTGTACGTGCCGAATTAAAGTTATGTGAGGGAGAGGCTCGCTTCCATCTCCAGCCTTATCAGTACTTAACAGCAGATATGATGAAGGCTAACACCCATATTCTAAGTCGTTCCTCCAAAACTTACTCGTTCTCGACTTAACGAAACCTCATTGAAAACCTCTTCAAAATACTCCTCGAAATCGGTGTTCTAAGTCATAACTCCGTAAGGACCTGGAGGAGCCAAAGAGTACGTGGCCACTCCGTGTGAGGCCTAGCGCACACTACCATTTTTACCCTCGACGAGGTTGAGTGGAGTGTAATAAGATTTGGAGGAACGACTTAGAATATGGGGGTTAGTACTACATATGTACATGTATATACTTAAGTTTCAACATAATTGTACGTGCCGAATTAAAGTTATGTGAGGGAGAGGCTCGCTTCCATCTTCAGCCTTATCAATACTTAACAGCAGGTATGATGAAGGCTAAGAGTCTCCTCGGCGTTAGAAATATCGTATTAAAAGATTAGAATAGCCTAGGCGATTCTTAAGTTTAGTGCAAACGTATGAGACAATTAAAAGATTACAACAAAAACTTGAAAGGCATAAAGAAGTTCAATTCAGAAATCATTAAGTTTCAATTTCTCTTCGAAACGCCCTTCGTATTTTGCATACTTTGTTAGCATAAATAAATTCGACTCTAAGAAATAACAATAGAGTCTAAAATCGCGTAGCGCGTAATCCGAGCGCGGTCCCCGGGGACCGGTTAATGCTAAACGGGTTAGTTTTACCCACACCGTGTAAAAAAAAAAGGAAATAAATATGTTCATACAATCACACTAATTATCTAGCCCACGGTAAGTTTCATGAAGAACTTGTGTTATGGATACTAGATAACGGATAAACATACTTATATATTTTTTTGTAAATACATACATAATATACATATTAAACACCCAGACCAAGACAAATAGACATGTTCATGCACACAAATATTTGTCTTGTCCGGGGATCGAACCCGGGACCTCTGGCGCAGAAGCGGTTAGTACCCCTGCGCTAAACAGGTCGTCGAAAATAACAAATATAAAGAGCAAACGTCAACGATTAGCTTTGACCCATCCCATGACCGACCATACCAAAAGTTGCTTAACCACCCCAATCGTGCTGTACAAACTGACCTATAAACAGAAACTTTCCCATTCAATATAACTTGTTAATCGTGAAAACAAACTTACAAACTTATCGTTCAGAATAGGTACAGTCAACAGTAATAAATTCAATTCAATTTTATTTTATTTTTTTATTAACGACGGGGCGACTCTTAGCCTTCATCATACCTGATGTTAAGTATTGATGAGGCTGAAGATAAAAGCAAGCCTCTCCCGGAATCTCAATCACTAAGGAACTGGCTTTCCTATCTCTAACTGCCGGAACACAACAATGCTGAAAACATTGTTGATATAGCGTCAGACTTAGATAAGATGGTGGTAGCTAGCCAGGCAGACTTACAACAAGACCTGCCACCAACCAAACCGAATACAATATGTACCCCCGCTGGGAATTGAACCCGGGACCCCTGGGATGATACCGGTGGTTGTACCACTAGACCACAGACGCGGTGTTATTCAATATGATTTAAATAAAGCAATTTTTACAGATTTAAGTGCACTATATATCATCATCATCATCATCATCAGCCTGTCGCAGTCCACTGCTGGACATAGGCCTCTCCAAGTGCACGCCACTGAGATCTGTTTTCGGCTTCTCGCATCCAGCTACATATAGTGTGCTTAATTTCATTTATTAAGTCTAGGTTGTTACAAGCACTTATGAACGTCAAAGAAGCTACGCCATCGGTTCACAAACCCTACGGCGGGAGACCTTGTGACGAGAAGAACCGGCAACAAACTCGTCAAGGACTGTTTTTTCTTTCATATAGAGTCGTCAAGTTGACATCAATAATGACACTTTACAGTTGAACAATAGCGGCGGTAAGCGCTTGACAGACTGATCGTAGTATGTGATCACGTTTGTTAATCAACGTTCTGTCCGGCCTCCTGGCAGGCGGCGCGGTTTCCTTTTGCGAGATGACGTCCTGAGGCATCGGAGCGGATCCTCGCGTATCCGCTCCGATGCCTCAAGACGTCATCGCTCATGCGGATCGGCTCAGACGAATACAGGTGGGGCGGAGGAGACGGCGCTACTCGCATCTTGTCCCCGTTTAGCTTGCTTGGCCATCTCTAGCCGCGACGAGGCCCGGACAGCCAGGCGGAATGCCGGGCTAACGGGTTGCGTACTACTGTGGTCCCCCGTAGCCTGTGGCAGTGAGAAGGCAAGCAGTGAGGGGTTTAGCTGGTAGTGCCCCCCTCCCTGCCGGCCCTCCGGTCTGTCTTCGGAGACTAACTGGGTCGCGAGGTGGGCATCCCTCCCCAGTCCCGATCTCCCATCCGGCCTTTGGCCCGATGGAGGATCGAGAGTGAGTGAGTCCTACCCCGTAACCCCGCCGAGCCTATTAGACTCGACGGGGTGAGGGGGGTGGCGAGAGATAGTGTGCTTATTCCTAAGTCTTCACCAGGACGGGTATGCTAGGTGACCCCAGCATATCCTCAAGGCAGGAATCTGTAAAGACTGGAGTCTCCTCACTCAAAACAAAAAAAGGAGTCGGATGGGTGACCGTAAAGTGGTATTACTTACTGAGCGCTTTCGTGCTTCGAAGGGCACGAAAACTGTCGGTTCCGGCTGTTAACAGTCGTGCAGCAAAGTCAGAGGCCTTTTAGACGGCTTGACAAACTCTGATACCAGAGGTGGCCACTAATCCTCATACGATAAAAGAGGGGTTATCGTATTGCAAATGTGAAGCCTGACGTTTTGTTGAGTGTACGTTGGAGAATATAAATAATTGAACTTAATATAGGGTGTTCACATAAAAAGCATAAAAAATATCGAGTAAAAATGTTTCGTGACGGCGGGTCGCGTGACGACATTACACTGTTGAAGGGAAGCTATCCAGTGGGAGAAGTGCGATTGAAAGATATTTGATAGCTATGTTTTTTTTTACGAACTAGGTGGACTTTTTTTTTTACTATCAAGTTGGAATTGATTGTTTATCATGTAATAATTTAAGGCCGAAAGGGCGCCGCGTTGAATTTTATTTTATATCGTAATTCTAATTCACAATTTTAATAAAACTTTACGTGGAATTTTTAGAGCCCATAGTCTAGTATTTTTAGACGGTATCATTACATTGCCTCGTAGTCACTGCTAGAAGTAGATAGCAAAACTGCTAAAAGTGGCCGTTTTTGACACATTTGCTCTACTTCTACGAATGACTATGACGAGATGTAGCGATACCTTCTAAAATACAAGACAATGGGCTCTTAAAATTCCACGTTTAGTTTTATTAAAATTGTGAATTAGAATTACGATATTAAATAAAATTCAACGCGGCGCCACTTTCGGTGGGGGTACCGCCTTAAATCGAAAACTTCGTTTTTACTATTTACTCATAGTGATACAACAATATTTTATCTTTACTCAAAAGCATTCGAAATAGGTACTCATCACAACGAACAACTTTCTGTATCTGCGAAAAAAAGAGTTTGAAATTTTTGGGATGGGTAAAAAATTTTAAAGACGCGTCAGGACAATTGACCTGCTCCCTAATTATCTAATTTAAATTCTATCACAATCCCTTTCAGAGGTATTATAATTGTGATATTTTCGCCTGTCATATTGCTTAGACAGTTCAATTTTGTTTATTCCATACCTTTTAAAACGCGTCCCGATCACAATCCCTTTCAAATGTCAAATAGTGACGGCCTGAAAATCTTTCAAATTATGAATTGAAAGGGATTGCGATAGATTTAAAATTAGACAATTGATCGAAAATTCCTATAACGGAGGGAGAGTAGAGCGCGGCGTAGTAAAGGAAGTAATATCCCCCTCTCTTTCTACCGCTCGGCGAAAATGTATGCCTGCTCCTGCTGTTTCGTTTAAGCGGTTTTCACTTCTGCCGGCACTCCCGAGTGCAACCCGTTGTTTATTTATATTTTAGCTTCCTCTACAGCACATACCTAACACTCTGTTACCATTGCGTGTCCGCTTATCACAACACACAAACAACAAAGGAATATGAGTTCGGTTTAGCGTCGGATATGTCTTTTTTAGTCCGATTTCTGTACTTAGTTGAGCATTTATACTATTGTAACACAGAGTACGTTAGGTGACAGGGGCTCAAACAGAGAGACAACTTTGTAGGTACAGTCTCGTAAAAACATAGAAACGCTAAGCAACCTTGTGACATTACAATATTGAATGACATTTGTGGACAGAGTAAAGCTTTGTTTCCATGTGCGTCAATGCGATAAGGTTGTAAAGCGTATACATGTCATTGCTCATGACTGTACAGCAGGGACTGATTAACCAGAGAATTGCGGTAATTCCTTCATATTTTGATACGATATTTTCGGTACTTCAAAATATCGGTACCGTAATTTTTCGGTTGGTCATCGAAGCGGTACCGAAGTTTTACATTACCCAATCGAAACCCAAATATAACGGTACCGTTATATTTCGGTTAATTTAACCTTTATTATAAAGGTTTTCTTTGATAAACGCGGGTGAAACCGCGAGCGTCCGCTAGTGTTCAATAATGTTCACTGCGGTCGGTTCAGTGCATTTCGGTACCGAAATTAAATAGTGGTATTATGATACCTCTATTTAATTTCATAAGTAAAGGTTGTCATAATTCGGTACCGCTATATTTCGGTTGTATTAAGCCGAAATTATTTTTTTCGGTATTTCAAGTAAGGGTAGAATATTTCGGTACAGCTATATTAAGCGTAAAAATAACCGAAATTTATTACCGAAACCGCAATCAATCAATTCGATATTTTATCAGCAAAATCTCTTTCTTCATTCTTTATCTGTGGAAGTTTGTAATTAGCTTTTAAGTGCTTGCTTATTTACCTAATTTGTAAATACTGCTGTAAACTTCCCAAAGAAAATAAAATAAAATAATCTCTAAATCGAGATCTGTATATAAAACACAGAAATTAAATAAAGAAAAATGCTTAGAAAATGTCGATTTAAAGGTCGCAGAATACTTAGTTGTGCATTTATACGATTTTAACAAAGAGTCGTCGTCGTCTCAGCCACATAACACCCACTGCTGGGTATATGCCTCCCCAACAGGGGGGGGTTTGCCATAATCGCCACGCTTGGCAGGCGGGTTGGCGATCGCAGTATGGCCAAGTTTGTAGGAGACGCTGCTGCCCGTCTCCTGAAGGCTGAGTCCCTTAGTCGCCTTTTACGACCCCCACAGGATGAGAGGGGGTAGTGCTATTCTAAACCGACACTACACAG
This sequence comes from Chrysoteuchia culmella, assembly GCA_910589605.1. NCBI lineage: Eukaryota > Metazoa > Arthropoda > Insecta > Lepidoptera > Crambidae > Chrysoteuchia > Chrysoteuchia culmella. The sequence goes on along the minus strand of OU342670.1, from coordinate 10,926,491 downwards.
CTGTACGTAAGGTGACGGGGGCCAAATCACAGAGAAAACTTTGTACAGTCGGTGATCTTCCGGTTTGACCAGTAGAGTTTCTATAGGGAGATAAAAAAAAAAGAAATAGATATATAGAAAACGTATATGTTTCCAGTAAAATGACCTTTTAAAACTCTGTCATAGCTTAAGACATATTTTTAATTTCATGACAAATCCTTCCTAACTTTAATGTAATTAACCCACTTGTTCCTGAATTAACTTTTTTTGCACAATTGATTTGAAATTTCATATACTTCACAGAACGTAAACATAAAACTGATAAAAAATAATTAAAAAAATATTTCAGTTCAGGAAAAGCTGGAAAATGCCGTGTCGTAAACGACACAGTAGGAGAATCTACTACTATGATCTTTCACTACGTCGATTTCAGTAGGCTTCGACATAAATAGGAGAAATAAAGTAAAACACCCAAAGAATCACTCTCATATCCACACCTCGACGACGCCATATTTGGCATTGGTTGGGTCGCAGGTATTAAGGCGTTTTTTTATGAACGACGGGAAGACTCTTAGCCTTCATCATACCTAATGTTATGTAGTGATAAGGCTGAAGATGGAAGCGAGCCCCTCTCGAAATCCTCAATCACTGAGGAACGGCTATCTTATCTCTAACTACCGGAACACAACATTGCTGAAAACATTGTTGTTATGGCGTCAGACTTAGATAAGATGGTGGTAGCTAGCCAGACGGTCTTAGAACAAGACCTACCACCAACCAAACCGAATACAATATGTATTCCCGTTGGGAATCGAACCCGGGACCCCTGGGTCTGATACTGGTGGTTGTACCACTAGATCACGAAGGCGGTTAGACGTTGGAAGACTTTTACTCTATGTACCCGCATTAGACGCATTTTATACTTTCTATCACGCTCAGTCCAGCATGGGAAATAATAAAATGACTCAACTTACCTTCATCAAAGAAGTCATACATGTTACAAATTCAGCAAGTGCTCCGAGTAAAGGCCCAGGGACATTTTGAAGAAAAACAAAATGTCGTCTCCAGAGTCTTCATCCGTTACTTGCAATTTTGCGGAGGCATGATGTAAGGTAACGTCACCCAGCGTGCAATGTAGAAAGACATGCTTGCCGTTTCCCTGCTTGATCTAATCAGAAATGAGGAGTTCCGCAGGAAAACAAAAGTAAACCTTCATCCCTCGAAGAATTGTTTAGGTGAAGTGGCAGTAAGCGGGACACATAGCGAGAATAACCGTTAGCGGATGGGGCGGGGTGGTTCTGGAATGGCGACTCTGTGAGTAGGCCCCCAACAAGGTGGACCAATGATCTGGTGAAGATCGCGGAAAGCTCCTGGATGAGGGCAGCCCGCCAACGACCGATCAACGTGAAGATCCTTAGGCCCTAGAGGATCTTCACAACGACTGTTCGATGGCTACCCATACCCAGCAGTCGTTCTCATGCCGCTGATATGAATGTGATGATGATAATTATAGAGTCTGGAACGATTTTTTCATAATTTTGCTCTTATTTCTCAGTAATCTCGTTCAGAGTGAAAGGTTGTCGTAAAACAAATATAAGTACTACTGATAGTAGTACATTCTCCTACTGTGTCTTTAGCGGAACAGACAAAGTAAAACGAAAATACTTGATGAATATCTTATAAATATATCGTATTTTTTTATTTTCGAGATCATTAGGAACCGACTATTGATAATTAGATAACAAATAAATTAAAAACAGCATAAAACAATATTTCAAATTACCTTGTATTTATCATTTTAATAAGCACGTAATTTAACCTCATTTTGCACAAAACCAATAAACTGCATATCACGGTTACCACTTTACTATGACTGACTAAGGCAACAACAGTTTGTAGCAATATAAAATAAAATAAAAAAGTACCCTCGTACAACAGAATATATTTTTTAAGTTGGTGTGTCGTTAAGGACACGGTAGGAGCAAGTGGGTTAATGCTAAAGTGTGTTTGTTTGTCCTTCTTTCAAGCCTTAACAAAACAACCAATCGACTTGATTTTTGGCATAGAGTTAGTTAATAGGGCGGAGAGTAACATAGGCTTCTTTATATCCCGATATTCCCACGGGAACGGGAACGACGCGGGTGAAACCGCTAGCTGCCGCTAGTAGGCTAATATAGAACTAACAAAAAAAAAAAACATTGCATACAATCACACCAATTATCTAGCCCACGTTAAGTTTCATAAAGAACTTGTGTTATGGATACTAGATAACGGATAAACATTGAAATAAAACAACTTTTACGGATATCAAACGCGCTATATTTCCACGAACTAAGTTGTAATTGTCCGTATTTTTTGGGTTTTTAGGGGTTTTTTGATTTTCCCGACGTTTCGGCACCTTTACAGCTGCCGTGGTCACCGGATCAGTAATCCCGTGACCACGGCATCCGTAAAAGTTGTTTTATTTCAATGAACAGTGCGCGCCAAAACATAAGATGTACGTAACGGATAAACATACTTACATACTTTTTTTTTATACATACATAATATAAATATTAAACACCCAGGCCAAGACAAATAGATATGTTCATGCACACAAATATTTGTCTTGTCCGGGGATCAAACCCGGGACCTCTGGCGCAGAAGGTGGGTTTAGTACCACTGCGCCAAACAGGCCGTCAAAGAAAGAAAGAAGAAAGGAAGAAAATATTTTATTAGTCTCTAAAACACAATGGAAATTAACAAAAGGTAACAAACATAGAGTTTTGACCAATCTTGATCTCAATAAAAATCTAATAAGACCAAATAAAACAGTACAGTAGTATACAATATCTACACTACAAAGCACACTATGTTTAAGACTCAAACAACAAATATATTTTTTTTACTTCATGTTGCTAATATTCAATCGACCTTTCTTATTTAATAACTTATTTCAATCAATTTTATGTCTCTGATCACTGTATAAATATATTTTTCCTATAATTGTATAATGTAATCTAATAATCACAGGTAATCACTGTATATGTTAATTTATTTTTACCGTTATTGTATAATCTTATGTTATTTGATTAATGCAAATTCTACTGCACTTATAGGTATTTTTTTTTTTATGTTTTCGCATCGCATGAATTTCTGTGTGTTTTTACAAAGACATTACAAAGACACAAACAAGTATTTGGATGTCAGTTTTGTTCAAAACTTGCGTTGCTCTCATTTCATGCTGTTATTGACTTGTCATCTGTTGTGTATACCATAAATAAATAAATAAAGTAGTGAATGTATATTTGAAATAAAATAACTTTTACGGATATCAAACGCGCTATATTTCCACGAACTAAGTTGTAATTGTCAGTATTTTTAGGTTCTTTTTTAGGGGTTTTTTGTTTGACCCTGCCGTGGTCACGGGATGACACGTCATTCCGTGACCACGGCAGCTGTAAAGGTGCCGAAACGTCGGGAAAATCAAAAAACCCCTAAAAAAAAACCTAAAAATACGGACAATTACAACTTAGTTCGTGGAAATATAGCGCGTTTGATATCCGTAAATGTTCTTTTATTTCAATGAACAGTGCGCGCCAAAACATAAGATGTACGAATGTATATTTTTCTATTAGTGCGAGTTTGTCTTCTGCTATCTCAATACTTTGTGGCTGTAGTCACTACAATACACGAATACACGAAACGTCGAAGGCATATGACTTATGACAATTCAATCGGCTGTCATGTCATACATGATATTGTGATTTGTGAAGTGGTACTTTAACTACGGAAGAAGCAACTTCTTCACGTACGATAAATTGTAAATAGAAAAATATTGGAAAAAAGTAAACTCGGCCACAAGTGAATTCTCAGATGGGACTCGAACCCACGACCTTTGGAAATCCGATCAAATGCTCTAACCACTGAGCTCCATCATCAGCCTGCAGAAGACCAATGCTGGACATAGGCCTCTACTAGCTCACGCCTATTATGGCGTTCATAGGAGGCTATTAGCCTACTGCCACCACGCTGGACAGACGGGTTGGTAGAGGGTTTGTTTCAAGTTTTACTTCTCTCGCACAGGTTTTCAATGCGTCGAGCCTCTTAGTCGACTCTTACGACATCCCAGATGACGATTACGATCTCCCATGTAAGGGAGTGGTGACACTTGTATTCTTAGGCCGTCACCACACGGCACCACTGAGCGACCGAGCACGAAAAAGCATGGAAACACGAAAAGAGATAGCAAATTGAATCGGATCCCATATGGGATCTTCCCAATTTTCATAATGGGAGCTCGTATGACATCTCTGCTTCAACATACAGGGTGTTAAAAGACCCATGCCAAAGCCGTGACATATGCGTAATATATATCAAACTAAATAAGATTATTAAAAAAAAAATTGCTGGAAAAAAATTGATGTTATTTTTTACACGCAATGGAACGCGTGCAACAACTTTTGCGTGTTATAACTTTTTTTTTGCATTTTACAATGCTATTTTTATGTGATAAATATTCAATAAGAAAATATAGTTGTAAATATTCAATAAGAAAATATAGTTGTAAATATTCAATAACATAACATACTAGAAAAAAACAACCTGTCTCATGTCGCCCTGACGGGATAAGCATGATGGACATGAGACAGGTTGCTTTTTTCTAGTATATTATCTTATTGAATATTTACAACGTTCGCGTGTGTCTATAGAGAGAGTAGGTGACGGGGGCCCCGTATTATTGAGTGGTTTTCATATTCATTGCGGTTTGGATACTTTAAAGGATGATCTTTAAAAAAAACTTTAATCCTCAATAACTCCTGAGCTTTCAGTATCCCAGGTTTGGCTAAATACAAGAAAATGATAGTAACAATAAGGAGAATACGTGGTTTTCGTTTTCTTTGTGGGTCTTTTAACACCCTGTATAACATCATTATAGAGTCACGAATGAAGAGATTCTACGTCGTGTCAAAAAATCTCGCGAACTCATGACCATCATTAAGAGGCGAAAGGTGGCATACTTAGGCCACGTACTCAGGCATGAGCGCTACAACCTTCTTCAACTCATAATGATGTGCAAGATTATGGGGAAACGACGCGTCGGTAGAAGAACGAAATCGTGGCTCCGTAATATTAGAGAATGGACCGGAATCGCCAGCGTAGAGCACCTATTCCGCTTGGCAAGAAATGGGAAAAAATATGCGGAGCTGACAGCCAACCTTCAGGTAGTGGAGAGGCACCGAAAGAAGAAGCTAACATCATTGAGTAAAACCGTATGTGAGTACAGAGCATTAACCAAATTAATGCCAAATGTGGCGTTGTTGAATTATGGCTTTGATATAAAATCTTCAGTATTGTACCGCAGCAACAAGCGTTAAAATTGTTAACTTTTTTTTTACGAACGACGGTGATACTCTTTGCCTTCATCATACCTGCTGTTAAGTATTGATAAGGCTAAAGATGGAGGCGAGCTTCTCCCGGAATCCTCAATCATTGAGGAACTGGCTATTTTATCTTTAACTGCCGGAACACAACAATGCTGAAAACATTGTTGTTATGGCGTCAGACTTAGATAAGACGGTGGAAGATAGCGTAGCTAGACTTACGAGTCCTACCACCAACCAAACCGAATACAATATTTACCACCGCTGGGAATCAAACCCGGGCCCCTGGGTCTGATACCGGTGGTTGTACCACTAGACCACAGAGGAGGTTTTGTCACAAAAGATATTTTTTATTTAGTCGCGTTTAACCGCCAGTCTTGAACTAAGTAAGACCCTATTTAAAATTCCAACGCCGCACTTACCAAATGTAAGTAACCTAATGTTTAACCGCCTCTGTGGTCTAGTGGTACAACGGTATCATACCCGGGGGTCCCGGGTTCGATTCCCAGCGGGGGTACATATTATATTCGGTTTGGTTGGTGGTAGGACTTGTTGTAAGTCCGCCTGGCTAGCTACCACCATCTTATCTAAGTCTGACGCCATAATAACAATTCAGCATTGTTGTGTTCCGGCAGTTAGAGATAAGATAGCCAGTTCCTCAGTGATTGAGGATTCCGGGAGAGGCTCGCTTCCATCTTTAGCCTTATCAATACTTAACATCAGGTATGATGAAGGCTAAGAGCCATAAGTCGTCCATAAAAAAAAAGTCAGTTATTTGTTAGACAAAATTTGTCGCCAGTAAGAAACCGAAGGGAGAGTTAGATGAAGATATACAATTATATCTAATATTGTATTTATTAAGATTGTAAGACGAAATACGTATTTACACGCACATTTGTTCATGCTCGTTTCGAACTCACGATCTTTGTGTAGAAGGATCTATCTGCTATCATAACTGTATTATTATGTTATAATTAATATTTAAGGAAGGAAAATATATTTATTTGACACAGACATTAGAATGTAAGGCTGCGTCATTGACGCCAGCGGCCAAAGCGGGTGGTGCGGGCGGTGGCACGTGCGTCTTGATCAAAGTCCATAGATTTGTATGATGTTCTCGACGACAGCTTGCGGGCCACGGAATACGCTCGTCGAGAACTCATACAAATCTATCAAGACGCGCATGCCACCGCGCGCACCGCCCGCTCCGGCCGCTGGCGTCCAGGACGCAGCCTAAAAGGTTCAACAGGGAATACACAGAATATTAAACATGCTTAACAAATTAAGAAAAAGAACGAAAAAAAACACTAATCTAACGGCTGCATCAAAATAGGAGACCAATTCAGCATGTGTCGGGTTTGCACGATCAGCGAGACCCGACGCTGATTTTCAATTGGCACTTTTATTTAGTTTTTTTTTGACAGCTGAATGTTTAACGGAAACGGCTCACAATCATATGTTAATTTAAGTTAATCCTATTTATATGCGAATCAATAAACTGTACATAAGTAATTTATGATTTTGTAATTTTTGCATTTTTCAATGCTATTTTTATACTTAGGGTAAATTTTAAATAGAAAAATATTGGAAAAAATTAACTCGGCCACAAGTGAATTCTCAGACGGGAATCGAACCCGCGACCTTTGGAAATCCGGTCCAATGCGGTGGTTTCCAAAGGTCGCGGGTTCGATTTTTCTATTTAAAATTTACCGTATATACATAAGTAAATTTAATATTCTTACTTCTCCCAATAGTCCCACGCGGGTGAAACTAGTAATAATATTATAGATGCGAAAGTGTGTTTGTCAGTCCTTTCTTCACGCCCGAGCTAAGCAACCAATCGGCTTGATTTCTCTTTATCCCCATATTCCCACGGGAACGGGAACACAGCGGGTGAAACCGCGCGTGCAAGCTAGTACACAACGTTATTTTATTTGTAGAACCATTTGTAGAACTCAATATATGTTACGAACAACTTTTTTTATGGAAGCAGTTCTGAAATCGCGAAAGAAGAATCTCGAATCGATTTAGGAGTTGCTTTCATAGAAAAAGTTGTTCCATATAAAAACCTATATTGGGATAGACGAAAAGAGCGCTTCAAACTGTATGAGAACCTACGATGATCTTACGAGCGAGATTTACCCCCATATTCTGTCGTTCCTCCAAAACTTTTTACACTCCACTCAACCTCGTAGTGGGTAAAAATGGTAGTGTGCGCTAGGCCTAACATGGCGTGGCTACGTACTCTTTGGCTCTTCCAGGTCCTTACGGAGTTATGACTTAGAATCCCGATTTCGAAGAGCATTTCGAAGAGGTTTTCAATGAGGTTTCGTTAAGTCGAGGACGAGTAAGTTTTGGAGGAACGACTTAGAATATGGGTGTTTGATGTGTAAATGTTAGTGACTAGCTCTTGCAAAGCAGCACTGCACAATAAACCATTTTTGTTTCTGATTGACGCGTGTTTTTATGGCAATGGTCTCAAGCGGACTGACTCAGGTCGTAAAACTTTGACAGTGGATCAAACTTTTGACACGCAATGTAGGTACAATTTTGATGTAAATTGTAAATTGCACAGAACACAGACTGTGGTAAATTGCGCAGAGCACAGAAAGTCTTTTTCTTTCTTATGTTCTGTGGTAAATTGTGTTGTATGTTTGTAACAAGAATTTTTACAAAACATTGTCATTAAGGCCCGATTTCACCAACATCGATCTATTAATGCTCAAAGTCATACTGATGTTGTCATGTCATTTAAGTCGTTAGCTTGAAGTATTTGATAGAATCAGGCGTTACTTGGCGGAAATCGTATTATATTAGAAAACGAAAAAAATATATAGTTATTTGTTAAACCGTGCACTCGGTGCTGGTATTGCACGGTCTAACAACTCCTGAGGATGCTCCGTGTGAGGGCGAAACACATGTAGAGTAGTCGGTGAAGGTGCAAGGTGTTGCATCTCCATTTATTTGCGGGCGGGCGGGCGGTGCATCTGGCATGAAAGTTTTCTTGCGGAATTAAGCTACATATTTTTTTCGTTTTCTACGTTAGTTTGAAGTGTAAAAGGACTTAAAAATGTTACAAAAACAACTTAACAACGATCATTTTAACCGAAAGTTGGTGGAAAAGGACCCATGGTTATTTTTACTCAAAAATTACTGAAATCGAGCCCCAGGTCAACGCACGGACGGCGTAATGCAACAATGTGCCTGGCTGCCAACTACCGTTCGGCGGGCGCGGACCATTTCTCAAATGTCAAACTGACACGTAGCCATTTTGTTTTCGGAAGCAACAGGTCTCTTGGCTTAATGATTGATTTTGGTTCTCGTTCTGAATAACCAATTTATCGTAGAATATTTAATTTTATGTTGGCTGTGCATTTTAGAAAAAATGCTGGTGAAAATTGATTTTATGAGAACACTAAGCCCGTTTTCATCCGCGTGGTTCCCGTTCCCGTGGGAATATAACTAAGGATAAAATGTATCCCGTTTTAATAAAAGCTATAAACTATATGCGTGCCAAAGTAAATTCAAATCTATTCAGTATTTTTAAAGTGATTGGGTTACTAACATCCAAATATCTTTCTTTCAAATACATATTATGTAAACATCAAAAGACTAAACATACAAATTTTCACATTTATAATTAGTAGGAGTAGTTAATGTATGATGATATGTTAAGCAGTTTATATTCCAGTCATCCCGTGACCATGGCAGCTAAAAAGGTCGGGAAAATCAAAAAACCCTTAAAAAACAAAAAAATACAGACAATTACAACGTAATTCGTGAAATATAGCGCGTTTGATATTCGTAAAAGTTGTTTTATTTCAGTTTATATTCCATTTGAATTTTCATTATTAAATTATTATTTAATAATGAAAATTCAAATGGAATTCATTATTCATTATTTTTCTATTTAAATTTATCATAAGTATAAAAATAGCATTGAAAAATGCAAAAATACAAAAATCATAAATTACAACTTAGTTCGTAAAATATAGCGCGTTTGATATCCGTAAAAGTTGTCTTGGTAGGAAGTTATGATTACTTACTTACTTACTCCGATGGCTCAGCGACACGAAGTTTGTCTTGGCCTCCGAGACGAGAGATACAAAAAAAAAAAAAAATACAAAATCTTTATTTCTTTAAAAAGGTATACAATCTTAAGCTAGAAATTGGATACTCCTTTTAAGTATGTATTATACCTGTGCCAGGAGTATCCGCTCCTCCATACCTTACAATACATAATTACCAATTTAAAAAACAAATTAATTACAAGTGTGTGTGTGTGTGCGCGCGCGCACGTGCGTGTGTGTGTGTGTGTTTGTGTGTATGTGCGTTTGTGTGTGCGTGTGTGCGAGTGTTAGCAAGATTTATTTAGCATTTCTCAGTAAACTCTCAGTTTCATCGTAGCTTAAGGATTTTAACCAGTTTCCAATAGTATAGATAGATCTCCATCTATCTCGATGTTGTAAGAGTCATCTGCATTAAACTCACGAAGGTCGGCCTCCACCGGTAGCGGGGGCGTCCAACCGGTCGTCGACCAGACACAACAACAAGATAGGCTCGTTTAGTGCCACGCTCTAGTCTGTTTATGGGGGAACGGCTGGTACTTGTCTCGCTGACCAAAGAAGGGTGTGGTCCTCTGGCATTTTGGGAGTTGGCGGGTTAACAGTGGAAGGGTCACGGAAAAACTATTTGTTACGAAACCGAGACGAGAAGAAGATTAGGATGACAATATTAAGTAGTTTATATTCTATGATTTTGTAATTTTTGCATTTTTCAATGCTATTTTTATACTTATGGTAAATTAGAATAGAAAAATATTGGAAAAAAATAATTAATTAACTCGGCCACAAGTGAATTCTCAGACGGGAATCGAACCCGTGACCTTTGGGAATCCGGTCCAATTACGGTCACTCATCCGACACCTGACCTGCACCCCGACCGCCTAACGGTATAGCTTCTGCTATTGCTATGGCTATCAAACTTCAAACTCTCATAAAACTCTTCAACGATGTGGTTTTTGTCTAATTCCTACATATTTCTATTCATCTACTGGATACACAATTGCATTTTTAGTATGAAAGTGATAGTGTCAGCGAGAGCCCTTGTAGGGGGTTTGAAAAATCGAAAGCTATAGCGATAGTACAAGCTATACCGTTAGGCGGTCGGGGTGCTGGCCGAACGCTGCTTAACGAACGTGATCGAATACGATCAGTCTGTCAAGTGCGGTCATGAGCGTTCCAAACGGTATTTTGGTGTACACCTGTGAAATATACGCCAATTAACAGAGAAGATATTTACAAACACTCATACTCTTCGATAAAATGTATTGTGTATGTAATTTTAACCGTATCAGACCCAGGGGTCCCGGGATTGATTCCCAGCGGAGGTGCATATTGTATTGGGTTTGGTTGGTGGTAAGGCTTGTTCTAAGTCCGTCTGGCTAGCTACCAAAATTTAATCTAAGTCTGACGCCATAACAACAATGTTTTCAGCATTGTTGTGTTCCGGCAGTTCGAGATAAGAAAGCCAGTTCCTCAGTGGCTGATGATTTTACACATTCAAAGTGAAATCATTCATAAAGTATTTTAATTTAAGACGTTTTGTAAAATAGTATTTGTCGTTTGTAATTATTTTCTCAGTAGAATGGCGTAATCTTTCATAGGTGTATACCAAAATTTGTCATACTGCAAACTAGGTACCTATGCCAGGTTTCGTAATTATAAGTTTATTGTCTTTTTAAACTTTCTCGTATATACCCTACATTAATACAATTTTTAGCAATTAAGCAACATTGACATACTGCATACAAAACTAGGTACTTTCCAATCTATGATTTAAAGTCCTCTAATCTCTATTCGTATTTAAAATAGGTTGCCATCACTTCAAAAAAGTATTGCATATTTTACGTAAACTGTTAAAAGCAAGATGGCTGCCGTTGCCGTTTGGCGCGAAAAAGTATTACTCAAAGCGGACATTTTTAATTTCGTCGAGACCATCGACAGTTGGAATGCTTTCAAATGGAAAGGGGAGTGTTTTCATACAGCCTTGATATATTTTTCTTTTTTTTTAAGTGTAATATTATTTTTGTAATGGAAATAAGGATATTTGTAAGAATATAAGTAATTTGAAGCGATTTTGTAAAGAGGAACTTTTTCTGGATGTAGGTACTTTAACACGTTATATTATGTACTTAAAACCGCAATTAAACTATTTGTAGAACTCATAAGTTACGAAAAGCTTTTCGTTTGGAAGCAGCCGTCAGATTGCGAAAACAAAACAAGTTTCATACACTTTAATAGAGTTTAAATAAGAAATTGTATTCTAATGACACCAACTGATTAAATGAATCAGTTGGTGAACTCAGGCATTACTGACACACATTTGCACTAAACCTAAGAATCGCCTGGCTATTCTTATCTACTTTAAAACATATAAATAATATATTATAATATAAAAAAGAACATTTATTTCATCATCACACAATAGGTTACTTATGTCTAAACTATAACAAAATACTTGAGTAAGATAATGATCTAAAGTGTGAGAAGCTGGTGCCTGTAATAGGTTTAGAAAACCGGTTACACAGGTCACCAGGCCAGCCCCGCAAAAGGCACAACACATTGTGCTCCTCATTTTATGTGTTTGTAAGCCTATGTGAAGCCTATGGAAGCAAAAACGGTATTAAATAAAAATAAAAAGAGATAAAAACTTAAAGCTAAAACATTATTAAAATGCAGAATTTTTTAGTTAAGTACGTGTAGGTGTGTGTGTGTGTGTGTGTGTGTGTGTCGACCGACCGAATAAGATGCAACAGCCAATAATTTATGATTATTGAATTTTTACATTTTTCAATGCTGTTTTTTTAACTAAGATACATTTTAAATAGAATATAAGAAATAAATAGAATATTTTTTTGGCTCTCAGTATTTTTGTAGGTTTGGTTCTAGCAATCAATTAATTACAACCGTACAACCCCTTCAATATGATTCCGTATTCCACAAAAACAACGCAAAATGCTAATCACCAAAACGCCCTGTTAACTAACAAACTTGCAATTAGTCCAAAAGTTATTCAACATACAACCGCGAAGATTCGCGCTCTTACCGAGCAAAATCCCTTGAACAGCTATCAAAGGGTGACGCTGTAAGCCTATATGACTTTCCAAATCGAGCGCAGGCGAACATCGCCTGAAAGTGGATGATCGAGAATTTCCGTGACTGTACACGATACAACCACAGCATAAAAAAACATACAGTATTTTATGATCTTTGAATTTTTGCATTTTTCAATGCTATTTTTATACTTATAATAAACTAGCGGATCCTCGCGGTTTTACCCGCGTGGTGCCCGTCCCCGTAGGAATATCGGGATAAAATATAGCCTATGTCACTCGGGAGAAATGTAGCTTTCTAACGGTCTAAGAATTTTCTAAATCGGTCCAGTAGTTCCTGAGATTAGCGCGTTCAAACAAACAAACTGTTCAGCTTTATAATATTAGTATAGATTTTAAATAGAAAAATATTGGAAAAAATCAACTCAGCCACATTCTTCTATTTAAAATTTATCATAAATACAGTATTTTGTCTGAGTCTTTCTTGATTAATAATCATTATTATTATTCTTCTTCTTATCGTATGAGGATTAGTGGCCACCTCTAGTGTCAGAGTTTATCAAGCCGCCTAAAAGGCCTCTGACTTGGCTTAACGACTGTTATCAGATGACAACAGCCGGAACCGACGGTTTAACGTGCCTTCGTGAGCGGAAGCGCTCAGTTGTAATGCCACTTTACGGTCACCCATCTGACACCTGACCGGACCGAACGTTGCCCAACAAACGTGATCGATTACGATCAGTCTGTCAAGCGTGGCCACGAACGCTTCATTCATTCATTCATTATTATTAGCCGTGTAGTACGCAATACGCGATACGCGCCAACATAGATTAGCCAAATCCTTCATAGCGTGCGTACGTTCGCAGCGACGCATTCTAGACTGACACTCATTTACACTAAACTTATGAATCGCCTAATACTATTCTTACCTATATTAATCTTAATAAAAATTGCTTTTTAAGACGTTTTTAAATCCACTAAAACTATTCTTACCTTACGGGCTCAATATTAAGTGCCTGAGGCTTATTTTTTTTATTTATTTTTTTACATTAAATAGGCTCTCTCTTGGCTTAATTCTGAATCGTTAGATTAAGAAGAGGCCTACGATGGAGCGAGCTTGCCTAGAAAAAGCCTATTCACTCGAGCTTTAAATATACCAGGGTTGTAGACGCCCGGGAATACAGACGCAGGCAGGGAATTCCACTCTCTGGCTGTGCGCATAATAAAAAATGAGGAAAAGCGCTTTGTACGCAGACGAGGTATCCCAAAGGTGGGAGCAGTATTCCATGCACGGCTTAAGCTATTCTTATTGTGGAATATCTTATGATAGATAAGAATAGCAGCTATGTAGTGTCGGCTTAGAATAGCACTACCCCCTCTCATCCCGTGGGTGTCGTAAAGGCGACTAAGGGACTCAGCATTCAGGAGACAGGCAGCAGCGTCTCCGACAGACTTGGCCATACTGCGATCGCTAATCCGCCTGATAAGCGTGGCGATTATGGGGAGGCCTATACCCAGCAGTGGGTGTTATGTGGCTGAGACGACGACGACGAGATAAGAATCATCACATCACCATCAGCCTGTGGACGGCCACTGCTGGACATAGGCCTCTCCTAGCTTACGCCTATTGTGGCGTTCATAGGAGGCTATTAGCCTACTGCCACCACGCTGGCCAGACGGGTAGATAGAGGGTTGTTTCAAGTTTTCCTTCTCTCGCACATGTGTTCAATGCTTCGAGCCTCTTAGTCGACTCTGACGACATCCCAGGCATGTAAGGGAGTGGTGACACTTGTATTCTTAGGCCGTCACCACACGGCACTGACGGAGATAAGAATAGCCTAAAGTGATTCTTCAGTTTAGTGCAATTGGGTGTGAGTCGCTTGCTGACCTCTCGCCGTGAGGAGACGCGTCGGGTATCACTCGCGAAAGGACCTTTGTAGGCAGATAAAATACTGTACGTATCTTTATACTGTGACACAACACAGAGGTTTGACAAGAAGGGTCGCATTCACCCCAAAACACCCATGTCATCGTTTCAACCCTATAATCCGGGAAGGGTTACATCATAATGTCTCGAAAATTATGTTAAAGTATTTATACAAAAACTTCCACTGGCTGTTTACCTTTTATTCCTTTGCCTTTTTGTGTTTCGGCTGTCTGTATTGTGTTCTTTGCCTTTAATCAGACTGATGGGGGTTTAAAACCTTTTTTTATTCATTATCTATTCAAGATTTGGTTGGTAGTTAATTTAATTAGGCGATTGTAATGTAATAAAATGGGTACCTATTTAGTAACAACTATAGCAATTTTACATGTACTCATTTATGAACTAGCTTCCACCAGCGGTTTCACCCGCATGATTCCCGTTCCCGTGGGAATATCGGGATGAAAGTAGCCTATGTTACTTTCCGGCTACTTTTTCCTGATGTTCCCACGGGAAAGGGAAGTACGCAGGTGAAACCGCGAGCGGAAACTTGTAAACATACAAATAAATATCTAACATCTTTTCTAATTTTTTTTTCTTATAAAACAACACGAAGTCTCATTCACATAACACCCACTGCTGGGTATAGGCCTCCCCCAAGGGGGGGGTGGGGGGGCTTTGCCATAATCGCCACGCTTGGCAGGCGGGTTGGCGATCGCAGTATGGCCAAGTTTGTAGGAGACGCTGCTGCCCGTCTCCTGAAGGCTGAGTCCCTTAGTCGCCTTTACGACCCCCACGGGATGAGAGGGGGTAGTGTTATTCTAAGCCGACACTACACAGCAGCAAAACAATACAGTGAATGCAAAATATTCTAATCGTAAATACATACAAATTGTTGGGAAACAACAAGTGGTAGACTTAACTACAAAATCGATGCAAGGACAAGGTCACGTTATGATAATGAATCATAGCACTTTTTGTAATTAAAAATAATTTAAGCATTGCTAACTGTAATTAATTTGCATTTAAGGGCCAAAGCATCAAATGTGCTATATTTCACGAACTAAGTTGTAATTGTCCGTATTTTTAGGGTTTTTAGGGGTTTTTTGATTTGCCTGGCGTTTCGGCACCATTTCAGCTGCCGTGGTCACGGGATGATTTCATAGTTTTATTTTAATGAACAGTGCGCGCCAAAACATAAGATGTACGTATGTTTAGACCGGTTTTAAACTTACAAAAGAGTATGGCGAAAGTATTCGAATCAACACGCATCAACAATTTTAACCGCCTCTGTGGTTTTGTATAACAACCACCGTTATCAGACCCAGGGGCACCGGGTTCGATTCTCAGCGGGGTATATATTGTATTCGGTTTTCGTTGGTGGTAGGACTTGCCTGGCTTGCTAGCAACAGTGTATCTAAGTTTGACGCCATAACAACGTTTTCAGCATTGTTGTGTTCCGGTTGTTAGAGATAAGATAGCTAGTTCTTCAGTGGTTGAAGATTCCGGGATAGGCTCGCTTCCATCTTCAGCCTGATCAATAATTAACATCGTATGATTAAGGATAAGAGTCTCCCCGTCGTTCATAGAAAAAAACAATCAAATCTTTATTGAAATAAAACAACTTTTCCGGACATTATACGCGCTATATTTCACGAACTAAGATCTAATTGTCCGTATTTTTTGGTTTTAGGGGGTGCCGACGTTTCGGGTGGTGGCGAAAAGTCGGGAAAATCAAAAAACCCCTAAAAACCAAAAAAAGGGCAATTAGATCTTAGTTAGTGAAATATTGCGCGTTTAATATCCGTAAAACTTAAGATTTAAGTAATCACAAGTTTTTATCTTATTTCAACGAACAGTACCCATACGAGAAAATTTCGTTGCGTGTGCGTTTTGATAGGTATTTCATTAAATACCTAATAATAATTAATGAAATAGAACGTTACAGTCTGTGTGTAAAGTCTGTTTTTTCTTACTTGTCTTAAAATGTAAACAATCTTGACAAGACTTATTATTGAATTGTAACGAAAAAAATTAAATGTTAATGTCAATTTCCTTTCATGACAAAACAACTATTGAGTACAAAGATAATTTTGTAATATCTTTCTTTGTTTTATGTTCTAAGGAAACCAGTATAAAGACGTAAAGATTTTCATTTTAAGACAAGTAAGAAATAAAAACATTTTATAAAAAAAATCAAACCGACTTCAAAAAGTATAAAATAAAACTTTTGGAGTCGGTGCCAGCCAAAGCATTCTACATTGCACTTCTATTAACTATATTTTTTTTGGCCTTAGCTAACTAGCACCGACTCCAAAAGTTTTATTTTTTACTTTTTGAAGTCAGTTTGATTTTTTTTTATAAAATGTTTTTATTTCAGATTTTTTGTTACATTATGTGCCGTTACTTACACTAAAAATCAGCCCATACATAACAATGATGTCATCTAGGTATACGACTACTTGCCAAAAGGTGATTGATATTTTTCAGGATTATGAAAAAACTACTAGCCAGATCTTCGTAAAAATTATATGGGACCACACATAAACCATTTTCTTTCAGATAAAAAAATAATTATAAAAATCTGTTGACAACTGGCGAAGTTATGGTGGAACATACATAAAAAAAAAAAAACATTCGACTTGAGAACCTCCTCCTTTTTTTGAAGTCGGTTAAAAAGGGATTGTATCGTAACCTACTTTCTCGCGGTCAAAGTCGCGGGAGGAATTATTATCAATTTATGATTAATCAATTATAAAAAGCTTATTGTATATCGCACACGTGAAAGCATTTTTTTTTTTTTTATAATAACTGGGCAGGCATTTGACCACCATCGTGCTCAACAAACAGGATGTGGTCTAAGGTGTTGCATGCTTACCCAGGAAATGCCTATTCACTCTCGCCTTGAAGAGGTTCATTGAGAGATTGAGAGATGATTAACATTAAAATCTTACTAGGGCGGTTACAACCCGATACTCGGGTTCGTCGATCGACGAAAAATTCCAAATTATGCGAAAATCTTTAATTGTAGTTTGTGATCATCACGTTTAACATTTTGTATATTTTATAGTTTTCGGAACAAATAGACTCGAGTACCTTTAATTTGATACCTTACTCGGCCGCGTACTACGCGCCAAAGTCCCTGTCGAGTCGTCACAAATTTTGCGAACCTGAATTAAGTATATAGATATAAATTTTATTAAGTATTTCCTCTTATATTAAATATATTTCAAAATTGTAAATTTGTGCTTGGCAACAACATGTTCCATTGTAAATGTTGTTGTTTCTGTTAAAGCTGATAAGTTTCTTGCGGCCGTTCTTCTTATCAGTTAAAAGATGTCCTGAATGGCTGGTAGGGAAAAAAAAATTTGGACTATTCGAAAGTACTTATCTATAAGTCTATTTGAATAAAAATCTTTGAATTTGAATTTAAATAAATTTCATACAATTTATTTATTACATTAACACCAATAAATTCTCTTTACCTAATGTAAGGCAGGTTGATATGCACATCAATTTGAATGAGGATGTACTCCAGTTAGTTTCAAGTATAAAATTTCTTGGCATTACATTACATTCAAAACTACAATGGGACTTTGACTTTGACCAAGACATATAGATATGTTCATCCAGACAAATATTTGTCTTGTCCGGGGATCGAATTCGAGACCCTCTGCGTAGAAGGCAGGCTACGTACTTCTACGCCAGACAGGTCGTCATTACTTTTATTTAATGAACGACAGGGAGACTCTAAGCCTTCATCATACCTGATGTTAAGTATGGATAACGCTGAAGATGGAAGCGAGCCTCTTCCGGACTCCTCAATCACTGAGGACTGGCTATCTTATCTCTAACTGCCGGAACACAACAATGCTGTAAACATTGTTGTTATGGCGTCAGACTTAGATAAGATGGTGGTAGCTACCCAGACGGACTTAGCACAAGTCCTACCACCAACCAAACCGGATACAATATGTACCAGCGCTGGAAATCGAACCCGGGACCCCTAGGTCTGATACCGGTGGTTGTACCACTAGACCACAGAGGCGGTTAAATCCTACATTATTGTACTTTTAATCCTACACTATAGTTTGAATTTTTAAAATCTCACTGGGATAAAAGATGCAAAGAAATAGAAAATTCGCCACTTCATTGAGTAAATTAACCAAAAATACTAACCATTTTTTTCTTTTCAATTTTCTAATTGGCTATCTTAAACATCTCTTCCTACATTTAAGAAATTCAAAGATCAAAGGAACAAAAACGACAAAGAGTATTTACCCAAAGCCTACAATTATATAGCCGGTTAAATTAATGTTTATCTTCTAGTTAACGGTAACTAAGTTCTGGGAACTTCTTGCGATTACAATTGCCAAGCAAGTTTCGGAAAAGCCGATTTTTTTATGGGCGATACTTTGGTGAAGAAAATCAATTTATAACACAAAAGAGATCATTATTTTTAGCCGTTTTCTAAAAATGCCGGCCATAAAAAAATATTGGTACGTATGGTAGGAACTGGTCGTTGGAGCAATAGTTGATATGGCACAAATGTTGTAGGATTATTATATCAAGGTATACAAGTTCAAAGATTCGTAATTTTGACCCAAAAATGTATGGAGCCTGAATGATCGCCTTTTCGTAGAAAAATATATATTACTTGAAATAAGCGGCTCGGCTCACAGTTATTTTCAGGAAATTGGAAATCCGGTCCATTGTTCTCTCAATTGAAAAGTAAAAAGTATTAGACGACCTGGAGCTCTATTTTTGAGTCACTCGTCTCGAGAATTCTACTGATTTTCGTGCAACGTTTGAGTTTCCGTATTCCGTAAATACCTTGCAGGTATATACATAGCTGAGCTTTTCGCCTGTAGTACCGCTTCCCAACGCGAGCGCGCGTGGGGCAAAGTGAAAAGCGCGCTATGTCTACGCTTGCAAGGTCGCTAATCGCCTAATCGCCTCCTCATTCGCCTCGCGACGAGTGATTCAAAAATAGAGGTCCTGTTTGACGACGACTACTATACCCGCCTTCTGCTCCAGAGGTCCCGGGTTCGATCCCCAGACAAGACAAATATTTGTGTGCATGAACATGTCTATTTGCATGACAAAAAGCTTGGTCATAAATGTTTTGTTTTATTTTTTCGAAGTTGTAGCCGTCTCATTCAAGTGTTTAGTTTACGAAGTATTAGATTAAACTTTTAACGCAGATAGCTTGAGTATGTCATGCTCTCTTTAAACATTTCTACGGTGGTGTCGTGTGAGGCGTCGCTACGTTCCCTAAAATATGGTTGAGCAAAGCGATGGCTGGTTCATGCGTCATGCTCGTGAACGGGTGCTGCCAGTGGGATGGGTCTGCTCATGTTTATATTTATATTTTCGTTAAAATTTTATGTTATTTATGATGTTTTGAGTTGAGAGCGTGGCACTAGTTGATCAGAATAAATAAAAATAAGTAATGTTCTCCAATTTTATTATTCTAATTATATGAAAGTAATTATTATTATTTTAAATTTACTCATTAAGATTATGACCCAGCTGAAGCGTCTTTCAGTAACATTGTGGGTTGCGTCTTACATTAATGCACTTTTATCTTTCTTTTTTGTTGTTGAGATTGTATTTTTTTTTAAGCATACCCTTTAAAATTAACATAAGTTTTAATTTTTCTTTCTCATTTCTAACTTTTTAGAGAGCATACCTATTATGTTCATTATACTACATAAAACCATGTGCTGACAACCGCATAAAAATCGGATTATTAGTTTTGGTTTTGCACAAACAAATGTTTGCTGCATCGCCTCCTGGTGAGTTGTCACTGTAACACCTGTCTAAGAACATGCACCAATCAAACCCGAACCCATCACTGAAAACCGCATCAAAATCGGACTAGTAATTTAGAGATAAATGGCAACATTGGTTTGCACAGACAATCATTTACTGCAGCGCCCCCTGGTGAGTCATCACCGTAACACCTATCTAAGAACATGCACCAATCAAACTCGAACCCATCACTGAAAACCGACCGAAAACTGACTGGTAGATTTTGAGATAAATGGCATTGGTTTGCACAAACCAACATCCTCTCACCCCAAACGCATGTAACGTCTTTTTTTTAGTAAGAGCTCTGCCCAGTTATTACTTAAAAAAACCTACCTTATTTAATATCTATCTACCTACCTTTATTAAACAGCAAAGTTCTAATTTTCAGTTATGATGTATGATATTGTATGAACATTTTGCTTTGACCTTTGAATCGAGTTAAAGACTCACAACTTGAAGTTCCCAATTCAGAAGCCGACCCAAGTACCTAAATAAATAAATGCTCACTGAAATCACACAATAAACGATGATATTTGACTCCAAAGCAGCTAACCGCTTATTACAAAGCCTACCGGCCCCTTTGATCTAGCCGCCCTCGTCGCTTTGAAGTCGCCGCTCGAGTTCTTGTTAACTACAAAGTTATCTTTCAGTTATCAAAGTCTTAGTTTAAGTACAAGTGTTCAAACTTGAACTATGTATAATACACTAGTGTGTGTTATGGGTTCCTTTGTGTTATTTTGTAATAAAAAAAATAACGCTTTTTGTTGAAAATAATTTGTTTCGATAAAATTTAACTTAATTATTTTTGAATTTTTGAATTTTGCACTCCTATTTTTATACTTATGATAAATTTAAAATAGTAAAAGATTGGAAAAAAAACAACTCGGCCACGAGTGAATTCTCAGATGGATCCAATGCTCTAGCTCAGTAGCTAGAGCATTGGACCGGATTTCCAAAGGTCGTGGGTTCAAGTCCCATCTGAGAATTCACTTGTGGCCGAGTTGTTTTTTGTCCAATATTTTTCTATTTGAAATTTATCATAAGTATTAAAATTAAGCTTACTTTGTTTAGATTTAAAATAATGCATTGAGTTAAAATACCTTTTGAATATATAATACCGAAACTATTTAGATGAAATTTGGCGAATTAAAATAAAGACTACATTTTATCCCGATATTCCCACGGGAATTGGTATCACTCGGGTGAAACGCGGGCGAATGCTAGTTACAAACATACAATTATTTCTCCTTTTAAATATAAGTTTAGAATATTATTATTTGTTTTTAATATTTCTTACATACACACCAATTAACCTAGCCCCAAAGTAAGCACTGTAAGGCTTGTGTTATGGGATACTAAGGTAACGGATATAAATACATATAATCATACATATATAAGTATTTATGTGTAGAGAAATATATATAAACGTGCATGACTCAGTTACAAATGCTAGTATTCATCATACAAACATTTGCCCCTACCGGGAATCGAACCCAGGACCTCAGAGTAGGCGACACCTTGAAACCGGTGTACCACTCTACTACGGAGGTCGTCAAAATACCTAATAATAATAATAATATTTATTCGACCATTTCAAACAATAAGTACAGATCAAATATACATTAAATTAAAATAAAATAAATTACGCAATAACAAAATTATAAAATTACAAAAAGTAAAATTTACAAAATTAAAATTACCAAATTTAAATATTACAATGAAAATTACAAATAAAATTTATGAAATTACAGTACAAAAGTCATGATTAACAATAACACAATATCACTAATATCCAGACTGACCTAAGAGCATATCGGAATCATAGTCTGGTAGATACAAAACGAATTGTTATTACTCCAGCAGCCTACACTGACCACGGACTATTTTTTCATATAAATCCCCTCTCCTTTCAACATATTAGATTCCTGAAGAATACTTCAAACAACCTTTTTTACAGTCGGCTGAACTTCCAATGTTCAGCTAACTTTAGCTTTTAGACAAAAAGAAAGCGTTTTATCGATAAAAAAAGGTTTTGTGATTTCTACTTAACAATTTTTTAATACTCGTATTTACTATTTAATTTGGGATAGAAAAATAATATAAATAATAAATAAATATTTGAATACAATGACACCAAATATCTAGCCCAAGTTAAGTTTCATGAAGAACTTGTGTTATGGATACTAGATAACGGATAAACATACTTATATACTTTTTTTTGTTAATACATACATAATATACATATTAAACACCCAGACCAAGACAAATAGACATTTTATGATTTTGTAATTTTTGCATTTTTCAATGCTATTTTTATACTTATGGTAAATTTTAAATAGAAAAATATTGGAAAAAATTAACTCGGCTACAAGTGAATTCTCAGACGGGAATCGAACCCGCGAATAAAAATATAAAAGTATTGGAGAATTTCGACGGTGGTTCGCAAGTCTCGGTAGCTCAGCGGTTAGAGCATTGGACCAAATAGACATGTTCATGCACACAAATATTTGTCTTGTCCGGGGATCGAACCCGGGACCTCTGGCGCAGAACGCTGGGGTAAGTACCCCTGCGCCAAACAGGTTGTCAAAATAATAAATAAATAGATGTTTTTTTTTGCCTTACTAAACTGAGTACAATACACAACAATCTAGGCAAATAATAAAGTCAAAGTCAAAGTTTTTTATTCAAATAGACTTATAGATAAGTGCTTTCGAATCGTCCAATTTTTTTTCCTACCAGCCATTCAGGACATCTTTTAACTGATAAGAAGAACGGCCGCAAGAAACTTATCAGCTTTAACAGAAGCAACAACATTTACAAAGGAACATGTCGTTGCCAAACACAAATCTACAATCTTGAAACATATTTAATATAAGAGGAAATAACCTATCATAAACTAACTTATTAGGATTTACCCTACTCGAAGTAAGCACAGCATGCTTAGAAAAACAAATGAAATGAAGACTACCTAAGTCAACTTTTTAAAACTACATTTTGATTTTAATTTTAAACTTCATTATTTTGTGAAAACACTTTGCCATTAATTAAATGGTGATTGGAGCCTCCAATTAAAAGATATAGTCTGTGTTTGGGGCTCCGTTCTTCCTTAACTACTTATTTTAGATTAACAAAGAGGCGATATGGTTCATATCTTAAACAAGTTTATAATACCAACATTACTAGTTCACCCAGCCCTACGATAAGGAACTTGCTAGAAGATAAGCTCGATCCCTGCTTGAAACACTCCGTGTTACGGCACGTACGTATTTTTAAGGCTGAGGTTCTGGGTTCGAATCCGCAGGGGCAAATGTTTGTTTGATGAATACGAGCATTTGTACCTGAGCCATGGGAGTTAATACATTTATTTCTTTAAAAGATATACATTTATATAATTTATAACTTTTTAATTTTGCATTGTAAAATGCTATATTTATGTGATAATTTTTAATCAAGTAAATATACTAGAAAAAAGCAACTTGTCTCGTGTCGCCCTGACGGGAATTTCAACGTGTTCTCGTTGGTCGGTGTAGCATAATTGGTCAGTGCAGTGCAAAGGATTTGGATGAAATTTGGTTCACAGGTAGTAGATAGCCTGGTTATGAACATAGGATACTTTTTATCCCGATATTACCACGGGAACGGGAGCCACGCGGGTGAAACCGCGAGCGACCGCTAGTTATTTACATTTACTTTTTAGCATTTCCTTTCTTTTTCCTAATATTTACTTATTATGTATTTGTACATTTTCCTTTTCAATTTCATTATATTATTTATTTCTTTTATTTTATTATGTACATCTATATCAACGATCCTTCCCATAATTGCACCCTCTCCCCTTTGTCCTCTTTGTTATTATTTTTCTACTCAAGGTTGCCTGGAATAGATTGCTATTTAGCAATAAAAGGCGCCTTTTAGTATGCTTGCTCTCTGTTTTTGTCATTTCTTTATTCAAACTCAATATCATTTATTCAGTCTAGGCTGTTACAAGCACTTATGAACGTCATAGAAGCTACGCCATCGGTTCACAAACCCTACGGCGGGAGACCG
Organism: Chrysoteuchia culmella; assembly: GCA_910589605.1. Taxonomy (NCBI): domain Eukaryota; kingdom Metazoa; phylum Arthropoda; class Insecta; order Lepidoptera; family Crambidae; genus Chrysoteuchia; species Chrysoteuchia culmella. Next base: position 10,902,250 of record OU342670.1, on the reverse strand, counting down.
CGTAACGAGAAGAACCGGCAAGAAACTCGTCAAGGGCTGTTTTTTTCTCCCGGTTTTATTTCATACAGAGTCGTCAAATTGAAAAGTGAGCTTAACATATCAGTAAGGTCCATTTCCATCACAAAAAGAAAATACTAATTATAATAGTACATTTTATGGTTTTTTTTTTATTAATTTTTTTTATTTATTTTTTTATTACAGACAACTATATGGTCCATAGAAACGTTAGTAGGTATCTTAATCTATGCTAGTGGCTAAGGGATTAATAGTCCCACCCAACATTTAAGGATGGGACAATCCATTTTATCCGCAATGACTTCCAAGACGCTGTTGGAGCTGGTTCGAAGCCGGTGTAACAAAGACGCTATGCGTTTACGCCTAATGGCATAGTAGTCGTCGGTATGTTCTTGCGCAAACATGAGTGACGCACTACAAAGGCGGGGCAACTTCAACAGCGTCCTGAAAATATTGTTGTACTGTATTCTAAGAGCGTTGTAGGCCCTTTGGGTATAGTCGACCCACAGGCTACTGGTGTAAAATACCTGACAGAAAGATTTAAATAAGGTTATTTTAACTTGCTTAGTACACCGAGTGAACCTGCTGGCCAACATATTACCCCGAACCGACAGCGCTCTTCTTTCACGCTCTATGTCTAGGTCGTCTTTTAATTTCTTGTTAGTATGTGGCCCAAGTATTTAAATTTTGGTACCACATTTAACACATTACCATCAAGTAATACGGGGGGGGACATTGCTCAGTTTTTTCCCTCTAGATTCAAATATAACTATTTCAGTTTTTTTTTAGTTATACTTGAGACCATGTCCAATTGCGTATGCTTCACACTCGGCCAACATTTTCCTTAGTGCACTGATTGAGGGGCTCAGCAGCACCATGTCGTCAGCATAACTAATATTATTTATACAAACTCCATCAATATAACATCCAGCATGCATGCTACTGAGCCTCTCAATCAAGCCATTAACATACAAGCTGAAAAGGTTGGGCGAGGTCAGACCCGGGCTTACAGGTCTATTGTAACCGTAAACAATTTTCCACTGGCAAAGAAAGACTTTCTATCATACATTACAACATTTCTCGCTTTGTGTGCGATAAAGTGTTTTTATTAGTATTATTATTAAATAAAAAGTATTTGATATGACTTGATTAAAGTGATGCTTTGACATCTTTACTCTCAAGCTGCACCTTCGCTCTGCCAACCATACAAAAGATTAAATGGCGTGAAGATAGGTATATATTGGGCTTTACCAATGAATTTGCCGATTTGTATGAAGAATTTCAAAGAAAGTTCGTTTTCCATACTAACAATTTTTGCTATGGTTACTACCGCAAATGCTGATGCCATAATTATTTTATGTAAAAGCATTATATGAAGACTAAGCAATTTAATGCAATGTGTTTAAACGTACATCTTATGTTTTGGCGCGCACTGTTCATTGAAATAAAACAACGTTTACGGATATCAAACGCGCTTTATTTTCACGAAGTAAGTTGTAATTTATGATTTTGTAATTTTTGCATTTTTCAATGCTATTTTTATACTTATGGTAAAATTTTAAATAGAAAAATATTGGAAAAAATGAACTCGGCCACAAGTGAATTCTCAGACGGGAATCGAACCCGGATTTGGAAATCCGGTCCAATGCTCTAACCGCTGAGCTATAATATAACCTATGTATTAAGAAAGAGAAATATTTAAAAAATATATAATTTTTATACTATTTTACCTACAAACTTATATCAAGATAGAAGGTAAAAGTGTACCTACCTTGTAAAAAGTTTGATCTACCGTCAAAGTTTTCCGACCTAAGTCAGTCCGCTTGAGACCATTGCCGTGAAAACACGCGTCACTCAGAAACGAAAATGGTTAATTGTGCAGCGATTTCTTGCAAGAGCTTGTCAATAACATTTTCACATCACTAAAATCGCGCTCGTGACGTCATCGTAGGTGCGAAAAATGCGACACGCTATATTCTCATACACTTTGAAGCTCCCTTTTCGTCTATCCCGATGTAGGTCTGTGAATCTTACCAATTATCTAGCCCAATTTAAGTTTGATAAGAACTTGTGTTATATATATGTCGTAGGATAATTCAATCATTCGAATTTCTGCGAAAATCCTAGGGATTTTGCGAAAACACTGATAATTAGACAATGGTGACGACATTTCTCAATCTTACTAGGATTTCTGCGAGAACACAAATTGCGTTAGTAACATTGATTGACTGATCGGCTTAATTTTTGCTTACTGTGCATCTCTTATTCTGATTGGTTCAGAGTAAAACTAGGAACCTATCAGCATAAGTGTTGGCCAGCAAGCAAAAATGAAGCCAATCGCAGTTAAGGTTATCCAATATTACGCAATTCGTATTTTCGCAAGAACCCTAGTAAGATTGAAAAATATCGACACCATTGTGTAATTATCCGTGTTTTTGCAATATCCCTAGGATTTTCGCGAAAATGTGACTATATTAAGTTATCCTACGACATATATATTTTTGTAAATACATACATAGCCTACTTAATAAACACCCAGACCGTAATACTTATAAATAATCTGTGCACAGACAAATAGACAAAGTCAAAGTCAAAGATTTTTATTCAAATAGACTTATAGATAAGTACTTTCGAATAGTCCAAAATTTTTTTTCCCTACCAGCCATTCAGGACATCTTTCATGTCATGAACACAAACATTTGTCTTGTCCGGGGATCGAACCCGCTGATAATGTTCCTATTGGCTCGATATAGGCATAATTTTACTTTAAAGCTGCACTTGTAATTCTCTGCCAACACGGAAGGGATGACTAAGTATATGATGTGAGATTATGTATGTATCCTATTCCCGGAGGATACTATGAATACTGCCTTTGAAGTACTTTGAAGTGGATGCCGCTAAATTCTTCGGCGGATTTTCTGAGAGCAAGTAATTGAACCAAAATATGTAAATAAGTATGTGAACAGAAAAGGGAGTTTGCTGTTAAAGGTCTGATAGGGTATTTTGTAACTTGTAAGTAGGTCAGTTTGTAGAGAAAACGCGAGATATTTTTAACGTTCGTCATCTTGAGAGTACTTTTTTTTTAACTTAGGTAACTTTATATCTATATGATTTTAAAGTTTGCAATTCCATTGCTGTCTTATATATATCTTATATCCAGTGCGAGTCGCACTCGCCCACCGAGCATTGATATGTAATGGACAGATTTGCAAATACATGTATCCATTTGATATTTCAAAATTAAGTATATCATGTTGTGTTCAGAATTATGTAGTCTTCAAACTGCGTCAAAATTAAGTATACGTTTTTAATCAAAGTAAAGTATACAGAACAATATCAGTGAAAAGTACACATACAAAGTATATTTATGTAGGTATATGTGACAATTTCATAACAATGTATCCACACTTTTTATCATAGATATTTTTCCAAATATCTCCGTGATCGCCAGCAGGCGGTTCGAATGGGTGACATGGCATAACCTTTCTTCCGGCGTACCTCAAGGTGGTATTCTTTCTCCACTCCTTCTCTCTTCCTTTATCAACTCCCTTCCACCCTCGCTTTGCTGCTTTAATCATTTATATGACGATGATTTACAAATTTACGTGCAGTCATCAGTTGAAGGAATTAAGTCTGCTATTTCTCTTATTAACAGTTCTCTGCGTTCTATTAACATCTGGTCTACTAAATTTAGGATAGCAGTGAATCCGCCTAAATGCCAGGTGATGATAGTCGGTGAGTTTAAGCAGATCGTCAAGATCGACTGCAACACTGTACCACATATTGTTCTGGATAACACAACAATACCTCTCTGCTCCAGTATTAAGAACTTTGGGCTTCATATTGATATTACGCTCAGTTGGATTCTACAGGCTGCTGAGGTTAGTTGTGCGGTTATCTCCTCTTTATGCTACTTAAATCGTTTTAGAAACTTTCTTCCTATTAAAATCAAGACCACTTTTGTCTATAATACTTCCTCAAATCGATTATGCTGATGTCTCTTATCCTGACCTGAACGAGGATCTTCTGAATAACGCTATTCATTTTTTCTGCTCCCTTCGCTAATTTCATCATATCTCAGCATACACGACATTATAAGCATGGAAAATAATAAAAAACTTAAAAATGCAGTTTAGTTATTGATCTAATTGAAATTTAAATGTTTCGTAGGGATTTTAGGATATAAAAATCAAAGTTGTTTTTATCGAATTATTAACTTTTATTACTTTTTATTAACTTTTATTACTTACTTAATAAAGATTTTAGTTGGTGGTAGGACTTGCTAGCTACCACCATCTTATCTAAGTCTGACGCCATAACAACAATGTTTTCAGCATTGTTGTGTTCCGGCAGTTAGACATAAGATAGCCAGTTCCTCAGTGGTTGAGGATTCCGGGAGAGGCGCGATTCCATCTTCAGCCATATCAATACTTAACATCAGGTATGGTGAAGGCTACGAGTCTCCCCGTCATAAATAAATAAAAAAAAAGATGCAAGCGGCAAGTAACTTGCCAGCTTTTAAAGCATAAGCATTTACAAATAAATACGCCGTTGTCAAACACAAAATTCACAAATATTGGAAACTATTTGTATAAAAATAATAACCAAGTACACTTAAATATTTTATATGCGGCAACATATAAAATAAATTGCCACACAAATTACAAAATCACAGTCAAAATCCTATCGCAGATATTGTAATGCCATCTTTTGCGACCGATAATTAATATCCGTGCCGTATCCGAAATCTGATTTACGATATCCGAACGTAACCGAAAACGGGCCCAGTTGAAAACGGATCCTGAATTATGGACGCCATTTTGAAAGTACAATGTATTGTTACCACTTTGGTTTTCAGTTTGTATAATAATCTGTGAAATATTTTTGAACAGTGGTCGGTTGCAAATTCATTTGAGCTTAGAATTGGAGTTGTTCATCGTCTTATGATTCTCTATTTAATCACTACATAGTATAAAGCAAAGTCGCTTTCCGCTGTCTGTTCCTATGTATGCTTAGATCTTTAAAACTACGCAACGGATTTTGATGCCGTTTTTTTAATAGATAGAGTGATTCAAGAGGAAGGTTTATATGTATAATAACCTTCAATATAGAGTAGAGAAATACTGTAATTTTTGAGGTTTCTAATGTGATGTCGTAAATGATTACATTTTTTCCGCTTCCATTGCAAACGCAGGCTGAACCCTACGAGATTTATCAAAATAATGTACTAAGTATTTGAAAACATTGAAAAGGTCTACAGAAAACTCCGCGGTGGTATATGTTTATCTCTTATGGATAACCCACAATAGCATAAGTCGTGTAGTCCACGCGGGAAGCTAGTTTATTATAATATTGTTAGTAAATTTTTTTGTTGACTGCCCAATAAATAAATAATTATAATATTTGTATATCCATAACACATTATTTTACATTGGGCTAAATAAATATTTTAGGTAAGTTCCAGTTTTTTTTATTACTATGCTCACTTTAAACTGTTAAACTGTTACAATTATTGCATTGTAAATGCTCGCAAATAAATATTACTAGCGCGGTTACAACCCGATACTCGGGTTCGTCGATCGACGAAAAATTCCAAATTATGCGAAAATCTTTAATTGCAGTTTGTGATCATCACGTTTAACATTTTGTATATTTTATAGTTTTCGGAACAAATAGACTCGAGTACCTTTAATTTGATACCTTACTCGGCCGCGTACTACGCGCCAAAGTCCCTATCGAGTCGTCACAAATTTTGCGAACCTGAATCAAGATAGAAAATAGATAGATTGATAGATTGATTCTTGAAAAACCTAAAAGTAAATACACTACGAAACATTTTATTTAACATATAAAACGGCGATTTTGTGACGTTTTTACAATGCTATTTTTATACGAGCGATATGGAAACAAAGGTTGATGTTTTTTTATGTTTGTACACCGATTACGCCCTGATTTCGTTATTGATTTATGTGGTTCTTTTTTTTTTCGGTTTTTTTATTTCGGTTAAAACAAATAAATAATTATACAGACCATGAAAGTTTAATATCTGACTAGCTACTACCATCTTGTCTAAGTCTGACGCCAAAACAACAATAATGTTTTCAGCATTGTTGTGTCCCGGCAGTAAGAGATAAGATAGCCAGTTCCTCAATGATTGAGAATTCCGGGAGAGGCTTGCATCCACCTTCAGCCATCAATACTTAACATCAGGTTTGATGAAGGCTAAGAGTCTCCCCGCCATCCATAATTAAAAAAAAACATTAATTCAACTTACTTTCGGCTAGAGCACATCTTGTAAAGATTTTAGGTACCTCCCAACTACCTAGATTCCTAAAAAAACCTCTTTAAAATACACGTTTATTGCCGCAATATCCTAAAACTCAATGAAGTGCTTAAAATATTCCGATTCACAAATTAGCATAAGGCATAATTATTACTTTGAAAAACTTTTAAAATATTCACCCAAAATTACAAGGATATTTCAACTTAAAATGTACCTTAGAGCTCTGCAAAATAGGGTTTAAAATTGCTTGTGATTTTCAAATTTGTCCAAAGAACCCTATTTAATTTCCAATTGAAATGACGAATCGGCGAAGTTAATACATAAAAATTTAATGTTCATTAAAAGAAATCTTTTTCTTAATTTTTTTGGGACACGCAAAGTTTCAAAGTAAGTTGTGCTCGAAGAAACCCTTTAGGACGACTTCGTCCACTTTCCAGTCTCGTCCACTTCCTAACTCGTCCACCTTCAATTTCTATCTTATCCACTTTCCAACACGTCCATATTTCTTACTCGTCCACTTCTTAACTCGTCCATATTCCTAACTCGTCCACTTCTTATCTCGTCCATATTCCTAAATCGTCCACTTCTTAACTCGTCCATATTCCTAACTCGTCCACTTCTTAACTCGTCCATATTCCTAACTCGTCCACTTCTTATCTCGTCCATATTCCTAACTCGTCCAATATTTAAACAACTCAAATAGTCCCCTTTTCTTCTCAGTCGTCTTATTTCTACTATAAAAAAAAAATCAAACCGACTTCAAAAAGTAAAAAATAAAACTTTTGGAGTCGGTGCCAGCCAAAGCATTCTACATTGCACTTCTATTAACTATATTTTTTTGGCCTTAGCTAACTAGCACCGACTCCAAAAGTTTTATTTTTTACTTTTTGAAATCGGTTTGATTTTTTTTTATAAAATGTTTTTATTTCAGAATTTTTTGTTACATTATGTGCCGTTACTTACACTAAAAATCAGCCCATACACAACAATGATGTCATCTAGGTATACGACTACTTGCCAAAAGGTGATTGATATTTTTCAGGATTATGAAAAAACTACTAGCCAGATCTTCGGTAAAAATTATATGGGACCACACATAAACCATTTTCTTTCAGATAAAAAAAGAATTATAAAAATCGAAAAATAAAAGTCGACTTGAGAACCTCCTCCTTTTTTTGAAGTCGGTTAAAAAAAAGGATTTCGCGTTATATGTAAACGGAAAAGGCGTTAAGTTATTTTGAGTCCAAATATCCGTGTAATATTATAACTGCCGTGTGGTGACGGCCTAAGAATACAAGTGTCACCACTCCCTGACATGCCTGGGATGTCGTAAGAGTCGACTAAGAGGCTCCACGCATTGAGCACCTGTGCGAGAGAAGGAACACTTGAAACAAACCCTCTACCAACCCGTCTGGCCAGCGTGGTAGCAGTAGGCTAATAGCCTCCTATGAACGCCACAATAGGCGTGAGCTAGGAGAGGCCTATGTCCAGCAATGGACGTCCACAGGCTGATGATGGATTATAAATGCGAAATTTTGCGAGGATGTTTGTATGTTTATCACTTTTTCGCGCAAAAACTACTGAACCGATTTAGATGAAATTTCGCACACAGATTAAAGATTGTCTGTTTTAAACATAGGTTTACTTTCATCCCGATATTCCGACGGGAACGGGATCCACGCGTGTGAAACCGCAGGTGGCCGCTAGTTGTACTATAAATGCAAAAGTTTTTGAGGAAGTTTGGATGGATGTATGTTTGTTACTTTTTAACGCAAAAATTACTGATCGGATTTAAATAAAACTTTACAGTTATAGAGCTTATACATCAGAGTAACACAATGACTAAAATTTATCCCGATATTACTACAGGAACAGGAACTATGTAGGTGAAAGTTGGGATTTTTGTAAGTCAATCACGAAACCACGGCTAAACAGGAGGCTAATTGTCTAATTTTAAAATCTATCGCAATCCCTTTCAATTCATAATTTGAAAGATATTTACATACTTCAGGCCGTCACTATTTGATAGGGTTGTGATCGGGACGCTTTTTGACTGGTATTGAATGAACGACATTGAACTGTCTAAGCAAAGTGACACACGAAAATATCTCTCAAATGTATGGAGAAGTGTCAAAAGAAATGTCATTTAAAACATCATTCACTCCGAAAGGGATTGCGATTATAAGTTACAGAATTCTATAACCCACTATCACAATCACAATACCTTTAAAAGGGATCAAAAATCAAAATCAAAAATCAAAATTTATTTATTTCGGTACCAATAATTGTCACAGCATGGTGATTGACTCCCTCTATTAAGTGCATAGTGCACCTGTGCCAGATGGAGTCGCTCTTCCATAAAAAAACTAGTACAGTATTTTGTATGTACCATACAAAATGTGCTTAAGCTTATTTGTTATCTTATAGTTAGAATAACAATAAGTAGGTAATTTACTAAAAACTAACCGTAAATATGTGTGTGTGTGTGTGTGTGTGTGTGTGTGAATGTGTGTGTGTGTATGTATGTTAGGTTATCTGTCAAATACAAGGAGATCCTCGGTCTCATCATAAGTTAGGGCTTTTAACCACGCTGATAACCTTAGTTTGCATTCACGATAGGTTAATGGGTATATTTCCAATTTCTTATTTATTTTGTTATACAAATAAGACGACAAATTAATTGATTGTGATAGATTTTGAAATTAGACAATTAGGGGCAGATTTAAATGAAATTTGACAAAAAGAATTTTAATTTTAATTTTTTATTTATATTTGTTTCTAATTTTATGATATTTCGGTGTCTGGTTTTTTTTATTGATTTTATTTTAGTTATTATTATTATTATTTATTATTAATTTATATTGTAGCGTGCGATTTTTTTTATGTTAAATGCCTGTCATGCTGTACACATACTTGTGGAGTTGCAGCCAATCATAACTCATTATCTGTTTGTATTGGTCTTCATGTATTTGCTGACACTCTGTTTTGTGTACCTAAATAAATAAATAAATAAAAAGATAGTCTATAGCCTGGATTCATACGTAAGATACATTTTAATCCGATATTCCTACAAAAGCGGGAACCGCGCAGCCGAAGACGGCCACTAGTTGAGCATAAATCAATAAGATATGCCTCGTAGCATAGTCGAGCTTCTACGAGGTTTCCCGTAGTAGCTAGTTTTAACTACGACACAGTGACGCTCTGAGTGACGCGTATTTTCACGGCAATGGTCTCAAGCGGACTGACTTAGGTCAGGAAACTTTGACCGTGGATCAAACTTTTGACACGCAAGGTAGGTACACTACCGTCTATCTCAATATAGGTCTGTGCGTAAAAATTTAACAGACCGTCAGAGTAACTTTTGAACTTATAAGTATGGATAGTCGCCATAGACTCTGTCTCGAAAGAAGTTCCTCGAAATATTACTGAAAATCGGGCCTAGGAAACAAATTATGCGCACTTAAACATAAAACTGCACTCTTTAGCAATAGTTTCTATGGCATGGCTACAAAAATATATAACAAAATTCCGAATGACATTAAAATCGAACCAGTAAATCGCTTCAAAAAAAGCCTTATGAAGCTGCTTATTGACAAAGCATACTACACAATAGTAGACTTCCTCACTGACATTTCTTTAAAATAAATGGATATATAATTATAATAATTGATTCTATTATATTCAATTCTTACCAACATTATTATGGCACAATAAAAATAAATAAAAAACTATAATTAGGTATTCATAATTTAATCATAATTTTTGACATTTAATATATTGACATTGATAACTAAAATTCTATTAGATCTGAAATTGTATTGTTGATTATCTATGAACCTATTGCATGATGTGCTTAAACATGACATTATGATTGGTCAATTGTGATATTTAGGTTTTGACATTGTATGCTTATTTGACTTTTTATAAATTGAAAGATGTTCAACATACTGCAATATTGTATACCTTGTAAAAGGTGGAAATGTAGTGAGACACTAATAAACTAACCTAACAACTACATTTGTATACCTGCATTTCACAATAAAGATATTTGTATTTGTATTTGAAACTAAAATAAAAATGTGGATGACTTATATCTATAGTGATAGAGCTTATTTGTAGCGCCACTCTTAGGGGAATTCTTACATTTGTATAAATTGTAAGAATATAACATTGTAAGTTTACGCCATGTTACAGTTAACACAAACAAGACGCCAATCCGTCATCTGGGCAATTGCTCAAGTGTCCGATTTTCGGAATTGACTGCGACGCAGAGAAAACATCTGATTGATTATCTGTTAGGAGCGATTGATGAGACGGCGGGGTCGATGACCTGAGACGCAGGAAAGTGTAGAGATAGCGACATATTTAGATACATTTGGGATGAGTTCTTAACCTTCCTATAGCCGCGCATTGGTCTTTCAGACCGTCGAATGAATAATTCGGAATTATCGGATTCATTTTGTGACTGCGGTTTTTAGTAGCTGCGTAATTTGTGGCCTGTCATTGTTTAGTGTGTGCGAACGCTGCTGGTGACTGTACTTGTGAACTTTTCTTCAATTTTTTTTTTACTAACTTAAGTTCTAGTTCAACCTCTTTGTTGTACATATATTATGTATAAAGCGTGAATGTCAAGGATCTATATCAGGGTTCATGTTTTTATGTGTTTATCGGTGCCAGTCAAGGCAAGAAGTATAGAAGTGCAATGTAGAATAAAATTAAAGAAGCACCATCGATGCCCTGGATGACACCGACACAAAAAGGCTTATTTTATACTTTTTGATTTTTGAAGTTGATTTTTACTTTTTTTACGTTTTTTATTTCACAGTTTTTTATGTTTTAAGATTATGTCCCGTATTTGCCTGCACTACTAGTTTGAGTCAAACTTAAATAAACGGGTTTATGTTAAACTGTTAGACCTGAAAACCGCTCAACCGATTTGAAAATTTTAACAAATGGGACTGACTTGGGAACAGTCCCGATTCAATGCTGTGCATTCTTGTAATTGGGCATAGATATAAGCTGTATCAACCTTGGATAATTTTCTTTAATGTTTTTCTATCTGTTGCCTGTAAGTGTGCCATAAATAAATAAATAAATGAAGTCACACCCTGTTCATTCCAAAACTATGAGGATTACACAGTTGAAACTTAGTCGGTAGTTGTATTCTTTAAATCGCTTTACGGTTTTTACACAACAATAAAAAAAAATAATTAAAGGGACATAGAACTGTTACTGAATATTTTTTTTCATGAAACCTATACGTGTGGGATATCATTAGATAGATCTTTAAAAATTACATTGAGGCTTCTAAAACAGTTTTTTCTCAAAGTCAACCGTTTGAAAGTTATACACTTCCAAAGTGGAAAAATGTGTGTCTCCTCTAACTTTTAAAATAAGAAAATGAAATATGATGTAGATCTTTATAAAAACTTTTAACAAAAATTGGTTTGAACGAAATTTATTTAGTAGTTTCAGAGCTATAGCACATTTTCCAAAACCGCAAATATAACTTTGTCATTCATACAAACACTATGAAAAACACACTTATTTTTGCAGACGAAAAATTATAATGGCATTTTGGCAATAATAATAATAGAAACTTTATTGCACACGATACAAAAACAAACACATACAGAGAAAATGACAAAAAAGAGGAACACACAATAGGCGGCCTTATAGCTACGTAGCAGTCTCTTCCAGGCAACCTTGGGTGAGAGACGAAACCCTTCATGTGCGAGTTCGACTCGCACTTGGCCGATTTTTTTATTTTAATTATATACTCTGACCAAGGCATACATAAATATTAATACATACAATTAATCTGCTTGGCGTTTGTGGACTATGAGAAAGCCTTTGATTCGATAGAGACCTGGGCGGTGCTGCAGTCTCTCCAGAGGTGCCAAGTACGATACGAACATGCCACCATGTCGATCCGATTACAGAACCAGAGTATAAATCCCATCCAACTGCAGCGAGGTGTCAGACAGGGAAATGTCATCTCTCCAAAACTGGTCACAGCTGCGTTGGTGGACATCTTTAAGCTCTTGAAGTGGAAAGGAATGGGCATCAACATCAGTCTGGTCTGGTCAGTATCTATCACACCTTCGTTTTGCCGATGTTCTTACGGAGACCTTGGAGGACTTGAAAACAATGCTCGAAGATCACCGTAGTGCTTCCCAAAGAGTGGGTATTAGCATGAACATGGATAAGACGAAAATCATGTCAAACTCCTATGTTGTACCTACTCCAGTTCACGTTGGGAATACTACGCTCGAAGTTGTTGGCCACTACGTTTACCTTGGACAGACAGTCCAGCTTTGAGAAAGAGATGTCTCGTCGAATCCAACTCGGATGGGCAGCATTCGGGAAGCTCCGTAAAGTCTTCGCGTCCGACTTACCTCAGTGTCTCGTGACGAAAGTCTATGACCAGTGTGTATTGCCAGTGATGACTTATGGCAGTTAAACGTGGTCGCTAACTATGGGTCTGATAAGAAGGCTCAAGGTCACACAGCGTGCAATGAAAAGAGCTATGCTCAGGGTCTCCCTACGTGATTGAATCAGAAATGAGGAGATCCGTAGGAGAACAAAAGTAACCGACATCGCTTGAAGGATTGCTTAGCTGAAGTGGCAGTGGGCGAGACACATAACGAGAAGAACCGATGGCCGTTGGGGCAGAAAGGTTCTGTAATGGCGACCGCGCACCGGACGACGTGGGTAGGCCCCCGACAAGGTGGACCGACGATTTGGTGAAGGTCGCGGGGAGCCGCTGGATGCGGGCAGCGCAGGACCGATCGTCGTGGAGATCCTTAGGGGAGGCCTATACCAAGCAGTAGGTGTCATGTGCCTGAGACGTCAACGACGACGACAATTAATATTTAGACTTGTACGAGAATCAAATCTGCGAATTCCGAACAAAAGGCAAAATGCACTGCATGTGCCAAGGTTTAAAACATAATAAATATCATACGATCACACCAATAAAAACCTAAGGTAAGTTCAATTAAGAACTTGAGTTGTGGATACTAGATAACGGATAAACGGGAAGTGTCCCGATTGTACACAAATATATGTCTTGTCCGGGAATCGAACCCGGAACCACTTGCGCAGTAGACAGGTATCCCTTACCCTGCGATAAACAGGTCAATATCCAAGGTTTTGTTTCAAATTACAGCAAATAGGTAAACCGAGTATGACATACAACCTCCTTCGATTGATTCTAGAAAGTATATTTTTAAATTGGCATCATTTGAACAGGTTCGCAGACACTTAGTCAGATGTCCAAATTACTGACTGCCACATAGAAAAATGCTAGCGTTGAATGAATCTTGGTTCGTTAGAGTGACAGATAGAGATTTTTTGTCATCGGAAAAGAACGTTAATTGGTCGCAAAAGTTTGTGAAAAAAACAATGGATTAATGGTGTCATTGCTTGTATTGTTTTTGGCTATATTTAGCTATTTGATGTTTGGCAAAGTGGATTTACTCACCGGTTTCAACGTGCGGCCTACTCTGAGGTCCCGGGTTCAAATCCCGGTAGGGGCAAATGTTTTTATGACGAATACAAGCATTTGTACCTGAGTCATGGACGTTTATATGTATTTCTACACACAAATACTAATTTTAAGTATAATTATATGTATTTATATCCGTTACCCAAGTATCCCATAACACAAGCCTTACAGTGCTTTTTTTGGGGCTAGGTTAGTTGGTGTGAGTGTAAGAAATATTTATTTAATTATATTTATTTATTACCATCAATCCATTGTTTTTTCACAAACTTTGACGTCCAATTAAAGTTCTTTTTCCGATGACAAAAAATCTTTGTCACTCTAACGAACCAATATTAATTCAACGCTATCATTTTTCTATGTATCATTCACTTCGCACATCTGACTAAGTGACTGCGAACCTGTTTAAATGACGCAGATTTAAATATATACTTTCTAGAATGAATCGAAGGAGGTTGTATGTTATACTCGGTTTACCTACTTATTTGCTGTTTGTTAGCAAGTTATTTACATACATACATACACTCACGCCATTAATTCCTTGCATGGGTTGATATATTATCAAATGTGCAGCTTGAGAGTGAAATCAATCTCATGGCCACAACTCAACAACGCCACACTTGACATTGGTTGGTTCTAAAATGCACTCAACCCAGCCAAAAGAAAAGCGCGAACATTCCTTTAAAAGGAATATTTGTTGGGAGATTTCTGATAGCGTCAGGGAGATGGAGAGTTTACTCGTCCATTGACTTTTACTATCTGCACTAGGAAGCCAGCAGCTGACACATTCTTTTTCACTTTCAGTCAAACATGGAAGTTAGCAAGAAAATTATTTAAGAAAGGTTATGAAGAGAATTAAATTAACAACTCATGTACTTACCAAATAATATTAAATAATAATCTTCTTCTTCTTTACGTTCCACTACTATCGGAGGTTGGACAACATCATGGCTATCTTGACGTTTGAAGCCGCTGCCCTAAATAGAGATGTAGTACTATGGCCAAACCATTCCCTAAGGTTTTTAAGCCAAGAATGTCTTCTTCTTCCAACACTACGCTTTCCTTAATTTTTCCCTGAATTATCAGTTGGTGAATTTTTTATTTGGTGTTCCTCATCACATGACCAAAATATGTCAATTTGATGGTGTTGATGAGTTCAAGATCTTTGCCCATCCTTTGAAGTACCTTTACGTTGCTCACTCTGTCACGCCACGAGATTTTCAGAATGCGGCGGTACACCCACATTTCAAAGGCCTCTATTTTGTTCAATGCATTCTGCGTCAATGTCCAGGACTCGGCCCCATACAACAGTATCGAGAAAATGTAACATCGAACTATACGCATCCTGAGCCCGAGGCTTAGATTCCTGTTGCAAAGGACCTTAGTCATTCTGAAAAATGCACTTCTAGCCATCTCAATGCGAATTCTAATATCTTGCAAATGACTTCATTAATAAATTCAAATAATAATAAGAAGAAGAAATAAGAAATTTATTCACTTCTCACAAGTTTTTCGTATATCATAATAGTTACAAAACAATCTAACAAGTTTAGTCCTTGTGAGAGTCTGAGAGTCTGAAATAGGTGCCTGTGCTACAGATCTCCAGGCTCTTCATTACAACAGTATAGTTATTATTAATATAAAAAATGATTTATATGATGCTATGGAATTGTGTCATAGTTATTATGAAAAGGACACTTAAAAGAGTGTCCGATTGCCCAGTTTGTCTGCAACATATTCTATAAGGGAGGAAATAATTGGTGCGTGTAAAAACCCGACCTCGTTACCGACTGCGTTTAGCAAATCATGATTATGGGTGTGTTCGTTATGGCTACGTTGAATATATATACATACATAGGTATGTATGAGTGGACATAGACGTAATAAGGATTTTAGGGGTTATATGAATATTTTGTCCTGAGATCAGTAATCTTAAGTCTTCAGAAATGTAATCATTGATTTCGTGCTTCCAAAACAGGATATACTCGAAATTATTATTATATAATAATAATTATTATAACCGCCTCTGTGGTCTAGTGGTACAACCACCGGTATCAGACCCAGGGGTCCCGGGTTCAATTCTCAGTGGGGGGTACAAATTGTATTCAGTTTGGTTGGTGGTAGGACTTGTTGTTAGTCCGCCTGGCTAGCTAATACCATCATAACTAAGTCTGACGCCATAACAACAATATTTTCAGCATTAGATAGCCAGTTCTTCAGTGATTGAGGATTCCGGGAGAGGCTCGCTTCCATCTTCAGCCTAATCAATACTTAACATCAGGAATGATTAAGGCTAAGAGCTATATAATCTTATATTTAACCAATGAATAGATACATGCTTTTTAAATAAACTAAAATTACAAGACATAATTTATATTAAAAGCCAATCAAAATTACTATCTGACCAAGACCTCCTCTTATATTAAATATGTTTCGAGATTTGTGTTTGGCAACGACATGTTCCTTTGTAAATGTTGTTGCTTCTGTTAACGCTGATAAGTTTCTTGCGGCCGTTCTTCTTATCAGTTAAAAGATGTCCTGAATGGCTGGTAGGAAATAAAATTGGACGATTCGAAAGCACTTATCTATAAATCTATTTGATTAAAAATCTTTGACTTTGACTTTGAGACAATTAGGCGCATGACAGCTGAGAAAAACATAAAAAATCTAACTAAAAACCAAAATTTCAAGATCGATAATCAATCAGTTAATCACTGTAGCTCTAATAAACTAGATAATACGAGAAGTACGGTGATACAAGTGGGCTGCAGGTTTAAAAAGTGCAA
Organism: Chrysoteuchia culmella; assembly: GCA_910589605.1. Taxonomy (NCBI): domain Eukaryota; kingdom Metazoa; phylum Arthropoda; class Insecta; order Lepidoptera; family Crambidae; genus Chrysoteuchia; species Chrysoteuchia culmella. The sequence continues at coordinate 10,885,659 of OU342670.1, read as the reverse complement.
AACCGCATTCATGTCATGCGCCTAATTGTCTTGGTCGTGTAGTATTTCAACTCACGGTCTTATTTTTTATTTTTTTTATGAATGACGGGGAGACTCTTAGCCTTCATCATGCATGATGTTAAGTATTGATAAGGCTGAAGATGAAAGCGAGCCTCTCCCGGAAACCTCAACCACTGAGGAACTGGCCATCTTATCTCGAACTGCCGGAACACAACAATGCTGAAAACATTGTTGTTATGGCGTCAGGCTTAGATAAGATGGTGGTAGCTACCCAGGCGGGCTTACAACAAGTCCTACCACCAACCAAACCGAATACAATATGTACCCCCGCTGGGAATCGAACCCGGGACCCCTGGGTCTGATACCGGTGGTTGTACCACTAAACCACAGAGGCGGTTGAAATTTCCTCTGTGAATAGCCTAATTTCGCCAATACTTGCTATTCTAAGCTATCCTTTTTTCTCATCTTCCCATTTTTTTTATGGTCTCTGCATCTTTTATCTTCAGGGGCTCAATTCTGCTAAATTTATGTCATAATCTCTCTCAATGGTGTTTCAATAGTAGTGTTTATTTACACTGTTGTAACAAGAACTGTGTAAAACAGCACTACCATTGAAACACCATTGGAATACGATCGTGACTAAGCATTAGCAGAATTTGGCCCCTAGTCTATTACAAATTTGTGATAGCATTGGTCATCATTACTAATACATGCGTTTAAATAAATATAACACCCAGGTAGAGCACAAACAAAAACATTCACCACATAAAACTTGACCTGAGCTTGTCGAACCTACTACCGAATTCACAGAAGGTAGGATTAGTACACTACGCCATCCGATACTTTCCTTAATACTTCTCAAAGTACTCAATATAAATGGAAATACAGCTTTCATATTCATAAGTATTTATTCTGTTATTAAGAAGCAAATTGAGTACACAATAAAAAAACAGCTTATCTAAGTACTACAGTGGACATCACGACCATTAGCTCCTAAGAAAAATGATCTGCCAAATTAAATATTCCATTACGCCATTTTCCTTTTAATGGCGCGAAAAAAGGCGCGAAACGCGAGTGACGTTCCTTTATTTGTCTATGACATAATTTTTAATTCATTACCGGCTTTGAATGTGACTCTGGGTGTTTTTGTTTCTTTTTTAAATAACACTTTACGGCTTTGGAATGGTAAGAGATCAGACATTTATATTTTTTTAGGCAAAGCAGATAAGTTTAAGATTAAGAAAAAAAATCTCATTTTTTATAATATAATTTATTATTATTTTTTATTAAGAAATATGGAGTCAAACCGGCGCGGGATTAAGAGTTGCTTTTATCACCAATACATAAGTCCTATGACAGCTTATTTGACAGTTGTTGTATGAAAAATTATGTCATATATGTCATATAAGTATGAAAAATTATGAAAAATTATCTTACAAGTAAGCTATCCAGAACTTATCTCACTGTGAAAAACGGGCCCGAAAATAGATTTTTCAAGAGTAATGTAGTGTACAAAATATAGATAAAAGTCTTATCGTCTTACCCTTGAAAAACATTTACCATTTCATCACAAGTAAAAAAAAATACGCCCAGCGAAGTGGTACAAGTCAGCTAGTGAAACGATATGCGTTATTGGTAAACAAATTAAATAAAATTTTCAAAGTCCACAAAGTGATGGATGACAAAATTAATTCCCGACACTTTGTAGAATGTTTTGTTCTCAAGTTTATCGCGACAAAGGACATTTTGTGCCGCTTCTGTTTCTGACCTAGTTGTCTGTTCTGTAGCGAATTAGTACGTAGCCTAGTCGGTTTTGTGCTGTGTTTGAATAAATAAGGCGTAAGAAATAAGAGGAAGAATGTGATGAATATATATATTTTTTATGGTAAATTTTAAATAGAAAAATATTGGAAAAAATTAACTCGGCCACAAGTGAATTCTCAGACGGGAATCGATCCAATGCTCTTGGGCAGTATAAAAATAGCATTGAAAAATGCAAAAATTACAAAATCTTAAAAAATATATTTGTGTTTGTCTGATGTCTCGGTTTTTTTATTATATTTGTGTACTAGCTTTCACCCGCGGTTTCACTCGCGTGGTTCCCGTTCCCGTGGGCATATAGGGATTCTTCTTCTTATCGAGTGAGGATTAGTTTCCACCTCTGGGCCCGTATTCACTATGACCACTTACGGATTCCTTGCTCAAACCACGCGTGTCGTATTCGGTTTCAACATTTTCAAAATTCGATTTCTCTGTGGCACTTACAAATTTTTATTTTTATTTTACTTGTTTAATAATTATACAACTTGTGACTTTCATGTACTTTTACATTAACTGCATAATTTGGGAGTATCTGGAGAAAACGTCTTTTGAAAGTGTCAAAACCAAGTGCGACATTGGCGTGGTTTGAGCAATGAATCGGTAATTGGTCATAGTTAATACGGGCCCTGATGTCAGAGTTTATCAAGCCGCCTATAAGGCCTCTGACTTGGCTTAACGACTGTAATCAAATGATATATCGGGATAAAAATATCTTATATTACTTACCATCCTTAAAATTAACTCTATGCTAAAAATCAAGTCGATTTGTTGCTTATTTAGGGCGTCAAGGAAGGACTGACAAACATACATATATATAATGTTATATTAGATAGGATTAGGCTAATGATGCATCATAATACTTAGTCTATACTATAATAATATTATAAAGAGGAAAGATTTGTATTTTGTAACGAATTTCTCCAGATACTCCCAAATTATGCAGTTAATGTAAAAGAACATGAAAGTCACAAGTTGTATAATTATTAAACAAGTACTTTAAAATTTGTAAGTGCCACAGAGAAATCGAATTTTGAAAATGTTGAAACCGAATAAGACATTCGCGTGGTTTGAGCAATGTAACTAATAAACTCAAAAACTACTGGACCGATTTTGACGAAATTTGGTATAGAGAATCCTTAGACCCCAAGTAGTAACATAGGATATAAATGATACCAAAATTCCCACGGGAACGGGAACCACGCGGGTGAAACTGCGCCCGGCCTCTAGTACAAAATAAAATACTTAAGCTCTTGTGTACGGATGTCAGAAAGAACAGACGTTTATGATTTTTTATTTTTTGCATTTTTCAATGCTTTTTTTATACTTATGATAAATTTTAAATAGAAGAATATTGGAAAAAACAACTCGGCCACAAGTGAATTCTCAGATGGGACTCAAACCCACGACCTTTGGAAATACGATCCAATGCTCTAACCACTGAGTTGAGTACCGAAACTTAAAAACAACTCGGCCTCAAGAGAATTCTTAGATAGGACTCGAACCCACGACCTTTGGTAATCCGGTCCAATGCTCTAATCACTGAGCTACCGAGACTTAGAGCATTGGACCGGATATTTTTCTATTTAACCCACTTGTTAAAGTCAAAGTCAAAGTCAAAGATTTTTATTCAAATAGACTTATAGATAAGTGCTTTCGAATCGTCCAATTTTTTTTTTCCTACCAGCCATTCAGGACATCTTTTAACTTATTTCTAGTTCCGTTATGTGACTCAATGCCTGTTCATGAGTGTCAGAACAAGCCCTAAATGACAGAATAAAGTCTTCCATTTGGTTACACTTGTCCACCACTTCCGCATATTTAACATGAAACTCAGCAAGTTCATTCTTAAGTTCAGAACTAACGGCCTTTCAAAAGAACGCATAAGTACAACGCCTAATTTATAAAATTATTCAAGAAAATGTGGGTATTTAAGATATTACTAGCCTTGCTTATAAACAACACAAAATTTCCAAATTTCCACTTGGAAAATACTTTTTAATTTTTTTTTCCGAAGTCATTTAATATTTATTCAATATCCAATTATCATATTCATCCATTAATATTCAATATCCACCATATCTGCATACAAAAAAAATCATAAAGTTGGAATGCAATATTGATGTCAGTAATATCTGGGTTAAAATTTATCATAAATATACCAACAGAGGTATTACAAATATATACAGACTATTGGATGTCCGACATGCGTTAACGTACATGCGCTGTCTTTTTTATTTTGAATGAGTTCGCTTTTGATCAAAATTAAGCCCAAAATTTAATCCACGGAATAAATCTAGCACACCATCTATTGGTATAAAATGTATCCTTCTTACATCTCCAGAGTTCAAGTTATTTCCATATTGAATTACATTCAAATCGGTTCCGCTGTTTATATACAGTGGTAGTCACATAAATAATGACACTAATCGATTTTCATACAAATGAGGTAACTTTGGAGCCTTGGTTCTCTGCCAAGGATTGACTGAGTTGTGATCTGAAAACGGCTATCCAGGGAGTGAATGGAGAGACAGATTGCTATGGAATTCCTGAAATTCAAAAACTCTGAGCTTTGCATCTTTTATAATGTAGATCAGATCAGTGGGTGTATATTGTGACACTTTTTTGCGACTGGCCAGCGTGGTAGCAGTATGCTAATAGCCTCCTATCAACGCCACAACAGGCGTGATCTAGGAGAGGCCTATGTCCAGCAGTGGACGTCCACAGGCTGATGATGACATGATGACATGACACTTTTTTGTATTGTGTTATTGCTTTGCTTGCGACCAAACGATGACAGGGACGCAGCTGAAAATCAGTGTCTGGTTCCTTGGAACTATCAACACTGATCTGAGTTCCTTTTCAGACTGCCGCTGCTGCACACCCCGGTATATTACTTTTTAGCTGAATGTCTTAGTTTAAAGTTTTGTTTGATTTCTCTTTTCTTTCTAAGTAATGCCTCAAAAATGTATTTTGGTTGTTATGTGTTGTAGTGGTTTCTGAATAAATAATTTATCTATCTGTCTATCTACTGAACGTATGGATAAAGATATACCACTTACCCCCATATTCTAAGTCGTTCCTCCAAAACTTTTTACACTCCACTCAACCTCGTCGTGGGTAAAAATGGTAGTGTGCGCTAGGCCTAACACGGAGTAGCTACGTACTCTTTGGCTCCTCCAGGTCCTTACGGAGTAATGACTTAGAATACCGATTTCGAGGAGTATTTCGATGAAGTTTTCAATGAGGTTTCGTTAAGTCGAGGACGAGTAAGTTTTGGAGGAACGACTTAGAATATGGGTGTTAGTCACAAGACAAACTCAAATAGTCGTATAAATATTTAATAAGAAAATATACTAGAAAAAAGCAACTTGTCTCATGTCGCCCTAACGAGATTCGAACCCGGCCCAATGCAAATATTCGTGCTGGGTTGAGATCGAACCCATGACACCTGGCACTGACAGTGGTTGAGGATTCCAGGGGAGGCTCGCTTCCATCTTTAGCCTTATCAATACTTAATATCAGGTATGACGAAGGCTAAGAGTCTCCTCGTCTTAAATGAAAAAAAACACTAAATCCATTCAGCAGTTTTTGCGTGTTGTTTCAGCTACCAAGACACTGAACACAAGTCTCGGTAGCTCAGTGGTTAGAGCATTGGACCGGATTTCCAAAGGTCGTGGGTTCTAGTTCCATCGGAGAATTCACTTGTGGCCGAGTTTTTTTCTATGTAAAATTTATCGTAAGTATAAAAAGATACATCTATCCAAACATCCTCACAAATCTGTCGCATTTATAATCTTAGTAAGATAGGATTTACTCAACATTGCTAAAATGTTCTTTAAACATTCTTTTGAAATCAAAAGCCTACTCTTAAGAAGGCTCAAAGGATTAGCAGTGGCTAGTATTTTAATTCCAAATAGAGGAAACGCTTTACAGATTTCAGGGTGAGAATCCAGATTTTCTTCCCAGTATTTAATACAAATTCCCATGTTGGACTAGGAGAAAAGAAAAACATAAGTAGGTAGAATGCATTTGATAGAATCAGGCGTTATTTGGCGGAAGTCCATATTCCAGGAGTTGTTATTTATAAGATTTTAAATCAACAAGTCAGTCTGCTTGTGACCACGGCTATTGTTATATAGCCGAAACGTCAAGTACATAGTTGAACTACATAACAAATGTCGCGTTTTATTCCCGCTGTTTTAATTTATAATTGTTTTTTTTTTTAATAATAACTGGGCAGGCATTTGACCACCATCGTGCTTAATAAACAGGATGTGGTCTAAGGTGTTGCATGCTTGTCCAGGAAATGTCGCGTTTTATTCCCGCTGTTTTAATTTATAATTGTTTTTTTTTCTAATAATAACTGGGCAGGCATTTGACCACCATCGTGCTTAATAAACAGGATGTGGTCTAAGGTGTTGCATGCTTGTCCAGGAAATGCCTATTCACTCTCGCCTTGAACAGAGCAAAGTTGTAGGAATCGGGGATGACATAAGCTGGCAGCGCATTCCATTCATGAGAGGCTTGCATAAGAAATGTGTCAGCAAAGAGCTTGGTACGAACCTCTGGAATATTAACGACGTACGGGTGATACGCTAACCTGCGTCTGGTACCTCGATGTTGGAAAGGGGCTGGAGGAACAAGGGAGTGCAGTTCTCTCGCACACTCTCCAAAGTGTTAGACAATGCAAAACCAAGCACCGAACACTCGGTGTTGGAACTGCACGGTCTATCAACGGTAAAACACGTGTAGAGTAGTCGGTAAATGTGTCTGTCGGTCTTTTTCAGACTGTACTTCAGAGAGTGTGCTCAGGAGCTGCATGAGCTCATACCGCCATCCCCCTTCTTCCATCGGACATCCAGACGCACTGCGGGCTACCACCATTTCATGGTATTCCTTAATATAAGATTTTAACCTTTTGCGTTCCATTATAATTACAAACCAAAGTAACGGGACCCAACAAGACATTTATTATATTATATAGTACATAAAGTACTTACAAATGTACTGCTACGAGATCTCGTAGCTCGTAGCTTGTCTTAAGTAAACCGTTTCTATGGTCTATCAGATTCAGAGATCCTGGGCTTGATTCCCTATGAGGGTATATAACATATCCATACATACTTATGATAAATTTTAAATAGAAAAATATTGGAAAAAAATAACTCGGCCACAAGTGAATTCTCAGATAGGAATCGAACTCACGACCTTTGGAAATCCGGTCCAATGCTCTTCAATGGATTTCCAAAGGTCGTGGGTTCCCATCTGAGAATTCACTTGTGGCCGAGTTAATTTTTTTCCAAAATTTTTCTATTTAAAATTTATCATAAGTATTAAAATAGCATTGAAAAATGCAAAAATTAAAAAATCATAAAATATTCATACATCTCTTAGAATGTTAATCAGATCAGTTAAGTGTGTTTAGCAATCTAGAGCTTCTCCATTCACTCCCTGGATGGCCATTATCAAATAACAGCTCAGTCAATCCTTGGCAGAGAACCAATGCTCCAAAGTTACCTCGATTGGGTGAAAATCGGCTAATGTCGTTAAATATGTGACCACCACTGCATATAAATATTTTTTGTTGAAATATATTAAAAACAGCCATGACTCCTCCGGGATATGAACCCAGGACCTCAGAGCAGGTGTACGAACCACTACCACTGAGGTCGTCAATTCCTCATGGGATAGATAAGGATAGCCATGATCCACCACGCGTTTAACTACTATAAATACTGACAGGACTAACGTATCTTCCGAAGCACGCAGGAGCTCGAGATAGTAAATTTATGGTCACCCATCCCGTGACAAACCATTGTGAAAGTTGCTTAATCGGCACAATTGGAGGCCAAACGCAATAACCAATGTTCTTGATGGTTAGGGCTTGCAAGTTATTTTGGATCGATAATAATTTAAAGTAACGCCTATGCTGCAGGGGGCTTACCGCCTTTTAGCGCAATATTGTTACAATCTTACCATGCTATTTCGGACTACGAATCTCTTAAAGTAAGCTTGATTTTGACGCAAGTTTCATCATAATCGCCTCCGAAGTGTGAAGAGTGTCAAAAGTGACAACTTCAATAAAAACAAAATGTTTTCAAGAGATGTTGGTTTTTAGCAGATGTTGGTAGATCCGCAGATATCAAGCCTAACGAAGGTATACTAACAGAGGTACAAACACCCGGACACGATACAAACATTGATGTGTAAATAGCATTATGCTGAGTCGGTACCGTTTCGGGACAAACTGTGTTTTTTTTCTGTACTACTGATGTGTCTTATTGTAGTGTTTGTCCCAAATAAATATAATTTTCTTTCTTTTCTTTCTTTCTTTCAAATATCTGACCAGGGGCCTACCGGCACCTATTAGCGCAGTATTGTTTCAATCTTCCAATTCGTACTACGAATCTCAGCTTGTTTTTCAAATCATCAATCATCGCCTCCAAAGTGCGAAGTGTGTCAAAATGTGACAACTTCAATAAAAACAAAACGCAAAGAAAACGTTCTAATGACATTAGTAGTTTCTAAAAGAGATGGTAGGCCCGTAGGAGAGGGGAGAGTTACAACTTCCCAATACGTTTTTTAGCTGTGTAGTGTCGGCTTAGAATAGCACTACCACCTCTCATCCCGTGGGTGTCGTAAAAGGCGACTAAGGGACTCAGCCTTCAGGAGACGGGCAGCAGCGTCTCCTACAAACTTGGCCATTCTGCGATCGCCAACCCGCCTACCCAGCAGCGTGGTGATTATTGCAAGCCCCCCTTTGGGGAAGGCCTATACCCAGCGGTGGGTGTTATGTGGCTGAGACGACGACGACGACGAATACGTTAGTTAAGGTGTAATAAAAAAAAATGATACTGAATTTGATCTAAATTCATCGTCAATTATAGGCCACCTTTCAGTCAACTCTTTCTTGTGTTTTATCTGTATTTTTGTGTGTACAATAAAATGTTTTATCTACTTATCTATCTATCGAAATTATAGCTTTTACGAGGTCTTGTTTGTAATTTATAAATGACATACAGTAAACAAAAATACAAAAGCAAATAGATATAACAAGCGTTTAATGCCTGACTGATACAGTAAAACTATCAGTAATAATTGCTTTTATAAGAAATAGGTTTGTTTTAAAATTTTCTGTAAAATGTTTCGTTTTTTTTTTCACTTCTATTTCATTTGTCAATATATTTAAATAGTTCTTGTTATTTTTTATAAACCGAAGAATGGTAATTAATAAAACGCATAAAGGCTAAACCACACATTCCCAAAAATATTTTAAACCACATACTTCCAAAAAATATATAAAACCACAGATTTCCAAAAAAAAATACCGAAAAAAACAACAGTCAAGTAAAAATCATTCATTCAATTAAACAACAAAATAAGTAGGAAAGTCATGAAAGCATTTCCTTTCTAATTGGCGAAAACACCAAATTTCCGCGCCGTAAACTGCAACAGTCGAAACCAAAATGGCCGAATAAGAAATAGCAACATATTGTACTTACTGCCTTTTGTGACGCTCCCCTCCACACAAGCAATGCAGCTAGGAACAAAGGATCCTTCCATCCCCCACCTCCACAAACGCAAAAAAACCGCAAAAAAAAAAACGGCTAAATAACGCTTATTCCACTGCCGTAAAACATTTGTTGGACACTATTTTATTCGAAATTTCGAATGCTGACGGTCTTGTTTTTTTTTATTTGCGAATTAAAAAAGGCCACAATTCTGCTCGGTCTTTTGTTACGCGTCGAGTTCGATTTTCGTTAATCCTCTTTCGAATTTTATTTTTAATTTGGATTTGACGTTTTATTTTTTTAGACGCACGGTTGGAAAAGGTTGTAAGTGCTTAGTTTTTGATATAATATTTATTATTTTTATTGTTCTTGGATACGGACACGCACAAACCCGTCTCTTTGAGAGTCCACGGCACACTGAAGTCTGCAGGCTTCAGAAGGCTGTATGCATTGATTAGGCGTAGCTCCCTGTTCTATATCCGTCTTGTTCTGGCTTGTGCTGTCTCCCTCCCGCTCCGTAGCTAGTTGGTACGAATTTTGGCTCCTCGTAGCACAGAGGTTCTCAAATGTTACGTTAATTTAATTATTTGCGTTTTTTGCATGATTGATTTTGTTGCCTTTGACGTGTATGGAGTTTTGGATGTTGGGACCATTTAGATTAGAGTAGGTTAAATTTGGATATTTCGTACTAATAGTGCTGTAGCGATTGAGTACTTTCAGAGTATTTTTTATACATTTGTATGGAGTATGTGCGTAGTATTTTTTTTTAGTTTTTAGAAAAAATCTTTTTATTTATTTGACAATCTATTTGGCGTTGAGGTACTATGCCCGCCTTCTACGCCTAAGATCCAGGTTCGGTCCCCGGACAAGACAAACATTTGTGTGCATGAACATGTATATTTGTCTTAGTCTGGGTGTTATTTATATTATAAAGTATTTATTTACAAAAAAAGTATATATGCATGTTTATCCGTTATATAGTATCCATAACACAAGTTCTGCATGAAACTTAGCGTGGGCTAGATAAATTGGTTGGAATGTATGCAATAATTTATTATAAAAAAAATATATTTTAGTTTCGTATTGCCGGCAAATGATAATAGCGAATGAATAGTCAGTTTGATAAGTTAAATGTTATAAACCTAATGGAAAACTATCCTGCAATATAACCTTTGTATGCACTTTCTCTGCCGATATTCCCGTGGGAATAGAACCGCGGGCGGCCCGAGTTTAAATGTTTGAAACTCAATCACGCAAAAACGGCCGAACGGATTTCGATGTACTTTGGCACCCAGATAGTTTATATCGTAGATTATAACATAGGATACCTTTTGTTCCGATATTCGCACGGTAAAAGAAACCATACGTGTCAAACCACGGGTGGGCCTTTTTAGTGAAGGAAAATTATTTTGTTCGAGAAAATGACATTAATTCCTACAGTCAATATGATTTTATTTATTGATTATACTTGAGTATGCAATCATATTGTTTGAGTTTTTTCCAAAATTTGATTGGAGTTTATTTTTAAAAGGCTGTTTAAAATGTATAATACTTCTATCTTAAAAACAATTAAATCTTCATACAATATTTATTTAAGGTCTTTTGGAACCAATAAACACTACATCTAAAAAGTCACCCTAGTAATGGCAAAGGATTTGCAAAAAAACGACAAAGGTGATAAAAAATAACACCTAAACAATAAATAAATATTCGCATACAATTACACCAATTATCTAGTCCCACGTTAAGTTTCATGAAGAACTTGTGTTATGGATACTAGATAACGGATAAACATATGTACTTATATACTTTTTTTTTGTAAATACATACTTTATATACATATTATATAAAGAAAAGGGTAACTATACGTACATCTTATGTTGTGGCGCGCACTGTTCATTGAAATAAAACAACTTTTACGGATATCAAGCTCGCTATATTTCACGAACTAAGTTGTAATTGTCCGTATTTTTGGGTTTTTAGCGGTTTTTTGATTTTCCCGACGTTTCCAAACGGGCCCAAAAATACGGACATTACTTACAACTTAGTTCGTGAAATATAGCGCGTTTGATATCCGTAAAAGTTGTTTTATTTCAAACAAAGGGTAATTTTACATGGTAATGTGACTTAAACGACAATAATCGATAATATAAATTTTCACCGTGGCGACTTCAATAGTTATTTTTTATTTATAATTTTTGTGTTTTTAGAGCAAGGGGCATTCTAGAGTCCGCTTTTTTTCAAAATGTATTGTCTTAATTTAAAATATTTAAAAATATAAAAAGCCCTTTATAATAAATGAAACATTTTCTGTAAAAAAAACTTTAAAAATCTTATTTCCGACACCTCAAAAATAAATACGTTATTTTTGGGTCCAAGGTATAGGATGTTCAAACAAATGAAGTCCTGCTCAAATCCCTACTGTAGATTTTTATCAACAGGAGTCATAGGATCGAAAGTTTCGTCTCCGTTTTCTTAAAACGCTCAATAGGGGAAGGAAACTGCAAGATAGGTTCCAATAACCGCGAATAATGTTCAGAAAAAAATGAACTCTGTAGGATTTAATGTGAATTTTAATTTTTTTAATTATGTTAGTAGATTAAATATGATAAATTTTAAATAGAAAAATATTGGATAAAGTCTACTCGGCTACAAGTGAATTCTCAGATGGGATTCATTTGTGCCGAGTTGACATTTTCCAATATTTTTCTATTTCTAATTTTATCATAAGTATAAAAATAGCATTGAAAAATGCTACAAATAAAAAATCATAGATTAAATTATATTTAGATATTATTAGATATATTTCATATTTCCAAAAGTTTGAGCACCGTTGTCCTACGCAGTGCATCAAACCCCCGACCCCAGGGACGCCCGACTGCACAAGTTACGACTTATTTACTTAATATTTCACTTAACACACAATGCCCTAAAAACCTTGATTCAAATTTAATATTTACAAAAAAAATATTGAACTTTTACAATTGTGTGTAATGAATAAAATAAAATAAAAACTACTGAACTGATTTGGATGAAATTTGGCACAAAGCTAATTTATAGCCTGGATTGAAACATACAATACATTAATTTCATCCCAATATTATTACGGGAACAGGCGGCCAATAGTAATATTATAAATATGAAAGACTAGATGTTTGATACTAATAACGCTAAAACGGCTGAACGGATTTAGATGAAATTTTGCACACAGGTAGTTTATGTTCTGGATTATCAGATAGAATACATTATAGCTCGATTTTCCCACGGGAAAGGGAACCACACGGGTCAAACCACGGGAGGGCCTTTTTATTTATTTTTATTTATTTATTTGGATCACCAACAAGATTACACCAAACAAAAAGAAAAAGAAGACTCACACATATTAACATTGAGAACAAAGTGAAACCTTAATTATAGGTGACAACGGCATGCAATAAATACAACAAACCAACAGCTTTACAAAAAAAAAAATATAATAAAATTATGTAATAAAAACATTTTATAAAAAAAATTCAAACCGACTTCAAAAAGTAAAAAATAAAACTTTTGGAGTCGGTGCCAGCCAGGGCATTCTACATTGCACTTCTATTAACTATATATTTTTTTGGCCTTAGCTAGCTAGCACTGACTCCAAAAGTTTTATTTTTTACTTTTTGAAGTCGGTTTGAATTTTTTTATAAAATGTTTTTATTTCAGATTTTTTAGTTACATCATGTGCCGTTACTTACACTAAAAATCAGCCCATACACAACAATGATATCATCTAGGTAAACGACTACTTGCCAAAAGGTGATTGATATTTTTCAGGATTATGAAAAAACTACTTGCCAGATCTTCGTAAAAATTATATGGGACCACACTTAAACCATTTTCTTTCAGATGAAAAAATAATTATAAAAATCTGTTAACAACTGGCGAAGTTATGGTAGAACATACATAAAAAAAAAAAAACAGTCGAATTGAGAACCTCCTCCTTTTTTGAAGTCGGTTAAAAATTCAAACTATGCAAGTTAAAATGTCACAATGGCTAAGTTATACTTTACCCAGACAAATAGATTTTAATTTGCTTAAAGGCTCAGCATATATATCGAAGTTGGTAGACTTTGACAGTGAATTATATTGTGAAAACATTCTGTTTAAAGGCGAAAATAAACCTAGATTCGATTTTGAACTTTTGGTTACAAACAAATTATACCTTGATTTTCTTGGCAATTTAGTGGAGACGTTCAAAAATATTATTTGATTATCAGGACAATCAAAAATATTATTTGTCAGTTTGTACAAAAAAACACTGTCTAACATAGAGCGGCGGTCTTTCATAGTGTTCATATTAAAGTAGCGAAGTCTATCCTCATAGTGATGTAGTTTTTTTGCGAGATTGAGACTGAAAGTAAGGTACCATAAAAATATTTTCTGCACGCGCTCAAGTTTTTTGACGTAAACGTCATAGTGCGGGTTCCAGACAACGCTACAATATTCCAAGCCGCTACGTACGAGTGCATTAAACAAGAGTATTTTAGTTTGCGGCCTTTTAAATTCTTTACAGTTTCGTAAAACAAAACCGAGAGTTTTGTAAGCTTTGCTCACGATATCATCAATGTGTGCGTTGAAGCGCAATTTGGTATCCATAGTCACTTCCAAGTCCCGGATGCAGTTTACCTTAGAAAGATTCTCACTCCTTATTGTATATTCTCTAGGGAAGAACACTTTATTGCGGTTAAAATGTACTACAACACACTTTTTTGTATTGAGAGACATACCATTTTCATTGCACCACTCATCCAAATTATTAAGATCTTTTTGGAGGAGCAACACATCTTTGGGGTTATCAATTTGTCTTAAGATTTTAAGGTCGTCGGCGAATAAATAGCACTTAGAATTGCCGAAGCGCAAGTAAATGTCATTGATAAAAATATTGAAAAATATAGGGCCTAGGATCGATCCCTGGGGGACTCCAGAAAGGACATCAAACGGGTCTGACTTGTATCCATTCACAACAACCATTAATTTACAATAGTTAAGGTATGATTTACACCAAATCAGCAAGATGCCGGTGATGCCAATGGAAGGCAGTTTACTGAGTAATACATAGTGGTTGACCCTATCGAACGCCTTACTAAAGTCCGTGTAAATAACATCAATTTCCTTCGATCCAAAGAATCCGATAGGTCGTCCATAAAACTCACCATATTTGTGGCAGTTGACCTTGCCCTGACAAAATCATGCTGGTGAAGTGACACTGTTTGCTGAAACTGTTTTGCAAAAATTGGACGCAGTATTGACTCAAAGATTTTGCCAAAGGTCGGCAGGATGGATATTAGCCTATAATTGGTTATTTGGCTTTTATGACCAGCTTTATGCAGAGGCAAAACTAACGTCACTTTCCAGAGAGATGGAAACGTACCGGTTCTCAAGGATTTATTAAATATAAGCGACAGAGGGCAAGCTAAGACATCAGCACACCTGGCTACGAAAATTGATGGAATGCCATCTGCACCTGCTCCTTTATACAAATCAAGTCTTTTTAAGACTTTGTGTACCTGATCTTTGGTAAATGAGATAGGGCCAAGGGCATTGATTACTAAGATTCGGTGCGTTCAAATAATCATTAGCGGCTCTAGGACTGGCGCAATTATAAACTGATGCACAATGCGATGCAAAGAGATTGCAAATGTCGCCACCCTCCGTTACTGTTTTATCACCGAGAACCATTTCTGCCGGATACGTACTTTTTTCATTTCTCTTTCGCTTCACAAAAGACCACAATAATTTAGGATTACCAGTCAACGTGTGTTCCAAGTTGTCCATATATTTGTTGTAGGCAGCCGTTTGCAACTCCTGACATCTGATCTTCAGCAATTTAAATGACAAGACATCACGTGGGTTACTGTTAAACTTTCGAATTTTCATTCGGTATTTATATTTCTCTTTGATGGCTGCTATCAAACCAGATGAGAACCATGGCGGAAATTTACAATTTCTGGGCTTTGATTTTGGTACATATTTTTCTATCAAAGACCGAAGGATAGAGTCCAACTTCATCGTCATCACATCAACAGTCGGATTGTCAGACAAAACCTCATTCCACGAAACCCTTTGTAGCTCCTCTATTATCTTAGCGTAATCCGCTTTAAAGAAACAATACTTTACATTATTATTTGGCGTTAGAGTAATGGGACTAGCATGAGATATAAAAAATTCCAAAGGTGGATGCAGTTGGTCTATAATAGTCAAAGGATCTGCATTTAGATTAAGATGAGTAATATAAATTTTTCATAATGTTAGTAGGATAGAATACATTTAAATATTTCCAGAAGTTTGAGCACCGTTGTCCTACGCAGTGCATCAAACCCCCGACCCCCGGGACTCCCGACTGCACAAGTTACGACTTATTTACTTAATATTTCACTTAACACACACTGACCTAAATCCTTGATTCGATCGGAATCGATCCGACGACCTTTTAAAATAGCTGAAAATTCTGTGATTGGGTTTTTATGGACATTAATTGGAAGATGTTATTCCTGTATTTATAGCTTTTAATACTATTTATTGCCCGATACTTCCTTTGCGTAATTATATTCTTTGTCCGCGTGGAATTAAATTATCCCACAGACTAGAATTGTCGCTTTTTCGTGCCATCTATCGGATTAACAAGTATCATATTATGTCCATCTCTAGTCGTCACTAGCCATTTTTAATCTCCCCACTGCTGTGGCACTGGTCTTCCTTATGTATGAATACGGAGAATGGGCCATGACCCACTACGCGGGTCCAATGCGATTTGGTGAGTTTTAACGACCGCAAATGCAGCCGGGTCCAACGGCATAACGTGCTTTCCAAAGCACGGAAGAGCTTGAGATAGAAAAAAAATAAAAATTTTTTGGTCACCCATCCCGTGACCGACCGTTGCGAAAGTTGCTTAACCTCAACAATCGCAGGTCGAGCGCGCGAATCACTGCGTCACGTGCTCCACTCTCACTACAGCTCCATCTTTAGGGTTCAAGTTAATTCCATACCAATTTAATCGCCTCTGTGGTCTAGTGGTGAAACCAGATCATCAAACCCATATCAGAAGCCCGGCTTGCATATAGGTAGAGTAGAGAACTTCCCGGTTGACCAGTAAAGTTTTTTTTAGGGAACTTTATTAATAAAAGTAATAGATATATAGAAAATCTTTATGTCACAAATAATAGAATTTTAACAAGTATATAATAATTTCATACAAACAAACCAATTATCTAACCCACGTTAAGTTTCATGAAGAACTTGTGTTATAGATACTAGATAACGGATAAACATATTTATATCCTTTTTTTAAATACATACATGTTAGCCTACACTGCATGACTTAAGGCTATTGTGCATGTAACTCATAATTATAAATCGTATATGTTAATTAAATATTGTATCAATAATTATTATAAAACACATTAACAATGTATTTAGATTTAATTAGTATTGTCATGACTATTGCAAATAGCTGCGACGTCCGTTTTAGAATAATAAGCGTTTGTCAATTGTTTAGGCGCCATTGGAAGATTATAAAGCAACTTATACGATGACAATTAAAAATTGTAGAGGAAATATAGATATTTTTATTAAAATCCCGAGTATTCTGAAGTTGTTCTTACATACATAATAAACATATTAAACACCCAGACCAAGACAAATAGTCATTTTTTTATGATTTTGTATTTTTTGCATTTTTCAATGCTATTTTTATACTTATGGTAAATTTTAAATAGAAAAATATTGGACTCAGACGGGAATCGAACCCGCGACCTTTGGAAATCCGGATTTCCAAAGGTCGCGGGTTCGATTCCCGTCTGAGAATTCACTTGTGGCCGAATTAATTTTTTCCAATATTTTTCTATTTAAAATTTACCTTAACAAACAGACATGTTCATGCACACAAATATTTGTATTGTCCGGGGATCGAACCTCTGGCGCAGAAGTTAGGCTTAGTACCCCTGCGCCAAACAGGTCGTCAAATAATAAACTTTCTAAGAAAACGTTTCCTAAAAGTCTACTGGTCAATCGGGGAAGTTCACCGATTGTACCAATATCTTATCTGTCTGACGCAATAACAATAATGTTTTCAACATTGTTGTGTTCAACAGTAAGAGGTAAAATTACCAGATACTCAGTGGTTGAGGATTCCGGTAGAGTCGCGGTTTTACCTTCAGCCTTATCAATACTTAACATCACTTTTTAACTAATAACTTTGTTACTATATTTCAAATTTCAAATTCATTTATAGTATTCTCTTTGAAATTTGAAATATTATTTTGGATAAGTATTAATTTTAAGTTACAATCAGACCGTTCCTTCTGCATGCCGTGGCAACCTTTAATAAGGTGACACTGTACCTAGGTTAAGTTTCAACTGTATCTCTAATCATGTATGTGGTGTACATCTTGTTGAAATTATTTACAAAAAAAACAAGAGGTATGCACTTTCAGAACGAGATATCCCAACCGTCTAGTTGTACCTTCACATATAACTACCTGCTTTGCCAAAAATTGCTTTAATATGGCCATAAAATTGTATAATGCTTTGCCTTTAGATATCTCAGAACTACCACTAAATAAATTTAAAATTAAACTTTATAATTTGTTGTGTGATAAATGTATATATACCATTAATGAATTCTCGAATATGAAATTGTGATTATAATATATACTCTGATCTATTGATTATTATAACTTTTATGAAAGACTATAGTTAAATTGTACTAACACGCTAACATGACATCTCGCTTTGACATTTTACCTGACATTGTTTATTGCTTTTTTATGACTTTGCACACTTTGTTTATTTGACATTTCTTGATTAATTGTATTCTACTAATAAACTAACCATTTTTTGATTATTATTTAAAGCGTCATTATATCTGTACTGTTTGCATGCCAGTATCTGGTGCATCACATAAGCGCCACACATTTTTTTTAATTTTGTCAACTTCTGTACTGTGAATGCTCGCAAATAAATATTCTTGATTCTTGATTCTTGGTTGTCCTTAAATAAATGAAAAAAAAAAAACAATAAAAAAGGTATGATGAAGGGTAAAAGTCTACCCGTTGTTCATAAAAAAAAAAACGTATCTAATCATTTGACATGCCAGATTGAGTTGATTGTGTCAGACTTAACTTTGTAACATGTAAGCAAATAAATGGAAATTGAAAAAAAACCCGAAAGCCACGCGGGTCCGCGTGCAGGCACTACTACTTTGTAATTTCACAGGAATGTTAATTTTAGTCAACGCTTTGTAACCTATTTATTAGTGGAAGATATATTATTTACGGATTGCGTTAGACTCGGCTCGCTTGCCGGATTAAAGGAGGCGGGTTACAATGTAACGGTAAAGTTTTTAACTAACGGTTAGTTTACTTATAACAGTGGATTAAATGTAATGGTTAGGTATCATTTCGCTTGAAAGTAACCTCTTAGCCAAAGTAACAATTCAAAAACGATAACGAAGTTCGAAAATCATTAAATGTATGGGATTGGCGGATTGGCATAAGCCGCGCTAAATCACGTGGTCTTACCGCAAGTTAATTGGCGAATATAGACAATAACGAATCGAATTATCGTTTCGCTACATAACGATGTTACTTTGTCTACGGACCCTGGTACCAGTATTTCTAATATATTGATTTAACCAGTTACAGTTTCTACCTGGATCATAGCTAGCAACAACGCAAGGAGATCCATCCTGTTCAGAACCGTAATCCATCTTCAGCCTTATCATTACTGTGCGCAGGTAAACGAACAATATAAAAAAAACTTTATTTCTCGTCACAAACAAAGAACTTGGTAGTGCCTATCTAAACCTAGTTTGTGTGAGACTGATGCCTGAAGTAGGTAAATTAATACCTGTAAGTACAGGTCACCAGGCTCCCACCACCTCGGATAGATGTGGCAATGAGCTGAAACTTAGTTACAAAGCTGTGATACTACTCTGATTAATAATAAAAAGATACAGATCTAGATGTACGGATAAGGTAATTATTAAAACTAGAAAGACAAACAAAAACATTAAAATAAAATAAAGATTATCTGCAGATCACAGGTGTGCGTGCGTGAATGTAAGCGTGCGTGAGTGCGTGTGTGTATGTGTGTACAATAAATAATAATAATAATAAATATTTCTTACACTCACACCATTTAACCTAGCCCCAAAGTAAGCACTGTCAGGCTTGTGTTATGGGATACTAGGGTAACGGATATAAATACATATAATTATACATATAAAACTAAATTGTGTAGAAATACATATAAACGTCCATGACTCAGGTACAAATGCTCGTTTTCATTATACAAACGTTTGCCCCTACCGGGATTCGAACCCAGGCGACACCTTGAAACCGGCATACGTAACACAGTACCTCTCTAATTGGTTAGTACATTGATGCGGTTTCGAATCTCGTCAGGGCGACATGAGACAAGTTGCTTTTTTCTAGTATATCTTCTTGTTTAATATTTATTACGTTTATATAATATTATTACACATAAATACTTATATATGTATAATTATATGTATTTATATCTGTTACCCTAGTATCCCATAATACAAGCCTTATAGTTACAGTGCTTACTTTGGGGCTAGGTTAAGGCGGTACCCCCACCGAAAGTGGCGCCGCGTAGAATTTTATTTAATATCGTAATTCTAATTCACAATTTTAATAAAACTAAACGTGGAATTTTTAGAGCCCATAGTCTAGTATTTTTAGACGGTATCATTACATTCCCTCGTAGTCACTGCTAGAAGTAGATAGCAAAACTGCTAAAAGTGGCCGTTTTTGACATATTTGCTATCTACTTCTACGAATGACTATGACGAGATGTAGCGATACCTTCTAAAAATACAAGACAATGGGCTCTAAAAATTCCACGTTTAGTTTTATTAAAATTGTGAATTAGAATTACGATATTAAATAAAATTCAACGCGGAGCCACTTTCGGTGGGGGTACCGCCTTAATTGATGTGATTGTAAAAAATATTTATTTATTTATTTTATTTTATAAAACTAAACAAAAAAATTGGTAACCATAGGCGCTAACGTCCAGTTTTCGTTACAATCTTAGAAATAAAAAGAATTACGTGTGGCACTCGGGGACTGCCGCGGTAAAGCTATTGCATAGCATTTTTATCATAGATTTTGGTTGCTTAGTTACGATTGTGAATAACAATTATTTCGCGACAACTGGAAAAAATGCGGTACCAGATTTTAAAAAGAAACTATATTTATCACACAAATTTTCATACAGTTTTTTTCATCATTGACCATTTTTACCGACTTCAACAAAAAAGGAGGG
This sequence comes from Chrysoteuchia culmella, assembly GCA_910589605.1. Taxonomy (NCBI): domain Eukaryota; kingdom Metazoa; phylum Arthropoda; class Insecta; order Lepidoptera; family Crambidae; genus Chrysoteuchia; species Chrysoteuchia culmella. The sequence continues at coordinate 10,865,005 of OU342670.1, read as the reverse complement.
AGGTACTCAATTCTACCCGTTTTTTTTTTTTGTCCGATGTATGTATACCGATTACTCCGTTGTTGGTGATCCGATTTTAATAGTTGTTTTTTTGTTCGATCGGGTACACTGTCAGTTTGGTCCCATACAAGTCTCATTGAGATCCGATGATAATCTTCGGAGATATGGGGCCTAATGTCATGGAAGTCATGAAACAATTATATCATCCAGGTAATTGTTAGATTCTTGTTCGAGCTGAAGTTTCACGCAATAACTACCGAGCGGATTTTGATGAAACTTTTTTGTTAAATAGCTATCGGTCCTCGCCAACATACCTATAGGCTATAACCCCTCAATAAGTAACGTCCCTGCACCGGGAAAGCAGCTTTGTAAAAGGTAATGAGGAGTTGACATAAGGTATTAGCGTAGGTACGGGACCTGTTCTACCTTTAAAAATTGTGAAATAAAAAACTTGTTATAAAAAAATTAAAACCGACTTCAAATTTTTTTTATAAAAAGTTTTTTATATTATTCACAATCGTAACTAAGCAACCAAAATCTATGACACGGAGTGCGGGGTGTTAGGTTTTATTTTCATTACGGAATTTCTTGATTCGGTCGCCGCGCTCAAAGCCCGCGATAAAAGCTATGCAATAGCTTAAAAAAAAACTTCTTTACAACAAGACGACTTCATTCAGCACAACGTAATACTATTATTTCACACTAAACTCTTTAAGGTGGTACGACTTCCATACAAACAAACATTGCACATTAACTGGTTCATCATACATTAATAATTCATAAATACATATGCAACTCACTCGTTTCAGTTATTTGTTTGCGCGAAATTATTAAAAAAATGTACTTTCATACATGAGACAAATAAATGCGATGGGTCACACACACATACGTAGAATTATTGAAATTATAAGATATTAGTATATTCGTGTTTTAAGTATGAATGTACAATTTTTTAATTATTTCGCGCAAACAAATAACTAAAACGAGTTAGTTGCGCATGTATTTATGTATTATTAAGGTATGATGAACCAATAATTGTGTAATGTTTGTTTGTATAGAAGTCGTACCACCTTAAATATTAAACTGTTGTTTATCCTCCCGTTAACCGCGCGGTGTGAGCCGCCCCTTATCCACTATTAATTAGGGCTATAGTGCAACTCCGGAAACTGAATATTTGATCACACTATTAGCCCCACCTTCCGGGGGAGGTAAAGAGGGGGTGTCAATATTATTTAAACTTTATTAATGAATTTTATTGTAAGAATAACACTAGACATTCTATCTTCCATCGGACATCCAGCGCTGCGGGCTACCGCCCTTTTTTCTATTAGTAAATGTCTACACAACATCCTGGTATAGTCTATACTTTAAACTATACAATATAATAAAGAGGAAAGATTTGTTTGTTTGCTTGTTTGCAATGACAACGGATTTGGATGAAATTTGGTGCACAGATAGTAAATAGCCTGGTTAAAAACATAAGACTTTTAGGGTTCCGTACCTCAAAAGGAAAAAACGGAACCCTTATAGGGTCACTTCGTTGTCCGTCCGTCCGTCCGTCTGTCAAGACCGTTTTTCTCAGGAACGCGTGGACATTTTCGAAACTCGCACGGGAATAAAAACCTACAGGGTTACTTCCCGTGATCTTACCCCCATATTGTAAGTCGTTCCTCCAAAACTTTTTACACTCGACTCAACCTCGTCGTGGGTAAAAATGGTAGTGTGCGCTAGGCCTCACACGAAGTGGCTACGTACTCTTTGGCTCCTCCAGGTCCTTACGAAGTTATGACTTAGAATACCGATTTCGAGGAATATTTCGAAGAGGTTTTCAATGAGGTTTCGTTAAGTCGAGGACGAGTAAGTTTTGGAGGAACGACTTAGAATATGGGTGTAAGACTTGGACGAATTCGTCCAATGTCTAATAATATAATACAAAGCAGCAAGCAGGGGGTTAGTTTGATAATAATATCATAGTAGCGTTATCACCTATAGTTAAGGTTTCGACTTAGAATATGGGTGTTAGAACCTTGAAATTTGGTACAAAGTAACGTCTTATAGTACAGTAGGCTTATTACGAGTTTGGAAAACTTGACTTTACAGTAAACGTTAACGTAAAATGTAGCTCTGTCTCTTTCACACTTAGCGACTGTTTTACCGACATGAGCAGTGTATCCGATAGTCTACGCTTACGAGTCCTGTAAATGTCATGTTAAGCAAACTCGTAATAGGGGTACAGATTAAGGAAAAATTGCGAAAAACGTAAATTTTTTGTTACATCATATAATAAAAAATATTTTTGAAAATTTTAAAAGGTGCACGACTCGCACTAGGCCGGTTTTTTTTTCTCCCGATATTCCTACGGGAACGGGATCCACGCGGGTGAAACCGCGAGCTGTCGCTAGTAGTATTCTAATGCGAAAGTGTGTTTGTTTGTCCTTCCTTCACGCCCTGAATAAGCAACCAATCGCCTTGATTCCTGGCTTCTTAGTTGAAAGGATGGAGAGAAACATAAGCTACTGTTTATCCCGATATTCCCACGGGAACGGGATCCACGCTAGTGAAACTGCTAGCGGAAGCACTTCTTCTAAAGCGCACAGCAAAGCAGAGAAACTAAACTTAACCGCCTTCGTGGTCTAGTGGTACAACCACCGGTATCAGACCCAGGGGTCCCGGGTTCGATTCCTAGCGGGGATACATATTGTATTCGGTTTGGTTGGTGGTAGGACTTGTTGTAAGTCCGCCTGGCTAGCTACCACCATCTTATTCAGTCTGACGCCATAACAACAATGTTTTCAGCATTGTTGTGTTCCGGCAGATAAAGATAAGATAGCCGGTTCCTCAGTGATTGGGGATTCCGGGAGAGGCTCGCTTCCATCTTCAGCCTTATCAATACTTAACTCAGGCATGATGAAGGCTAAGAGTCTCCCCGTACTTCATAAAATAAAAAAATAAAAAAACCTCTCTGCGTCTTTCTTTCCAAATACTTATCCTTTCTGTCTTCAAAGCAAGGGTATATTTGACGACCTGTTTGGCGCAGGGGTACTAACCCCGCCTTCTGCGCCAGAGGTCCCGGGTTCGATCCCCGGACAAGACAAATATTTGTGTGCATGAACATGTCTCTTTGTCTTGGTCTGGGTGTTTAATATGTATATTAAGTATGTATTTATAAAAAAAAGTATATAAGTATGTTTATCCGTTATCTAGTATCCATAACACAAGTTCTTCATGAAACTTAACGTGGGACTAGATAATTGGTGTGATTGTATGCGAATATTTATTTATTTATTTATAGGCACTTTCTGGGTTGGCTCGCGCCGCCATAACCTGTCTTAGACAAATAAATAGACTAAAGACAAGTAGTCTTAGTAGAAAACGAAAAATATGTAGCCTAATTCCGCAAGAAAACTTACATGCACAGTGACTCGCCTTGCACCTTGTCCGACTACTCTACACGAGATTCGCTCACACACGGAGCATCCTCAGGAGTTGTTAGACCGTGCAATACCAGCCTGAGCCTCGGTGTAAGTTTTCTTGCGGAATTAAGCTATTTTTTTTTCGTTTTCTACTAAGATATGGATTTCCGCCAAGTTATGTCTGATTTTATCAAATACACAAGTAGTCCTTGCCTGAACCGCCTTTATAGACATTCATGGTTCGATACCGTGTCCCTCAAAAGCATGTTCACACACTGCAGGGACCCCACCCACTTCATCAGGTTTGATATGCTACAGATCCTCGCCAGGGAACAAAAATTCGTCCCGAGAATGCTACGTGAGGCTATTGAAATCACCAAAAAATATCCAAACCTCAATAGAGGTGATGGGTGGAAGATTCCACCAGCTTGGGACCCTATTATCCATAAATTAAAGTCTCAATCCAACGCACTGCAAGACCCAAAGATACGGTTAACTCTTTTTGTAGATAAATATAAAGAATATAGGTGGAGATAACATATCTTAATTTTCTTTATAAAGGCGGAGGTCGGCCCGCTTTTGAAGTTTTCTTGGCAGCTTCTTTCTTCGAAGGTCCTCCCAATTTGTGAACTGCCAGTAGAGTCATTAGTTTTCTCTTTTGTTAATAATAAATATTTAAAATAATAATTAAATCAAAATATCAAATCAATAATAATTGTTGCCATAGTAAATGTCTAACTGTATCCGAACGAAAAAATAAATTAACTTTTCGAAGGTAGACATATAAGTAGCCAGTCATCCCGTGACCACGGCAGCTGAAAAGTAGCCGAAACGTCGAGAAAATCAAAAAACCCCTAAAAAACCAAAAAATACGGGCAATTACAACTTAGTTCGTGAAATATAGCGCGTTTGATATCCGGCAAAGTTCAATGAACAGTGCGCGCCAAAACATAGATGTACGTAAGTCTTTCTTGGCCAGTTGAAAATTGTTTACGGTTAGAATAACTATAAAATGTAAGATTATAATAGTATTTTCTTTCTGTGATGGAAATTGGACTACTGATACGTTAAGGTCACTTTTCAATTTGACGACTCTGTATGAAATAAAACAGTGAGAAAAAAACAGCCCTTGCCGGTTCTTCTCGTTACAAGGTCTCCGCCGTAGGATTTGTGAACCGATGATGTAGCAACTTTTTGACGTTCATAAGTGCTTGTAACAGCTTAGACTGAATATATGATATTGACTTTGACTTTGACATAACCCGGTGCCTGAGCGGTAGGCAAGGTTTTCAAATATGGCGAGAGTTAAGTAACTTTTTATTTTCGTGGTAAAGTTCCATCTCATTATACAGTATTACTGTAATATTACTTAACAACTTGGTAAAACTGTAGGAATGGTCCAAGAACGTTGCGGCGACACATTGCAGTGTGGAGACGTCTTGAAACATGTTCGGAACATGTTTCGACCAGCCCATGTTCGGAAACGTCTTGAGGGAGTTCTGATTCTGAGTAACTTCGCATTTGAGATTATTTGTTTTTAAGCAACATGGTAGGAGTATCTATGCTCTTGTTTGCTGTCCATTGCTAGGCTTATACAAAATTTTTATATCACGAGCGCTGGTGAGCCATACTTGTAGTGCACTTGTGTATTCGTGTAGCGATCCAGCCAGCGGCTCAGCCAATACTGAGCGCGGAGGAGCTGGAGATAGTAAATTTCCGGTCACCCATCCCGTGACCGACCATTGCGAAAGTTGCTTAACCTCAACAATCGAGGCTCCTCACTCGCTAGTACTCATTATCAATCAAATATCATTTTACCTTGCCACAAATTCAAAGGGTATTCCGGGTATCCAAAACAAAAGAAACCGGTTACTATAAGACATTATACCGAATTTCAAATTTAAATCCCCTGTATGGGGCCTGGGGTGTTCATTTGGGAAATCAGAATGTATGTACTAACCTACCCTTGGTACCCTTGGCGTAGGATATGGGGTAAGGGTTGAAAGGAAGCGGGGGAGGTAGCGGTCAACTTAGGTTCGGTTTTGAAGCTACAAAAACCTTTGATATTTTAGGATCATCCGATGTCGCATATTATGGTTCTATTAATTGCGTTGTTTTGCTCCTGACGGGATCCCGCCGGGGTGATATGAGACTGGTTGCTTTTTTCTAGTATATTTTCTTGTTAAATATTTATCACATACAAATAGTATTGTAAAAGGCAAAATTAACAAGTTAAACTTATTGCGTTGTTTTGTTTTGTTAGTAGAACACGAAAAATATGTCGCGTAATTCCGTAGTACTACTAGTACTACGAGTAGTCGGTGAAGGTGCAAGGTGTGTCACTGGGCTGCATCTGCATTTTTTCTTGCGGAATTACGCGACATATTTTTCGTGTTCTACTAAGATATGGATTTCCGCCAAGTAACGCCTGATTCTATCAAATGTTTTGTTTTGTTTTTTGTTTCGGGTTCCTTGTTAATATTTCAAATTACTAAGGTATATGATAATTTTTAAGTAAATATACTAGAAAAAAGCAACTTGTCTCATGTCGCCCTGACGGGGAAAAAATAAAAACAAAAAAAAAAAAAAACACATAAAAATAGCATTGTAAAATGCAAAATTAAAAAGTTATAAGTACTAAGGTATATTCTGGTGATCGATGGGAAATACTTGAACGGGGGAATCACTAGGATAGACGTATTTTTGTTCTTAAATGCCTGGATTGTAATTATTTTAACACATCGTTTGGCCGAATGCTTAGACGCTACTTAACTTTAAGAAGACATTAAACATCATGGCATCTATTTCATACCTTTGACATTTAAAGGTTGATGTTTAAGGCGCTACTCGGCAAAAGTATATACTTTTTGATATAAAACTATAGCACAGTTACAGTTGTTACAGATCTGGTAATAACATATATATTTCTTCATACCTTTATCTAGATTCGTATAGTTTCAAAAACACGATTTTATGATTTTGTCTTGACATTTTTTCTTTTCGAAAAGACCTCTAAAAATACGAAAACTCAAGATTATTCTTAAATGGGGTTACTTACACTATTGGAAATTGGTTTAATAAGTGGATCTGCAAAATCGGTCTCGCTCCCGTGCGCGTCGTTTTCTCATTGCTATCTCGCTTCAGCATATTTTATTCGAGTATCGCCTTCAGGCCCGTATTGCAGAAAGTGACTCAAGCAGTTGAGAACAGTAAGGGACGTCGACGCTACAAGCGATGAATAAGCGCGTCCCACGGACCTATATCGAGATAGACGAAAAGACCTCAAAGTTGAGAAACCTTTAAGTATTTGGACGTAAGATACTTATTGGTAGTAAAATCAAGGCCCAGAGCAGTGCCCGGGCGATAAAACATACTGAATACTGTCTTAATTGATTATCGCGCGATAAACTCTAAAAACCATTATTCGCTTCATCGCGCGGTAGAATCGCATCGCACCATCGCAATATCAATGACCAATAGAGATAAGGCTCAGCTGGCCTACAATCAAGTATTAAAAACCATCATAACAATATCGTTATGTTTGTACTTTTGTTTTTATTGAAGATGTCACATTTCGATAGACTTCACACTTTGGAGGCGATGGTTATTCGAACACGTCACAAAACTTGTCAAAAAACAAGCTTACTTTCAAAGATTCTTAGTACGAAATAGCATGGTAAGATTGAAACAATACTGCGCTATGAGATGGCCAGGTCTCACGTCAAATCCGCAAGCTCCTACATCTTCGACCACACGTAAAACTCACACAAGCCTTAACCCGCAACCGTGTAAAATTCATGACTTACGAATTACTGAGACAGGTCCACAGTACCCCAGTAAATATAACTTGTACGATATACAGTACTGGAACTACTTACAAACACAGTTCTAAGAGTCTTTGCACTGCCTACAAACGGCGAAAATGACGCACTCACACAGATACACTACGCCGCTACATGCGTGCTCGCTACTGTATTAAGGTCCGGTTGCTCGTAGCTCGGTTACGCTAACTTTAGGGTTAAATTATAGTTAAAGAAAAATTAACCGGCGGACAAATTTAAAAGCGTTGTTGAAGCAGCGGTTACTTTAACGAGCAGTCAAATTACAGATTTAACGGCAGTCAAAATAACCGACAGGGTGGGGATGGTTTAAAATTTTGACATTAGTAGAATTTGTAGTTATCACTTACCTACCGTTTTTAGGTTATTTAAATTTAAAATATTTTTGGCAATTGAATGCGAAGATAACCGACGTATTTTTTTTTACCGAAGTCAAAATTGACAACAGTTAAATTTTAACTTTAACTTTACTATACTATACGAGCAACCGGACCTAAGGCTCGGAGCCTCTAAGAAGTCGGTTAAAAATACATGTGATAAATTGGCAAGGTCTAAACGTGTCAATCTCATAAGTATATTAGGAATAATTATATGTAATATCTTACCATATGCAAAAACCCTCGTATTTTATGGAACGATTGAGTTTAGTATTTGATAGAATCAGGCGTTACTTACATTTTGTTTTTTCTTTTAAATTTTGTCCGCACTGTGCGATGTGTCCAGCCCATTGCCACTTCTAGTTAGCTAGTCTGAGTGCTATGACGAAGATTTGTCCTTTTGCGTTGTGGTTCTGAGGGCTAATTGTCTAATTTTAAAATCTATCGCATACTTCAGGCCGTCACTATTTGACATTTGAAAGTGGTTGTGATCGGGACGCGTTTTGAAAGGTATTGAATTAACGAAATTGAACTGTCTAAGCAAAGTGAGAAAAGAAAATATCTTTCAAATGTATAAAGAAGTTTCAAATGAAGTGTCATTTAAAACATCATTCGTTCTGAAAGCGTTAGCGCGTCATATAGGCCGAGTGCTACGGGTGTTTATTTGTGGACTGTGGTTTTTTATGAGCAACGGGAGACTCTTAGCCTTCATCATACCTGATGTTAAGTATTGATAAGGCTGAAGATGGAAGCGAGCCTATCTTTAACTGCTGGAACACAACAATGCTGAAAACATTGGTGTTATGGCGTCAGATTTAGATAAGATGGTGGTACCTAGCCAGGCGGACTTACAAGTCCTACCACCTACCAAACCGAATACAATATGTACCCCCGCTGGGAATTGATACCGGTGGTTGTACCACTAGACCACAGACGCGGTTACAGTCTCGTACCTTATTTAACTGTGAAGTATCACATTTAAGACACACACAGACACATTTAAAGAACTAGGGTTAACTACCTATATGATTTAGTGTTATAATTTCCCTCTGCCAATTTAGTTTGTGTTTATCTATTAAGTCGGTCTATGTATTTAGGCTTTTGTTATTTGTGTTTTAAAGTTTTGCGGATAAATAGAGATTGTATTTTGAGAATTCGTCATCCATATTGGAGTGAAAGGAATGTTTTGTTAAAGTATTTGTTTCAAATAAATTCAATTTTCTTTCTTTCTTTCTTCTATTATTATATATTTACCTGTGAAATAAAAGAAATTTAAAGCATTTTAAGCGATCTGTATTTGACTAGTTAAGATCGAATTTTCCGAGTTTTTAAAGGATTCTTAGTTTTCCCGACGACGTTTCGTAAAAGGAAACGTAGGTTTTGTCATTCAATTTCTGCGTCGAAAATCGCATTTTGCGGCCTAGTGTGGTAAAGTACTTTTTAATTTAAAACATAAAAAGGTGCCGAAACGGGAAAACCATAAAAAACGTATAAAACACGGAAAATTAGACCTTAACTCCTGTATATAGTTGTTTTATTTCAATAAACAGTGTGCGCCAAAACCACTGATAAGTAAATAGTTACTTCGTCCAAAGCTTAAGATGTAAGTACGTAAATTGATCCTGATAATAGGTCTGATACAAGTGCTAAAAAGCTACTTATATTACAGTATGATACAGTATTTTACAGACGCATTGAAAACCTGTGCGAGAGAAGGAAAACTTGAAACAAACCCTCTACCAACCCGTCTGGCCAGCGTTATAGCCTCCTATGACCGCCACAATAGGCGTGAGCTAGGAGAGGCCTATGTCCAGCAAGTGGACGTCTACAGGCTGTTGATGGATGGATGGATGGACAGTATTTTATATTTTTTTTTTTGTATTTTATCACCGACTAACCAATTCCACAAAGAAAAAATATGAATATAACCTTTATCCCAAAATTGCTATATTAATTGCTTTGATATTAAAAATATTTTTAAAAAAAGTCATCTCGCTTTATGGAAATTTAGTCTTAAAAAAAAAAGAAAAACGTGTATCTTTTATTTTAGATCCGTTAGTAAGTGACCACAGTAGAGAGATAGCGGACTAGAAAAGCGGGCTACTAAAGTTTTCAAGCTTTTTAATCCGGTTGTTGCGACAACAGTTAGAGCGCTTACGCACTGCTTCCGAATCCGTAAAAAATGGTCCGTCATAACCGAAGAACTATTATTTTGTATGGCAGCTTACGTATTACATTCGTTTTCTTCACTCCATGCCGGAGAAGATTATTTAATGAACACACTGTTTCCTTATGTAGTTAGCATAGTCGATTTCACTTACTTCCACCACCAAGGAGAACATATTTAAGCATAACTCCTATGACCTCCGTGGTAAAGTGGTACGTACACCGGTTTCAGCGTGAAAAACAGCCAACTCAAAATCGGGTAATGTTTGTATGACGAATCCTAACATTTCTACCTGAGTCATGGACGTTTATGTATATTATTACACATAAATACTTATATATGTATAATAATATGTATTTATTCACGTTACCCTAGTTTCCCATAACACAAGCTTGCGTGCTTACTTTGGGTCTAGGGAAAAAAAATTGATTGCACACCTCATTAAAAAAAAGCAGAATCAAAATCGCGAGTCGAGTAAACAACTATGGCTGTCAAAAACTCAATGTCTCGACTCGCAATTGAAGTAAGTGGAGGTCAAGATCCTAACTTATGCGTTCACTGATAGTGTTAAAATAGGAAGTTACGTATCGGATTCGGATCGCAACAGAGCGTAAACGACATCCGAATTTTGTCCGAGTTTTCTGGATCGGTTTTTTCAAGGATTCGGACGCAGTGCGTAAGCGCTTTACTGTTATCGTAGCTACGAATCGCACTCGCGCCCGCCCCCGCCTTACCTATCGCTCTTACCCTGGCCGTAGCCTTAACGCTGTAACTGACAGTATTGAAAATGAGGTTGTTGTTGAAAAAAACATACATATTCGTTCTAACGTTATATGAAAATCAAAGGTAATAATTTAATTTCCTTCTTTTCTACTGATTCGTAGTAAATTGATATAATTTTTTGTTAATCATACTTATATTATAAAAGAAAAATTTGGACCCTTATTTTTTTTTTTTTGAACGACGGGTATACTCATAGCTTTCATCGTACCTGATGTTAAGTTTTGATAAGGCTGAAGATGGAAGCTTGCTTCTTCCGGAATACGCAATCAATGAGGAACTGGCTATCTTATCTCTAACTGCCAGAACACAACAAAGCTGAAACATTGTCGTTATGGCGTCAGACTTAGAAAGAATGGTGGTAGCTAGCCAGGCGGACTTACAACAAGTCCTACCGCCAACCAAAATGTTACCTCATAAACATCTAAATAATGTTCTGATTTAAATTAGATGTGGCATACAGAATGTGAGGAATAGTCTATCGAAGGATAGTATATATTTTACATGTATATACGTATATATTTTGCCAAATGTGACGATCTCCGTGGAAGAGTGTTACGTACACCGGTTTCAAGGTGTCGTTTACTCTGAGGTCCGGGTTCGAATCCCGGTAGGGGCAAATGTTTGTATGATGAATACGAGCATTTGTACCGGAGTCATGTACGTTTATATATATTTCTACACAAATATACCTATATATGTATAATTATATGTATTAATATCTGTTATCCTAGTATCCCATAACACAAGCCTGACAGTGCTTACTTTGGGGCTAGGTTCTTTATTTATTTTATTGGGGACAACAAACTGTTTACACAATATAGTATAACATAAATTTGTTAATACAACTGGGTTTAATCATTGTGAAACCGTTATCCACGTATTCAGTTAAACCATGTTGCTCAATATTAAGAGAAAACAAACGAAACAAAAAATATCCAATTGACTAAACATACAAAAAATTGAAAAAAAAAAAAATTTAATTCTATCCCTGAGTAATTTATTATAATAAAAAACACTACAAATAAAAAATAAAAATAACTAGTGGAAAGTAAGCTGACGGTGACTACTATTGTCACAGACATTCACCATACTGCTACTCTTACCAAACACTACTTACATCAATACTGACCCATCCAAATCACTCCATTCGAAGATTGTGCAGCCAATTTTTTTCAGCAAAAAATCTGAGTTAATAAACAAGTTATGTTTTAGTGCTTATACATAGTATTTAATTTATTGTCTTATTCAATAATATTTATGTTTTTTTTTAATTATTTATTTGATAGGTACACATTCATTCATTAGAGTGGAGTAAATTAAAATTAAACAGAGTATTCATTGCATAAAGGTTTGGCCTCTCTTTACTTTGTTTAAAGTAAATTTGTCGGTAAAACCTTTAAGTCACTTACATTCAATTTTACCATAATAATACCTTATAATTGATTATATAAAGCAGTATCTCAACATATGCTTACACAACTTGAGTAAAGTTGATGGTGATACTTATTGATTGATTTATAAAAATACCTAAAATACAAACTCATTTTCTTACAAAATTATTTCTGTTATCTCAGAAATTCTTTAGTTTATTTATTTATTTCAATAACAAACCTGTAATACTAATTTTGAGTTAATAGTTAATAGATAGTAATCTCATTTTTTGTATTATTTTAGCATTGAATTCCAAATCGTACCTTCATAAACAATTATGATGACCCGGAGAACATCTGCAAAGGATATCGAGCTTAAGCTCAAGAATGCCCTGGAAGATCTGAAGGCAGCAAAGGAATAAATGACACTTTACTGCAGGAAAGAGAGGACAGCGAGAATGAAATCCTCAAGACGATTACTCGGAACTCTGAACTTAAGAGTGAACTCGCTGAGATTCATCATAAATACTCTGAAGTTGTAGACAAGTGTAACCGAATGGAAGACTTCATTCAGTCATTTAGGGATTGTTCTGACACTCATGAACAGGCATTGAGGCGCATTACTGACCTTGAAATTAGATTGTCTCTTTCTCAAAAGAAAGCACTTGATTTAGAGAAAGAAAATAAAAGTTTTATAGAAGAAAAGCACTCTCAAAGCCTGTTCAATGAGTTATCTCAATGTAATTTTGCAACAGGTGACGATTCACCTTTAGAATGTGTCAAGTATGTTAATAGACCATGTTCATACAATAACAATAATTGTCAATTCAGTAGCGGGAAGAAATTAAAAAAATACATTAAGATTAATAGATATATTAAGAAAACACAAAAATTGGTTAAAAGACAAAATTATTATAATCAATATAATGACTTAAGGAAAGAACGTAGGCAATTGTTAGAAAAATTAAATGTGATTAAAACAGAATCATGTAATAACAATAAAAATAGTGAATTGTTAGATATTCAATTAGGTAACAAAATTGACAATTTGGAGCTTTCACTGAGGGAAATGTATACTAACTTGAGTGAGCTCTCTCGCAAGCAGCTAAATTATCAAAAAATGGCTGCAAATGACATGATAGACTTTTGTAATTTTAATACAGATCGGTTTGAGACACTAGGTAAGAAACGCAGCTGTAGTTGTATGATTGCCAACACTTGTTTAGGTCAAAATGAGTCGTCAGGCCAATTTGATCAGGTGGGTGATTTACTAACCAACTCTGTTTCTGATAGTTTATTACAAAACGATAAAAGTATGTCCCCTGCTAAAACTTGTGATACTAATACAATTATGTTTTGTGACGACATTGGGAAGAACTTAGGCCATTTAATCCAGAAAAATTCTAAGGAAAATATTGTTAACTATTGTATGCCTGGCTCAAGTATAAATGATATAATGAAAACAATTGTTAAGAAATCTTATAGTGACAACACAAATATCATAATTTTGATGGGGAATAGGGACAATGTCAATAAACAAAAGTTGATATCTTATGTTAACTCCCTATGCTCCTTAAATGTTAGGAAAGTTGTAATGTTTACATTTCCCTACAGTCAAAGTTTCACAGAGCTGGAAAATAAGTTAAGATACAACTTAAACTTAACATTAAGCACAGTAGCCTTTCATAACCCTGAAAAGCTACATATAATTGACATAAATCCTTTGTTAAATAATTTTAACTTGACAAAAGATAATTACTATCTGCCTCACTATTATAAGAGACAAATAGCGCTCACGCTATCTTTTTATTTTAAACATTTAGCCAATAATCTGGCTATTAAAACCTCTGCTTTTATTGAGCAGTTAAATTCTGACATTTGTAATATAACTTTGGAATCTGTTCCAAGTAATTTGATTCTATTGAATCCCAACACTGACTTGGTTAATTTAAATTACCATTAGAGACAACAGAGGTGTCCTCTAGCCCTGTGTTGACAAGAGGAAAGCCAAAATGTTTAAAAATTGTTCATCAAAATATACAAGGCTTTTCTGACAAAGACCTGTTACGCAGCCCTAGTATATGCAATTCGCCGAGTAGGCATCGCCCCGATTCCACAAGGCAACAACCGAATGCACGTGTTGCTGACGCCGCGTAACGTGACAGCGCCGCTGACGTCGTTCACCGCATCGTGGATAATTTTAAGATGCATTCTTGTACCTACCATCGGTCGAGCATCATTTCTTTTATATTGTAATTTTAATTATAAGTTTTTATTAAATAAATTGATTTTTTTTGGACCTTCCGCTGCGAAGCAACTTAAGTGGCGCAGTCGGTAGGATACCCGCGGGTCGGATCGGGTATTTAAGGGTAAAATCACCACGAAATCTTCCCCAAGCCGCCCGAGTGGCTATCGCGTCGCGTTTCGGGTATCACGAATCTACAACGAAAGCTGGCAGCAGAAGGGAATCAAGACATCGATTCATCCAGAAAAAGATACCAGAAAATGTTGTAAGTACCTTGAATCTTTCAAGTACCGATATCCTTCATAATCCTAGCATTTTTCCTTATAACTATCTTATATATATTTTAACGTAATCTATTTTAGTAACTAGTTTTTTTTTACTATTGATGTTAGTATAATCTTTCAAAATTTTTCATCCAAGGGCCTCGCGAGATAAAAAGGGTAGTAAAGTTAGAAATAATTGTATGGACGAAAGTAGGCAATTAGATTCGATTGAAACAATTGACGAATCAACCGTGACCATGGCTAACGACAACCTTGACGTAATTTTTAAGTCTCTCAGGTTAGTACCCGAATTCGACGGGAATCCACATGTACTTACGCGTTTTATTAACATATGCGATCAGTTAGTTATCTCTAACTTTAAAACGACTGTAGGTAACGAATTAAATAACTTAGCACTTATTAACGGCATACTAAATAAAGTCACGGGCCCCGCAGCCAGGCTTATAAATTCAAGCGGTATCCCGGAGACTTGGGAAGGCATACGTAGCGCCTTAATAAATAATTTCGCGGACCATCGCGACGAAACAGCGTTGTACAATGATTTGTCAATGCAAACCCAGGGCTCTAGCACCCCGCAGGAATTTTATGAGAAGTGCCAAAATCTTTATAGCACCATAATGACGTATGTGTCGCTTCACGAGACAGTACGTAGCACGATCGAGGCTAAGCGCGATCTTTATAGGAAGCTTACCCTGCAAGCATACTTACGCGGTTTAAAGGACCCCTTAGGGTGTCGAATTAGGTGTATGCGCCCCGCCACGGTCGAACAGGCTCTTGAATTTGTACAGGAGGAATTAAATACCCTTTATATGCAACAACGCAATGAAGGGCCTAGCCGTAAGGAATATCAACCTCAGTTGCCTCCAAGTAATTTTAATTTACCGTTAAATAACTTTTCACAGCGAATGCCTATTTTTAACATGCCTGGTCCATCTAGACAGAATATTATTAATAACCATGGACCGTCCAAGCCTTTGACTATGCCGTACCAACCTAATCAAGGGTGGAAAAATAATAATTGGCAACAGCCACCACGTGGACCGACCCGAACTCAGCAGATGTTCCGGGCGCCGCCACCAAATTATAACCCTCAAAGCAATGTTTTTAGAATACCCAATAGAAACCAACCGCAACAATCTTTTAAATTCGGTCCGCCACGTCCCATGAGTGGAGTTGCCCCTTTCGTTTCAAAACCGTTACCCCCTTCGGGACATGTCTGGACCAAGTTCGGAAACCCACCACCAAGTAATTATTTCAAATCACGCGAAATAAACTTTAATGATTTTTATTACGATAATCCTTACTATGAATATGACTATAACCAATTTGACTACTATAATAACGACTATAATAACTATGACCAGTACTACGATTGTAATTATGTCCTTCAGTTGAGGAGGTGGACCAAAAGGCTCCCTCATCTGAGGATCAAAATTTTCACAAAGGTTCCAAATCCGACATACAAAAATAGAAGTTAATTTCCACATTCAAAGACAACTTGGTTATATTCAAATAAACGATCCTCCGCTTAAGTTTCTTATCGATACGGGAGCTAACCAATCATTTATTAGCCCCCAGGCCGTAGATAAGTATTTTAGTAATATTCAGTTAAACTATGAACCGTTTCAGGTAACTAATATCCATGCTACCAGTAAAAACGATTACTCAATAACTCTGCCTATTTTCCCTGAGTTCAAGGAATCGGGAGATTTCACCTTGTTCGTTTACGATTTTCATAACTACTTTGACGGGTTATTAGGTTTCGATTTACTCGACGCATGGAAATCCAACATTGATTTAAGAAATAAACTTCTTATTACACGTAATACGTCACTTCCGATAGAAATGTACGATTCGCGTAATGCTAACTTATACGAAGAAATTATTCCAGCCAACACTTCTAAATTAGTTCGTTTGCCTGTTAATAGTAGTGACGGTGAAGTATTTTTAGATAATCAAGTCATATGTAATTGTTTAATTTCCGAATGTGTGACGCAAGTTAAAAATAATAGAGGCTGGGTAGAAATTACTAACGACTCCCCTAATGATATTATATTTTCTATGGACAGGCCAGTATCAGCTGAAATATTTAATATAGAATTCGATAGTACTGAAATTTCATCTGATCGAGTTAGTGAAGTTTTATCTCGTCTTCGCACAGAACATCTAAACGCGGAAGAGCTAGCGAACTTACGAAATCTGTGTGCGAATTACGCCGATGTGTTTTACCTTGAGGGTGAACCACTAACATTCACCAATAAGATAAAACACAAAATAAGAACTACAGATGAAATTCCGGTACACACGAAAAGTTATCGCTATCCTTATATCCACCGCCAAGAAGTCCGAGATCAGATAGAAAAGATGCTCAATCAAAATATAATTAGACCTTCGGAATCTGCATGGAGCTCACCTATTTGGGTCGTTCCCAAAAAGGCTGACGCGTCCGGTAAAGTTAAATGGCGTCTTGTGGTGGATTTCAGGAAAGTTAACGAGAAAACGATTGACGACAAATACCCTATCCCAAACATCACTGATGTACTGGATAAGTTGGGTAAATGTCAGTATTTTACTACCCTCGATTTGGCCAGTGGATTCTACCAAGTCGAGATGGACCCAGCAGACATTCATAAGACCGCGTTTAACGTAGAAAACGGGCATTACGAATTTCTGAGAATGCCAATGGGTCTTAAGAATTCTCCATCAACCTTTCAAAGGGTGATGGATAATGTCTTAAGAGGCCTTCAGAATGAGGTCTGCTTAGTTTATCTTGACGATATTGTCGTGTTTAGTACCTCCTTACAGGAGCATATCGTCCCCTTAGTGGTAAAACCGATTATCTGCACTTTTTTTTTTGCAACATTTTGTTATAATAAATTCTCAAATTATTGTCAAGATGGCAAGGTAATATACACCTTAACTATGTGTTAAGGTGTATATTACCTTGGTATATTACCTTGCCATCTTGACAATAATTTGAGAATTTATTATAACAAAATGTTGCAAAAAAAAAAGTGCAGATAATCGGTTTTACCACTAAGGGGACGATATTATAAATCTGGAGAATGTATTTAAAAAACTACGCGAATCCAACTTTAAAATACAGATGGATAAATCTGAATTTTTAAAGTTGGAAACAGAATTCCTAGGCCATGTTATTTGTAAAGACGGTGTAAAGCCTAATCCAGATAAAATTGCAGCCATTCAAAGATATCCACTGCCCAAAACGACCACTGAGATCAAACGTTTTCTCGGGTTATTGGAATATTACCGAAAATTCATCCCAAACTTTGCTAAACTAACCAAGCCGCTAACTCAGTGCTTAAAAAAGGGATCAAAAATTACTTTAGATCATAATTACGTTAGTTGTTTCGAACATTGCAAAACATTACTTACAAATGATCCAATTCTTCAATATCCAGATTTTTCTAAAGAGTTCTTATTAACAACTGATGCATCAAACGTAGCGATAGGTGCGGTTTTATCTCAGGGCATTATAGGCTCGGACAAACCTATCGCTTACGCTTCACGCACCTTAAATTCAAGTGAACTTAACTATAGTACAATAGAGAAGGAGCTTTTAGCAATCGTATGGGCCACAAAATACTTTAGACCATATCTCTTTGGCAGAAAGTTTAAAATTATTACCGACCACAAACCTTTACAATGGATAATGAACCTAAAAGAGCCTAATTCGCGTTTGACAAGGTGGCGTTTGAAACTAAGTGAATACGATTTCACAATAGTTTATAAACAAGGTAAAGCGAACACTAACGCGGATGCCTTGTCGCGAGTTGAAATTAATAACGACGAAATAAGTTCAATTATAGTTAACCCTACGGAAAAAGCTCACTCTCTCGATGATTCTAGAACCATTACCGCTCCGGAGCTTGATGATTCTAGAACCATTACAGTTCACACTGATGAAGAAAACCCCATCCTGGAGGTACCTATTACGGATGACCCTTTGAATAAATTTACTAAACAATTAATATTAAATGTAGTAGGTGATATCAAAGGTCGTCCTGTATTTACTAAACCGTTCGAAACGCATACGCGTATATCTGTTCAATTATCTCAATCAAATTTAGATGAAGATGTCATTAGCGCGATCAAGGAATATGTTCATCCTAAGATTAAAACAGGACTCCTTATCCACCCACCTGAAGCTATGTATGCGATAGTCCCTATAATACAAAAAACATTTAAAAATTCTGCTATGAACCTTATGATAACTAAACGCGAACTAGAGAACGTGAGAGAATATCTAAGACAGCAAGATATTATTAATAAATACCACGATGGTAAGACTAACCACCGCGGTATCAACGAAACTTATCTAACACTATCACATAAGTACTATTGGCCGAAAATGCGCGAGCACATAGTTAAGTTTATATACGAATGCACTAATGCTCAGGCTAAATATGATCGCAACCCAATCAATCAACAGTATCGTATAGTTCCACCGGCAAGTAAACCATTCGAATTAGTTCATTTAGATCTCTTAACAATTCAGAGCGAGAAATTCTTAACTATAGTTGATGCCTTTTCGAAATACGCACAAGCCTACTATCTTAGAGACGGGACGGCTGTAAGCGTAGTACAAGCACTACTTAAGTATTGTACTGACCATTCTATACCAATCACTTTAGTTACAGATAATGGCACTGAATTTAATAATCAGTTGTTTAGCGAATTTACGAGATTACATAAGATACAGCATCACCGTATTGCACCTCATGCTCCAAATGAAAACGGTATCGTTGAGAGGTTTCACTCGACTGTCTTAGAACATCTCCGCGTCCTAAAGATCGATAAGAAATCAGAATCTGTTATTAATCTTATGCCATACGCCATACTAGGATATAATAGCAGCATACATAGTTTCACTAAATGTAGGCCAATCGAAGTCATTACAGGTCATTTTGATCCGCGCGACCCTTTCGATATAGATTTATCAGTACATCTTTTGCAACAATATGTCAATAATCACCGTGAGAAAATGAGTAAAGTATATAGTTTAATTCATGACGTTGGTACGTCATATCGTAAGGAAATAACCAACTTACGTAATAAGGAACGCGAGCCTGAAGTAGAGTATACTCCCGAGCAGCAAGTTTTTGTAAAGAACCCTTTTGCATCTCGTCAAAAACTTGCTCCTCGTTATACGAAAGATGTTGTAATGGCGGATCTTCCTATTCACATTTATACTAGGAAGAAACGCGGACCTGTCGCTAAATCACGTTTAAAGAGGGTACCTAAAAGCGCCCAATTGTTGCAGGATCATCTTGGCCATACAACTCATCCTCCAACCAGCCCTAATGCAGGAGATAAAACTTGAGAATCTAGATGACGGACCTGGCGTGTTACCTTTTAAATTGGGCCCTGCTAATATAATCTCTAATTATCACTCATTCCTACAATATGTTAATTTTGATGACCTCCAGAGCAAAATCAATAGCCTAAATAGCCAACTAACTACTATTAGCCCTGATCTTGATAACAGTACGTCTTCCCTTTTCGAACCTCATGTTTCTTACTTAAAAAATAAACTTAAAACTCTCTCTAATCAGTTACTAACGTTCGAAAGTAACCGCGTTAAAAGAGGGCTTATAGATGGCTTGGGCTCCGCTATAAAGAGTATAACGGGCAATCTTGATCATACGGATGCGTTACATTTTAATAATGCTATAAAAAATATACAAAATAAAGAAAATGCGATAATTTCTGAGTTAAATAATCATGTCAGTATAACTAAGGAATGGACAAGTCAATACTCTAAAATAATCGATAATATAATTTCTAATCAAAATAAAATTGAAACTATAATTGCTAAAATAAGGAAAAGTGTAGCAACTAACGATAATGATTTAATCAAGTATGCCCATTTAGCCCAAGTATTTCTCATCTTAAGTGATAACGTAGATTTATTATCTTTAGAAATAACTAAACTAGAAAATAACTTAGCTTTTATTAGAACCTCGAGTATGCATCATTCCGTTATTAGCCCTGATTCAATTCGAGATATAGTAAATAAGATGAAATCTTTGTATGGAAAGGAAAATATAATAGACTTAGATACTCGAGAATACTACGACATTATTAAGTTAGGATCGTATTATACAGACAATAGTATTGTTATAGTATATAAATTTCCTGTCACTTTACCTCAAACATATAATATATTTAAGTTATCTATCGTTCCCAATAAATATAACGAAATCCTGACCCCGTCATCCCCATTCCTTGCTATACACTCGAAAGATTTCAAGTACATAGAGGCAGAATGCCCGAAGACGAGCAAAGGGTATCTATGTGAGGAGATGCGGAACCTGCGGAGCAGAACATCCCCGGACTGTATACACCAGCTAATCATCACTCAACAAAGGGGTACGGTATGTCACCCTCTCAGCATCCAGCTAGAGAATCCAGCCTTCGAGGAGCTCGACGACAGGCACTACACAGTCAGCTTCCCTAAGCCTACCAAGGTTCACCTGTCATGTGGACAAGATCTGCACCAGATACTTCAGGGAAGTTACCTACTTATCTTACCACACAAATGCTTCATTGAAACACCGGAGTTCCTCATCACGAACACCAAGGATCGTATAAAGGGCCAAGCTATGAAGATCATGGACCTGCCGAAAACCAGCAGCACCCCAACAACTAAGGCATTGCCATTCAAACTTACCTCCATAAACCTAGATCACCTTCATGCAACGAGTTCTAAGATAGCCATGCAGAATCCAATGGAGTCGATCACACTCACCGACTACAGTCTATATCACACTACTATTCCTATGTATGTGTTATTTGGTGCATGTGTAATTATAATGGCTACGATAATATACCGCAAATATATGCTTCAGAAAAAGGACAATCCAGATGAATCTCTCAAGCCTCAACACCAGATTCCGAGAATCTACGCTGTCCCCGTCGCTTCAAGATCATTATCATCCGATGCTGCGCAGCCTCCAGCTCAATTTACGACAAGAGTCTTCAATACTCGCTGCACTACGGGGGGAGGTGTTACGCAGCCCTAGTATATGCAATTCGCCGAGTAGGCATCGCCCCGATTCCACAAGGCAACAACCGAATGCACGTGTTGCTGACGCCGCGTAACGTGACAGCGCCGCTGACGTCGTTCACCGCATCGTGGATAATTTTAATATGCATTCTTGTACCTACCATCGGTCGAGCATCATTTCTTTTATATTGTAATTTTAATTATAAGTTTTTATTAAATAAATTGATTTTTTTTGGACCTTCCGCTGCGAAGCAACTTAAGTGACCTAGAAGTAAGTTTATTTTTAAACTGTGAAAATGTTGATGTGTTGTGTATCACTGAGCATTGGTTAAAATGTCACGAATTATTTTTAAATCTGGATAATTATAGAATTGTAAGTTCATTTGGTAGGCAATCTGCTATTAGAGGAGGGTCTCTTATAATTTTACATAATAATTTTCAGTACAAAGAGCGCAAAGATATAATATCCCTCTCAATTGAGCGAATAATTGAATTGTCTTGTGTGGAACTAGACCACATTATTGTAATATGTGTTTATAGACCCCCACAGAGTAATTACCCAGAGTTTGAGTCCACTATGGAGGAAGTTTTAAGAATAACTAGTAAAAGTAATAAAAAGGTTGTCATATGTGGGGATTTTAATGTTGACATTTTAGACTCAAAGTTGTCGAAGCTCGCAAGTAGATTATTAAATTTATTCACATCATTTAATTTATCTCATACCTTTAATGAGCCTACTCGAATAACACCCACATCTGCCACCTGTTTAGACAACATTTTTTCAAACTGTGTAGTCACTGAGAAATCTATAATAAATGTTATTAAATCGGACCATAGTGGACAACAAGCCTCTATAGAGCACCATCATGTCTGTCCTAAGCGGAAAATTGTATGCAGGCCAATAACTAAAAAGGGCATAGATGAATTCAGAAACAATGTGATTAATAAAATTAAGTCTTTACCAGTTCCTATTATGGAATCTAATTATCTTTATAATGATTTATTTCATGTGGTTGAACACGAATTTAGTAAAAAGTTTAAGCAAAAAGTGATCAATTGTAATTCGGATAAAGTAAAGTTTAGTGATTGGGCCACGCCGGGAATTTACATAAGTAGAAGAAAACTATATGACCTCTATGCGTCAAAGCATACTTCCTGTGACCCAATTTTTATTGGATATGTCAGGAAGTATTCTCAAATGTTTAGAAATGTTTGTGTAGCTGCTAAGGCGATGTTCTTTTCAAATAAAATCAAATTAGCGGATAATAAAATAAAGGCTACTTGGAATATTATTAATCAAACAACTGGTAAAACTAAAAATAATGTCAACCACTTCTGTCTTAAAGTAGGTGATAAATTAATTGAATCTGACGTTGAGGTTGCCCGTGTTTTTGAAGATTTCTTCTCTCGGGTACCCTTAGAAACTACCAGTAAATTAAATTCCTGTCCAAACGTTGCTGCTGCCCTCTTGGAGTCGTGTGTTGATAAGTGTAATAAAGTTTTCAATTTTAAGCATATTAATAGTGAAGACATTTTAAAAGCTTTCAAGTCTATAAATATTAAAAAGACTGAAGATCTATGGGGCATATCAACCAACATTATTAAATCAATTATTGATACAATAGCTCCATATTTAGCTTTCATTTTTAATCAATGCATAGATGAAGGTACTTTTCCCGATTTAATGAAATGTAGTAAGCTTATTCCTCTTTTTAAATCGGGTGACAAAAGTGACCCCACAAATTTTAGGCCGATATCTATACTACCGGCACTTAGTAAAATTTTTGAAAAAATTATATACTCGCAATTATTAGACTATTTAACAATAAATCAAATCCTTCATAACAATCAGTTCGGCTTTTCTAAAGGTAAAAATACTACTGATGCTGGCATTGCACTTCTTAAACATATTTTTGAGGCTTGGGAGGGCAAGCAAGACGTAATTGGTATATTCTGTGACCTGTCTAAAGCTTTCGATTGCGTTGATCACGTTACACTTTTAAAGAAGCTAGAACATTATGGTGTCTCTAAAAAATCGGTTAGCCTTTTGCAGTCATACTTGCATAATAGAAATCAAAAAGTAATTGTCAATAATACTGCTTCTACTGGAGCCCCCATTATTATGGGCGTGCCCCAAGGTTCAATATTGGGCCCTTTGCTGTTTTTAATTTATATTAACGATCTCCCTTACTACACGAGTAAATTATGTGAGACAGTACTATTTGCAGATGATACATCTTTAATTTTTAAAATTGATAGAGGAAACAATTGTTCTGACGAAGTAAATAGTGCTCTCTCTCAAGCCGCACACTGGTTCAACATTAATAATTTGTCTGTTAACCCTACTAAAACCAAGTTTGTTAAATTCTCATTACCTAATGTAGTGCAGGTCGATATGCTTATCCATTTGAATGGGGATGTAGTAGAGTTAGTTGAGAGTACAAAATTTCTTGGTATTACATTGGATTCAAAACTACAATGGGATCCACATATTGAAGCCTTGTCGAGTAGACTTAGTTCTGCGGCTTTCGCAATAAGGAAAATAAGGCTCTTAACTGATATTGAAACGGCAAGACTGGTTTACTTTAGTTATTTTCATAGTGTAATGTCCTATGGCGTGTTGTTGTGGGGCTCAGCAGCTAATATAGAAAATGTTTTTATACTTCAAAAAAGAGCTGTGCGCGCCATTTACAAACTCCGACGTAGAGATTCTCTTAAGGATTTGTTTAAAGAGATTAATATACTTACTTTGGCGGGACAATACATCTATGATAATTTAGTATATGTAAGGAAACATCATGATTTATTTATAAAGCATAGCGATGTTCATAATTTTAATACTAGAAACAAGAATAAGCTTGCCGTTCCAAAATTTCGGCTTGAAAAATGTAGACGCTCGTTTTTGGGGAAAGGCATAGCCTTTTTTAATAAAGTTCCACAACAAGTTATTGAGCTGCCTTTGCATAAATTTAAAATATATGTTAAAAAAACGCTCTAAAGCCAGGGGTTATTACAAGGTAGATGACTATTTAAAAGACCAAAATGCATGGATGTGATACCAACATTAAACATACTATTGTAAATAGTGTAAGAGGAAAATATTCTAATATGAGTATGAGAAAATTTTCTTCTTTTATCAAATATATTTCAAGATTGTAGATTTGTGTTTGGCAACAACATGTTCCATTGTAAATGTTGTTGTTTCTGCTAAGGCTGATAAGTTTCTTGCGGCCGTTCTTCTTATCAGTTAAAAGATGTCCTGAATGGCTGGTAGGGAAAAAAAATGTTGGACTATTCGAAAGTACTTATCTATAAGTCTATTTGAATAAAAATCTTTGACTTTGACTTTGACTAGAAAATAATCACAAATACTGCGAGCTGAGAAACAATCTGAGATACGCAGATGCTAATCATATAAGTCAGTATAAGATACTGATATGATGGTAAATTTTTACAATTTATGATTTTAAATGTTTTTTAAGCATTCTATTAATAATCTTTTCACCTCACATGCTCTGAAAGAGAGGTTTTGTCAATCAGTTTAGGTGTAGAATACCTGAAAATATGTCAAAATGCGTTCCGAATCGGACTATTGACTTTGATATTTAATGACTTGTTATATTTGATTCTTATTTTAAATAGCTTCAAATTATTTATAATACTCCGTTTTGGTTTTATTGTATTATTTTAGTTCATTGAATCATAAAAACAATAACACTAAGAATAAACTATTTGTTATAAGAATTTTATATTAGTTTGGATGAGATTTCACAACCTATAATTGGATTTCGGACTGTGACATAAATCTTTATTTTTTAATTGTCTTTGTCTTGTACGTTATGTCAGTGTCAACATTTACGGAATCGTTTTTATTCTAATTAATAAGTAACAATATATTTCTACTTTAAATAACTTTGAATTAATTATAATACTCCCTTTTTTATTATTTTAGTTTTTTATATCATTAAAACAACGAGAATAAGGTATATTTAGATTAAACTTTATGATTAAAGCATTTTTTACCGGAAGTTGACCGCGGAAACAACCAATGTTCCTAGCTGTTGTGAGGTGAAAAATTGTGTGTTGCACTCGGCAGAAAAGTTTTTAGCGTCTTGTACCTTTGAAATCCTCGCTTCGCTCAGGATTCAATAGAGGTAACTCGCCGTTAAATAACCATCTTTCCAGCCTTGCATAATAAATAACTATTTCAATTTTAGAGTATTGTGTGCAAAAATGTCAGTATCGGAGAACGAGTAGTTTTGTACATGTGGGCCAAGCGATGTAAGGGCGCGCGCGCACCGGCAGCTGTGCGACACCGCGGTGTATAGAACACTCAATTAACGCACACAGCAGCGCGACGGTGTGAGGTTATTGGTGTGAGTGAAGATATTTGTTTAGTTCCAAATGTCTAGTAGATGCTAGTAGACAGCTAATAAAGAGAAGAAAAACGAGAGCTGTTCTAAACTTGATGTCTACTCTCTAAGCACGAAACCCGTAGTTTCGGCCTAAATTACGGACGTTTCCTACTCCGCATCACCTACGGACAGCTTATTAGTTCGGAGAACTGAACTAAGAATAAATGATAATACGTTTTGACATTGTCCCTACTCCCAATGTGTTTGTACTGTTTGTCCAAAGTACATCCGAAATCAATAGAGAGTAGGCTCCATCCGTAGTTTCGGGAAACTTACAGACGGGGGCTCCTATCTTAGTTGACGGGCTTAGAGAGTAGGCATCCTGGTACAGAACAGTTAAATTACTAAAAACCTTCAGAAACCTAATTACCTTAAAAAAACAAATTCACTTTGTAATAAAATTGGACCAAAATAAATAGCTAGGTGTTTCAAAGAGAAATTCGTCGCAAAAAGTACAAAAAGAAACTAATCAATATCGTTTTAATTGGATTTAACCGTTTTAGATTAAACATAAACATTTTCTCTCATCCACCTGGAGACGCAATTTTGAACCATTCGAAATTCTTATGAAAAAAATATTTACCTATTTCTTTAATTTTTTAACCGACTTCAAAAAAAGGAGGAGGTTCTCAATTCGACGGTATTTTTTTTTTTTTTTTTTTTATTTTTTTTTTTTATGTATGTTACTCGATTACTCGAAGACGGCTGGACCGATTTGAGTAATTCTTTTTTTGTTCGAAAGGGTATACTTCCTATGTGGTCCCATTGTCATCATGTCAGGATCTGATGATGGGATCCTGGAGTAATCCAGGGAACTCTTCAAATATTATAGGGACTCCTATAGCGATTTCGGTGTTTTCTACAGTAACTTATGCATATACTTCCGGAAAGCACCATTTGGTGAAGTGGAACTGATGATGAAGACCACAAATGGTCATCGGAACTTTTAAATACTTAGCATTTCACGGCAGCGATACGATTACTTTTAATGTGGTTCATAAGCAATTTATGCTCGACTCAATCCATGTGATGAAGTGGAGCTGATGATGAATTATCGGAAGAACTCCTCAATAAGTAACGTCCCAGCACCGGGAAAAGCAGCATTTTGTAAAAGGTGATGAGGAGTTGTCATAAGGTTATTAGCGTAGGCACGGGACCTCTTCTACCTTTAAAAATTGTGAAATAAAAAGCTTTTTATAAAAAAAAAAAACCGACTTCAAGAAACTAAAAAGCAAAAAATAAACCTTTTGGAGTCGGAGCCAGCCAAGCCAAGAAAAATAAAATAGTAGGACCGCAAAGTAGAATGCCATGGCTGGGACCGACTCCAAAAGGTTTATTTTTTGCTTTTTAGTTTCTTGAAGTCGGTTTTTTTTTTTTATAAAAAGCTTTTTTATTATTTTATATTGGGTTTAAAATTATATTAATATATTAATATTTTTAGTATAAATTAATAGAATTTTAATTCTTTCTTAAGTTTTCAAAACAAATGCTTATTACAAGCTCATTAATTAATAAATTAATTTATCTCAAAATAATGTGAATTGAAATTCACCGAGTTACATTGTCACATTTTTTAATCATTCAAATAATTCAAAAACTTCTTTCACAAAATTTCATTTTACGCAGAATATTTATATCGTCGTCGTCGTTTCAGCCACATAACACCCACTGCTGGGTACAGGCCTCCCCCAAAAGGGGGAGGGGGTTTGCCATAATCGCCACGCTTGGCAGGCGGGTTGGCGATCGCAGTATGTCCAAGTTTGAAGGAGACGCTGCTGCCCGTCTCCTGAAGGCTGAGGCTGAGTCCCTTAGTCGCCTTTTACGACACCCACGGAATGAGAGGGGGTAGTGCTATTCTAAGCCGACACTACACAGCTTATATACCGAAAGTTCATATTTACCGAATATTTATATACCGAAAGCTAACTCTCCATAGATAAAAAAAAAAGTTTAGAAGTTTTTGATAGAATCAGGCGTTACTTGGCGGAAATCTATATCTTAGTAGAAAACGAAAAATATGTATCATAATTCCGCAAGAAAAACTTACATGCAAGATGCACAGCCCGCCCGCCCGTAATTAAAAGCAGATGCAACACAGTGACACACCTTGCACCTTCACCGACTACTCTACACGTGTTTCGCCCACACACGGAGCATCCTCAGGAGTTGTTAGACCGTGCAATACCAGCACCGAGTGCCACTCGGTCAATTTGTGTAAGTGTCAATTTAAAAAATACAAACTGAGCTAAACTTGACATTTGCGAAATCCTAAAGGGGACCGCCATTACATAAAAAGAAGAAAAAGAATTTGAAAATGACATTAAGAGCTAAACTTCAAACTTTTTATAATAAAAAAAAGGTCATGACCATTCGTTGCAGATTCGAACAGGAATTGGAATTAAAAATATACGGTTTTTATCATTTGCATGTGAATCTTGCAATTCCGTATGCGAATAGTAAAACGATTGATTCAAAAATACGTCTCCTGTACCGGCCTACCGGCTGAAATAACAGATGGAGAATAGTTTCAGCCGTTTATCATTTACCTACGACCCAAAATTTAATGGCAATAGAATAATATATTTATACTTGATAAGGTTCCTTATTTTACCCATTCTCTTGTTATAAATTAGTGGATGTCCGCAGCTAAAACCCGCGTGGTTCTTCCCGGTGGGAACATGGGCATACAATGTATGTAATTTTTTTAATCTACTACGGTTTACGAGAGTACAGGATTTGGTTGGCGTTTGTGGACTATGTGAAAGCCTTCGATTCGATAGAGACCTACACCCCGATCGCCTAACGGTAAAGCTATCGATTTTTTAAACCCCCTATAAAGTCTCTCGCTGAGTTTAACCCCCATATTCTAAGTCGTTCCTCCAAATCTTTTTACACTCCACTCAACCTCGTCGTGGGTAGCCTATAGACCTGGCCATGCTGGGCCTGGCCATGCTCGGCCTAGCGCACACTACTATTTTTACCTACGACGAGGTTGAGTGGAGTGTTAAAATTTTTGGAGGAACGACTTAGAATATGGGGGTTAGAATACTGATTTCGAGGAGTATTTCGAAGAGGTTTTCAATGAGGTTTCGTTAAGTCGAGGACGAGTAAGTTTTGGAGGAACGACTTAGAATATGGGTGTAAGTATCACTTTTATACTAAAAATCCAATAGTGAATCCAATAGATGTATAGAAATATGTAGGAACTAGCGGATCCTCGCGGTTTTACCCGCGTGGTGCCCGTTCCCGTGGGAATATCGGGATAAAATATAGCCTATGTCACTCAGGAGAAATGTAGCTTTCTAATGGTCTTAGAATTTTCTAAATCGGTCCAGTAGTTCCTGAGATTAGCGCGTTCAAACAAACAAACTCTTCAGTTTTATAATATTAGTAAAGATTAGACAAAAACCCTATTGGGCGGTGCTGCAGTCTCTCCAGAGGTGCCAAGTGGACTATAGGTATATCGAGGTGTTAAGGTACTTATTTTATTTTTACTCTAATTGTATTTTTACTGTTGAGAGTGACTTCTAATGCATGATGTGGCTACCTTTGAAAGAATTTTACATTTTGAAAGTGATCTCCATAATTCGTAGTATTTGTAAGCTTTATTGTAATTTTCCCTGGTGGTCCAAATAAATAAATAAATAAAAAATATATGAACATGCTACCATGTCGGTCCGATTACAGAACCAGAGCACAAATCCCATACAACTGTTAACGACCGATCGTTATGGAGATCCTTGGGGGAGGCCTATACCCAGCAGTGGGTGTCATGTGGCTGTGACGACGACGACGACGGTTTACGACAGTTAAAACGCAAATTGGAAAAGGATAAAATAAGTTAAAATATCAGTTTTGCAGTTTTATAGTAAAGTGATTATTTGATGATATTTCATTGCTTTACTAACTTATTTATAGGTATGTTGAAATTTAAAATGATGATAGCAGCCCCCGACGGATAATTAAGTGGGGTTTTTTACAATTATTTTATATTTTTCAATTACGTTTTACACGTCGTAGGTTTTCTCAAAAAATTTAATTTTGCTTTTTATTTCAAACTTTTTAGAGAGCATACGTGTTATGTGCATTGTACTGCATGAAACCGAAAACCGCATCAAAATCGGACTAGTAGTTTTAGTTTTGCAGAAACAAATGTTTATTGCGTCCCCTGGTGAGTTGTCACCGTAACACCTATCTAGGAACATGCACCAATCAAACCCGAACCCGTCACCGAAAACCTCATCAAAATAAGACAAGTATTTTTTCAGATAAATGGCAACATGGGTTTGCACAAACAAACATTCTCTAAACCCAAACGCATTATACCATCTCCGAACCGTCGCAGGTAAAAATACGTGTCTGCCAATTTTCATCCAATCAGATACAGGAGTCTTCTTAGTTCAGGTATCAGCCCGCCACAATCTACTTTAGAAATAAGTGAAATCATTGTACTGTACTTTATTTAAGATTGATTGTAATGTCGGCCGTGTGGTGACGGCCTAAGAATAAGAGTGTCACCACTCCCTTACATGCCTGGGATGTCGTAAGAGTCGACTAAGAGGCTCGACGCATTAAACACCTGTGCGGGAGAAGGAAAACTTGAAATAAACCCTCTACCAACCCGTCTGGCCAGCGTGGTAGCAGAGCTAGGAGAGGTTTATGTCCAGCAGTGGACGTCTACAGGCTGATGATGTGTGATGTGATGTGTGTGATGTAGTGTGAAATAAAAAAATAATAATCTGTTAAGCCAACCAAGTATTTCATAAGAGGTGGCTGCTACAGCAAACATCAATGTAACAAAGCGCTCATGGCCGCGGTTGACAGACTGATTGTATTCGATCACGTTTGATAATGACCCATGGGTCTTATAGCGGTGGTGTCATCCTTAAATCACAGAGGCGGCTAAGCGGGCCACTGCCTAGGTTGGTATGGGATTCGAGTCCACGACCACTATCCTAAGCTAAAAAGCTTTGACCATTACACCATTGGGACCGTCATAATTAAACTATCCACATCTAAATATGATATAATAATGTTAATATTTAATTAGGCTCACTTACTTATCATTTCATAAGTCAACTTTTAATTAGACTGTAAAATACATGGGACATTGTTAGGTTTGGCTTAATGAGGGGAGGTTTTAATTTCTAAGAAATAAAGATAGACCTCAGAAAAAAATCATTTCATTTTTGAGTGGCTCTGCTTTGCCTACCGCCAAGGGAGTACTAATTATATCAGATAAAATAGAAAACAGTGTTTCATGCCTTATTGGCAAGGTTCCATAATAAACGAATTTTAGCTGTAACTTATTTTGAAAAAATCTGTAATTATCTGTCTTTTAAAGCTTCAAATTTTAACGATTTACAGTTAACACATTTATGTTTACATAACACATATAAGTGTTTCCTATAACACATTTATACATTTATGTGTTATAGGAATCATTCCCTAAATTCTGGTTATATCGAGTCGGATTCAAACCCATAGAATCGCGAAATAGCAAATATCAGGTTCAATTTCAACAAGAAAACTTTGATATTTCACCTTTTCAAATCATTAATAGTTATTTGTTATGATGCAAGGCTGGAAAGTTGGTAATTTAGCTGCGAGTTACCTCTATTGAAATCTGAGCAAGTGAAGGATTTTAGGATTGAACTACTCGCGAATCTTGAGCGAAGCGAGGATTCCAAAGGTACAAGACGCTAAAAACATTTCTGCCGAGCGCAACACACAACTTTTCACCTTCCAACAGCGAGGAACATTTTATGGTTGTTTCCGCGGTCAACTTCCGGTAAAAAATTCTTTAAACATAAAGTTTAATCTAAATATACCTTTTCTCGTTGTTTTAATGATATAAAGAACTAAAATAATAAAAAAGGGAGTATTATAGTTAATTCAAAATTATTTAAAGTTGGAATATATTGTTACTTATTAATAAGAATAAAAACGATTCCGTAAGTGTTTACACTGACATAAGGTACAAGACAAGGACAATAAAAAAAAAAAGATTTATGTCACAGTCCGAAATCCAATTATAAGTTGTGATATCTCACCCAGCCTAATATAAAATTCTTATAACAAATAGTTTAATCTTATTGATGTTTTTATGATTCAGTGAACTAAAATAATATAATTAAAATCAAAACGGAGTATTATAATTAATTTAAAGCTATTTAAAATAAGAATCAAATATAACAAAAAAGTCAATAGTGCGATTCTGAACGCATTATGACATATTTTTAAGTATTAAATTAAAAAAGTACTTTGCCGCGCTAGGCCGCAAAAAGCGATTTTCTTCGCCTGAACTGATTGACAAAACCTCCTTTTCAGAACGGGGAAGGTGAAATAGTTATTTGTTATGCAAGGCTGGAAAGTTGGTAATTTAGCTGCGAGTTACCTCTAATTGAAACCTGAGCAAGTGAAGGATTCTAAGAAATTGAATCCTGAGCGAAGCGAGGATTTTAAAGGTACAAGACGCTAAAAACATTTCTACCGAGCGCAACACACAATTTTTCACCTCACAACAGCGAGGAACATTTTATGGTTGTTTCCACGGTCAACTTCCGGTAAAAGCTTCTTTAAACAAAAAGTTTAATCTAAATATAGGTACCTTATTTTCGTTTTTTTAATGATATAAAAAACTAAAAAACTTATTTAAAGTAGGAATACATTGTTACTTATAATAACAATAAAAACGATTCGGTAAATGTTGACATTGACATGAGGTACAAGACAAAGACAATTTAAAAATAAAGGTTTATGTCACGTTCCGAAATCCAATCATATGTTGTGAAATCTCAACCAGCCTAATATAAAATTCTTATAACAAATAGTTTAATATTCTTTTTATTGTTTTCATGATTCAATGAACTAAAATAATATAATAAAACCAAACCGGAGTATTATAATAAATTCAAAGCTATTTAAAATAAGAATAAAATGTAACCAAAAAGTGAATATTGCGATTCGGAACGCAAAATTAAAAAAGTACTTTACCGCACTAGGCCGCAAAAAGCGATTTTCTACGCAGAAACTGAATGACAAAACCTCTTTTCACGAGCGTGTGAGGTGAAAAACACATTTTTTGTATATTCTTTGAACCGCCATTTTGTATTTCGATTTCCATCCATGCCTGTTGTATCTTGAACTTTGTTCAGCGGAACACATCAATGCTGCAAACATTGTTGTTAAGGCGTCAGACTCAGATAAGATAGGGTAGCTAGCCAGGCGGACTTACAACAAGTCCTACCCCCAACCGAATGTCACGAATTTTATACTGAAAAAAGGGTCAGCTCTAAAACAAGAACATTTACATGAAAACGTATAAGTAGACATTCAGAATCGTACAAGAGTTGACCGCCACAATCACAGGTCAAATGCACAATATTATGTACTCACACACATAGACGCCGCTCACTATAACTACACGGCCGCAGCACCTCGAATCACTGGAGTTGGTAAAACAGTTGCCAGCGCGCGTGTAGCGACGTATATCTGTGTGAGTGCATAATTTCAATCCGTTTGTAGGCAGTGCAAATACTGTATAGACGGTGATTAACTATAGTCTGTTCACGGAAACGAGCTACTGAGATAAATTCTTGAGGAGCTCGTTGCGCAGTGGTTCGCGCTCTCAGCCTGCGATTGTTGAAGTTAAGCAACTTTCGCAATGGTTGGTCGCGGGATGGGTGACCAAAAATTTTATATCCCTAGCTCCTCCGTGAAAGCACGATAAGCCGTTGGTCCCGGCTGCATTTGCAGTGGTTAAAACCCACAAATCCGCATTGGGTGCTCGTGGTGGGTCATGGCCCGTTCTCCTTATCCATCTGCCGCAGGATAATTAGATAAATCGTTTTTTGCGAAAATCCTAGAGATATTGCGAAAACACGGATAATTAGACAAGGTCTCAATCCTACTAAAAATGATAGGGGTTTTGCGAAAAAGCTGGTTGCCTTAGTAAGATTGCGAAAAGAATAGCTGGCTATTATGAAATAAGAACACTGATTGGCTGGTCGGACCGTCCAAAACAACATCTCTGATTGTATGACGACTTGACGTTTCAAATGTCAATCCATTCTCTCATGTGTAGTTAACTTTCTGTGAACCAATCAGAATAAGAGTTAGCAAGCAAGCAAAAATTAAGCCAATCAGAGTTAAGAATATCCAATGTTACTAAAGCAATCAGTATTTTTGCAAAAACCCTATCTTGTTTTAGTAAGATTGAGAAATGTCAACACCACTGTCTGATTATCCGTGTTTTCACGATATACCTAGGATTTTTGCGAAAATTCAATTTATCAAATCCATCTACGACACATCCATAAGGAAGGCCAGTGCCCCAGCAGTGGGGACATTAAAAATGGCTGATGACGGTTGGTTAAAAATTAATCTCATCACCTATGCGAATAATCTTCAGCCAACCACGAATTCTCTCAGTACTAGCTGAAACGCTTTCGTTGAACACAGCCTTGTGCTCCACTTCTTTCTTTCTTATCGTATGAGGATTAGTGGCCACCTCTGAAGTCAGAGTTTATCAAACCCCCAAAGGCCTCTGACTTGACTTAAATACTGTTATCAGATGACAACAGCCAGGACCGACGGTTTAACGTGCCCTCCGTAGCACGGAAGCGCTCAGTTGTAATGCAACTTTACGGTCACCCATCCTACACTTAACCGCAGCGAACATTGCTTAACAAACCTCGAATACAATCAGTCTTTATATAATAAATAAATAAATAAATAAATAAATAAATATTTCCATACAATCACACCAATTATCTAGCCCACGTTAAGTATCATGAAGAACTTGTGTTATGGATACTAGATAACGGATAAACATACTTTATATACTTTTTTTTGTAAATACATACATAATATACATATTAAACACCCAGACCAAGACAAATAGACATGTTCATGCACACAAATATTTGTCTTGTCCGGGGATCGAACCCGGGACCTCTGGCGCAGAAGGTGGGGTTAGTACCCCTGCGCCAAACAGGTCGTCTAATAGTAATAATATTACTAATAGTAATAATATTTAGAAAGACTTTAAAATAAAATCCTGCCTTAATATACTATCTGACCAGAACAGTTAAAAGTGGGCTGCAGGTGCTAAAAGTGCAAAACCGCATTCCTGTAATGCGCTTCCTAATTGTCTTGGTCGTATAGTAGCTATAACAGTTACCGTGATAAAATCAACTTTCTCTCTTCACTCTATCCATCTTTTTCGCACACACCTAGTCTAAACAATAATTTTACCTCGCTCCTATTATAACGCGAAACATACAGAACTTAATTTCTTAAATATACAATATACTATTATTACGAACCCCTCCAATTAAAAACGAACGTTAAACTAAAGCAATAAAGCGCAAAATCCTTTATCAACTTGCGCCAGTAAACTAGAAGTACCAAACATTACTGAAGGTATTAAGTTAGTTTTTAGGGTTAGACAAATATAGTCTTTATGAGCGTGGGGTAAGGGTGGTTTTCATGTGGAGTGTGTTAATGCTGTCCTAGCTAAGTGATGTACTGAAGAGATAGTTAACGAGAAGTTCACCTGCTCTAAAACTAGTGATGGGACAGTGTTGCTCGATATATCGATAAAAAGGTTTGTGTACAATATATTTCTGCAATATTT
This sequence comes from Chrysoteuchia culmella, assembly GCA_910589605.1. Classification (NCBI taxonomy): domain Eukaryota; kingdom Metazoa; phylum Arthropoda; class Insecta; order Lepidoptera; family Crambidae; genus Chrysoteuchia; species Chrysoteuchia culmella. Next base: position 10,829,442 of record OU342670.1, on the reverse strand, counting down.
CTCCAATGAGCACTTTAAAGAGTTTTAAAATCTCTTCCCACTTCCAAACCCTCTTTTAAGCAAAGCATTTTATAGCCATCACACATTGTATGGAATCTGATGAAGCATTCATTAAAATAAAACAGTTTTTATGGATTTAAGTGCATTATATAGTGATCTTAAATCCGTAAAAGATTTTTTAATTTAACGATGAGTGCGCGAAGAATTTCAAAATGAGGTTTGTTCTGCTCTAAATTGTTCTGCCTCTATGGATAAATACAGTGGTTATGGTACTCATTCAAAATGCTGATTGGGCAGTTGAACGCTTAACTTAAACATTATAATACAAATCTTTGCAGAAATGTTAACATTTTTATGTATAGAGTCCCAAAGTGAACATGTTTGTATAAAAATAACGGGGTGGGCGGTTAGACGTGCCGATGCGTGTACTATTATTAGAATTAGTAATACAGAAATTCGTCGCTCTCAGTAAGCCCCGAATTTGCGGCGCTTGCCGTACAGGCAATAGGCCCTTGGTCGTCTGACACCAAAAAGTTTATTAAAGATCTTTCCCTAAGACTGGGCCACGCCTCAGGAGACCTGAGAGCTGGTGCCTATCTTGCCCAGCGGCTGAGTCTTTGCATTCAGCTGGGCAACAGCGGCAGTGTTCTCGGTACTATGCCACGCGGCTGTGAGTTGGACGGCGTATTTTTGTTATAGTATAAGATTTTATATTTAACGGTTTCTTGTTTTTCTAGTTGTATCTAGGTCCATTGTATTTTTTTATATTTATACACCTTAACATAAGTACCTGAAGTACGTCATGCTCACTCAAACGTTTCTTCGGCGGTGTCGTGTGAGGCGGGTCATTACGTGTCCTAAAATATGGTTGAGCGAAGCAATGGCTGGTTCATGCGTCATGCTCGTGATCTTAATGTTGTGCTTTAAGCTATTATTTTCATCTAAAATAAATTGATACTGACCTGTATGTACCTCACAACTTGCAGTACAGTATCTTTTAATGCGAGAAATTATAAATAAGTCAACATTTTTCTATAAACGGGTGTAGGGCAAACCCGACCATTCGAAAGTGTTTGAAAGAAGCTCACTTAAATAAGTAATTTCATTTCAATAAGAAAATGTAATACACCTACCAACCAATTTTATCGATATCATCTAAACACTAGTAACAGAAATACGTCCACTGCAGAGCGTTGTTTATGCTGTCTCGTTGAAATTCAGCTGACATTATACAATTGGTAAGCACTGCAAACATGAAGACTCAGGTTTGATTCCTATTGAGGTAGAAAAAATAGCGTGTAGTCCGTCTTTATCCATGATAAATTAAACTACTACGAGTATAAAAAATAAAATAAGTAAAAATTATTTAAAAAAATATATAAAAGTATTGGAGAATTTCGACGATGGTTCGCAAGTCTCGGTAGCTCAGCGGTTAGAGCATTGGACCGGATTATAAAGCTACCGTGCGAATAGCATGCACATGTAGCTCTTGACCACGACTACTTGCGCAAGTAGCCTGTGTCTTTACTTGCTCCAGTTATATGCACCATGTATAAGTACAAAGCGAGTAACTCGAACAAATAGCTTGCGCATATTACTCACGCGTGTAACCCGCATCTTTACTTGCTCCAGCTACATGCACCGTGTACAAGCACCCTTAGATTCCACACTTAAACCTTGCCACGCATAAACCCCGTCAATATCGTGTCTTGTCCATACCTTGCCACGGTAAGGAATCTGGTCAACTCTATTCTGTAAGTCCCACCGCGCTCCAAGACGAATTGTCTTTGGTACGTTATGAAGACACGAGTGCGTTCGAAAACTAAACTTAAAACTTTAAGATTTTAAATTTATTACTTGCAAAATTTAATTTCACTAACAATTAACCGTGATTTTATTATTTTTATATTAATATTTAATCGTTTATAACATAACAATGCAATTTTAGCAATAACAAAGAAAAAATATTACACAATAATTTAAACAAACATGCAGCAAAGCCAAAACGTTCGAACGTTTTTGAACGTTCCTTTTTACTTTTTTATTTCTTGTTATTGATATCGATTTTTACAATGAAAATTAATTGATTAAATTTTGTCTGTTTATTATCGATACCTTGCGGCTCAAAAGGCGTAACCACCAAAACACGACTTTTCAGGAGAACCAAAAAACTAAAATTTAAATTTTGTATTTATCACAACTCTGTTGTTATTGATCCTATAAATATGATTCTTACACCAAAGGTCGTTAATTTTTGAGGTGCATAATGTTAAAACATAACATTTTAAGAAATATTTGTAACTAAAAAGTTAGCTGGTGAATACGCCCCACAAAATCAAACATGTATGTCTTTTGTGCCCCATAAAATGACTGCTGCGTTAGTAACGCTGTCTTTTATGCCCCATAAAATGAGTGCTGCGTTAGTAACGCAGAGTGTAAACACCAACTTTTAAAATTAAAACTGTAGTTTTTATCGTTCTGTTATTAGTTATTCAAGTTAGTACATCAGAGGCTTCTATTATTCTATTCTGATATTTATAACTAGGGAAGTTTTTTATTTACTTTTGTAATGACAAAATAAATTTAGTATTTTATAGTTAGTTACAAGACGGAAGATAAGAGTAAAAGGCTACTAAACCTTTTCATATTGCAAAACAATCTTGATTGTTGGCTAGTGAAGAAGGTAATAAATAATAAGACAAATTAATTGGAACTACAAATTATTTTAAATTATTTTTTTGAAGGATTTGCTACACAGGTTTAACTAACCTTAAGCTACAAAATCTGCAAAGCTTCACAGCTTTGTCAAATGTTAGGCACATTACAGCAATGTTTGTGGCTTTACAATTAAACCGAGTTTTGGAGGGCCTTAACATGGGTTATAACTAAACTTTTTAAGAGGAATGTGTAGCAAACGGTCTCGATACAAACGGCGATAACGTTTTCCACCCTCTAAACCTTAACATACTAGAATGAATTATGATGAAATATATGAAATATATTCTTTATGGCTTTAAGTCACACGGATATACGCCCTACAATTTCATTTGAGATTGTCGTTTACGTCCAGTACTTTGATGATGCCTAATAATTATTGCTTTTACGTCCGAAAAAACAAAAAATCAGCATTACCAGCCTTGAAATTTGGGGTCGTATTCACCATTGTTTTCAGAATTTGAGAACTTTAAAAATATAGTTCGATAGCGCAGAAAAAAACTGAATAAGATGGCATTTAAAACTCATTTTGGCCAAAATGGTGGTTACGCCCTTTGAGCCCCAAGGTATCGTTATAAGTTTATTACAAGAAAGAAATAATAATACTTAGTATTTTAATATTGTACCTACGAGTATATTTTGTTTGAAGAATTTTGTTGTAGCGGTATTTTATTTGAAGCGATTTGTTATTGTAAGTACCTAATCGTTTGTGATTACCAAAAAATTTACTAGTTACTTGTCTTATAATATCTAATTTCCTTACATAACCACTAATATTTGTCTTTTGCATTTGTTCCAGATTAAAAAGCGATGTAAAACTAAAACATCTTACTTCATTAAAATCAATTTGTTTAAAAATGATTCACAAGTTCATTCAAAAGTGTAGATCAAGAATGGTCTTCGGTAGTTGCGTGCAAAATACTTACATAAAGTTCATAATAAAATAGTTTTATAGTTACATGTGGTTTAATTCAATACAAACTTACAAAATCTTAGTAATAGTAGATTATAATATTTAAGATAGCTGACACTATATTTCACTGAAATACCTAAAGAAAGAGATGGTGTTTAGAAGGTCTCTGACCTTACGTTATAGATATATTTAAATAGTTTGTAGCACAAAAACTATCAATTTCTTCACAGTCACAACGATTCCTTGCAGATTCCACGTTGATTCCACGCGTTTCTCAAACGTGGAATTTTTGACAGTTCAAACCACGCGCAAGTCACGTTCATATCACACGGTTTCATATAAGTGTTATAGAGAATACGAATTTTGAAAATGTCTTAACCATGTACGATATTGGCGTGGTTTTGAAGCAAGGAATCGCAAAGTGGTCATAGAGAATAAGGGCCCTGGTATGATGAAGGCAAAGAGACTCTCTGACGTTTATAAAAAAAAGTTTATGATGATGTTTGGACGGAGGTAGTACTTACCTTTTGGCGACGTGGCGTGAATCGGCACCGTAGCCTTCACTACTGGCACCAAGGGGCTGGATATCTGTAAAAAAATACATAATTTTAGCACAAGCCACGGAGATATATCAGACAAGCATTTTTTTTTTTTTTTTTTTTTTGGACGACGTGGAGACTCTTAGCCTTCATCATACCTGATGTTAAGTATTGATAAGGACAACGATGGAAGCGAGCCTCTCCCGGAATCCTCAATCACTGAGGAACTGGCTATCTTATCTCTAACTGCCGGAACACAACAATGCTGAAAACATTGTTGTTATGGCGTCAGACTTAGATAAGACGGTGGTAGCTAGCCAGGCGGACTTACTACAAGTCCTACCACAAACCAAACCGAATACAATATGTACCCCCGCTGGGAATCGAACCCGGGACCCCTGGGTCTGATACCGGTGGTTGTACCACTAGACCACAGAGGCGGTTCTCTGCGCTGCTACAACTAGATACCGCCTTCATAGATTTATCTCTTGACCGTTTTACTCTGCAACTGCACAATCTACTGTGACAACGGCATACGGCATTAACAATCATCCCTAGCAGCCGAGTCAGTTGGTTGAAGAAAGACGTCTAAAGTGGTCTCATTTAATAAAACAAGTCTCCTGGAACGATTCTTTTATTTCGTTTCCAATTCTTAAAACGAGTGTGACGGGGCTCCTAGTCCGGCAGTACTAGAGTCGCCGGAACGTCGGAACCGCCGCACTCGTTTTAAGAATTGGAAACGAAATAAAAGAATCGTTCCAGGAGACTTGTTTTATTAATTAATGGTAATAAGGAACCCGTGTATCGGGTTCCTGATGTATTTAGAGAATAAATATGGTTGGTTGATAAAAATATGGAAGGGCAGCGTCTAGCCTGCTGGCTTCTGTAAGATTACCATAAAGTGAGACTACGGAGTTTCTAGCCATTATAGAGGTTTCATCCATCCATAAGGCTAGAACGAAATGGCATCGTTACAATGGTACAACCACCGGTATCAGACCCGGTTCGGGTTCCGGGTTCGGTTTGGTTGGTAATAGGACTTGTTCTAAGTCCAGTTGGCTAGCTACCACTATCTTATCTGAATCTGACGCCAAAACAACAATGTTTTTAGCATTGTACCTGTTTGTGTTCCAGCAGTTAGAGATAAGGTAGCCAGGTTCTCAGTGATTGAGGATTCTGGGAGAGGCTCGCTTCCACCTTCAGCCTTATCAATACTTAACATCAGGTATGTTGAAGGCTAAGAGTCTCCCCGTTCTTCATAAAAAGAAATGTAAATTACATAATTAAGGCGCTACACGACTGAAGCAAGATGGCAATGAGAAAACGACGACCGTTTTTGCATATTAGGCGAAAAAACCATGAAATCACTTCGTAGTAAATAATTATAGCGATTTAAAGAGAAATGAAACTACATGCACAGAATATATATTAGTACCTTACGGTACAGAAACACTCCAGGGTTTAGGTATGATAAACGCAAGCGTCCGGTCACCGGACTAGTCTCAATAGACAGCCCTAGCAGATTGCAGCGAGACGGCAGACAGTTATGTACTATGAACGCTATACGCAATGCAAAAGGTTGAAATTAGGTTGTTATCCAGAATAGTAGGTAAATATCTCGGGGATTTTGCGCCGCTTGTATGGAAGTGAGACAGGCCTGCTACATGATGCTAAAATCTTCACCACTAATCAAACCAATTTCCAATAATATATGTAAACCCATTTGAGAATAATATTGAATTATCGTATTTTTAAGGGAAATTTTGAAAAGAAGAAATGTCGGGGCAAAATCATAAAATTGTCATCCCGTAACCACGGCAGCTGTAAAGTTGCCGAAACGTCGGGAAAATCAAAAAACCCATAAAAAACCTAAAAATACGGACAATTACAACTTAGTTTGTGAAAAAATAGCGCGTTTGATATCCGTAAAAGTTGTTTTATTTCAATGAACAATGCGCGCCAAAACATTCGATGTACGTATCTTAAAATTGTGTTTTTGGTACCTACATTACAAATCTAGAAAAAGGTAACTTATGGTAAATTTTAAATAGAAAAATATTGGAAAAAATTAACTCGGCCACAAGTGAATTCTCAGACGGGAATCGAACCCGCGACCTTTGGAAATCAGGTCCAATGCCTAGAAAAAGATATGAAGAAATGTATATCTTATTACCAGATTAGGCTCATGGCCAGGCCAGATAGCGCTCATAACCGCGTTGATAGACCTATCGTATTTGATCACGTTCGTTAAGCAACGTTCGGCCCGGTCAGGTGTCGGATGGGTGACCGTAAAGTGGCATTATAACTAAGCACTTCCGTGCTTCGGAGGGCATTTTAAATTATCCCCGCTGTTGTTTATCGTTAAGCCAAGTCAGAGGTCTTATTTTGAATTTTATTTTGCATTGCATGATTATTATTTGACATTTGTTTTTTTTTATATTGTATTAAATTCGTAATTAAGGTAAATTCTAATTCATTCATTTATATTATTCTTAGATTAAGCTTACTGGCGTTTTGGAGTATTCTGTCAGCCTGTTTATTCAATATACTTATATTGAATTGATAAACAAATAAATAAAGGCGGCCTGATAAACTCTGACACTAGAGGTGGCCACTAATCCTCATACGACATTGTCGTGTGAGGCGGGTCGTTACGTTCCCTAAAATATGGTTGAGCGAAGCGATGGCTGGTTCATGCGTCATGCTCGTGAACGGGTGCCGCCAGCGGAAATGGGTCTACTTCAGTTCGCTTGTCTTAACGTTGTGCTTAGAGATTAAATATTTTTATCTAAAATAAATTGCTATCGACCTGTATGTACGTCACAACTTGCAGTACAGTAACCTTGTAATGCGAGAAATGTTATATGTAAGTCGTTCCTTGCGAGTTGAAAATTGTTTACGGTTAGGATAACCATAAAATGTAATATTATAATTAGTATTTTCTTTTATGATGGCAATTGACCTTACTGATTGATATGTTAAGCTCACTTTTCAATTTGACGACTCTGTATGAAATAAAATAAGGAGAAAAAAATAGCCCTTGACGAGTTTCTTGCCGGTTCTTCTCGTTACAAGGTCTCCCGCCGTAGGGTTTGTGAACCGATGGCGTAGCTTCTTTGACGATCATAAGTGCTTGTAACAGCCTAGACTGAATAAATGATATTGATTTGATAAGAAAGAAACCGGCCAAGTGCGAGTCGGACTCGCGCACCGAGGGTCCGTAAAATATTTTTTATTATATGATGTAAATAAAAATTGACGGTTTTTAGCAATTTTCCTTTATCTGTATTATAAGACGTTACTTCGTACAAAATTTCAAGATTCTAAGTTTACGGGAAGTACCCTGTAGGTTTTGATTCCCCTGAGAGTTTCGAAAATTTGCGGAAATTTGCGGCATAAACGGCTGTATCTTTTGATTGCTTTGGCTTAGAAGTTTGATTTTTTTCACAGCTCTAAGAGACAGTAGACCTGAGTATTAGATATAAATTTCAGTTTGATACCTCCACGCGTTCCTGAGAAAAACGGTCTTGACAGACGGACGGACGGACAACGAAGTGATCCTATAAGGGTTCCGTTTTTCCTTTTGAGGTACGGAACCCTAAAAAGCCACTGGTCTCATGTCGCCCTGACGGGCTTCGAACCCGCATCCTTGGGATACCGGCCCAATGCACTAATCAATTATACTACAGAGACCTAAAAGGACACTTGGTTTTCTTTTTTGTGAATATACTAGAAAAATTCGACGTGTCCTCATAGGTATCTGTAGCATAATTGGTTAGTGCATTGGGCCGGTATCCCAAGGATGCGGGTTCGAAGCCCGTCAGGGCGACATGAGACTAATTGTTTCTTTCTAGTATATTTTCTTGTTTAATATTTATCACATAAAAATTAAACAAGAAAATATACTAGAAAGCATTGTCAAATTCAAAATAAATACTTATAATTACCAGATTTGTTATATCTCTAACCAACATAAAGTTTATCAATATCAATAAGTACTTGTTGCACATACTTTTCCATATAGCGCCTTAATTCATTAAATCGATTTAATGAATTCAAGGAAACTCGTGAAATTGTATTAGTGCTTCCAATAAGTTATTATCAAAAAACGTTGAATAACAAAACGTTTATGATAACAACTTACAGGTTACTAATTAAAATAATTAATTAAAACACACAAGAATCTCTTGGGAAATTATATATTTTAATTACAGAATTATTTTAACAGGAAATTATTGTAACTACCTGCGTCTTCTCATAATAAATTACTAACACCCATATTCTAAGTCGTTCCTCCAAAACTTACTCGTCCTCGCCTTAACGGAACCTCATTGAAAACCTCTTCGAAATACTCCTCGAAATCGGTATTCTAAGTCATAACTCCGTACGGACCTGGAGGAGCCAAAGAGTACGTAGCCACTCCGTGTTAGGCCTCTTTTTTTTTTAACGAGTGGAAAATGCCTTACGCATACCTATGTCGCCTGGGAGAGCAAACAAAAGGTTATGTGGGACTCTCCCGCCGATGGGCCTACCCACTAAAAACCACTCGCCGTGTCCTTCTTCCCATAGTGTCTCGGCAATGGCTATCGCTGTAGCATTATCCATTAGCCTCAACTGGGTTGCTCGCCGAAGCAAGCCCACCTCGTGATGCAGAAACTACTTCTGCCATCCCATGGGATTTCTCCCAAACGCCAGAAAGCGCACTGCACGGATGCGCACCAACCAGCTTGGGGTCCATAAACTTAAAAGAGAGACCTTCTCCCAACCGAGCTCGGGACCCACTACAGCCCTAACACCCATAATTTTCCGCCTCCATGTGGACGCGTAGTCCTTACAGGTCTCCGCATTCGAGTGAGAGAGACATAGGCTTTCGGATTCACCGCACACTTTGCGTCACCTTAGTCCATTGTTCTATGCTATACATTTTTACATTAAAAATTATCATCAAGTAAATAAATCTGCAGTGTTATGTACTATACCCGGACAAACCCATGCCCACACACACTCTCTCACACACAAACACACACGCACACACAAACACACACACACACACGCACACACAAACACACACACACACACACAAACACACACACACACACACAAACACACATGCGCAATCATTCACATTGCTTACACAAACACTATCCGTAACTTTAAATACCTATTTTTTCGTTTATGAAAGGAATTTACAAGATTTTTCTTTTTTTGTTACACTAAAAGTAATTTTTATCTAAATTGGACTCACATGATCTTGCTCCAAGGGGGCCGGCGCTGTTTGCCTTAATACAGGCTTATGCCTAGCTCGGCAGCAGATATATATTCATATTACCTTGTAAGTCCTAGCTTATGTTAAAATATGAAATGTCAAATTACTTATGTTTGGAAACAATAAAGAATTTATTTATTTATTTATTGTCTCACTCAGAGCGTTCGCAACTAAGAGACTCGTGTGTACTAACTTCCGGTTTCCGCCGCCTCTATGTAAGACATAGAGGCGTAGTCCCTCTCAGGTTTTCACATTGTCGCTCGAATAGTGAGTTTCCAAGGGAAACTAGGCGCGCCTCTCGCGCTTATCCCTCAGTCCTCACTGTTTTCGAGCGTCCGCGTCTAAGCGACTTTCGCTACCCTCGTGTGTACTTTCTTCCGGTTTCCGCCTCTGGTTTTGGTTCGCGCCGGCAAGCCGGTAGCCCCTATATCCAGAGGCCATTCCCCTATCCACCACCTGGGGACGCGCCCGATAGCAGACCAGAAACTGCCACTCCGTGTTAGACCTAGCGCACACTACCATTTTTACCCGCGACGAGGTTGAGTGGAATGTAAAAAGTTTTGGAGGAACGACTTAGAATATGGGGGTAAGAATCAGAAATGTTAAAATGGTTGCTAAGATATATAATTAAAATAATACATTCCTAAGGATTACATAGCGATTCGCTTATTATTATTATTACACAAGAGCCAGCTATTATTTCTAAAATATAATAATAAGACTTGATCTGAGTTAACCAGCCCCCTAATTGTCTAATTTCAAAATCTAGCACAATCCCTTTCAAAGGTATTGTGATTGTGATAGTGACTTATGGAATTGTGTAACTTATAGTCGCTATCCTTGGAAGCGGTACTACAGGCGAAAAGCGAAGCTATGTGTATAAGGGCAAGGTCGCTTTTACGGAATACGGAAACTCAAACGTCACATGAAAATCAGAAGAATCTTCGAGATCTACGTTTTTCCGGCATATACCCATATCGATTTCTACATTATTTATCCCTTTTTACCCCCTTAGGGGTTCATTACTTTAAAAGATTTTTTGTATTTAAGTTCCAACCATAAGCATAAGAAAAAATAAGTAACTTTAACTATGAAAATAAAGAACTTTTCTTACACAACTTAACCCCCCCTTTTCACCCCTTTAGGGGTAGAATTTTCGAAAACATAGGTCAATGTTTATTTTTAATCGACAACTAAATACAAAATTTGTAGATCCTATCTTTAAAACTGGCAGATTTTCATACAAACTTTCATCCCCTATTTCACCCCCTTAGAGGTTAAATTTCGAAAAATCCTTGCTTAGTGCACCCTTGCACCTCATAAAGAGCCTATGTGCCAAATTTGGAGTTTCTAGACCCAACGGTTTGGGCTGTGTGTTGATTATCAGTCAATAAGTCTTGAATTTTGAGAGAGATTTACAATTTTCATTTTGTCACAGCTTCTTTGAATATATGGTTTTAATTATAGAAAAGAATAACGAATTCGAAAGATTTTATTTGATACAGGTAAAACATACAAAGAAACAATTTTTAAGATAAACAAAGAATATACCTATGTACCAAAAGGTCTCTCTCAGTATAAGCCATGATAACGTTACCGTCCCACGGCACTGGTTTTCTGTTAATGCCTGTAGAGAGTAAAGAAAGACGCAAGACACTATATAAACAAAAATTTACGTCATTCGATATAAAATCTTGAAAACATAAAATAGAAGAAATAACGAATGAACATAAGAAAGTAGTTAAAATTTAAATAATGTTTAACATTTTAATGTAATCACATATACGGCATTTCGAGCTGACGTTCACACGCTATTCTTTTGTGTATACAGTAAATGTTTCTTGTACGAGACTTTAAAAGTGTACAACGTTTAGGAATTTCTAATATACGGAGGAATATTGTTCTAACACTTTGTCGCTAAGTATCGAAACGCCCCTGTGCTATGTAATGGACACTTCAAAGGAATAGCCAACCGTTCAGGGCGTTAAGAAAAGTTTAATCTGTCGTCTAGTGGTACAACCACCGGTATCAGACCCAGGGGTCCCGGGTTCGATTCCCAGCGGGTTGCTGTATATATTGTAATATTGTATTCGGTTTGGTTGGTGGTAGGACTTGTTGTAAGTCCGTCTGGCTAGCTACCACCATCTTATCTAAGTCTGACGCCATAACAACAATGTTTTTCAGCATTGTTCTGTTCCGGCAGTTAGAGATAAGATAGCCAGCTCCTCAGTGATTGAGGATTCCGGAAGAGGCTCGCTTCCATCTTCAGCCTTATCAATACTTAACATCAAGTATGATGAAGGCAAAGAGTCTCACCATCGTACATAAAAAAAAAAAAAAAAAAGAAGTAGGAAGGGCTCTTGTTTTTAATTACCCCAAACAAAAGACATGCAAAGTGATTTCTCGGCTCCTCTCCATGTTCAGTAGATCAGTTTTATTAAGAAAGGAGTCACGTGAAAACGCCGGGGAATGGAATGAACGGAAAGCAGTATCTTACAAAAGCATTTTGCACTTGCTGTATCAGCTGCTTAGTGCGTAGAAGGAGGCATCTTTTCCAATCACTGTGTCGGCGTAGTGCAACTTCGATAGAATTAGTGTCTCGCAGAGGTGAATTCGGATGTCCACATTTAAATACTTCTGTATTTTATTCTATTACAAAGTTTTTAAACCTCAAATTACTATCAAACAGTACACCCAAATTTCGAGCTTCATTAACTTGTTCTATTATATGATTTACTTGATCCTGACCTGCCCCCCTATCGCGTAAAAAATATGGATATGGATATGGGCTTCATTTGACAGTTGAAGCTCATAAAATTACCTTATATGGTCATTTAACTGTCAAATGAAGCCCATGTCCATATCCATATTTTTTACGCGGTAGGGCCCCTGATTAATTTGAGCACAAGTGCCACTAACAATCACTTTAGTTTTCGCTAAATGTAACAGCAATCCGTTCATCTCGGACCACTGAGCTGTGCGTACCAGATTCACATTGATAACTTTGGCGGTTTGCTCAGCATCACGTGGCTTGAAAGTCTTGAAGATTTGTAGATCGATACCTTCCCGAGTTAAATAATAATAATCGAAAATAAATAATATTACCTTAGAGTTATCGAGAGTCTCTCTTCAACAGTGTATCTTGGTACTGTATAGCTGGACCAACTAGCCGTAGTAAATTATCGAATGTTTCTATAATCATTCTAAAATAGCCAAAAACATTTGTCATATTCTCGCAAGGCTTGGTATATAACTTAGAAAAACCCTTTTATCGGTCTTAAGGCCGTAAAAGGATGAACCCAATATTGGCTACATCTTTTGACTTGCCTTACGTCCATTACGTGCGTCTCGGCTGAGAACTGGTGGAAACTGACCAAAATTTTTATCCGCTGTGCATTTAGGGTCGATTCAGTGCGCGGATTTTTAACCGCGCGGAAAATATCCGTGCGTCGAGAAATCGCAGGCTGGCTCTAAAGACTATATTTTTATGATTTAATTACAAATGTATAGTTTTAAGATTTTTTCCTGTATTTGCAGTAAAATACAATATTATTTGTCAAATTTCATAGTTCTAGGTCAACGGAAAAAACCCACTGAATTATGATTCCCTTGAGTGTAGAAATCTACGTTTTTGCGACTTAAACTTAAACTTATTTTTGTACACCATTCAAATTCAAATTCAATATCATTTATTTAGTCTAGGCTGTTACAAGCACTTATGAACGTCAAAGAAGCTACGCCATCGGTTCACAGACCCTACGGCAGGAGACCTTGTAACGAGAAGAACCGACAAGAAACTCGTCAAGGGCTGTTTTTTTCTCCCTGTTTTATTTCATACAGAGTCGTCAAATTGAAAAGTGACCTTAACATATCAGTAAGGTCAATGTCCATCACAAAAAGAAAATACTAATTATAATATTACATTTTATGGTTATTGTAACCGTTAACAATTTTCAACTGGCATTAGCAGACTATTGACTTAAATATATGGTTTTAATTTCGAGTATGGATATGGAGACAGACGGACGGACGGACAGACGGACAACAAATTGATCCTTTAGGGGTTCCTTTTTTTCTTTATAGGTTCGGAACCCTAACAATTACTTTTTTTTGAAGTCGGTAAAACGATGTACTTTTAAACCGTAATATTATTATATTCTTAATGGATAGAATAATGTTTCTGACAAGTTCTTTCCAAGTTGCATTGAGTCCGCGTGTCCATTCTCCTTTTCTATCCACAAGAAAAACCAGTGCCACAGCAGAAGGAACATCAAAATAGCTGATCAGTATAATAAAAAAAACCGGCCAAGTGCGAGTCGGACTCGCGCACCGAGGGTTCCGTAAAATATTTTTTATTATATGATGTAACAAAAAATTTACGGTTTTCGCAATTTTTCCTTTATCTGTACTATAAGACGTTACTTCGTACCAAATTTGAAGATTCTAAGTTCAAGGGAAGTACCCTGTAGGAAGGGAAGTACCCGAGATTCGAAAATTTGCGGATATTTGCGGCATTAACGGTTGTATCTTTTGATTGCTTTGGCTTAGAAGTTTGATTTTTTCACAGCTCCAAGGGACAGTAGACCTGAGTATTAGATATAAATTTCAGTTTGATACCTCCACGCGTTCCTGAGAAAAACGGTCTTGACACTGACGACGGACGGACGGACGGACGGACAAGGAAGTGATCCTATAAGGGTTCCTTTTGAGGTACGGAACCCTTATAAATATAAATATAAAATATGTTTATTTGCTCGAGCAATTTAAGGTTGTCTTAAGATAGTAATCAGCATGTCCTTTTAAGCTAGACCAGCCCGTGTTAGGAGATACTGCTCTTCCTTACAGTAGGTAGTAATGTTAAAACGAAAAAATTAAAAATATAAAACATTAATAATAAAATGAAACACAAAAGAAAGAAACCAAAACAGCTTACATTGTGTGTGAGTGTATATGTGTGTGTGTGTTTATGCTAATGTGTGAGGTGGTGTGTTCATGTGTGTGATTTGTATGTATAAACTAGTCGGAAAGTGCATGTGCTATGCTCTGATCAAAAGTGTCTCTACATCTTTAGTATGAAAACCTATTGTTGCTAATATTAGTCGTCGTCTCAGCCACATGACACCCACTGCTGGGTATAGGCCTCCCCCAAGGATCTCCTTACGCGGTCGCCATTCCAGAACCTTTCCGCCCCAACAGCCATCGGTTCTTCTCGCTATGTGTCCCGCCCACTGCCACTTCAGCTGAGCAATCCTTCGAGCGATGTCAGTTACTTTAGTTCTCCTACGGATCTCCTCATTTCTGATTCGATCACGTAGGGAAATGCCGAGCATAGCCTAATATTAGTATAAAACGAAAAATATATAAATATATTGTACTCTAGTCTGGGAAGATGCAAGATGTGTCACTGTTTTGCATTTGCATTTATTTGCGGGCGGACGGGCGGTGTACCTTGCATGTATTTTTTTCTGACGCACAAATTTTAGGCATATTTTTATAAAGCATAATAGCACAATCCTTAATGTCGTTTGTAACAATCATCATTACGCAGCATAATCATGAAGCAAAATTTTAAAAAGCATAATATTTTTTTGGCATAAGTATTGAAATCCATAAACTTGAAAGGCAGAACAACTTTACGCATTATTTTTTAAGTATAATTTTTGTTTAACAGAATAATCACAATCAAAAATGGCTTCTGTCACGGCTCCGGCGCTGCGGAGCTACGGTGGGCTCACGCTTGCTTATCGTCGTAGATGATTTTAAGGCTTACCACCACTGGCCGGCCTCCGCGCCTTCGCGGCTCTAAATTACACTCTAGGGATAGGGCATACAAGAGTACGTGGTGTCGGTTTTGTCAGCAATTCGTTTTCGTCATAAATTACGAACCTACCTAAGTACAAAATTATAGATTAAAGATACTAGAGAATTTTATGACATAAGATCTTATGTCAAGGATATTATTTGAGGGCTACAAATAGTTATGCCAAAAGAAATTAGGGATTTCATTATGTTACCATGCCTAATGAAGTTTATGGCAAAAGATATTTATGCTTTTTGATGAATATGCCTAGTGAGTGTATGCCAAACAATTTTATGACAAACAATATTATGCCAAAAGAAAGGACCCCATTTTTTCTTATTTTTCATTTATTTTTCATTTTCTACTAAGATATGGATTTGAGCCAATTAACGCCTGATTCTATCAAATACTTGCTAGTATTTTTTTTTTGAACGACGGGGGGACTTAATTTTCATCATACCTGATGTTAAGTATTGATAAGGCTGAAGATGGAAGCGAGCCTCTGCCGGAATCCTCAATCACTTAGGAACTGGCTATCTTATCTCTAACTGCAGGAACACAACAATACTGAAAACATTGTTGTTATGGCGTCGGACTTAGATAAGATGGTAGTAGCTAGCCAGGCGGACTTATAACAAGTCCTACCACCAACCACTGAATACAATATGTACCCCAAACATATTGTATTCAGTTGTTGGGAATACAATATGCTTGGGTCTGATACCGGTGGTTGTGCCACTTGACCACAGAGGCGGTTGAAAGTGACCTTAAAGTTTTTGTATGTCTATAAAATATTCTTAGTAACCAGAAATTTCTTGCTCACATTTTATATTAATAAAACTTTATAATAATCTTCTTTTAATAGCAAAAAAATGTTTACCTTTTTCTAATTAAATGAAACAACGCAATTTCTTTGTTAAAATTCGCAAAGATTCTTCTATTAACTTTAACAATAATAACTAATGTTTTGAAACGTTCTGGCTGTAGGCGATGTTTGTTTCCACGGTCACACGTCATAACAGCAATCATAATTGCTGTAGAACTATCTTAACCCTGGTATATCCTCCTGAGACCAAGGAAAACGTTTTGCGGCCTATTTAAAAAAAAAAATATGAATAGTAATGGTAAATTTTAAATAGAAAAATGAATAGCAATCAAGTAGTGACTTCAAAAAAAATAGTTTAAAAAACATCATTTGAGTACTCTTGGTCTTGAAGATTACAACAACGCTGAAAACATTGTTGCATTGGCGTTAGATTTAGATAAGATGGTGCTAGCTATAAGTTCAACCCTTGACCAATCAGAATACAATATGCACCCCCACCCTCACTGGGAATCGAGCCCAGAACCTCTGGGTCTGATGCCGGTCACATTACCACTAGAGTTCGGCTCAGTACACAGCCCCAGAGGCTTAGCTAAGGCCAAACTCATCCGCAACCATAAAGTTTCTTACAATAATCTCAAACCTCCAATGCTAGAATGAGAGCTGGGAGTGGAAGAAGTACATAGAATGCGCCAGTGCAGTGCAGATAATAAAAGCCTATCTAAGCCCCTAATGGACAGAGTACACAGGGTGTTAAAAGACCCATACCCAAGCCGTAATATAAGCTAAGTGTACATCAAACTAACTAAGAATATGTAAAAATAATTGCTGGGAAACGACTCTTAGTTTAAAAATAATGGGTGATTTTTTTTCACGCAATGGAACGTTTGCAATGACGTGTGCGTGTGTCTAGAGGGTACGAGTAGGCGGCCGGGACCTAGTTTCATTGATAGGTTTTGATAATCATTGCGATTTTGTAACTTTAAACGATATCTTTAAAAATAATGCTGACTTTGATCCTCAATAACTCCATAACTATCAGGTTCCCAGGTATGGTCCCCATACAAGAAAATGATAGTAACTGTGGGGAGAATACGTGGTTTTCGTTTTCGTTATGGGTCTTTTAACACGCTGTATTAGAAAACTAATTCATACAAGTTTCATTATATTATATATCTTCTAAATAAATTACTTTTATTCTAGAACGCATCATCGCTCATCAAGCAAGATAGCGATCAAGCGCTGACCTATCTATTATAATAAATAAAAAATAAAATAAAAAATAAAAATAATCTTTATTTTTCTCATACATACGTCACATAGTCTTAACGTTAAGTACAGAAACACATTTCTTATTGGCTACATGTAGTATGAGAACTGGTGCCCGAAGAAGGAAAACCTGTGTTACGGGTCGCCAGGTCTCACCCCCTGGGAGGTTTACAAATCATTATAAAACTGTGTCATAGGACTTAAAAACGGTGCTTGTATGTATATATAAGAAAGACAAAACAGAATATGAATAACAAAAAAGGAAAAAGTGGAAAGTACCTCTCGGTGAGTTAGGTATGGGAGTGCATGTATGTGTGTTGAGAGGGTGTGTTAAATTTCCAAAATTTACGTTATCTAACGTACAATTAATAAATTGATACAGAAATTATTATATTACTTAAGAACAGGCAGTAGGGGCTCGGTGTCGTCAACATTTAAATTAGGTATAGAAAAGATTATCCAATATAAAAAAAGTTCCCAGGTCTGGGGCCACACAGTTAGTATAGTAACTACTTAGTATTTATTCTGTGGCCTTACCACAGAACACAAGGAAGGGAATCCTACTAAATCCGTATTATATATATATATATATATATTATTAATCCGAAAGAATGCCAGTTTGTTTGATTGTTACTCTTTCACGCTAAAACTACTAAACCAATTAGCAATTAGCAACCACGCAGGCACCAGCAGCAGGAATATGCACTATCCGCTGATAGCTTTTACCAGATAAGTAGTAAAAGCTATCAGCGGACAGTGCATATTCGAAAAATATTGACACGTAGAAGTATAAAAAAAATGTGGACACCTTAAAGCGCTGTAAAAACGATAAAATTTTCTGGCTTTCGATCGGAATTTCGTGTTTGTCAATTTTATTTAACCGTCTGCGGTTATTTTTGATGTGTTTTAGTTCAGGAAAATTTGTCAAAGGTATTTGTCAAGCAAAGTCACATAAGATAGTCTGACGCCAATAAAAAATCTGCAATAAAGTATCCTTTACATACTATATAGTTTTAATTAGATTTTAAAATAAATGATATGTTTTGTAATCTTAGCTTATTTAAGGAAAGCATGTAATTTATTCACTGGTTTAAATAAAAGGCTCTATATATATATATATATATATATATATATATATATATATATATATATATATATATACTTACTGCATCCAATATGATATAAAATTCACTTATAGCCGTGTCGTCTGCAACAATGGAAACGCGCCCCTCGTAAAGTTACATCCCGACCATAATTAGCTCATGTTGCCCCCAGGCCGCTCGTTATCCACCTGGCTACACCGCCGTAATAACCTTGTATGACGTACTCGCGATAACGGAGGTTAAGCAACGTTGGGGGCGGCCGGGTTTCGGATGGGAGACCGCTTTTTTTTTTTTAGTAAATAATTGACCACTAACGGTAGATAGTTGACCGCGTTTGACCACGTTAACCACGCATCAATAGGTCCTGTCAGAATGCCAGCGTTGCTGTGACACATCTAGTGTCATGGCAACAAATAGCTGAGGCAGG
Source organism: Chrysoteuchia culmella (assembly GCA_910589605.1). Taxonomy (NCBI): domain Eukaryota; kingdom Metazoa; phylum Arthropoda; class Insecta; order Lepidoptera; family Crambidae; genus Chrysoteuchia; species Chrysoteuchia culmella. The sequence continues at coordinate 10,810,587 of OU342670.1, read as the reverse complement.
ACCTAAATTGATCAATGATACAGTTTGTTTCTTCTCATTTTCTTGTTTTGTTTGTAATATTGTGTCTAATTAACTGCTAATTAACTGTCTATGACGTACTACCAGTACGTACATTATGACCAGGTGACCTTTTTTTTTATTTATTCAATAATAGTTTGCGCTTGGCCGCTCGTTATCCACCTGGCTACACCGCTTTAATAACCTTGTATGACGTACACGCGATAACTGATGTTAAGCAACGTTGGCGGCTGCCGGGTTTCGAATGGGTAACCGTTTTTTTTTTAATAGGTAGTGTTTCGTCATCAGCCATTGTTAATGTCCCCACTGCTGGGGCACTGGACTTCCTTATGGGTGCATAAGGAGAATGGTCCATGACCTACCACGCAGGTACAATGCGGATTGGTGGGTTTTGACGACTGCAAATGCAACCGGGACCAATGAAGCACGGTGGAGCTCAAGATCTCCACTTTTGGCCACCCATCCCGTGGCCGACCATTGCGAAAGTTGCTTGAACGACTGACCGCCATAAAAATTGTTACAAGGCTGGCGTGCCGTAAACATTTATTAACAAAACTGCCTTGATTTATCTTTCCAAAACTGTAATTACAAAAATTTGCATAGGGTCGGACTTACTAAGTTTGCGGTTTGAATCCCGTCTGAGCAATTAGGAGACTATATATTTTAAAATTCAATTGAAATTTAATTCCAAGAGTTTAATGCCGAATTCACTTGTGGCCAAATTGATGTTTTCCAATATTTTTCTATTTAAAATTTAACTTAAGTATAAAAATAGCATTGAAAAATGCAAAAAATAAAAAATCATAAAACATCCTATGTTTATAACCAGGCTATCTACTATCTGAGTACCAAATTTCATCCAAATTCGTTCAGTAGTTTCGGAATCTAACAAACAAACAAGCAATGAAATCTGTCCTCTTTATAATATTAGTATATAAAAAGTTTTTCGTATTTTCGTACTAACTGTATGAGAAGAATAAAAAAAAATACTAAAAGTACTTTTTTTATATACTGATTAGGATCAGGCCCTCTACCGCCCAAGTGTCGTCGACATCGAAATCGACTCATTTGACAGATGGATGTGACATATTGCTCTTACTCTTTGGTAAGTTTTCATTTGTGTCAAAAAGAAGCAGCAATGTGTCACATCCATCTGTCAAATGAAGCCGACTTGGATACCGACGCCACTTGCGCGGTACGGCCCCAGATTCTCTTAAAATAGACCAGCAATAATCCGCCAGCATATTTTGATCCCAAAAACCTTGGTACCTTTCTTCAAACGACTTTAAAACACGATGGAAACTTCTTTTCTTTATTGTTAGAATTAATTTACTTTTATTCTATTTTTAACAAAAGCGAAATCGGGCTTAAGTTTTACACTGTCTTGAAGACATTCAAAAAGGATAACAAGTTCAAGTACTTTTTATCCCAAGATTCCCACGGGAACGGGCACCACGCGGGTTTTCAAAACTTTACGGGCTAGTTTTTTTCTACTTTAATGTTGAACTAAGAGTAACTAACACCCATATTCTAAGTCGTTTCTCCAAAACTTACTCGTCCTCGCCTTAACGAAACCTCATTGAAAACCTCTTCGAAATACTCCTCGAAATCGGTATTCTAAGTCATAACTCCGTAAGGACCTGGAGGAGCCAAAGAGTACGTAGCCACTCCGTGTTAGGCCTTTTTTTTTAATTGGATGAGGGGAATCCAGTCTTTACAAATTCCTTCCTTAAGGATATGCTGGGGTCACCTAGCATACCCGTCCTGGTAAAGACCTAGGAACAAGCACACTATCTCTCGCCACCCCCATTACCCCGTCGAGCCTAATAGGCTCGGCGGGGTTACGGGGTAGGACTCACCCACTCCCGATCCTCCACCGGGCCAAAGGCCGGATGGGAGATCGGGACTGGGGAGGGACGCCCACCTCGCGACCCCCCAGTCCGTCTCGGAAAACAGACCGGAGGACCGGAAGGGGGGGGGGCACTACCAGCTAAACCCCTCACAGCTTGCCTTCTCACTGCCACAGGCCACGGGGGACCAGGGTAGTACGCACCCCTTAGATCGGCAGTCCACTCCGTGTTAGACCTAGCACACACTACCATTTTTACCCACGACGAGGTTGAGTGGAGTGTAAAAAGTTTTGGAGGAACGACTTAGAATATGGGGGTTACTCTCTAACGAAGTACATTTGTTTCATACTTGGGTATTTTTTGTTGTAAAGTAGTGTTTTTAAACACAGACCTAATTAGATTCATAAAACTCTTGCAAAGTGTAATAGTACATTAGTTAGTCTGTGGTCTAGTGGTACAACCACCGGTATCAGACCCAGGGGTCCCGGGTTCTATTCCCAGCGGGGGGTACATATTGTATTCGGTTTGGTTGGTGGTAGGACTTGTTGTAAGTCCACCTGGCTAGCTACCACCATCTTATCAAAGTCTGACGCCATAACAGCAATGTTTTCAGCATTGTTGTGTTCCGGCAGTTAAAGATAAGATAGCCAGTTCCTCAGTGATTGGGGATTCCGTGAGTGGCTCGCTTCCATCTTCAGCCTTATCAATACTTAACATCAGTTTCCCAGTACTTCATAAAAAAAAGGAGTTTCACCCGAGTTCTTTTCGTAATAACACGTGTTGTAAGGCTCCATTTTTAACTTAATCTACCGTACAATTTCTATTATTACAAATAATATTTACTTGACATTGGCAAAATTGGCGTATTTAACGCAAGAAGAAGAATAGTACATTACTGCAGCGGCCAGCAAAAGAGGCATTGATATACGAACTTATAAATGTGGGCCGATACGAAACCGAGGCACACATACGTAAGTCCATCAATGCCTAGTTGAGGCCAAGGCTTGTACTGTACTTTCTTCAGATAATGCGTGGAAATTAAAACTACTTTTCGAAACCAGACGAACAACGAACATTAATATTTTTTCCCGCGTTAAAGTGTTCATTTGTTGTTTTTTTTTTCTAAAACAGCTTTCTATTTGCAAACCAGGGGCCGTACCGCGCAAGTGTCGGCTTCATTTGACAGATGGATGTGACACATTGCTGTTTCATTTTGACACAAATAAAAACTTACCAAAGACTAAGAGCAATATGTCACATCCATCTGTCAAATGAAATCGATTTCGATGCCGACGACACTTGCGCGGTAGGGCCACTGGGGTATCACCCGAGTTTTTTTTTGTAATAACACGTGTTGTGAGACTCCATTTTAACTCAATTTACCGTACAATTTCTTTATTACTATTTAATATAACACTTGACATTGGCGAAATCCAAAAGGGTATCGCCACTAAATAAAAAAAGAAGAAAGAAGGTAGGGCCACTCTTTGAAATTTAAATAAAACCTTTGATAAGTTACCTCCTTGGTTGGCAAATTTCGGAGTAAAAGATCGTTTCATTTTTAAATTACACGACAGATATGAGTTTACTTTGTAATTTATTTGGCCGCTAAACACGACAGATGTGGATTTTCATACAACTTTTGCCAGCCGCTGCTCGCATGTATGTGGCCATATCGATTTATCTCGATGAAGGTTGTCAAAATAATGATCATATTTCCAAGCATGTTTGAGAAAAAGCTTATATGTATCAGTAGTTTATTTTATTTTTTATTGTAAGTATGTACCTACAATATTCTTTGTGTAACTTAGGTAATTAATTACACCCAGGCAGTGCCTTTTGATCTTTCTTATCCTTATTATTTTCTAATCAAGTTTGCCCGGAAGCGATAGCTAAGCTACCATTTAAAAATAAAAAATTACAAGCCTTATTTTATGCTTATATAATTTTTCTTTGTTGAAATAAAACTTTTACGGATATTAAACGCGCTATATTTCACGAACTAAGTTGTAATTGTCCGTATTTTTAGGTTTTTAGTGATGTTTTGATTTTCCCGACGTTTCGGCACCTTTTCAGCTGCCTTGGGATGACTGTTGGTGGTATCCATAAAAGTTGTTTCATTTCAATGAACAGTGCGCGTCAAAACATAAGATGTACGTTTGTTTGTTTGTATTTTTTTAACGTATATCTTTGTGTTGAAATAAAACAAATATGACGGATTTAAGTGCACATTATTTATGGTTTTTTTTCTAGGTTTTTGTTTTGGATTCCCGACGTTTCGGCATCTTTTCAGCTGTCGTGGTTAAGTCGGGTAATGAACACTGTGCACTTAAATCCGTAATAGTGGTTTATTTCAATGATGAGTGCGCGAGAAAGTCAAAGTCAAAGTCAAAGATTTTTATTCAAATAGACTTATAGATAAGTGCTTTCGAATCGTCCAATTTTTTTTTTCCTACTAGCCATTCAGGACATCTTTTAACTGATAAGAAGAACGGCCGCAAGAAACTTATCAGCTTTAACAGAAGCAACAACATTTACAAAGGAACATGTCGTTGCCAAACACAAATCTACAATCTTGAAACACATTTAATATAAGAGGAAAATTGTCTTATACTCAGTTATTAGAATATTTTCCTTTTATACAATTACAATACGAGAAACTTAAGATGTGCTTATAATCATTGTATTTCTAATTGATATCTAATGAAAATAATAAATTATAATAAACCAGAAAATATACCAGAAAAAAGCAACTAGTCTCATGTCGCCCTGCCGAAATTCGAACCCGCATCCTTGGGAGTCCGGCCCAGTGCACTAACCAATTATGCTACAGAGACCTAGATAATTGGTTAGTGCATTGGGCCGGACTCCCAAGGATGCGGGTTCGAATCCCGTCAGGGTGACATGAGACTAGTTGCTTTTTTCTGGTATATTTTCTTGTCTAATATTTATCACATAAAAATAGCATTGTAAAATGCAAAATTTAAAAGTTATAAATATAATAAACCATTTTCGGGTTCATTTTCAGAATCGCAAGTCCGACGTCAGGAAACCCAAAAACGAATAAAAACCATCAAGTTCAGTGATATTGTGGTTTAAGAATTTATTTATCATATTTTTTATTATTTTGGAACCATGGAAAAGACTGGTGTTACTTTTTTATGATCTTACCTATTACGCATTTTTTTAAAATATCGAATTAAGCTAAATAAATGTTTAAGTATATAGTAAATAAAATATAAAATCCTTTTTATAACTTTTTAATTTTGCATTTTACAATGCTATTTATGTGATAAATATTAACTCAATGAAAGACCTGGGCGTTACGTTTGACCCTTCTCTGACGTTCAATGAACACATTTCCATACTTACTCGTGGCTGCTTCAGTCGTCTAGGCTTTATTTTACGCAATTCGCGTGATTTTCAGAACCTTGAGGTCATAAAGCTTCTGTTCATTGGTCTTGTGAGAAGCTCGCTGGAGTCTAGCTCATGTATTTGGAGCCCACACGAAGCCAAATATACCTTAATGCTGGAAAAGGTTCAGAAGGCTTTTCTTCGATACTATTATAAACGGATGTATGGATACTATCCCTTTATGTATCCTACTAAGTTTTTACTAGGTATGTTGGGGATGGAATCTTTAGAATGCAGGAGAGCTCGTGCGGATATCGCAACTGCTGTGGCGATCTTACGGGGTGCTATGGATTCACCTGAATGTGTTGAACAGTTGTGTCGCTTTTATGTTCCGGAAAACTATTTAAGAATACGTTCAAGTCGTAGACATCGGTTGTTCGCGCCTCCGCCGTGTCGTACGGTGGCGCGCGCGCAATCACCATTGTGTCGTATGCATGAAGCACTAAACACGCTCCTGGTAACTTTTCCAGAAATTGATATATTTTTTGATAATTCTAAAAGTATAAGTAATAGAATTTAGCTATCTTTTGTGTCTTTTTGGTTTTTGTAATGTAATTATGTACTTATTTTAGGATAATTATGTAATTGGGTTTATACCCGTTTAATTATGCTTAATAATAAATAAATAAATAAATAAATAAATTAAACAAGAAAATATACCAGAAAAAAAAAAACAACTAGTTGTTTTTTTTTTCTGGTATATTTTCTTGTTTAATATTTATCATATAAAATCCTATTATTTGACTACAAGTAAAATAAAAATATTTCAAGACACTTTCCTTGCTTAGGCACTAGTAACGCCATCTATCTACGAAACCAGGAAACGCCCGCAAAGAAAACTAGGTGGGAAAACTCCGCTGTCCCAAAGCAAGGCACTTTCCTTCTCCTACGTAATACAAAACTCATTTAACAGATGGCGCTGACATGAAAAACTTTTTTCACAAAACCAAACTAACATTGTTTACGCAAATTATGAATGACACCATTGTTTCCAAATCAGTGGTCAGTGTTAAACGTGTTAATACAAAAAAAAATGTACCCGCAATTCCTAATTATACCGGCCATGATGATAACAATCTACTGCCATACGCCGAAAAATAACAGTGATGTTATAGTGACATATTCTGGACATGCCGAAGCGATTGAGCCGGTACCGATGTTGAAGACCACTACCACAACAACTACAACAACTGAAAATCCTGTAGAGTTCATAATAACTACAACAATGAAGAAGATAGTTCACAAAACCAAAAGTACGACTCCGTTTTATGATGATGATACAGAAAGTGTCGTTTTTATTCCGAACGATGCCCCTGTACATGGAAATCCATTTTCCGACAATGAACATTCAGATGGAGTTCGCGTCAAAGATGTTTTGAATAAAGGATTAAACAAGGGATTGAGTATTGCAGACGTTTTGAACGAGAAAAGAATCGTTGTTGAAACAGGTACCTAAAAGCAAAAAATAAACGCTTATAAGTTTTGAATTTTGCATTTTACAATGCTATTTTTATGTAAAATGCAACATTACAGAGACCAGAGGTCTCTGTAGCATAATTGGTTAGTGCATTGGGCCGGATTCCCAAGGATGCGGGTTCGAATCTTGTCAGGGCGACATGAGACTAGTTGTTAAACAAGAAAATATACTAGAAAAATGTAACTAGTCTCATGTCGCCCTGACGGGATGACTGCCCTGACGACATGAGACTAGTTGCTTTTTTCTGGTATATTTTCTTGTTTAATATTTATCACACCAAAATAGCATTGCAAAATGCAAAATAAAAAATGTATAATGAGACTAGTTTTTTTTTTCTAGTATATTTTCTTGTTTATAAATAAGCGCTTTTCAAAATTATCTCGGCCACAAGTGAATTCTCAGACGGGAATCGAACCCGCGACCTTTGGAAATCCGGTCCAATTCTCTATTTCTTTCCAATTTCCAAAGGTCGCGGGTTCGATTCCCGTCTGAGAATTCACTTGAGGCCGAGTTATTTTTTTTTCCAAATTTTTCTATTTAAAATTTACCATAAGTATAAAAACAGCATAAAAAAATGTAAAAATTTACAAAATCATAAACTTAAAGAATGCCTTGGCTTGCCGACTCCAAAAGCCTTTTTTTTTTGTTGTTTTTTTTTAAGTTTTTGAAATCGGCTTTTTTTAACATAGTTTTTTTTTTTTAGTGTCCTTAATAGGTTGTTTTATAAATTACGGTAGGATTATTCTTGATTAGATTAGGTTTCATGTACAAAAAAGTATCGTCAAAAATAAGAAAGAAAGTGAGAAAAATAATATAATTGAGACAACATACATACAATTATTTTTTTATAAACGACGGAGAGACTCTTAGCCTTCATCATACCTGATGTTAAGTATTGATAAAGCTAAAGATGCAAGCGAACTGAAGATGAATCCTCAACCACTCAGGAACCGGCTATCTTTTCTCTAACTGCCAGAACATAACAATGCTGAAAACGTTATTGTTATGGCGTCAGACTTAAATAAGATGGTGGTAGCTAGCTAGGCGGTCTTACAACGAGTCTTTCCACCAACCAAACCGAATACAATATGTACCCCCGCTGGGAATCGAACCCGGGACCCCTGGGTCGGATACCGGTGGTTGTACCACTAGACCACAGAGGCGGTTACATCGTCCAAGTCAACAAAATTGCTCATAAAATAAAAACTACTTGGTCAAACTGAATACATTTTTTATGGGGCCAAACGGAAACTATTCCGCATCGAAAAAAAAAGAATCACGTAAATCGGATCAGAAATCTCGGCGTAATTGGTGTAAAAAAAACATACTAACCGAATTGACCGCCAAATTAAATTCAACCGTCTCTGTTTTCTAGTGGTACAACCACCGGTATCAGACCCAGGGGTCCCGGGTTCGATTCCCAGCGGGGGTACATTTGTATTCGGTTTGGTTGGTGGAAGGACTCGTTGTAAGTCCGCCTGGCTAGCTACCACCATCTTATATAAGTCTGACGACATAACAATAACGTTTTCAGCATTGTTGTGTTCCGGCAGTTCGAGATAAGATAGCCAGTTCCTGAGTGGTTGAGGTTTCATCTTCAGCTCGCTCCTATCTTTAGCCTTATCATTACTTAACATCAGGTATGCTAAGAGTCTCCCCGTCGTTCATAAAAAAAAATTTAGAACTTACTGCTTTTTGGAAGTCGATTAAAGAAGAACTAATCTTATGCACAGTTATAACCAATATACAATCTTATCACATTGAAACACATAGAAAAAAAAATCTCTCTCCGTGTATTGTTTTCTTTATTATTGTTCATGAGTTGAATGTACAGTGGAGGTGACGAAAAATTGCTTTAGTTTATTATGACACACAAAACATTCACGTACACACATACACCACACACACAAACACATACATACCTTTACAAAAAAAGTTACTTTAAAAAAAAAATGATACTTATACATAGCTTTCCATTTTTTTTATATTAGTTTTGGTTTTTGTTAACATAAGTTATAATAAGTTGCAAGGGCATTGAGCGAAGCGCCCCAACACAAGTATTTTAGAATTACTTACTGGGGTTGTTTCATTATATGTTAATAATGTATGATTTGTGTTAATAAAGACATTTATTTATTTATTTATTTAGTTTAGGCTTCAAAGTCAAAATGGAAAACATAACGTGTGATTTTGTATAGTACCCATAACTAACTACTTAGCTAACTAAGACTAGATGGTGCTACGTAAAAATGACCTTAAATGTTCCTGCTTCCTACAGTGGTGATCACATAAATAACAACGCTACTCGATTTTCATGCCATCGAGGTAACTTTGGAGTCTTGGTTCTCTGCCAAGGATTGACCGACCTGTGGTCTGATAATGGCCATCCAGCGAGTGAATGGACGAGATCCAGATTGGTATACATACCCTACTGATCTGATCAGCATTCTAAAAGATGTAAGAAGTATTTAATGATTTTGTATTTTTTGCATTTTTCAATGCTGTTTTTGTACTTATGGTAAATTTTAAATAGAAAAATATTGGAAAAAATTTACTTTGGCCATAAGTGAATTCTTCGATTCCCGTCTGAGTTAGTTTTCAGTTTCAGAAATTCCATAAATTTTTATGCTATTTCTGCGTTTTTTTATCATATCCACACATCAGATGAGTTGGGTGTGTATGTCAATTTGGATCTCCTCTCTATTCCCTGGATGGGCATACAACTTAATACTTAATACAAAATACAACATACAACATAATAATTGCATACAACACACCAATTATCTAGCCCACCACGTTAAGTTTCATGAAGAACTTGTGTTATAGATACTAGATAACGGATAAACATACATAGATACTTTTTTTGCAAATACTTACTTAATATACATATTAAACACCCAGTGAGGAGAGAAATATACATACGTACATCTTATGTTTTGGCGCGCACTGTTCATTGAAATAAAACAACTTCGCATAAACCAGCTGCCGTGGTCACGGGATGACTGACCACGGCATCCTGTGACCACGGCAGCTGAAAAGGTGCCGAAACGTCGGGAAATCAAAAAAACCCCTAAAAAAACTAAAAATACGGACAGTTACAACTTAGTTCGTGAAATATAGCGCGTTTGATATCCGTAAAAGTTGTAGAAATAGACATGTTCATGCACACAAATATTTGTCTTGTCCGGATCGAACCCAGGACCTCTGGCGCAGAAGGCGGGTTTAGTACCCCTGCGGCATACAGGTCGTCTAATTAGTATGAGGATGTTCTATGTGTGTATTTTTATCTTTTTTTTTTCAGAGGCACCAAAAGCCGATATCGTTTTTATAAGCGGCAAAAACGGCGAAACCGATAATTTCGAAGAGCCCAAAAAGCCAAAACATAAGAAAAATGATTTCAGCCATTACGAAGAGAACTATAGACGTAACTATGATGTTCCCGTGAAAGACATAAAGCCCAAAGTGAATTGTAAAAGACTGGATTGTAATAATACACTAAATTCTGTTTGCGGAAGAAAAATGGAACGTAGCCAGAGGAGATACAGACTGTTTCTGAATGAATGCTATTTCAATAAAGTCAATTGCAATTTTAAGTACGCTGAGAATAGTAAGTTTTTTCTGTTTTTTTTAAACTCAAGGTAAAACAAAAATGTATGCCCCTACTCAAGTGTGGTATTTTCTATTCATTTTAAAGCCAGACACAAACTTAAAACTTTAAATACACCCAGATAAATAGACATACACATGTTCATGCACACAAAATGACGGCGCCTAAGTAGATAAAGACATTTTACAAAAAAAAAATAAACAAAATGTCTACTTATGTACTTTAACCCTGTAGAAACACAAATGAAAAAATATCTATAATAACTGAAATAAAAATTAACGTAAATAGAGACATCTACATGGTATCGCGGGCGTTAACTTGTCCACTTTTACTGGAAATGAGACATGTGCCATTTGTCTTTTTGCTTTATAATAATAATAATTGGTAAGTTATATGCCGCTAGTTCGCTTTGACGTTTTAAACCTAAAATAAGTCAACCGTTTCAATGCATATTGTTTATGAGATATCTGCCATTTGTCTTATAAACGGTGTAATGTATATGTGAGATAAATACCACTTGTTTGATCAATGTTATCTAAGTTAAAAAAAAAACGTTATCTTTTACGAGCATCTTTTTCACTTGGAATGGAGTCAATGTACTCACCAAAGTTCAGGTTGGAAGACAGGTTCAGGCTAAGAAGTTGCAGATTTTCCATAAGCGGTAACGAAAGTTGAAGTCAGTTAGAAGCGACTCCGATTAGCGGTAAATAAACGAGACTGTGTTTTAGTGGCATTGAAGCTGACAATGTGGCGTTGGCTCAATCGGACGCGGCTTTGACAAGTCTGAATTTCATTACTGGTAGCCCTTGCAGTTGATATATATCTGCTAGTAATAGTGGTGCCATAAGCATGGTACCCAATGGTATCTGACACCAGCAGGTGATGGTATCTGACAACAATGCCGCAGACAATACAGATTGTTGGGGGACAACTGCATAATTTTTTTTTAGGTCCGATGATTCTCGGATGAACTTGGATTAATCGATTCCGAAGGAAGTCAGCAACCCAAGTGCAAAGGCTACCAGAGGTATGAGGGTCGTTTAGCAATTTGGCTGTCATGACAGACCCTATCGAAGGCTTTGGAGATGCCGAGCGATACGGCAAGGGCTTGACTTGCTTCACTCCAAAAATGAGTGGCACACACTAGAAGATCACCAGTCTACCTGCCACGGCATTCAAACCAAACTGGTGATCACTGATGATGTTTTTATCTTCGAGGTATGCCAATAGACGGGCGTTGAGTACACGCTCCATGTCGTCCTTGCTGAGTATGGAAATGACTGAAATTGGCCTATAGTTGGATGGGTCGGCACGAATGCCTTTTTTATATATTATTTAGACATTAACTGCTGAAAAATAAAAATATCTATGTAATTAGATATTTATGCAAAATAAGTTAAGTGGCAGATGACTCACATTACGTTTGATTTGAAACAAAGTAGACAAAGAATCTACAATAACTCTTAAAGTAATGCAGTTTTGACAAATTTTTGTCATTCGGATACTAGCCAGTAATATTTTAAGTCTCTTTACCAAGTTTCATTGAAATCCATCGAAAAAACAAAGAAAATTTTGAATAGTTTATCTTCAATCTGCTCTCCTGTAAAATTGACTTTTTTTGTTGTCTGCTTAGGCGCCGTTAAAATATTTGTCTTGTCCGGGGATCGAACCCGGGACCTCGGGCGCAGAAGGTGGGTTTAGTACCTCTGCGCCAAACAGGTCGTTAAATAATATACGTTATAATTTTTCGAAAAACCTTTTTGTACCTAAGTAATGGACGTTTATATGTATTTCTACACATATATGTATATGTACACATATATATATGTATAATTATATGTATTTAAATCCGTTATCCTAGTATCCCATAACGCAAGCCGTACAGTGCTAACTTTGGGGCTAGGTTAATTGGTGTGAGTGTACAAAATATGTATTTATTTTTCATTTCCCCGTTTATCCCCCTCACTTTTGGATTATTTGTCGCAACATCTTGTGTCTTGTGTATAACGACGTCCTTACTGTACCTCAAATTTCCCCATTTCCCTCTTCCCCAATTAAAAACTGTGTGAACTTGTGTGCTAATTTTCATCAAAATGGGTTGAATAACGCGACCTGTACGCAAAAACCAGACAGACTGACGGGCAAAAGAAAATTTTGGCCAATCTCGAAACTGAGACGCTTCGCCAGTAGCTATTTATTAATCTGTGGCTTCTCTACTAATCTGTGGCTTCGCTAGCTCGGTCTACTAATACACGTGTTATCAATTTCAATAAAAACTTCTAACTTCCAGGATTCGAATTGGTACCCATTGAGAAATGCAAGAATGTAGCGGACCATTATTATACTGAAAAACCTTTTGTATACATACCACATATTTATATACCGGACCCACGACCTGTGAATGTCATCAAAGAAAGAAAGACGCATGAAAACAGAAGGACGTTCTCTTCTAGAAGGTAAAAAGAAAAATTTGTTTGCTGGGTTATTGCGTAACGTATTAGGCATGATGGCTATTTGTGCTATATTATCGAAGCACCTTTCAACGAATAAAACAATGGTAAAAATTATAAAACACTTGCCGAGATTATAATATATATCTAATAGTTAAACATGTTAGCTGTGTAGTGTCGGCTTAGAATAGCACTACCCCCTCTCATCCCGTGGGTGTCGTAAGGCGACTAAGCCTTCAAGAGACGGCCAGCAGCGTCTCCTACAAAACTTGGCCGTACTGTGATCGCCAACCCGCCTGCCAAGCGTGGCGATTATGGCAAACCCCCCCTTTTGGGAGAGGCCTATACCCAGCAGTGGGTGTTATGTGGCTGAGACGACGAAGTTAAACATATTTTTAAACAAACATAGAAGGAGCTACACAAGGATGATGTGGCGACTGTGTATAAATAGTCAGAAAATAATAGTATTTTCGACAGTTAACATTGCGTTGATGTTGTCAAATGGATTTTAAACAAAAGTTGGTATCATTTGTATAGGATTTCTTATTATATCTAATTCTATGTTTATTAATTTTAATTTACTTTAGAAATGACATAACGACTACAAGTTACTTCTCTATATCCATCCATATGGCAGGCTAGTGTTCCAGTTAGGACGTAAAAATAGCTGATGAAAGTAATTTTGCCCATCGAACTTTGAAGAACTATATACTCAATACTTTATTGCATTCCATAGGTGTACAATAGATGTCACTTAAAATAGGTATCACTATGGACCCTGATGGGCACAACAATATTCAATTAGGAGAAGAAACATTTTTGTTTATAATTATGATTATTTCAGTGTTGATATTTATGTTTTTGTCTTCTAAATATTCAGTAATTATTTGTAAAGTACTTGTTTTAGTTCATTTAGAAATTGCTTTTCATCATTGATGTTTTTTTATGGTTCTGGTAATTTTTTGAAAAATTTAATTGAAAACGCAAGAGGGCTGTTAGAATGATGTTTTAATTTAGAACCGGGTTGTAATATTTTTTTGCGTGGTCTTAGGTTTTTTATAAGGTCACGTCTCATTTTGTGTAAAAATTGGGATATTTTCGAACAAATTTGTATAGTTCTAAGATATATATGCACGGTAGTGTTAAAATTTTGTATTTATCAAAATAAGGCTTACAACTTATAACTTTTTAATTTTGCATTTTACAATGCTATTTTATGTGATAAATATTAAACAAGAAAATATACTAGAAAAAAGCAACTAGTCTCATGTCTCATGTCTCATGTGAGCCTAGTTGCTTTTTTCTAGTATATTTTCTTGTTTAATATTTATCACAAGGCTTACAACTCTCTGTGGCTTTTATATTAGCTATGATTCTTATAAGTTCCTTTTGTTTAGTCAATAGACTTGAAGCATCAGTACTGCCTACCCACAGGATGACACCTAGCTTATCCATGCCATAAATTTAACGTACGTTGTCAAACTAAAAGTTTGCGTTCTACCTATCGACTAGTTTAAATATGTTGTGTATTCTTGTTACTTCTTACAATCCGTCAACTTTCTTGTCATCCCTACAGGCAGTCGCACTCATATCATTACAGATATTCTAATGAACACCATTCCCACGTGTTTTCCAGATCCCTGAACATCGACGTAGACGGCAAGTTTTGCTCCCACCCGTGCCCCTCGTCGTGTCCTGAGCAGTACGAGCCAGAGTGTGCGATGTCCAACAAAGGACTGAAACGTGTCTTCGTCAACCATTGCAAACTTGACTACAACTCCTGTTCATATGGCGCAGGTGGGTTTCTTGCTCTTTCTCGGGTGTCTGTGGTTTCTTGATTTAGTAAAGGTACAGCAACAGCAAGATCGCGGGAAGCCTCTGGATGCGGGCAACGCCAGACCGATCGTCATGGAGATCCTTGGGGGACGCCTATACCTAGCTGTGTGTGTCATGTGGTTGAGATGATAATGACAGCAACAAAGCTCAAATGAGTTGCCATGACCGACTTGGAAGTCATTCAATAGATGGCGGACGATGGTCAGCCGAAGCCTAGTCAAACTGTCAGGTGGGGTTTCTTGGTCAATTCTTACTTAGTGTGTGGAAGTGATGCAAAATTACTCAGCTGCACACAAGAGGACCTGGAGTTTAAAAGCAGATTTTTGCGTCTATACAATTTAGGTCTGCTGTTAACTTGAAAAGAAGATGAGTTGCGTTGCTAAATAAAAAAATAACGTTGTTGAGGAAGGTCAGACAAGTTCTGGTCCCACCCGTCCCCTCATCGTGTCCTGAGCAGTAAGAGCCAGGGTGTGCGATGTCCAACAAGGGACTGAAACGCGTCTTCGTCAACCATTGCAAACTTGACTACAACTTCCCCCTGATTATGTAACTTGTTCACGTTTGACTGAAAGTGCAGTCACATTGCTGCTTTAGTAAAAATCAATGTGACAACTATCTTACTAAAGCAGCAATGTAACTGCAATTTCAATCAATTTCAATCAAAATATGTAAGCAACAGAGTTAGATAAATCAACAAGCTGTTCATATGGCGCAATTGGGTTTCTTGCACAGACTTATATCGAGATAGGTCTCAATATAGGTCTGTGGTTTCTTGATTTATTTAAGGTATAGCAACAGCAAGATCGCGGCCAGCCGCTAGATGTGGGCAGTGCAGGACCGGTCGTCATGGAGATCCTCGGGGGAGGCCTTTACCCAGCAGTGGGTGTTATGTGGCTGAGATAATGATGACAGCAACAGAGTTCAAATAATAAAATTTGTTCTAAGCTATGTAATGTATTACCTATTTGCAAAGCTGTTTTCATTAACATGATATTAATCCTTATCTAAATAAATACGTTAATCATCACAAGTATTTAATTTTGAACAAAATTGTCTTTCCATTTAATTTTAATGAATATCTTAGTAAATATGATAGTTTTAAAATAACTCCTCAACAAAATAATTCGCGACCAAATTCATTCGTCAGGTAGGCTTGCTTACTTTATACTGATATATTCCGGACGTTTAAGCCAGAACGTTACACGTACAAATAGCGCCCTTCTTGCCGTGGGCAGTTTATACTTGAGCAATACTTTTTCTAAATAAGTTGTATTCTTGTATGAAACGCTGCTTGTCACGAGTAGGCAATTTGGAGATTGCCTACCGGTAGGTATTCAGTATTTAGCGTAAGGAAAATCTTAGTGGATGAGTGTTGAATAGAAGTTTAAAAAATTCAGAGTTCAAAAAATGGAAGTTATTAAATAGAAGCCAGAACAAACGGTTCAAGTGGGGTTTTTCGGACATTCTTACTTGAGGTGTGGGTCCGATTCTGTCGCCAAAATGGCTCAGCTATACTTAAGAGGCAGATTTTTAGGCAGATATGAACAGACATGGATTGTTCTCCTTATCTAGAGCAGACGTGTCCTGTCTTTCTTATCCATGAGAAAGACGTCTGCCCCAACTGAAGGCATGTGGCCCAGTGCCGTGGCTTCGAACGTCACAAGTCTAAAACCTCCATATTGTTACTTCTTAAGAACAGCTGTCCCCAACTTGCTCTTAGGAGAACTTTATCCTCTTTCAAGAAAACATTGTTTGTTTTATGTTGTAAGACCTAGTTTTTCTAGAAGTCACAAAAAAAAATACATTTGTTTTTCCTCAGTTTGGCACAGGCGCCCTCTATCGGAGTGCGTAGGCATGCAGAAGGCCGACATGACGAGGAACAGCGCGTTCATCGGTTGGATGCAGCGAGTCGGCATAGTCGACAACAAGGGTAGACTGAAGTTGGAATAAATAAGGAATAAATAAAGAAGTAATATTTTATTTTGTTCTTGATCACCTCTTGCCTCTTCTTCTTCTTACCCCCATTCATAGTCGTAGGCATCATCCATTGTAACGTATATCGTATTAAGACTATACTGGGTGTAATTTTCGTGGTTTTTTAATTTTTGCATTTTTCAATGCTATTTTTATACTTATGGTAAATTTTAAATAGAAAAATATTGGAAAAAATTGACTCGGCCACAAGTGAATTCTCAGACGGGAATCGAACCCGCGACCTTTGGAAATCCGAAAGAGCATTGGACCGGATTTCCAAAGGTCGCGGGTTCGATTCCCGTCTGAGAATTCACTTGTGGCCGAGTTAATTATTTCCAATATTTTTCTATTTAAAATTTTCCTCTTATATTAAATATGTCAATACCTTTGGAAATCCGGTCCAATGCTCTAACCGCTGAGCTACCGAGACTTGCGAACCACCGTCGAAATTCTCCAATACTTTTATATTTTTAATACGCTGTGGGACAGCGTTGTTACATCCAAGCTAGGAATATCCTTGCATTCGAAAGAAACATCTTTTCAGGTGTTTAACGATCGATTAAGATGCAACTGCCAATAATTTATGATTTTGTAATTTTTGCATTTTTCAATGCTATTCGATTAATTCGATTCCCGTCTGAGAATTCACTTGTGGCCGAGTCAATTTTTTCCAATATTTTTCTATTTAAAATTTACCATATGTAATTTTCGTCATTGAAGCGGGTTCGATTCCCGGTACAGGTAAGTGATTTATCAAAAATCTTTGCAGTTTAACTTATTTTTGAAAATAAAGGAATGTTTCCTTTGAGTAAAATTCGCTTACATCAATATTTAGTGTACTTTCCCTTCAGCTACCATATTTTTTTCCATCCTGTATAATTATACAGGTAATTGGATAAGGAGAATGAGCCACCCACTTTAATTAATAAGTAAATATGAAAATTTTATTTTGCACCTTCATGATACACCTCTTGCATAATCCCATCCAAGGCAAAAGTTAAATTGTGCTAGCGATACTACATTAACTGAACTTGAGAATGGGGCCACCAACTTAAAATAAATAAACATACAAACAACAAGACTAAATAACGGTTAAACATACTTTTGAGTAAATCTACGGGCGGTTTGAACGCCGTCATTATCCTCGACATTTATTTATTTTTTTATTTATTTATGCGATAGAAGAAGCAAATAAAAAATCAATTACCATCAAAAACAAAAAACACAAACAGTATAATCATTCAAATAATTTAACATTTATAAAAAATTATCCATGTCGCTAATTTTGTGAATTCGCTCAGGGTACAATGAAACAAATCGGTCTCCTTATCAATGAGGTTGATTGTGCGAAATGCACGCGTCAGTGGCGCCTCCTGGAGTAAGTTCGTACGACTTCGAGGGACAACCAGTAGGTTTGGCCTTCGTCGTCGCCATATGTATCTATCTGGGACACAAACACCTATATAGCCTAACACTTCCGGATGATATATTTTACCTCTTAGTACCTTAAATAAATAGGTAATTAACCCGAGCTCCCTCCTGACGCTAAGTTTATTGTACCCTACCATACCCAGACATATAGTGTCATGCATGATAAGTGCGAAAATAATAAAGGTTATGCTGCTAAAGACTACTCGTCTGGGACCTGTATTCGTAACTGGACACGAGGACAGAATTTTATTACTCTAAATATATGTTGAGGACAATGACGGCGTTCAAAAAACACCCGTAGATTCACCCTTTTACAAAATTTTTGTAAATACTCGAACATATTTATTTAAGTACTTACATAATTTTAACTATCATTACAGATATATTTTTTAAAAGCTAAAATGTTTACTAGTCTCAATATTTCCCTTTGACTGTACCGACAACCTGTATCTGTCGCAGGATAATTAAATGATACGATTTTTTGCGAAAATCTTAGGGATATTGCTAAAACATGGATAATTAGACTATGGTGTTGTCATTTCTTAATTCTACTGAAAAAAGGTAGGGTTTCCTTAGTAAGATTGCGAAAAGAATCGCTGGCTATTATGAAATAAGAAGACTGATTGGCTGGTTAGGACTGTCCAAAACAACATCTTCTCTGATTGGTTGACGACTTGACGTTTCAAATGTCAATCCATTACCTCATGTGTGTGTAGTAAAGTTTCTGTGTACCAATCAGAATAAGTATCCGAGTAAAAGAATATCCAGTGTTACTAAATCAACTTACATGCATAGTTAGACATTTAATATTTTATTAGAAATCAGCAAATAGGTAGTATAATTATTTTTTTCCTTGTGTTGTTTTGTTTTTATAACTTGTAAGTTGTAAGCAATATTTGCATGCCTGTGTTATGGGTCAAATATGTGAAACTATAATGAATTATGACATCAATTGTACCATGTTTGTGGCAAATAAATGATTACTATTCCTATTTCAATTTCTATTCTATTTCAACTTTTTTCAGTAAGATTTAGAAATGTCAACACCATCTCTAATTATCCGTGTTCTCACAATATCACTAGGAATTTTGTGAAAATTCTATTTAACAAATCATCCTACGACATATCCAACTTAGGCAGATAATTTCGTCCCCCTACACGCTAATGGGTTAAAAGCTAGACTTTCAGGCTTTTAGCCAGCTTTTAGCTTAAACACTGTAATGCTCGCTTTGAGGCCAGACTAGTCGTTATAGCACTTTGGTGTTAGAAATCTTTTGGTACCGTAAAATATGACTTGATGACAAAGCTTGACAGCCTCAGCTTTTTTTTTTTGAACAACGACTCTTTGCCTTATCATACCTGATTTAAGTATTGATAAGGCCGAAGTTGGAAGCGAGCATCTCCCGGAATCCTCATCACTGAGGAACTGGCTATCTTATCTCTAACTGCCGGAACACAACAATGCTGCAAACGTTGTTGTTATGGCGTCAGGCTTAGATAGTGGTAGCTAGCCAGACGGACTTACAACAAGTCCTACCACCAACCAAACCGAATACAATATGTACCCCCGCTGGGAATCGAACCCGTGACACCTGGGACCACTAGACCACAAAGCTGAAAATAATATGTTCGTGAACAGAGTCTATTTTGTTCATTTATTAGTGTTCAACAATTTTTTTGGTTATGTAGGCACTAGGAGAAGTAAATATATTTTAAATAATTATTACCGCGAACCTGTAATTGGCTATCTGTTTCCTACTGTATTGAATATTATTGTATCTGTTATAGAATTGTGTAACATATAGTCGCAATTCCTTTCGGAACGAATGATGTTTTAAATGACACTTCATTTGACACTTCTCCATACTTCTTCTTTCCTCATTTATGGCGTGCTCGCGATAAAATTCGTGAATTTTCAATACTCAATAGTTTATTGCAAAACCATAATGTACATGTAGATGTTATAAAATAATGTAAGATCATTGTTATGGACCCGGTTGGGCACGCAATTAGGGATAGAAGAGAGAGGGGCCGTATTTTGCCAATGTCAAGTAAATATATTTTTTATTAGAGAAATTGTACGGTAGATTGAGTTAAAAATGAAGCCTCACAACACGTGTTATTACGAAAAGAACTCGGGTGAAACTCCCTCCATACATTTGAAATATATTTTCGTGTGTCACTTTGTTCACAGTTCAATTTCGTTCTATACCTTTCAAAACGCGTCCCGATCACAATACTTGTCAAATATCAAATAGTGACGGTCTGAAGTATGTAAATATCTTTCAAATGGCGAATTGAAAGGTAATGCTATAGATTTTAAAATTAGACAATTAGCCCCCGAATTGTAGCAAGCTGTTGGTCTTACTTAGATAAATTATTAAATAATCATTATCGTACAGACAGATGTAATAAACAATAGTTTAGTACAAAGTCAAAGATCTTAGATAAGTGCTTTCGAATCGTCAAATTTTTTCCCTACCAGCCATTCAGGACATCTTTTAAATGATAAGAAAAACGGCCGCAAGAAACTTATCAGCTTTAACAGAAGCAACAACATTTACAATGGAACATGTCGTTGCCAAACACAAATCTACAATCTTGAAACATATTTAATATAAGAGGAAAATTTTCTCCCACTCAGTTATTAGAATATTTTCCTTTTATACAATAGGCTATTTGACAATGCGAAAAATAAAGTGTCAATTACTGTTATCAGTATAAATTATGAGTTTAAAAATGGTTTTTTATTAACGTAAGTTAAAAATAATTATAAATTTATTTAAAAATCCGTAAATAAAAATGCATTTTTTAAACGTTTTGTCACGTGACACAAAACGCTCCTGATTCGTCGAGTTTATAATGACGTCACCTGCTTGTAAACCTCGTTTGACTACGTATGTGGATGGTATGCAGAATACAGGCAAGTGACGTCACCGAACCCATTGCAGCGCCATATTGTCAAAGTAGCGTTTTGGCGTGCTATTTAAATATTGAATTTTTTATTTGATATTTTTCAGCAAATATGTACCAGAATAAAAAAAAACTACTTTTATTTGGTTTCTTAAACTCCACTACATAATATAAAATGGATTTTCAAAACCTGTCAAATAGCCTATTACAATAGTTATGTTTTGTGTTAGTATACAAAAGGGTACTTATCCTTAATTACATATTATTTCTTAGTAACTACATTAAAAAAATTATCTTAAAAAGACACAATTTGCTCTTCCTTATCTTTCTTCCCTTTTATCTTTTACAAGGGAGGGAAAGCCTTCGCACTGATAAAGCAACAATGAATATTTAATTCGATGAATATTCATAAAGATGAATACTTTACGATTCGTTAAAAAGCCTGGAGAAAAGAGCAAGAATTTTTATTTCCTTTTTTACTTTTGACTGTCAAATGGTGTTGTGACTCCAGGCCCGACCACGATTGCTTGTTCCTAGGTCTTTACCAGGACGGGTATGCTAGGTGACCCCAGCATATCCTCAAGGCAGGAATCTGTAAAGACTGGATTCCCCTCACTCAAAAAAAAAAAAAAAAAAGACACGACCACGACGAGTAATGGATTTTTGATTTGGCACAAACTTTGGCAAAAACAATATCATCATTTTTAACCGACTTAAAAAAAAGAAGGTTATGATAAATTTTAAACAGAAAAATATTGGAAAAAATTCCGCCGAAAAAACCGCTGAGCTACCGAGACTTCAGCGGTTAGAGCATTGGACCGGATTTCCAAAGGTCGTGGGTTCGATTCCCATCTGAGAATTCACTTGTGGCCGAGTTAATTTTTTCCAATATTTTTCTATTTAAAATTTATCATAAGTATAAAAATTGCATTGAAAAATGCAAAAATTCAAAAATCATAAAAAAAGAGGAGGTTATCAATTCGTGCGTATGTTATTTTAAATAATAAATAAATATTTGCATACAATCACACCAATTATCTAGCCCACGTTAAGTTTCATTAAGAACTTGTGTTATGGATACTAGATAACGGATAAACATACTTATATACTTTTTTTTTTGTAAATACATACTTAATATACATTATTAAACATCCAGACCAAGACAAATAGACATGTTCATGCACACAAATATTTGTCTTGTCCGGGGATCGAACCCGGGACCTCCGGCGCAGAAGGCGGGCATAGTACCCCTGCGCCAAACAGGTCGTCAAATTTTTATGTACAGGTATTTTTATGTATGTTACCTCAGTACTCGGTTATTTATGAACCGATTTGAATATTATTATTTTTTTGTTTGGAAGGGTGTACTTTCAAGTTGGTCCCATTAAAGTCAAGACAGGATCTGGGGGGCTATCGCGTAAAAAATCTGGGTATGGATATGGGCTTCATTTGACAGTTGAAGCTCATAAAATTACCATATATGGTCAATTAACTGTCAAATAAAGCCCAAGTCCATATCCATATTTTTTACGCGATAGCCCCGCTGATGATGGGATCTTGGTGAAATCGAGGGAACTCTTCAAATGTTATAAGCACACCTATAACGATTTCGATGTTTTCCTAAGTAACTCATGCATTTGCTTCCGTTAAGCAATATTTCGTGGAGTGGAACTGATGGTGAAGACCACAAATGGTCATCGGAACTTTTTAATACTTAGCATTTCACTAAAGACTTGTATGTGGTTTATAAGCAATTTATGCTCGTCTCAAAGCATATGATGAAATGGAGCTGATGATGAAGTACCAGGAGAACTCCTCAATAATTAACGTCCCTGCATCGGGAAAAGCAGCATTTTGTAAAAAGTGATGAGCAGTTGACATAAAGTTATTAGTGAAGTTTCTGGACTTCTGTCTTTAAAAATAGTGAAATAAAAAGCTTTTTATAAAAAAAAACCAAAATTCAAAATCTAAAAAGCAAAAGATAAGCCTTTTGGAGTCGGTGCCAGCCCAGGCACGAGAAATAAAAGAGTGGGATGTATTGTATTGTATATGTAGACCGGCTGCCACCAACTCCAAAAGGCTTATTTTTTGCTTTTAGTTTTTAATTGTACGTTTTAGACTTATCTCAGGAATTTGTGCATTATACTTTTTGAATTTGTCCTGTATGTACGTCACAACTTAACGCAGTACAGTAACCTTGTAATGCGAGAAATGTTATAATGTAAGTCCTTCCTTGCGAGTTGAAAATTGTTTACGGTTAGGATAACCATAAAATATAATAGTATAATTAGTATTTTCTTTTTGTGATGGAAATTGACCTTACTGATATGTTAAGGTCACTTTTCAATTTGACGACTCTGTATGAAATAAAACAAGGAGAAAAAAATAGCCCTTGACGAGTTTCTTGCCGGTTCTTCTCGTTACGCGGTCCCCCGCCGTAGGGTTTGTGAACCGATGGTAGCTTCTTTGACGTTCATAAGTGCTTGTAACAGCCTAGACTGAATAAATGATATTGAATTGAATAACAAGAGTGCGATCATGGTAGAGTTAGAAATCCCAGTTCCTGGCCCGACTACAACCAGATCTGGTAAAATTACGATAATCCGAAGTTACTTAGTATGACAAAAAAAATGTGCGTTATTAGTGCCTATAGATAAATCCACGCAGACAAATCCTCATTTTAATTTTGCGTTTCAGTACCACTTATCTTAGGAATATGTGCCTTATACTTTTTGAGTAGAGGAGTCGGACTGCGATTGTTAAGGTTAAGTAACTTTCGCAATGGTCGGTCATGGGATGGGTGACCATAAATTTACTATTACTCCTCCGTGCTTCGGAAGGCACGTTAATCCGTTGGTCTCGGCTGCATTCCGCACCAATCCGCATTGGGCCCGCGTGGTGGGTCGTGGCCCGTCCTCCTTATCCATCCATAACGAAGCCCAGTGCCCCAGCAGTGGGGACATTAGAAATGGGCGATGACGATACTTTTTGAGTAAAATAAAAGAGTAGGAACGATCGTGGTCTGGCTGGGAGTCGCAACACGTCAAATAACTTTTATATAGATAGAAACCATGTAAGAATCTTTAGAGGTCCCGGGTTCGATTCCCGATGATAATAAATATGATATAGATCCATTTAATTCTAGCTGTAACAGTATTAGACGTAACCTTACAAAATTGTTAGCCATCGAGTACTAATTACTTTTTCTGTTATTATTAAGTCACCACGGTGACTCGTGATGTTAATTGTTTTTAGTAATATTTTTTTTTTTTTTTGTTGCATCCCTAGATGTAAATCCAATATGCATGTTCAAAATTGTTAACTGTCTGTGTTTAGTTGTGTGAATCTGTAATTGGTTTAATGTTGCTAGTTTAAATGTTATCCATATTTTGTTAACTGTTGATTCGCCTGTAAAATAAAATAAAATAAAATAAATAAAATAAAATAAAAATATTTAAAGTGCAAAGAGCTCGGAGCCATGTTGGTTCGCGCGCTCATCCTGCGATTGTAGCGGTTAAGCAACTTTCGCAACGGTCGGTCACGGGATGGGTGGCCAAAATCAAACCGCTACAAAATATAGCCATCGAGCTCTACAATAATTACGTAATATTTTTTCTGACTACCTACATTTTAACACAATCTTCTCTATACTTGTACATAATCTTAGTTGTATATTATTTTAGAAAGTGTACTTATAATGTATTTTGCAAAAACCTAATCCAGTTTATTTAAATGGCCAGCTGTTCTCATCCCACGTTAAATCCGCAGTACATTTTAAATTCTAATTAAGACTAATTCCTATCCCTTAGGAACTGATAAAAAGGGATGCCCGGTGTTTCAGCAATATCGATACTTTTTCATCACCAGGAATGTTATAAACCCGTTCAGGCCCCAAATTATAAGACACAATAAGATACCTTTAATAAATTTTAAGTAGAAAATATTGGATAAAGTCAACTCGGCCACAAGTGAATTCTCAGATGGGACTCGAACCCACGACCTTTGGAAGTCCGGTTCAATGCTCTAATCACTGAGCTACCGAAACTTAGCATTGAAAAATGCAAAAATTAAAAAAAAACACAATAAGATATTCCATTGTTCTCTGGACACTGTCCGGTTCGGGTTTGTTGAATCAACTTTTATGGACAGTTAGGTTATTAGGTTGAACCACTTAACTAACTATACCATATTTTCGGTTGTCTCCACCCAAGGATAGATTGCACCATCTAATTTGACGATAAGATATAATATAATTTTTATTTTATTTTCCATAATACTGTTTACTCAATTATTGTTTGTAGCACCTATAATTAAGATTGCATTTAGCTCAGATCCCTCATATCGTTATATCTCGTATTCATTTAAATGTAAATCTTGTTGGTGTTAAATAAATAAATAAATATAACTTTTAACGGTGGAAAAATCTATAGTGTTTTTTGACAGTTTTCACGACCAAAAATCTGTTATAGTTAAGTGATGCAACTCAGCTTTAGTTATCGTCGTAATAAACTAAGGAATATATTATATATATTTTAATGTGTTTACGTGTTTTATTACAGACAAAAACACATACAGAGAAAAAAGAGGAATCCATAATATGTGGCCTTATTGCTTCAGCAGGAAACTGGAACCTTTTTTCTCTTTGCTGTCTGTGCAATAATTAAATGAATGTAGTCGATCATTTTCTTACATTGAGAGCGATTTTTTATTAGATTGAGTTAAAGTAACCGATATCGCTCGAAAGATTGCTCAGCTGAAGTGGCCATGGGTGGGACACATAGCGAGAAAAACCTAGAATGGTGCCCGCTTACCGACTCTGCTTAACGCTCCGTGGGTAGGCCCCCGACAAGGTGGACCGTCGATCTGGTGAAGGTCGCGGGAAACCACTGGATGCGGGCAGCGCAGATCCGATCGTCGTGCAGATCCTTGGGGGAGGCCTATACCCAGCAGTGGGTGTCATATGGCTGAGACAACAAGACGACGAAAAGTATCGACAAGTATGGGACATCACTAGTAAGAACGTAAAATTTTATGGTCTATAATATTTCGTGTGTTAGCGCTGGGATAACTACTGGTAGGGTGCTGTTAACACCCAGACCTGCCACAAAATGTAATGTCATTGCACCGAAGACTTAATTGAAAATCAAATATCTTGAGATTAATTACTAGATTTTTTTAAATTCATAAATCGGTAATACAAATTATCTAGCCCAAGTTCCATTTAAAACTTGTGTTATGGATACTAGATAACGGATGATAAACATACTTTTACTATCACTACACACTATCAGTAAAAATAACAGTATACTGACATTATTTGTTAAAAAATGTTATGAAAATTACATTAAATACTGTCATAAGGCGACTACCACCAACTGTCAGTACTGTGGAGATCGTATATATGGTTCCGCACTACAAGGAGGTGGAGGCTCCTACACCGCCCTTGCTGGCTGGTTATGTTTATGAAAAAATTAAGAAAAGAGACCCGTCGTGCGTAGATATGTATATCCACAGTACTTAAATACCTATATAGAGCGCTAAGCATTTTTAAAATGGCATTTCATTTGAAGTAAAAAGTGACAGCGATATTTTTTATATGTTTAGCGCTAAACGAACCAACAACCACTCAAATTAAATATAATTTGAGTTGGTGAATGTCCGCATTAATGTAATTAAGAATGTAAAGGGCGCGCTCTTGGCCAAAAGCAAAAGTAATATCTGCAACGGCTAACTACAAAGTAAATGCTGCCTTATTACTATGTGAAATAAGGCAGCATTTACTATATAATTCTCCGGCCCCATTCGGCCGGTCCGGAATGAAGAAATGAAGGAAATTCTTTATTTAAAGGACATTAAAGGTTATTTACATAAAATATATAACATAAGCCCTGCCTTATCTATAGTGTAATTATACTAAAAAGTTCCAAGCTTTATTTTAATGTATTACTTGAATACTAGCAGTCTAACGTGTTAATTATAGTGATTTGGAGGCAACTTCGCAATTTTTTTCTATCGAGAAAATTTTATGCAATCGTGTTTTTGAGTAACATAGTCAATAGTGTTAGTCCTGTAGTTGGCTGCATCTTAATTTGAAATTCAGTTTTTCATTAATATTGATATTACATACGATCATGTAAAGCAATCTGATTTTCGTTGGCCTATAGCGGGCCCTTAAGTACTAATAAGCCCTAATAAAGCCCTTTTGTACTGTAAGTACTAATAAAGCCCTTTTGGATTTCGACAGTGCTTGTCTGTGGTTATTATGCTTGGTGTAAGTTTATTTTTTATTAGTTTTTTTGAGTGTTGTTCAACGTGCTTTTGTTTATTGTTATCTTTCTTTGGTTGTTTTATGTTTATCGTGTGCCTGATGTCACCACTGTGCTCGGCAGAATATCAGTGCAGCAGGCGTCGTCTGCTGCGTATGCTGAGCTGAGCACAGTTTTGACACTACAATAATTATGTTCTTTTTGCAGTATGTATGTTTGTTCTATGTATATTGCTGTTTTTAATTAGTATGTTGTCGATTGACGTTCAGTGTCAAAGTAAATGTTTTTTCTTTCTTTCTTTCTTAATAGTGTGTGGTCACAGACTAGAAACAGAGGTGCGATTGCGTAAGGTATTCATTTGACAGTTCATATCGTATTCAATCGGCTGCCATTTGTATGGAATGACATTTAATAAGATACAATATGAACTGTCAAATGAAGTCAACTGTCATCAAGTATCTAACAACGTCATATGTGAATTTTTAAGAACTATAATGTCAGTATACAGTCATTTTAACTGACAGTCTGTCGTCCATTATACAACGATATTTTATGTTCACCCAAAGCCAAAAAATCTATTTGAAGAACTCATCATTACGAACAATCATTTGTATGGAAGCAACCCTCAAATCGCGATTTTTATTATTATTTTTTTTTATAATAACTGGGCAGGCATTTGACCACCATCGTGCTTAATGAACAGGATGTGGTCTAAGGTGTTGCATGCTTGCCCAGGAAATGCCTATTCACTCTCGCCTTGAAGAGGCCAAGGTTGTAGGAATCGGGGAACATATGTGCAGGCAGCGCATTCCATTCTTTAGCGGTTCGCATAAGAAATGTGTCAGCAAAGCGCTTGGTACGGACCGCTGAAATGTCAACGACGTACGGGTGATAAGCTAACCTGCGTCTGGTACCCCGATGGTGGAAAGGGGCTGGACTTCAAATGATTTTTTTCATTTCATAATGTCGAACAGGGTCGACATTTCATAATGTCGAAAATTGTTTTCAACGACTTTATAATAATAGGCTACCTATGACATTGCTGATTTGTATGAAGAATATCAAAGATTCGTTTTTTGTTCATTCGTTCGTTACAAACAATTTTTGTTATAATTTCTAACGCCACAATTTTTTTATGTACAAGCATTGTATGAAGTCTAAGCAATCTAATACTATGTTTTATTAAAAAAATTATGTAGCTGTACGCACAGGAAATAAAACCACACCAAATATATTTGATTGACTGCAATGTTCGTGTGAAACAGAAGCTGCTTTACCGAAGACTGACTCAAAATAGCTCTGAAAAGAGCCGTTTATGTGAAACAGATTTAATGCTTCGTTCCTGTGAAACTGTTCTGAAATCTTCACGTCCCTTCAAGAGATCAAGCAGCCGCCATGTTAGTCTCCGCGCGCCGTGCGTGTTCTGTCTGCACTTCTGCAGCCCGCCGTGTCGCCCGCCGAAATGAGCGAGCGCAGCCGCCACAGACAGTTTTGTGCGTCGCGCCTCGTCCCCCGCGCCGCCGCGCATGCGCACCAATGAGCGGAGAGATTCTTCGCTATGCACGCGTCGGCGCGGCGCCACGAATGTCTCCACACACCGCGCACCCCGCAACCCTCTCGAAAGAGAAAATATATATACCTCTCTTTCTATCATTATTTATTTAGGGCAATAGGTTACTTTTAGTTTATAAGATTTTGTAATATAGTTAGGATTTTTTGTAAATAAAATATTCATTTCAACGCTCTGACCTCGAGTTTTACTAACCTCTCCAAATAAGCAAAAGACGTCGCCAAAGTGGTGACCTCCGAAGAAGAGCAAGCAACCTCTGCCCGAAGAAGAACAAGCAACCTCTGCCCGAACAAGGAACAGCAAAAAACTCTGCCCGACGAGCAAGCACGTTATCATGTCCGAGTCAGAAGCAACTATCAAGCCAACTGCATCATCCGAAATGGCCAGCATCGCCCTTCAAATGCGTGTACCACCTTTCTGGCGCGATCGACCCAGATTGTGGTTTATCACCTTCGAAGCCGCAACCCATGATTTAAAGAAAGGCCAAGCCCAGCTCGCACAACTTGTCATCGCACAACTGGAAAAACAAGACATCGAACAGATCAGCGACCTTCTATACAATCCGCCTGCAGAAAACTACTATGCAACGCTGAAGAACAGACTTATTTCCGTATATGAAGAGTCAGAAGGAAGACAATTCCAGAAACTATTATCAGAGATGGAGCTGGGAGATCAACGACCATCGCAACTTCTACGACGCATGCGCGATCTCGCTCGTGACAAAGTCCCCGAGTCAACGCTACGCCTGATGTGGACAAACCACCTTCCACCGCACGTCCGATCCGTACTCGTCGTCAGTGATACCATCAGCAAGACCGCCGCACTCGACGAACTCGCTCTACTCGCCGACAAGATGCTCGAACAAACGCAAGAAATCAACGCCGTATCCGTATCTCAACAGTCAAGCCCGCAAAATTCATCAAAAACGTCATCGCAACCGTCTCATCCGCAAATTCCGCATTCGCAAGATACACAATATCTCATAGAAGAAATCCGCCGCTTATCACTCGAAGTCGCATCGCTACGAACATCAAGACCGCGTTATCAAAACTCACATTCTCCTTATCACCGTCAACCGCAGCGCCCTCGCTCTAACGCAAGTATCTTATATTATATTACACGAAGTGGTAATTTTAGCTAACAAAAAAAATTACTTTTTGAGATTTTTTTTATCGTCTAAGTAACGAAAATAATAATCTTATGAATACTGATTCTCGACGGTTTGATCTAAAGTACTTGTACTATTAAGTATTCTGTGTCTAAAGTTAATATAAAATCATGCAATTGATGTTTTATCTTTTAATCATAGAGGTAGTGAGGATCTCTAGAAGTGTCAGAAAAAAAATCGCCAATTTCATAAGTAAAGACTTATTATTAGCCTCGCGCTAAGATATGCCGAAATCGGCATTTTTTAAAGTCAGAGATCTGTATAAAATATTCACTAAAATCTATCTTCGTCATTATAAGTGTCTCAAGACGAAAGTCTATGACCAGTGTGTGTTGCCAGTGATGACTTACGGTAGTGAAACGTGGTCGCTAACTATGGGTCTGATAAGAAAGCTCAAGGTCACCCAGCGCGCAATGGAGAGGGCTATGCTCGGCGTTTCCCTACGAGATCGAATCAGAAATGAGGACATCCGTAGGAGAACTAAAATAACTGACATCGCTCGAAGGATTGCTCAGCTGAAGTGGCAGTGGGCGGGACACATAGCGAGAAGAACCGATGGCCGTTGGGGCGGAAAGGTTCTGGAATGGCGACCGCGCACAGGACGTCGCTCCGTGGGTAGGCCCCCCACAAGGTGGACCGACGATCTGGTGCGCGGTCGCGGGAAGCCGCTGGATGCGGACTGCGCAGGACCGATCGTTGTGGAGATCCTTGGGGGAGGCCTATACCCAGCAGTGGGTGTCATGTGGCTGAGACGACGACGACATTATAAGATTGTTCTTAATCTGTTTTTTCTGTTCTGTGTTCTTAATATTGGTCTCGCGCTGTGATATGCCGACGGACGACGACGAACGGGTTGCACTCCGGTAGTGCCGGCATAGGTGAAAACCGCTTAATTAAACAGCAGGAGCAGGCATACATTTTCGCCACGTGGTAGAAAGAGAGGGATATTACTTCCTCTACTACGCCGCGCCTCGGGCCTCTACTCTCGCTCCGTCTTAAGAATTTTCGATCAGGTCACGTGTCCTGACGCGACTTTAACATTTTTTACCAATCCCAAAAGTCGAGAAAATTTTGAATTCAAAATGTCGCAGCCCGAGAATTACCCCACTGGACTTTCAAGAAACTAAAACAAATGGGTCCTCTATTATCGTCTAACATTAAATTAGAGATCGACTTGTGCGAGCATTGCCAACTAGTGTAATAACAAATAGCATGATGACAGCTTACAGCGAGATCCATTGGCCTATAGTTTAATGAGCCAAGCAAAATTAGCTAACTATCAATTAATTTCTACGGCGGTTAGATAATCTTGGTTTAAAAGTTTAACATTTTAAAACCCCCAACGTATAATATACCTTTTTGAAAGAACATATTTCTGCCTATAGGAATGCCCGACCAGAACGATCTCATTTCGCGGAACATTTATTAGATACCGGTCACCAATTATCTGATGGGCATTCCTACGAGGTTTTACATACTTGTAATAAAAGTTTACGACTGAACGTGTTGGAACAATTAGAAATTATCAAACATAATGTTGATGGAGCCATACTTAACGATCAGATAAATGTTTCTTCCTCCCCACTTCTGCGTATTTGTAGACAAACAAACAGTGATAGGGATTCATAAAAAAAAAAAAAAACATATACAAATCATACTTTTACATTTAATTTACATTTATTATAACATTTTCAATAATTATTACTCTGTCTCACTTTCTCTGTCGCGATGCGTCACACTGGGGGCGGGGAGGGGGGGGACTGGGAAGCATTAAATACGGCTGTTTGGGGCCATTTTACTCACTCGGTGCTGAGATTGGCACGGTCTAACAACTCCTGAGGATGCTCCGTGTGTGGGCGAAACACGTGTAGAGTAGTCGGTGAAGGTGCAAGGTGTGTCACTGGGCTGCATCTGCATTTTTTTCTTGCGGAATTACGCGACATATTTTTCGTTTTCTACTAAGTATAATATACCCTTTTAGTACTTCTCTTTTTGTGGTCCGCCGACCGAGGGAGTTTTTTTTTTTTTTTTGGGTTTTAAAATGTTAAAATTTTATTTTTATTTTATCCTTTTTAAACTACACACAAAATAAAAAAAACCGCATTGCAATCGCTTAATTCGTTTAGGCACTACGAATATTTATGTACAGAAAGACAATTTTTTTTGCCGCCATTTTGTTTTTTTTTAGCTGTACCTAAATTTGCCCAGGGTGTACATTGTTTTAGTCAAAGCGCCACCTTTGTATCTTTTACCGTTACGGCAGGCAGTTGACCATCTCCATAAATGGCCGTATGGATTTTCACCAAACGTGGCTAAGAACCATCTCGATTAATTTAGCTTTTAATAAAAAAAAAACCGCATTGAAATCGCTTAATTCGTTTAGGCTCTACGAATATACGTACAAACAGACAGACAGACAGACATAGCCTTTAAACTTAAAACACCCCTCTTTGCGCTGCGTCGGGGGTTAAAAACATCGCACTTCAAATAAGACGACTCAAATCCAATGACATTTAAAATTATGTTTAATTTTTTATTTATTCGAGCTCGTAGGTGCTACTTTTTTTTTTGAACAACCGGGAGACTTAGCCTTCATCATACCTGATGTTAAGTATTGATAAGGCTGAACATGGAAGCGAGCCTCTCCCGGAATCCTCAGCCACTGAGGAACTGGCTATCTTATCTCTAACTGCCGGAACACAACAATGCTGAAAACATTGTTGTTATGGTGTCAGACTTAGATATGATGCATAACGCTTCTACGTTTCTGTAAAAGTAAATTTTACATAGGCCACACTCTACACTCCCGGTGCGCTTGAAAATAGGTGCGCTTCGAGGAATAGGAGGTACTGGAGCTACCGACATCTTAAGAAAAAATGTATTCAATTGTTGGGTCTGATATTAAGTAAGTTATTTAATTATTTATTCTCAGGATTACAGTTTTACCAAAGACTTTTTATGTATTTTTTTCTGGTTAAGGTACTTTGCTGTGTACTTGCTGTGTAGTGTCGGCTTAGAATAGCACTACCCCCTCTCATCCCGTGAGTGTCGTAAGAGGCGACTAAGGGACTCAGCCTTCAGGAGACGGGCAGCAGCGTCTCCTACAAACTTGGCCATACTGCGATCGCCAACCCGCCTGCCAAGCGTGGCGATTATGGCAAACCCCCCCTTTTTGGGGAGGCCTAAACCCAGCAGTGGGTGTTATGTAGCTGTGACGACGAAAGTACTTTCTTGCGAATGTTCTTCTTGTCGGTTAAAAATTCTCGAGGTGGTAGGAAAAAAAATGACAATTCAAAAGAACTTCATTTAAGTCTATTTGAATAGATCAATTTATTTATTTATTATTAATACACATTATAATAATCATTTTTAGTATTATATTTAGCTTCAAGTTTTATCTGCCCGTGTGTCACGGACAAAAGACACGTTCTACTAATAACAATATAAATAGCTTTGCGTTATTCAAAGCTAGTAACTATCCGTCTGTCTGTCTGTTTAAAATTAACTAGAACATCTTATTAGTTAGATTCTTAAAGCTAATTTCATCATACATACTCTGTTTTATTTCAATTACGCTATATATATATATTTTTTACTGAAAAAGCATTGTAAAATTGATGAAAGTATTGCCATATTTACAATAATTAATATATCAATTAAGTAATTTTATATATTTACCTACTTACATTCTTGCATACATTAAAAAAAATATCAACTTTATTTTGATTTGAACAAAATCTAATAATTCAATATTCCCATTTAAAAAAACCGCCATTAAAATATATTATTCTCTACCCCTATTCCTTGCCTTCGGAAGGTTTGAACATAAATTCATGGGGAAATTTAAGTGGTTCTATATCATTCTGGAGTGTGAAATGTCAAGAACATAAGTATTTGGGGTTGTTCTTAGCATATAGGTAGAATAGAGAACCTTTTTTAGGGAATGAACAGTTTTTAGAATAATACAAATAAATGTATGTGAATAAGATAATTTGTAGCAATACAACGTCTTCATTAGAGTACTACTGTTTTTTACTACTTTTTCTTTTAAAAACCCTTGAATGCAGTTCACTATTTCTAAAAAAATTAAGGATGTTTTCCCAAGAACGTTTTCACGATCAAAAGATATAGATTTTATCAGCAAAATACACATTATACACAATTTGATAAATTGTGACAGTGTAATTTTTGTTGCAAGTCGACTTGTTTAGTCTTTACAATTAAATCTTTTTAATTTAGTTCGGGAGCTCTATTTTTGATTCACTCGTCTCGAGTATTCTACTGATTTTCGTGCGACGTTTGAGTTTCTGTATTCCGTAAAAGCGACCTTACCCGTATATAATAATAATAAATAAATGTTTATTTTCAGTTACAAGATAGTTTCACAAAAATAGGTGTTGACTTCTTCTATTCGGTACAAAAGCACCTGAGTCAGAAGAAGTCCCTCTTCCTTAACTTAGTTTTCATTACTAGGTACCTTATTCTAATAGTTCAGTGATGAAGTTCACATTTATTTTAAATTTTAACAATGATGTTATTAAGATGAAAACAGAAAAAAAATATGAGCAAAAAACTAACAGATAATTTAAAAACAACTCCTGAGGATGCTCCGTGTGTGGGCGAAACACGTGTAGAGTAGTCGGTGAAGGTGCAAGGTGTGTCACTGGGCTGCATCTGCATTTTTTCTTGCGGAATTACGCGACATATTTTTCGTTTTCTACTAAGATATGGATTTCCGCCAAGTAACGCCTGATTCTATCAAATAATTTAAAGAAAATAAAACTGTGTAAGTAGTTGACAATAATTTATCTAAGTAAATAAGAAAAAGTCTGTGAATTCGAGTGTTTGTGCGTGTGTGTGTGTGTGTGTGTGTATGTGTATGTGTGTTTGTGTGCGTGTGTGTATGTGTGAGCGTGTGTGCGTTCGTGTTGCGTGCGTGTGGGTAAGCGAGAGTACAAGACTGAGGTTGTACTTAATCGCCTAAAGTTATTTAGTAATAAGAATATTTTCAGTTTCGTTATAGTCTATAGCTAGACACTTCAGCCAATCAGCGGTTACTTTTTTACATTCTCTTAATGTCATGGGGTATATTTTTGAGGTTTTATTTATTTAATTGTAAATTTGAGAGGAGTATATGCATAGCTTCGCCTTTCGCCTGTAGTATCGCCTACCAACGCGAGCGCGCGAAAGGCAAAGCGAAAAGCGTGCTATGTCGCACGCAAGGTCGCTAATCGCCTGGAGCTCTATTTTTGAATCGCTCGTATGACTTACGTCACACGCATGCGACTTAAGTCACGCGTCGCACTCTTGTTTCGTTCGACTGCAACGAGTGCTATATCCTAGCATGCAAGGCCGCTAATCGCCTGATCGCCTCCTCGTTCGCCTCGCCACTCGCGTGACAAGTTTTTCAAATAATACCTTAACGGGTTTCGGTAACTTTGTATGGACTAGTGGAGTCAATTTTTTTCAGCGGCCACTAAAATTTTTATTAGTTGCCTACTGTTTTAAAGCGTCACAGTCAAGGCATATAGTGTCTGTCTGAGTCTGAGTGATACGTAGATATGTTTTTTTTGATATTTTTTTTACCCTAATAATACAACATAAAGACAATAAACTTCTGAAATCTCGGTTTCGATATAGTCTAGCAGGATCTTTCTCAATAAAGTGTCATTTCACCTGGCTCAAACGTTATGTCGAATAACAACTGAATTATGCTACTTACATCAAATATCTTATTTTCTTATTTTCTATACTATTGTTTTTAATACTTCGCAAATTGCGGCCAAAATCTCATTAACCTGCAGGAAAATCGATAATTCTGTAAGTTCAATCAAATGGTCAATAACATTATTAAATTAGGTAATAGGTCTGAAATCTTACTTTTATTTCAATCTGTATAATTTGGACAAATCTAACTCCCATAACCAACTAGACAAGTAACGTGGCTTTTCATCATGACCATTCATATGGATAGCAGGTAAGATTATTTGTACATTCCATTCCATAATCCATATAGAGGTTAATTCTTCCTTTGCTAGCACCGGCTAAACCGGTGTCCAAAGAACAATGTTATATTGTGTATCGTAATCCCGGGCAAGAGATCAACTAATTATTTCAGGTACAGAGGGAAAACCAATGCTATCAAAAATTTACGATCATAAGAAACTTAAAATACAATAACGAAGAGAATAGCTGAGAAACATAAATATGAAGATACAAGTGCAGTATGCAAAACGGCAAAAAAAAGATCTGAAACAGATGAAAGGTAATTGTGATTTTTTTGCAAAAAAAATATTATATTAATATTTTTTGTAACTTACGCGTGTTTGTTAATGCCAGTTGTTTAAATAATAAATAAACCTACTTTTCTATTAACTGCGTCACTTATTTGTGCCTTAGAACTCCAAAATCTATAATTTTCTCATTAACTTGTAACCCCCTTTATATTAGCCTGATACCCTTTTCTCATGAACCTGGAGCACTTAATCTTCTGCCGTATCGCTCCCTGCACCTACCGGCATGCAGTATGCGAGCAGTCATGCAGCATGCAAGCAATCATGCAGCATGCAGCATACTAGGAGGCATGCAGCATGCAAGCATGCAACAGGCGTGGTTTCTGTCACGGCTCCGGCGTTGCGAGGCTTCGGCGGTCCATGCAAGTTTTACGTCGCCCCTCCGCGCTTGCGGTCTAGGGGTAAGTCATACAAAGTATGCGTGGAGGTTTTGCAGCGATTCATTTCTGTCATTATATTCTGTATCACAATGTTTTGGCTGTGTAAGTTAATATTTTCAATCAATTTAAGGTCAAAACAGCTTTTAATAGACAATAATGTATTAAATGAAGTAAAAGTTTATCAAATGAAATTATAGACTATGATTATTAAACCAAAAATAGTTTTATAGTAAAAGTTTTTATAGAATACGAATACTTAATCTAATGAATATTATACGTAATGTTATTAAATTTAGATCAACTAAAAATAATATCCAATGTATCCATTGAAATTACTTCATTTGTCATCATATTAAAGTAGCAGCCCCTCGCGTTTTCACCCGCGTAGTTCCTGTTCCCGTGGGATCATCGGGATAAAAAGTATCCTATGTTCATAACCAGGCTATCTACTATCTGAGTACCAAATTTCATCCAACTCCGTTCAGTAGTTTCGGAGCCTATTCAATGCAAACAAACAATCAAATCTTAACACACCCCCATAACACAAGTTCTTATAGAACAACGTGGGCTAATCACATTGGTGTGTTTGTATTCAATTATTTATTTATTTATTATTAACGTTAGAGAGTAGCAAAACGCTTGAAATAATATACCTTGTTCAGTGACGGCCTAAGAAAACAAGTGTCACCACTCCCTTACATGCCTGTGATGTCATTAGAGTCGAGTAAGAGGCTCGACGCATTGAAAACCTGTGCGAGAGAAGGAAAACTTGGAACAAACCCTCTACCAACCCGTCTGGCCAGCGTGGTAGCAGTAGGCTAATAACCTCCTATGAACGCCACAATAGGCGTGAGCTAGGAGAGGCCTATGTCCAGCAGTGGACGTCCACAGGCTGATGGATGAGATCTAGAAATTAACATCTGCACCTGAACTAGTTTACACTGAATCTCAGGTATGTATGTACTGTATCACACTACCCTTGTTTAAATGTCAATCCCAATCCTTCTTTATCGTAACCGCCTCTGTGGTCTAGTGGTACAACCACCGATATCAGACCCAGGGGTCCCGGGTTCGATTCCCAGCGGGGGTACATATTGTATTCGGTTTGGTTGGTGGTAGGAATTGTTGTAAGCACGCCTGGCTAGCTACCACCATCTTATCTAAGCCTGACGCCATAACAACAAAGTTTTCAGCAGTGTTGTGTTCCGGCAGTAAGAGATAAAATAGTTTAAACCTAGTCCTTACTCATCTATAATCCTAATTCTTCTTTATCGTAACTATAATATCGTTAGTAATATTATGAATGCGATGGGTGTGTTTATTTGTCACGCCCGAACTAAGCAACCAATAGCCTTGATTTTTGGCGTACTTATGGCTGGTATACACTTTGATTAGTCAAGTGCCAAGTGTTTAGTGTTAAGTGTGTAGAGTGATTAGTGTTAAGTGATTAGTGATGTCCTATACTGTTTAGTAGGCGGTGTTTAGTTCATTTAAAAAAAAAATTAGACGACATTTTGCCTGTATACTTTGATTAGTAATAAATGTTTGTTTTTATATTCAGGACATTTTACATTATATAAACACGCATGTTGAACATACAACTCCACAAATTTGTGGGTTACGGATTCGAACCACCTAGTAGATTTTTTTTTTAAATATTTTTATCAATCACAACAACAGGAGAAACGAACACGAGACTTTGTTGATTTAAACTAAACACTTAACAGTCACGTCCAGACGTGTTTAGTTCGTGTTTAGAGCAAGTGAGGGGTGAAGGTGCTACTCGCAGAAAAAATAGAACGCGCTGTAAATACTGTACTTCGCTAAGCACTATACACTTAACACTAAACAGAAACTGTCCGAACGTGTGTTTTTGCTAAACACTTAACACTAAACATGCCACTCGCACTAATCACTAATCAAAGTGTATACCAGCCATTACAGTTAGTTGAAAGGACGAAAAGTAAAATAGGCCATACTTTACATCCCGTTTTTCCAGGCGAAAAGTGTGACGGGGCTCCTAGTCCGGGAGCACTACAGTCGCCGGGACGTCGGAACCGCCGCACTCGTTTAATGACTTGGAAACGAAATTAAAGTATCGTTCACAGGAGACTTGTTTTTTATTTTGTAATAATGGAAATAAGGAACTGTAACAATATGAAAATACAAAGATATAGCAAAAGTCCTAGTTATAAATACTTAATCTAAACAATGACGACCTGTTTGGCGCAGGGGTACTAACCCCGCCCTCTGCGCCAGAGGTCCCGGGTTCGATCCCCGGACAAGACAAATATTTGTGTGCATGAACATGTCTATTTGTCTTGGTCTGGGTTTTATATGTATATTA
The DNA here is from genome assembly GCA_910589605.1 of Chrysoteuchia culmella. Taxonomy (NCBI): domain Eukaryota; kingdom Metazoa; phylum Arthropoda; class Insecta; order Lepidoptera; family Crambidae; genus Chrysoteuchia; species Chrysoteuchia culmella. Next base: position 10,771,593 of record OU342670.1, on the reverse strand, counting down.
TGTATGTATTTAAAAAAAAAAGTATATAAGTATGTTTATCCGTTATCTAGTATCCATAACACAAGTTATTTATGATACTTAACGTGGGCTAGATAATTGGTGTGATTGTATGGAAATATTTATTTTTTATTTATTTATAAGGAGTAAAAAGTAATGCTTACCCCGATACACAGGTTCCTGATGTAAGATGAAAAATATATTATAAACTCAACTTTAGATAAATAATGGTTTAATAGTAGCGTTTAGCTTGCTGGTTTCTGTAAGATTACGTCAAAATGAGCTGAACAGGAATCGCGGAACGGAGAAAATTTGAATTTAGACAGAACAGATAAAAATATAATTTGATTACCATAGAGTGAAACTACGGAGTTTTTCAGCCATTATGTAGGTTTCATCCATCTATAAGGCTAGAACGAAATGGCATCGGTGCAAAAGTAACTACGCGAGTGAAACCGCGGGCGGACACTAGTATTTGAATAAAACGTCTTTCCGATTACATCGGTCTTCCATACACCGCCAAAATATTCTTCGCCATAATAATTTCAACTAAATACATCATCAATAATATATACAAAAGATAATTCAAGCGTTTATCCATACAGAATGTTATAATTCAACGTGACAAATGAAAGTGCATAGTATTAATATTGTAATAAGATTCAAATTGCTTTGTCACGCGTATATGCGACACTACGCTTCGCTGATCTTCGACTTGGCAGCTTTGTATGATTTTACGGACTTATAATGTTGATACTTGTAATATTGAAAATGAAAATCTAAACTTTTTTGTCCATAGTAGGTAACTATAATATTGTCATTTATTTTTCCAAAGGTCGCGGGTTTGATTCCCGTCTGAGAGTTCACTTGTGGCCGAGTTAATTTTTTCAATTTTTTTTCTATTTAAAATTTACCATAAGTATAGATCTACTGTTTTTTTTTTAAATATGAAATCTACTACGATCAGCTTTTTTTTGCTTTCAGGGTTCCGACCATACAAAATGGATTTTTAAAATGGCGATGTCTACAAACAGCTTAGATTAGACGTTTGCTTATATTTTCTTTGTTTGCTAAAAATAACGTATATAATATAAATACGATATGAACTCTGTCAATCCGTCTCACCTTAACTTCTAAACCAATTTTAATTAATAATTGTATGTATGCAAATTTATGAAGGATTAGAGTGTTAAATGAAATGAAATGAAAATGAAGCGCTCATGGCTGCGCTAGACAGTCTGATCGTATTCGATCACGTTTGTTAAGCAAGTTTCGGCTCGGTCAGGTGTTGGATGGGTGACCGTAAAGTGGCATTATAACTGAGCGCTAAACCATCGGTCCCGGCTGTTGTCATTTGATTACAGTCAAGTCAGTAAGCCAAGTCAGAGGCCTTATAGGCGGCTTGATAAACTCTGACACCGGAGGTGTCCACTAACCCTCACTCGATAAGAAGAAGTTTTTTTTAATATTAAATATAAACAAAACGTTTACCGTGGTGTAACATATATTTTGTGCCAAAGCATCAACCTTACCGGTCGCGCTATATCCGCGAGGGCTGTTACGCTATCGCGGGTGTAGCCTGAATTTAAATATTTAATTAAAACTTGGCGGTAGGGCTGCCTCTCGTTACATTCAGGCCGTAGGCAAAGAAACAATAATTCATGAATACAACATACTTTAATAAGGGCTAACCCTTTTGAATAATTTAAATGATATCATTTTCTTTTAAGACGATATGAAATACCAATATCTATTAACATGTTGGCTGCGAGTCCGATTTACACGTTAGTTATTCTGGTGCGTTATGAGGTCCAAAGAGCCTACTTGAAGTTCAGTGCGGCATACCTAAGGTCCTTTGTGCCCCACCACGCAAGAAACCAAAAACTTATTGTTTTTTCGTGGAAGTTTACCGTAGTGCATATAGATTTATACCTAAGCAATCTACACCTGTCGATCAATATGGTTCTAGCTTCGCTAAGGTCTCGAGCTTTTAGACCAATTTAAAAAAATATGGGGTCTTTTAGACCTTTTGCCGCACTGAATTGACCGATTTAAGCTATATTCGGGACAGGACACGATTATTACATTGTCGGGTGTGAATACGTGTGTACAAAGAAAGTTGTATGGACAAGCGTTTTCTCATAAATTACGAAAGGTTACCACTTGGGCTTATTCGAACTGAATCAGGCGCGGATCATAATGACGTACCAACTTGAGGTGCAATCTGATTTTCAATATGTATGTTCAGCATACATGTAATTTTCTTGTATGTATGTTCTTGTATGTTTTTCGGATTATGACGCTTTAAATAAAAAAATACTATCGACGTTATCCGAATCAAAACATGTATTGGTTATATCTACGCCGGCAACTCATTCTCATTACTATATTATTTATGAGAATGAGATGCCGGCGTGGAATTTCGACTTGCTATTCACACTGATACTTAGTACTTACGAGTCGAATAAAAAATCCAGCTTCTTTTTAGTGCTCCTTGATGGCGCACTATTTTTTTTCAGAAATTAACATCACAAACAGTACCTAGATAATTAAAACAATCGACTATCACTGTCCGTCTGCGTCACGTCACATTTATCCACAGGCAGTGCGGATGGGGTTTCAAAGGGGTCGAACGTCTAATGGACCCTTTGCCGCACTGAAATGAAAAAATGTATTTCAGTGCGGGAGGGGTCTAATGTGCCCCTCACGTAAAGCAAGTATGCCATATTATCCAAATTTAAAAGATAAACAGAAAACAATAACTGTCTCTGTCTAACTTCAACGATTTGCCAAGATATACTCCCCGCTCTGAACGATAGAATAATATTTTCGCTGCCGCACAGGGTTACGGCCCGCATGGGGCTTTTTGTGCCCTAAACATTGTTGTTATGGCGTCAGACTTAGATAAGATGGTGGTAGCTAGCCAGGCGGCTTGGAATCGAATCCGGGACCCCTGAGTCTGATACCGGTGGTTGTTACCACTAGACCACAGAGGCGGTTAAAATTATATTTAGTATATTTTCAACGAAGACAAATGTAGGGACACAATGCTACAAGTCGTAACGGTAAACTTGCCGTAGCTGCAGTGACTGTAGCGGACTGTCGTAGTCGCAAGTATATAAGCAAAGTCGACCAGCTCTTTATGTATGCTTCACAACAAACAGACGGAGTCGGCGCGCAGCGCAGCGAATTTTATAATTGCTGAAGGAAATTGAAACATCCGTAATGAATTTATGATTTTTTTATATTTGCATTTTTCAATGCTATATTTATACTTATTTTTATAAATTTCTAATTGTAAAATATTGGAAAAAAAACAACTCTGCCACAGTTTCTCTATTTAAAATTTATAATCCGTAAAGAAATTATGTTCTATACAGGGTGTTAAAAGACCCATACCGAAGCCGTGATATGTGTAGTAGTAGGATTATGTAAAAACTACTTTTATTTTTAGTAAAAAAAATGGATTTTATTTTTTTACACGCAATAGAACGCGTGCAACAACGTTTGCTTGCGTCTATAGAGAACGAGTAGGTGACCCGCTCCGTATCATTGAGTAGTTTTGATATTAATTGCGGTTTCGTTACTTTAAACGATAATCTTTAGAAAAAATTAATGACTTTAATCCTCGATAGCTCCTTAAATATCAGTTTCCCAGGTTTGGCTCCATACAAGTAAATGATAGTAACCATGGGGACAATACGTGGTTTTCGTTTTCATTATGGGTCTTTTAACACCCTGTATTTGCAAATTTGCATTCCAAAATGTTAGGTGGTAGGTAAGATTTAAAATGATATCGACTACTCAGGCGACAGTCGATTAACCGCCACTCTAAATGTTCCCACTGAATTTCTACAGGCAGTGCACTTATTTATTTAAAGAATACAAAATTTCTTATTTCTTATGATAAATTTTAAATAGAAAAATATTGGAAAAAATAACTCGGCCACAAGTGCTAAGTCTCGGTAGCTCAGCGGTTAGAGCATTGGACCGGATTTCCAAAGGTCGTGGGTTCGATTCCCATCTGAGAATTCACTTGTGGCCGAGTTAATTTTTTCCAATATTTTTCTATTTAAAATTTATCATATGTATTAAAATAGCATTGAAAAATGCAAAAACTCAAAAGTCATAAATTCTTATTTCTTTCTTATGTTTTCTTTCCGTTGCCCCCAGAATTTTACAAACGAAAATTGAAATTTGAAGATTAAATCTGTTCGGGGTGAGCCGAACCGAAATGATTGATAAATGATAAAACTTGGTTATGATAAAAACGGAATTATATTTGCACACTAAAACTTGATACAAAAATAACTAAAGTTAAATGAGTTACGCGCGGCGCTATTGATGGCTAATTGCGAACTGATTTGGTCGAGTAAATTATGAATTATGTGTAAATGAGGTCAAACGTAAAATGCTGATTCGACTAAAACGTACGAAGTTCGTACATATTCCCGGGGGCGAGAAAGTGGGGCTGTTAGTAAATAATGATTTAAGCATGACCTTATAATTAACAGGTGATAAAACAATATTTCTTAAATGCTAACATGGAAATTATGATTTTATTAGTACCCGAATGATAAAATGATTAACAAGGTGATGTCAACACTTTGTTTTATGTCTAATCGCTAGAGTCTGGAATTGTAAACACAGAACGAAGCACAGGCGATGTGCTTATGTTTTGTTTTGACACACGCGCACTTTTTTTTGGAAGCTTATTTAGCTCACAACTACACTGCACTGCACTAACACTGACACGGGCTTGGGGCTGCGGAACCCCCGCCGGCGCTTGTTCCACGCCCGCTGGTGTGGTGGATGACCCCGGTTCCGAGGCCGCTATTGTGGCGGATGGCGCGGCTCTCTTGCAGCGCCACCATGCAAACGCTGCGACTCCCCCCGCCGCAAACGCGAACAACACGTATATAGCCACATAATGGTGAACATCATGATACGACACGCTTTCTGCTATCGGTTCGCTTCGTTTCATGAGGTCTAACTGCTTCTTGATCTCTTGTAGTTGAAGATTGTGGGTCAGGTTATCAGTTTCAGTGTTTAATATAGTAGACGGTTCGGGCAAAGATAAATTGAACAAATGATTTATGGGTGAGATTTCTGGTGCTTGTATTTTGGAGCTGATAGTTAATTTGTTACTTTCCTGTCTGTGTGAATAGACGAGGAAATCAGCTGATTTAATTATGCAACCTTGATCGACATTAAATAGGCCAGCTTCGGTCAATTGCACTACGGTAACTTGATCTTCGCATAGTAACTTTAACTGACACCGACCGCAGCAATAATAAAAATATGTATTTATTTTTCGTAATTCTGTCCATTTATTATAACAATGGCTAACAATTGTTTTACAATTTCTTGAGTTCGGTAACCTTTCACATAGGCTATGATCATCTTGAATGTGAAAAATAGGCTTTCTGAGGTAACACAAAATAATAGCTGGATTTCTGTTTAAGCAAGAGTCTAAATCTTTATCTGTAAGTGGCACGAACACATCTTTTTTTAGGCTAATAGCAACATAGGTAGATATAGGTAATATACTCTGTTGGTTTTGGTGGTCTGTTAATTGAGGAATCGGTATAGGTCTTAAAACTTCGTACACATCCCGGCTGATAAGCGGTATCTTGATCTCGAATATAATGTAGCTGTTTGTTACTCGAGTCCGCACTTGTAATAAATTGTATATGTCGGAAAAATCATAATTCTCAACAGGTAGCGATAAATCTTTAGGGAGTTGACCTGCTATAATATTTAATTCGTTTCTGATCTGATCTGGTGTTAAGAGGTGAAAATTAAACTTTCCGTTGTAAATATTTGTAATTGTATCCAGTAGTGTCTGTTGTATACTTTGGAGGTTATTTAAAAGGTTGTTTGCCATCATGGCTGTACTAAGAAATTCCGTAGTAAGCGATATATTTCGATATGCCATATAAGCTTGATTTATTGAATTTTCTAGTTGGTTTAATCTTTTGTTAATGATCTTATGATGTTTGTCCATGATGCTCTCAGTGCGTTTTAAAAGGTTGAACTCAGCTTCGACAACTGAAGTCTGATTCTTCCATAAACTTGCTAAATGCTTTTGGTTGGCCTTGATGAGACTTATGTCTTTCTCATACTTATCGGCAAAACGTTCATCCAAGACGCCGAAAAGACTGTTGGCTACATATCCAACACCGTCTATGAGTCCGCGGCGGCGGCGACGCGAGCGCGTATCAGATTTCTGATGCATTAAAATATTATTATAATACTGTAGTTCCGCGAACTCGTGCTGTAATTGAGTTATTATCTCTCTACAATGTGATAACTGTTTTATATTCAAGCATAAGCCATCTAAATACTCGATGTATTTACTTAGTGTCGAGTTACCTTCTTGATAAGGATAGGTGTCATAATAGACGACTAGGCGCCAGTCGTCTCGAATTAAATGCATATTCGTAATGCTATCGAAATAAAGGCTATTGTTATGCAGTGGCGTTACGTTATAGGAACCTTGTGCGGGCGATATTATTGTCATGAAAAATAATAATAAAGCTGTCGCTAGTGATACGAAACTGTAGTTGTTTTTCTTAAAGCTTGAATGATTAACTTGTTTAGTTTGTTTCTGATTATGTGGTTTTTCATCTTGATTTTGGCTTTCTCTGACCGGAAGTAATGATAACTTTACAATAGGGCGTTGCATAACTCCGTTCTTTGTTTTGAGTGTAACGACCCTGACGTAGCCATCACTCCCGGGGTGGAGTTGTAGAACGCGCCCTAACGGCCACTTCCCCGGGGGAATGTTATCGTCTCTAATAACCACAATGTCGTTGATTTGGATATTACGTTGTGGTTTTCTCCATTTACTCCTAGCTGCTAGTAGAGTAAGGTACTCATTAGACCATCGATTCCATATATCTTGGTAAATTTTTTGAGTTAGGTGCCATCTGGTCCTCAAATCGGTCTCTGTTTCGTATATGGTCAAAGTAGGGCCGCTTGCTAGGAAGTGAGCTGGCGTTATGGCGTCTAAATCGTTGGGATCTTCTGTTAAAGGGCAAAGCGGCCTAGAATTTAGACATCCCTCTAATTGGCTCAAGATTGTGCTGTACTCTTCAAATGTAAGCGCTTGTTCGCCTATCACTCGTTTAATGTGGTATTTTAAGCTTTTCACAGCTGACTCCCAGAGCCCACCTGCTGATGGAAATGATGGGGCGTTAAAATGCCACTTTATGCTCATGCTTGATATTTCTGATAAAAAATCTTGGTTTATTATGTTATGTAACTGATCATACTCTTGTTGAAGGATATTATTGGCCCCTATGAAATTTCGGCCTTGATCGCTATATATATGACCTGGTACACCTCTTCGAGCAGCCATACGACGTAGTGCGGATAGAAATGCTGACGTCGTTAAGTCCGAAACAAGCTCTATGTGTACCGCTTTAGTTGCCATACATATAAACACTGCGATATACCCTTTTGTGGTCTTGATACCACGACCCTTATTGGCTTTGACTGAGACATGGCCGGTGTAGTCCACCCCTGTGTGGTAAAAGGGGCGAGATGGATTACATCGCGATGGTGGCAAGTCCCCCATTAATTGATTAAGTTGATCTGGATTTTGTTTTTTACATTTAACACAGAGACGAAGACGTTTTTTGGTGGCTCTTATCCCTCCGATCAGCCAATATTTTTGTCTCAGAAATGCTGTGGTCAAGCGCGCTCCTCCATGGTACGCGAGCTCGTGCGCTTCATCAATTAATAAATCTGCTAATCTAGTGTTACTCGGGATAATAGCGGGGTGTTTAATTTCTTGTTCTATACTGGCGTGTCTTAGCCTCCCGCCAACCCGTAAAACTAGATTTTCATCTAAAATAGGGTTAAATTCGAGCAGTTTACTTTTGTTACTTATGTTCTTTTTTAAAATTAAACAATTGATCTCTTCTTTAAAATGTACACGTTGAATTTCCTTTACTATGATTTCTCTTGATTTACGTAACTCTGCACACGACAAATAATGTTTCTTGCTGTTTCTTTTAATAAATCTCATGATCCATCCTAAAATTTTAATGGTTTTGGTTAAGGAACTGTGTCTGTTTAGTAAGTCATTGATAAAGGTACTATTGCTATTTAACTGAGAAACGTTTACTAACTTTTTGGTCTTTAATTCTTGATCTGTGCTATACTCAGTTAAATTTTCCTCTGCGGTGGGTCTGGGTTGGTATGTAGATAACCATTCGGGGCCTTGCCACCAAAGCTTATGCTCTTTCAATTGAGTAGGCGTCAGGCCTCGGCTAGCGCAATCAGCGGGGTTATCTTTTGATTTAACGTAACGCCAACAGTCTGCTGGCATTTCAGCTGTTACTTTTTTCACTCTATTGGACACGAATGGCTTCCATCGATCAGCGTCGCCATGAAGCCACCCCAAAACTGCCATAGAGTCCACCCAACCGTAGACTTTGATATCGTGCTTTTCGAGACATGATTTGACCTTTTTCATTAACTTTGATAGTAGCACTGCACCACACAATTCTAGACGAGGAAGTGATGGGGCATGATTTAAAGGAACAAGTTTGGATTTTCCTGTGATTAATGTTATTGATTGCCTGTCTCCTTGATTAATGCGACAGTAAATGATACAAGCGTATGCTTTATTACTTGCATCACAAAATCCGTGTAATTCAATACAGTCTTGTTTTACTGTTCCTAGCCATCGGGGCACTTGATAGTCGCTGATTACATCTATCTCTGTTTGTATCTTGGTCCATTCCTCGAAAATTTCTAGTGGTACTTGTTCGTCCCATTGGATATTGGTTTTCCAAGTATTTTGCAATAAGATTTTCAGCTTGGCGGTGACCGGAGTGAGCCAACCTAAAGGGTCGAATAATTTAGAAATCTCAGATAAAAGTAATCTTTTAGTGGGCCTTGTCGACTTTTTATCTATTTTTGATTGGAATGTGAAGTGGTCGCCTTTAGGGTCCCATCCAATACCTAATGTCTTCGTTGACTCAGCTTGTTTGAAGTCGAAAACATTGTTATTTGTTTCAATACTGAAGTTATCAAGTAGATCAGGCGAATTAGCTTTCCACTTTCTAAGGTTAAACCCGCCCGATTTCAAAAGGTTGATCATATCTGCTTTTAGTTGCTTAGCGGCTTCTATGGTATGTTCTCCGTGAATGAGGTCATCCATATAAAAGCACTCTTCAAGGACACTAGGCGCTGAACTGTCTTGATAGTTCACCCTTTCATCACTAGCTAACTGCCTGAGCGTCATCATAGCTAGGAAAGGAGCAGCCTTTGTGCCGTAAGTAACAGTTGACAATTGATAAGCTTGTAAATTTTGTGACTGATGGTTTCTCCAAATTATTTTTTGTAATGGTTGATCTTGATCATTAAGCCATATTTGACGAAACATTTTTTCTATGTCAGCTGTGAAAGCGAATTGGTATTGCCTCCACTTTATGATAAGACATTGTATATCTTGTTGTAAATTAGGCCCTCTACACATTACGTCATTCAAACTATAGCCACTCGATGTTTTAGCTGACGCGTTAAAAACTACGCGCAGTTTTGTTGTGGACGAGTCAAGTCTCGTGACGCAATGGTGAGGTAAATAACATTCGAGTGTAGAATTGCTGACAGCGGTAGCAGAGTTCATATGTCCAAGCGCTAAATAGTCATTAATAAATAATTTATATTCTTGTGCAATGTCTGGCTGTTTATTTAGTTTTTGTTCTAATGAGTAAAATTGACCAATCGCTTTATTTTTAGATTTCCCCAAATTTTCTTGATAATTTGGTTTCAACGGCAATCTAACTTTATATCTTCCATCTTTTTCCCTGGTTGTGGTATTTTGGTAATATTCAATGCATTGCAGGTGTTCAGCTGATACGTCAGATGGTTCGGAAATGTCTTCCATCGCCCAAAACTTCTGTATATCGTCTAGATTGTGTAATAAAACATTGCATTGAAACGTTTTCACGTTGCCGCTTAATATCCAGCCCAACCGTGTTTGTTGGGCAGTAGGTAAAGTTGAATTCACTCTGCATATACCATCCAATAATATAATGGAATATATATCGGCGCCTAAAAGAATATCCACAGGACGATTGATATAAAATTCAGGATCGGCTAATTTTATATTATCGAGGTATGACCAATCTGGTTTGGAGAAGGTACAACTTGGTAAGTTTTTGATTAGATTTCTCATTATAAGTACGTCAGTTTCGAATGTGAAGTCACTAGTTACTGACATACACTTTACATTCAGCATCCCTTTGCAACTACTCTCCTTATCGCCCACGCCTGATACTACTCCTGTAAATCTTTTCCTTGGTAATCGTAATAACTGCGCGGCGTGTTCCGTGATCAAGGAGATTTGGGAGCCCTGATCTAACAAGGCTCGCATGGTATGATAGGAGCCATCAGCTGATTGTATCTTGATAATAGCAGTTGGTAATAAAATTTCGATGGGGTCATTGGACAGGGACACGTGTGAACTACTCGTGATTTGTTGTGCGGAGTTGCAGTTTGCGCTGGTCGCCCTCCCCGCACCCGTACCGCCCGCCGCCGCGGACGTTGTTACTTGATTCGATTGCGTAAATGCCTCATGTAATAAACTATTATGATCTTTATTGCATTCACGGCAACGATAATTAGACAAACATGCTTTTCCTAAATGATAGTTGAGGCAGTTCTGACACAAATTTAATTTTGTGACCGTTCTAAGTTTGTTAAAAGATGACATATCTAGGAATTTCTGGCAAAAGTATAAGCCGTGATCATTACTTTTGCAATGTGAGCATTTGTATTTCACTGTTAACTGTGCTCTCTTGTTGTTAGGCTGTTGAGCAATCAAATTAGATGAAAACGAATTTTTGTTAAACATGGGCTTATGAAACTGATTATTCTGTTTAATGTTTTGATTTGATATAACTTGATTTCTAGGCAAAGCGTTGTCTTGTTTTCTACGAGAAGAGGACTCTAAAGTTGTAAACTTCGCCTCCAAAAAGTCTAAAAATTCTTTCAACACTGGTAGCTCTCTTGGCTGCTTAACTGATTCAATGTAGTCTGTGTATGATTCAACATCTAATTTTTGTGATAGAATGTGCACAATCAATGGATCCCAAGAACTAATATTGACTCCCAGGTTCTTAATGGCATTGAGACATTCCACGGTCGTGTCATGCATGCGCTTGATGTGATTTAAAGATTGTTGCTGAACGGCTGGAAGATTAAGCATCAGATTAATTTGAGAAGTAAATAAAAGTTTCTTGTTGTTATATCTTTGGTTTAAAATTTCCCAACAGGTCATGTAGTTATCGGAGCTCACTGACAGATGGTGAATTAATCTTTCCGCCTCGCCTCTTACTTTAGTTTTAAGATACTGCATCTTTTGAGCATTTGACATCGATGGGTTGTTATGGATAATCTCCGTAAACAAGTCCTTAAATGAAATCCAGCCGTTGTAATTGCCACTAAAGGGAGGTATTTCCATCTGTGGGGTTGATTTCTCCCTGTGTGCTATTGACCACATTTTCTTGTTTATCTCTTTCTTCATTCGGGTATACTCCCTTTCATATTTTGAAAAAGCTTCCTCATAGTTTTTGTTAGACTCATCGAGCTCGCTGTCTAACTCCCAGTGAAGGGTGTCGATGGTTGCCCACCGAGCCTGGAGTGTACGTAATACATCGTCGAATTCCCATTTTTCTGTTAAGGAATCGACGTCTATGTTTGTCATCGTACGATGGAAAGCCTTAAAGTTGCTTTGTTGCTTTTTGAGCATGTCGTCAGTTTTGCTAGCCGTACCTCTTGACGCCGGCGATGGTTGATATTGTTCAGTCAACCCTGGCCCTGCTGGTGATTGCTGGAAATCGGTTGCCTTACCGATCTTCGGCGGCTTGAACAATGCCGCTTTCAGCACCGGAGCACTGGTTGACGGTTGCTTATAATCTAATATAATTGCCCTGATTGAACCGTATTTCTCCCTTACTCTCTCGAAATCGTTATTTTCGAAATAAGGAGAATCCTGACCGTACTCTGATAACCTAGAATGATTATGTTCATATTCGACCCAGTATTTATCAAGCATCTCAATGCGACGTTGTAGATAATCTGGAGTCTTCCTCTCAGCACTATCTTTCCTGAAGTTGGCATACAGCTGCTCCATAGCCGTAGCCAGTTGTTGTTGGTTAGCCATAATATCATCAACGGAAGACATTATTATGGAAAAGAAAATGGAACGATCTTACTTGAAACTGGTTTGCCGATGCTAACGCGGCTGGTGCTGCGGTGGAGGTCTTGATACTCCACTGACGATGCTGCTGATTGCTGAAGCGCTGGTGAGCCAGGTGGCGCACTGCACCTGCTGGCTGCTGATGACCCAAAACCTTGGTGTTTTAGGTCTAGGCGTGCCTCTTGATAGCACACCTACTGGTTCAATAAGGTGTCACAATCCTTGATTGCACAGGAACACAGTCACTACACGTTGACACGTTAACTTTTCCTTACGATAGTTCAGCGGAAGTTATGACACGAATCCACGTCACTGGTAGTACGAAAATCGCGAATAAAACCCGCCTTTTACGTAAATGTCGAAGGACCAATGTTCGGGGTGAGCCGAACCGAAATGATTGATAAATGATAAAACTTGGTTATGATAAAAACGGAATTATATTTGCACACTAAAACTTGATACAAAAATAACTAAAGTTAAATGAGTTACGCGCGGCGCTATTGATGGCTAATTGCGAACTGATTTGGTCGAGTAAATTATGAATTATGTGTAAATGAGGTCAAACGTAAAATGCTGATTCGACTAAAACGTACGAAGTTCGTACAAAATCAAATTATCCAAAACTTTATTAAAAACAAATGCAACAATTGGCCAATCGCACGCCCCCACCCCTACCATCGGTTAATTAAAAATTACGGAATTAGCCGAGCCATCGCGAACGCGCCCGAGCGTGAAATCAAAATTATTTCAGGATATTTAACGTGAAACTGTGATAATTTAAAAATTACAAATGTGGGTATATAACTTTTAACTAATGACTGACCAGCAAGTAAAATTTCTTCGAAATATTTTTTGTCACAGAAAAAAATACTTACATTCATAATTACGTATGGTGTAAACGCTATAAACCCCTTGAGAGGTTGGCAGACAATCAAAAGAGTAGGGGGTGAAATGTCAAAACATAACTCTTAAAGCCTTTGGTTGGATTGGTTGGATCTAAATTATCGTCCCGAGAGGAGCCCATGGCGCAGTGAGGAGCCCGTGACGCAGTGGTTTGTGCGCTCAGCATTCGATTGTTGAGGTTAAGTAACTTACGCAATGGTCGGTAACGGGATGGGTGACCAAAAATTTACTATCTCGAGCTCCTCCGTGCTTCGGAAAGCACGTTAAGCCGTTGGTCCCGGTTGCTTTTGCATTCGGTAAAACCCACCAGTTTGCATTGGGCCCGCGTGGTAGGTCATGGCCCGTTTTCCTTATCCATCCATAAGGAAGGTCAGTGCCCCAGCAGTGGGGACACTAAAAATGGCTGATGAAGGCGACGAAATTATTGTCCAGAAACAGAAGGGACAGTCTTAGTTTATATCGTTGATTGTCAGCTGAGCTGATTTTTGAGCGTCCGTACAAATCTTAATATATATAAATCTCCTGTGACGATGTTTGTCCGCGATGGACTCCTAAACTACTTAACCGATTTTAAATTAAATTGGCACACCGTGAGCAGTCTGGTCCAACTTAAGAGATAGGATAGCTTTGATCCCAAAATTCCCACGGGAACGGGAACCACGCGGGTGAAACCGCGCCCGGCCTCTAGTATCTACTAAGTCTTTAATTTTTCGGTACCGATTTTTTTTTTGGTATTAGTTCTAGCAATCATTTGATAAGAAATGGAATTATGTACTCCTAATTTGGTAAAACATCATCGAAAATATTTTTTTCAAAGTTGTTCTCCTAATTTCCATTCGCTGTCCAGAACCCAGAACCATACGTTCTACCTTTAATATTATAGTTGCAAAATAGTTATGATTTTTACTTTAATGGCTGTATATTTTGAAAGTAATTTGATATATTTTGTTATTTAAAAAATATCATCAGCTTAACAAGTTAAACAAGAAAATATACTAGAAAAAAGCAACTAGTCTCATGTCGCCCTGACGGGATGATACACATGACATATGACGATATGAGGATGATGATATGACGGGACATGAGACTAGTTGCTTTTTTCTAGTATATTTTCTTTTTTAATATTTATCACATAAAAATAGCATTGTAAAATGCAAAATTAAAAAGTTATAGCTTAACGAGTTATTTATATAGATAGAACAATAAATATTTTTCCGTTCATTGTAAGTACCTAATTTTGTAACGGTTAAAGGATGGTGAATCCCTCATTAGCTGAGTAAATTATACCCATCTTCGGAATACGTTAGCCAGAAGTGCCACGGCGGCTATCTCCGTTCGCATGGTAATCGATTTCTCTAATTTCCGTTCGCTTATTTTTTTATTTTATAAAATACCATCGTGAATGCAAAAAAAATCCTTAAATAAGAAATTACTGATGATTAAGATCTTTTATTTGTCCAATAAATTATAACCATACTAGAATTATAAGCCAAGCACACACTACACACCTAAAGAAACATCGACCGGTAATCGAATAAGGTACCTTAAGCCCAGGGTACACTGTTGCCTCTGAAAATACCACGGTACAGACGGTGAACCTGCGGTGATGTTTGCTCTAGCTAATTGGAAGCTGCCGCCTGCGGGTGTACTAGAGGCGGGACAATATCGATAACGCTAATTGTGGAAATTTATTATACTCTTTATCGCACTAACAAATACAGTTACACCATTAATTTGAGACATGTGTCCAAAGGTGGACTTATCTCTAAAATAGATCTCTTCCAGCCAACCTGAGACGTGTAGGAGATATTTAATATTAAGCGGGTGACTCTAAATGCAAAACTTAAATAAGAAAATTGTGAAACTTAAATCTACAACATAAACACATAAATAGATATAATACGTAATCTACCTATCCTATACATAAATATGTGCTGTGTAGTGTCGGCTTAGAATAGCACTACCCCCTCTCATCCCGTGGGTGTCGTAAAAGGCGACTAAGGGACTCAGCCTTCAGGAGACGGGCAGCAGCGTCTCCTACAAACTTGGCCATACTGCGATCGCCAACCCGCCTGCACATCCCTATGACCTTTGACATTTTGATTGATTGATCGAACAACATGACATGACGTTAACAACACAAAAAAACAAATCATCGTACATTATCTCCATTGAGACATGGGCCTTTCTTACCCCCATATTCTAAGTCGTTCCTCCAAAACTTTTTACACTTCACTCAACCTCGTCGTGGGTAAAAATGGTAGTCTGCGCTAGGCCTCACACGGAGTGGCTACGTACTCTTTGGCTCCTCCAGGTCCTTAGGAAGTTATGACTTAGAATACCGATTTCGAGGAGTATTTCGAAGAGGTTTTCAATGAGGTTTCGTTAAGTCGAGGACGAGTAAGTTTTGGAGGAACGACTTAGAATATGGGTGTTAGTCTCCTTTCATTCTTCAGAGGGTCGCCGGTCGCGTGCAGCGCTGCCGGTCGCATTGGCATTTCACAGTTTCGCGTGTGCACTTGACTGCGCTGGACGTGTACAGTCACCTTCTATCAGTCATGGAAGTCAATAAAAAATCAGTTATTGTGATATAATTTTTGTGCCTGCGTCCAGTTCTCAACATCATTAAACAGTCGTTTCCTAATTTCCACCTGTTTTATATCTCTGTCTTTATACAACGGGTTTCGTAAGTCCCAAATAGCAGGCCTTTTCTGAACTTCTCTTAAGAGTTGCTCTGTATCAACTGCCGCCGTGATTGTATCTAAAACGCGCACGGACACTTCCGCGTGTGAAAGCTCACAATGCAGCACTGGCCCGCGCGCCGACCGTCACACGCAGGGCGCGCGGGCGCCGGCGCCTGTCAGAATTTGGGCCGATCGGGCGTGTCGAAAAACGCAACCGGCCGCACGCTGCACATTGAAAGCCACCATAAAGCTTCATACAAATTGCGCCGGTCGCATGCGCACGCGACCGGCGACACGCTGCAGAATGAAAGGAGCCTAATGGATGGATTATACGAACGCGATACGAATTGAACGAAGGGTCGTGGAGGTGGCTATCAAAGGTGCGTCGTGAATCTGTGTTTGCAATTATTATCAAACCCACTTATTCACATTGGACCCGCGTGGTAGACTGATGACCCATTCTCTTCAACTGTTCATCCTGTTCCATTTCCATTTTATACAATTCTTATTATCCCTTTTGTTTATCCATAATCCATAAAAATAAAAAGCGCATGTTAATTCGTACCAAATAGTTCCGTACTCATCAGCCGCTTCATCGATAAATCCGTGACCCTGACCCGTGCGACAACACTACACGATTCTTGTTTAAATATTAATAGCAACGACAAAGGGTCGATTGTACCCGTGGTCGCATTGTTCAGTATTCATCGCCGGGAGGGTTGAGGCACAGCATAAATACGTCTAAGTACATGCAGTATGTTATCTTAGCCTTTTCTTGACAAAAGCAGGGCCCGTAGACAAAGTAACATCGTTATGTAGCGAAACGATAATTCGATTCGTTATTGTCTGTATTCGCCAATGTTTTTTAGCGAGGCCTATGCCAATCCGCCAATCCCATACATTTAA
Organism: Chrysoteuchia culmella; assembly: GCA_910589605.1. Classification (NCBI taxonomy): domain Eukaryota; kingdom Metazoa; phylum Arthropoda; class Insecta; order Lepidoptera; family Crambidae; genus Chrysoteuchia; species Chrysoteuchia culmella. The sequence goes on along the minus strand of OU342670.1, from coordinate 10,754,883 downwards.
TTCTTTTCGAACTTCGTTATCGTTTTTTAATTGTTACTTTGGCTAAGGGCCCAGGTCTGTCTCACTTCCATACAAGCGGCGCAAAATCCCCGAGATATTTACCTACTATTCTGGAAAACAACCTAATTTCGACCTTTTGCATTGCGTATAGCGTTCATAGTACAATAACTGTCTGCCGTCTCGCTTCAATCTGCTAGGGCTGTCGATTGAGACTAGTCCGGTGACCGGACGCTTGCGTTTATCATACCTAAACTCGGGAGTGAAATTTCTGTACCATAAGGTACTAATATATATCTTTGACATAAGTCGATTATTATTTATTGCAGCCACGCGGTAATCTATACGAAATAGGAATAGCTACCCACCAACATAGATTAGCCATTACCACACGATTACTGTGCTTACAATACATTCACATCGTGATTTCGCGGCGCATTCGATCGAGACTGGGCCGAAACACGAACGGGCCTCAGGGGGGTTCTCTAAACAAAACAATCATCGAAGTTGTTGTCATGAAGAATGTCACCTAAGCTGTCAAATAGTTTTGAAAATTGGGAAATCTCCGCTGTTTCAGCGGTCGATATTTAAGGATGTTTGCTTAAAGAATAACCTATCACTATCAGGCCCGTATTCCAGAACGTGATTTAAGCATATGGTAAATTTTTAAAAATAGAAAAATATTGGAAAAAATTAACTCGGCCACAAGTGAATTCTCAGACGGGAATCGAACTCGCGACCTTTGGAAATCCGGTCCAATGCTCTAACCGCTGAGCTACCGAGACTTGTGGTTTCACTTGTGGCTGAGTTATTTTTATCCAATATTTTTATATTAAAAAATTTACCATAAGTATAAAAACAGCATTAAAAATGCAAAAATTTAAAAAAATACATGAAAAAGTGATTTAAGCAGTTGAGAACAGTTAGGAATGGTCCAAGGGACGTCGTTACATACGATGAATAAGCGCGTCCCTTTCTAACTGTTCTGTAAGTATCGATCACAGCTTGAGCCACGTACTGCAGGGTTAACACGAATTGCTATCGAAATAGTATCGAGTAAGTATCGAGCACGCTATGTCAAAAAATGTAAAGGAAAATGTAGTTCCGTTTAGGAACGCTGCTCAATATCTCATACATTTTTTACTTTACTTTCTCCATACTTACTCGAAAGTTATTCGTGCCTGAGACTCTCGCCGAACTCTCACCGACACCGAACCAAGGCACGTCGGGTGTGACTCGCGCACAGACCTTTTAGTAGGAAGATAAACTACTGTATGTATCTCTATTCTGTGGTCGAGGTAACAAATATGACGGGATAAAAGAAAGGTAACGGTAACGGTCTATTTGTTTACCGAAATTACAACGCCGGCGGCGGTCGCGTTAGATGAAAAAGCTGTGGAATATATATTTTAATATCGAACTATGTATGAAGTAGGGCGGTTACAACCCGATACTCGGGTTCGTCGATCGACGAAAAATTCCAAATTATGCTAAAATAATGTCACTTTTTAATTGCAGTTTGTGATCATCACGTTTAACATTTTGTATATTTTATAGTTTTCGGAACAAATAGACTCGAGTACCTTTGATTTGATACCTTACTCGGCCACGTACTACGCGCCAAAGTCCCTATCGAGTCGTCACAAATTTTGCAAAGCTGAATTAAGTATATAGATCTGATTAAAAATATTGAAATTGATATTGTTTCTTGTGTGAGTTTTTTTATACACACAACGGGCAAACGGTTCATCATACCTTTTTTTTATAAGATTAAGGGGCAGTGTGGCAGATTTCTGCCATTTTGGCAGATTCGGCACCTGAATTTTAAGTGTGGCAGATTATGCCGTCAATTCTAAAAGTGGCAGAATTTGGCAGATTTGAAAGAAATCTTCAAAATACTTGATGTTCCGTACTTAGAACATAATTGTGTAAAGTATTAACGCTAGCACAAATAATTTATTCTCCTTTAATTTAAATTTAAATTGGAACTGTATCGGTCACAATAACTGCAAGCTTTCGTAAAACGAATCGCAGCACCATACTATAGACAGTGCTGCTATCATGTGCTCTAACGTCAGAAAAGAGAACTAACCGATCCGATACGCGAGCGCGCAGCGTGCGACACCGCACCATAATTCAATAAAATTCATAATACAAATCAATTCCCAAAATCGAACAGTGAACTAATTCAAAATATAGCCAGTGTACTTCTAGACAGAATGTGATCCATCAGCAACCAGCGACTACATCTCCAGAACGTTCTTATTAGAGGAGACTAAATCCAAAAATCCACAAACCTTTATTTCTGGCCTAAAACATAACAACGAAGTCATTCATTATGGAAAAGAGATAGCTGAAATATTGAATTAGTATTATACAAATTTGACGAACAATAAGTACACCTATGACAAAAATATAAAACGCTTAATATTATTTAAAATTGCACCTGTACCAAATTCAATTAAACATTATTCAATCCTTGAAAAATTCGAATTCTTGTGGCTATTCAATACAATTCAATTCAATATATTTATTGCGATAACTGTGTACATTTTTTTGCAGATAACATTGCAGATTTGTAGATTGAAAATTGAAAAAAAATTAAAAATGTTTATTTCCATAAATTGATAAGGTTAACAATAAACCGAGGCTGACTTGCTCCTTTTAAGTGAGTGAACACTTGTGCCAGGAGCAGCCACTCTCCCATAACAAAATTAGGGTTGTTATGGAAACTTAACTAACTATATTAATTTACTTATTCTAAGAATACATAATATGCAAATGTTAAATGTTCTAAATACAAATATACCAAAAACTGTGCAACAAGAATATATACCTGAATTATCATTTACATACCAAACTGAGCGTTTGTAATGACAAAAATTGTTTAAAGTACCAAATAAATTCGAGATTATCTGTCTATCTGCCACATTTAAACAAAAACCAAAGACTTCTTTTTTTTTTAACTCTGTATATATATTTCCTATATTTTCTAAAGTTTATATTTATTAAGATTTACAATAATGCCCTCCGTTTCATCATAGCTTAATTTCAAGAGATAATTAGTTACAAGTTTTTTACATTCAAATTTTGACTTAGTGTAAATTTTGAGAATTTTATTTATTTTATTGTAAATATGTGTCGATTGACTAGTGTGTTCCTGCATTGCAAAATGTGTTTTATATTTTTTACTCTTAACAATATTATAATTTCTTCTTTTATGTAATATCTCGGTATTCACTGGTAACGATTTGTGTTAAGTTAAAATTATGTGTAATATATAAAGTTGTCTGACAGTCAATACACCCACCAAAGAATAGAGAGCTTGTGTTGAGAATCGTAAATTTTTGAAGCACATGACCTTGAGAAGTATCCTCTGCGCACGTTCAGCTTCAAGAAATTTAAATTTTGAAGCCCCTCCCCAGACTGGTATACAATAAATCACGACAGCTTGAGCAAGGGCAACATAAACTTTAGTAAGCAGTTCTTTGCTAGCCGAATGTCTAAGATTTTTGAAGACCCAGATCATCTTTCTGATTCTGCTAGCGATCAACTCAATTTGAGGATACCACGATAGGCGCTCGTCAACCATAATTCCTAAATATTTGATGCTAGCAACCCTATTTATAGCAGGACAATTGCAGTTAATACGCGTGCTGTCGCAACCATGAATTTTAATACTATAGTTGGAAAGTGGCTGTGTTCTACTATTAATTGTAAAACTAATAAAGTTGGTTTTAGTGGTATTTAACGTGAGCAAATTTTTCCTCAACCAAAGCGCAATAGTAGCAAGAGCAGCTTCTGCGTCTATTTTTATCTTTTCCCAAGAACTGCCCGTCACAACCAAGGCAGTATCATCAGCATAGGAGAAAATTCTGCAGTTGTTGAGGTTCAATTTACACAAAGCATTAATGTAAATGAGAAACAATGTGGGTCCCAATACGGAACCTTGTGGTACTCCAAAAGTCAGATCAGCGTCTTCACTCAGAAACTGTCCTAACCGTACCCTCTGCCTTCTCCCACTTAGGTAATTTTCAAATAATTTTAGGGGGGTACTTCTTATACCGACAGATTCCAGGTTTTGCACAAGAATGGGAGCAGAAACGGTGTCAAATGCCTTTTTAATATCTAGAAATACCGCGAGACATTTACCCCCATTGTCCAATTGATCAGAGATCAGCGACGTCAATGCCATTACTGCATCCTGGGTTGATTTACCAGACTGGAACCCATATTGTGAGTCTGACAAGATCCTATATTTGTTCAAATACCCAACAAGTCTTTTATTAATTAGCCTTTCTATCAATTTGGACAATGCGGGCAAAACAGAAATAGGCCTATAGTTATTTGCATCATCTCTGCGCCCACTCTTATGAACTGGAGTGACGACAGCTAGTTTTAATGCTGATGGGAATATACCTTTTCTAAAACAATTGTTTACCAAATGTGAGATATATGGGGCCAGTATGGTACTAGCTAGTTTTAGGAAACTAATTGGAATCTGATCCCATCCAGGAGCACTATCCGATCTGAGGCTCATAAGCTCTGCATGTACCTCCTGCGAATCAGTGTCCATTAAGACAAAAGATGTTAGCTGTTTCTCATCTAAATGTTGTGATAGAAAATGGGACTGTGTAGAACTTAGCGGAGTGACGCTATTTGCAAGGGTTTCTCCTATGCTGGCAAAATATGTATTAACATTGTCAACAGACTCTTTTGGGGTAGATTTTATATTTAAAAGTTTATCATTGTCAGTGTGATTTTTGCTTAAGTGAGTGACAGTCTTTACATTTTTCCAAAGAATCTTTGAATTTTTAATTGATTTTTCTAGTAGTTGCCTTTCATAGTTATGTTTCAGTTTTCTTATTAGTTTGTAACAAAAATTGCGATACCTTTTATAAGTGACTTTGAGAACCTCGTCATCAGGATTAGAGCGTAATCTTTTTTGCATGCAATTTCTGTTTCGAATGCAGCGTAAAATACCCTGCGTCATCCAAGGCTTAATAGCCCGTTTACCTTTAGGAACTGTTTTCACACTTGTATTTTCCTTTAAGGCATCAGAAATTTTAGCGATCAGACTATCAGTAATTGTCTCCGGGTCATCAAGGAGGAGTAGTTCAGAAAGATTTTTGCAAATGAGACTAGACAGGGCTCCGGCATAATCGGTGATAGTCATGACTTTGCAAGTTCTAGATTTTATATTAACATTTGTAAGATGCAAAAAAGTCATACTGTGATCTGTTATAGATGTGGTAAGTACTGAAACTTTAGCTCGTGACCTGCCTCCCTTTAACTTGAGCATCACGTGATCCAGGCAGCTTCTGTCCCGAGTGTGCCCTGGCAGGATACCGTGAGTGCTCAGCATGTTAAGATAATCGAGTCGATTTTTCTTCACATGGTTTAGCTCATTTGGGTCATTGATTAAGTTAATATTAATGTCACCTACGGCTATGATGCATTTATGAGATTTAATTGACAAAAGATGAGCATTTAGTGAAATGATGAATCTGGCTGCGTTGAGGACCGATGGTGATCTATAAATCGCTAGAATAGTGTAGTTAGAAGTCTCAATTTGCAAACATGATGCATCATTTAAGATAACTTCTTTAACAGTCACTGAGATGCCGTTTTTAATATATACAATAACGCCATCATTCTGGTTTAGATAACGGGTACTATGATACGAGCCAAAATTAGACAAGACAGGTATTGGTTTGTTTTCACTTGTCCAGCACTCGGTCAAGATTACTAGATCAGGATTAAACTTGAGTTCTGTCAGTGATAATAGCAAATCATCAAAATTATGATAGATACTTCTGATATTTTGACATATTAATGTAAGATCATTTATTTTTATATTTGTATGTTTGTGCAAGTCCTCAATGTCACAAGCCGAGGCATCAGCTATTTCAGAACTATCTATGTCATCTACTATGTTACGAGTGTTATCCATTAGAGAATACATTATAATGTGAGCAAATGTAAGTGTTATATAGGTGTGATTTAATTTTTTGTACATATATTATAGACAATAGTAAGGAAGGCATTACAGCGACTAGTGGCTTTTTATTTAAATAGTTAAGTTTCTTTATATTTCGGTATCGTATACTTGTTATATTTGTAAGATTATACATTTTAAAGCAGTATTGTTTATTGTAATAAGTAAGATCGGTTGTAATACATAGTCTAACTAAATAAATCTTTGTCGATTTTACATGCAGCATTCTTATTGTTACATGCACACCAAGAACTATGAAAGCATGAATACACAGCGTGTTAAGAAATCTGATTGTATAAGAAAGTATCAGGGTATAATAAGTACAGATATAATTATGTTTATGTTGTTTAACTGTAGTTATTGCGTTTAAACACAGTACGAACATTACATGCAAACAAAAATCTAGTAACGTACGCGTGAACACTTTAAAGAGAAAATAAATCATTGAAAAAACACACAAAAAGACAGTTAACAAACTAAAGCCCAAAGAGGCATAACTATTTAAAAAGTCAGTGCCTAGTCAGTCACTATTTAATAATTGGTGAACCTGAGCTTCTAATTTGATAGATATTATCGGGGATTGCTCAGATTTGCGTATATAGACACGTCCATACGCAGTCCAGCAGAATTTATATTTACCAGCTTTTACCAGGTCTCTTGCTAAGAAGTGAAGTCGCGCTCCTTTAGCGGTAAGCTGCTCCGAAACGAATATGGGGGTGTCTTCTGATACCCGATGCCCCAGATGCTTAGCACACAGTTTGTTTTGTTTAGATGTGTTATAAGTCTTACATAACTTCAGGACGTCTGCCCTTATAAGGGTTGAAGTCGTCTCAACCACAATCGGGGTGTTGGAAGAAATGTTTTTTTTACCACGAACCCTGTAGACATCCATACATTTTTAATTTCAAAATTAGTTTTGCGGGACGCCATTTGTAGGCTTTCTATTTTATCCTCTAATAATGTGATGTAGTCTCTATCTTGTTTCGCCTTATTCTCCAACTGAGAAACTTTTTTACACAGTTCTTCGTTTTGCGCAGTGAGAAATGAAATGGAGTTCTCAATATTCAAATTGCTTTGCTGAATTTCTTTCAAGGTCGACGGGATGGATTTTACATCCTTTTGCTGCTCCGTCCATAAAGATGTTATCATGTGTTTGATTTCCTCCTTAAACGTCTTGAAATCTTCCATAGTTACACTTCTCTCGCGTGAGAAAACATAGTTCGGCGGAGTAGTGTCAACAGTAGTTGTGTCATTATCACAGAAAGACATATCAGTATGCTCCATAGTAATAGAGTTGAAATTGATCTTCAAACAAAAATCTTGTAGTGCAGTGAACGTCCGTAGCTGGCTCGTAGACTGACTGTAGCAATCGTAGTCGTAGCACTAGGTCATAACGGCCTGCTGGTACTGGTGACTAATTTAGGCGCTCCGAGTTATCGCTTTCACAGCCGATCTGGTGACCGCCTCACTTACAAACTACAATTCACGAGTTCGAAACCTCGGGCTAGCACAAAATTTTTTTCACTTTATTTATTTAAAATTAATAATTTTCGACACAGATTCTGTTGCACACGTCCACTCGCAGTGGGATCCGAGAGGGGAGAGGTATGTAGATAACAACAGTATACCCATAACAGGCATGCAATATTTACCATAGGTAGGTATTATACATTTAAATTGTTTTGCCGTGTGGTGACGGCCTAAGGATACACGTGTCACCACTCCCTTACATGCCTGGGATGTCGTAAGAGTCGACTAAGAGGCTCGACGTATTGAACACCTGTGCGAGAGAAGGAAAACTTGAAACAAACACTCTACCAACCCGTCTGGCCAGCGTGGTAGCAATAGGCTCACAGCCTCCTATGAACGCCACAATAGGCGTGAGCTAGGAGAGGCTTATGTCCAGCAGTGGACGTCCACAGGCTGATGATGGATGGATGATACATTTAAAACTTAAACAATATGAACAGCCCAGTCAGTGTTTAGATTTATAGTACTCTATGATGAGATTTCGTACCTAATTTATTTATTACAATAAAGATTTTAATTTCAAAGGCCAACATTAATTACCAAAGAATCTTAACATCACAAAGATAGTTTTTTATCCCTTTTTGACTGAGGGAGGGTAAAAAGGACGGAGATAACTCAACAAGTCAGAGGGAATGATAAATGAGGGATGGAAACTTTGAAATTAAACTCAAACAGTACTTGCTTTGGGTGTTTAGGCAATCTTTAAGAGGACGGCATTGTTAACCGACTTCAAAAAAGGAGGTTCTATTTTCCTCTGTAAATAATTCACGTTCACGTTAAGTTTCATGAAGAGCTTGTATTATGGATACTAGATAACGGATAAACATTTTTATATACTTTTTTTTTGTAAATACACACATAATATACATAGTAAACACCCAGACCAAAACAAATAGACATGTTCATGCACACAAATATTTGTCTTGTCCGGGGATCGAACCCGGGACCTCTGGCGCAGAAGGCGGGCTTAATACCCCTGCGCCAAACAGGTCGTAGGTATATATTTTTGATTTCTTTTTTTCAAACATAAAAGATCTAAGCTCAAAATATCCCGACGTCTGACCTCTACATTAAACATCCTCCAGACACAAAAAAAAACGGTCACCGATCGCTGCGGTCAGCTGAGCTGACCCTTCCCGTATTCCATTAATTATTGGCGATTGAAATCTGGTGTTAATAGGAAAGGAAATATAATGGTAAGGAAATATTACGATAGCGATAATAAGGTTAGTCGGTAGATTATTATTTTCTTATACATACAACGTTCCTCGCTGGTTGTGTGATGAAAAATTGTGTGTTGCGCTCGGCAGAAATGTTTTTAGCATCTTGTACCTTTGAAATCCTCGCTTCGCTCAGGAGCGTTAGCTTCGCATAGGGATTCTAGACACAATAGAATAAGTCAACCGCACTTCATAAACCTGAATATTATGACCTTACCTTGGTTTTACTCGCGTGGTGACCGTTCCCGTGGGAATATCGGGATAAAATATAGCCTATGTCACTCGGGAGAAATGTAGCTTTCTAATGGTCTAAGAATTTTCTAAATCTGTCCAGTAGTTCCTGAGATTAGCGCGTTCAAACAAACAAACTCTTCAGTTTTTTAATATTAGTATAGATGAAGTAGCTGTCTTTGTGAAAACCAACATAAACATGTTCCAAATTAGAAGCAACAGACAAAAAATTGTTATTTATTTTCAAAGATTGAATCCTGAGCGAAGCGAGGATTTCAAAGGTACAAGACGCAAAAAACTTTTCTGCCGAGGTCAACACACAATTTTTCATCTCACAACCAGCGAGGAACATTTTAAGGTTGTTTCCGCGGTCAACTTCCAGTAAAAAATTCTTTAAACATAAAGTTTAATCTAAATATACCTTATTCTCGTTGTTTTAATGACATAAAAACCTAAAATATTAAAACAGGAGTATTCTAGTTAATTCAAAGTTATTTAAAGTAGGAATATATTGTTACTTAAATAACAATACAAACGATTCCGTAAATGTTGACACTGACAAGAGGTACAAGACCATGACAATTTAAAAATAAAGATTTATGTCCCGTTCCGAAATCCAATCATAGTTGGGAAATCTCATCCAGCCTGATATAAAATTCTTATACCAAATAAGTAGTTTCATCTTATTGTTATTGTTTTTACGATTCAATAAACTAAAATAATATAATAAAACCAAAACGGAATATTATAATTAATGTAAAGCTATTTAAAATAATAATAAAATGTAACAAAAATGTCAATAGTGCGATTCGGAACGCATTATAATATACTTTTAGGTAGTAATTAAAAAAGTACTTTATTGAAACTGAATGACAAAACCTCTTCTTCCGAGCGTGTGAGTTGAAAATTAATTGTCTCGCGTGGTACTATGATCCGGCATACAAATAGTTAAAATAAACTGTACTATAACGTGGCTTCGTAGATTTGTAGTGTTTTGCCTTAAAATCATCATCCTACGTATAATAATTATAAAGTCAAAGTCAATGATTTTTATTCAAATAGACTTATAGATAAGTACTTTTTTATTTTATTTATTCACATCACCAAACACACATGATAAAAATGTACTTTCACAAATAATAGTAATAAGTAAAATACTCTTGCAAACATGTGTGCCGCAGCGATGTAAAAAGGCAAATGCTCAGTGATATCTTTGCTCATATAAGCATTGTACTTTCGAATAGTCGCAACATTTTTTCCCCCTATACCAGCCATTCAGGACATCTTTTAACTGATAAGAAGAACGGCCGCAAGAAACTCATCAGCTTTAACAGAAGCAACAACGTTTACAATGGAACATGTTGTTGCCAAACACAAATTTACAATTTTGAAATTTAATATAAGAGGAAAATTTTCCCATATTCAATTGTTAGAATATTTTCGTTTTATCCAATTTATAATAGTTATGTTGTTATGTTAGTATCACATCCATGCATTTTGGTCTTTTAAATAATCATCTACCTTGTAATACCTTTGTTTAAGAGTGACTTTTTAACATATATTTTAAATTTATGCAAAGGCAGCTCAATCACTTGTTGTGGAACTTTATATAAAAAAAAGGCAGCTCAATCACTTGTTGTGGAACTTTATATAAAAAAAAGCAGCTCAATCACTTGTTGTGGAACTTTATATAAAAAAAGGCAGCTCAATCACTTGTTGTGGAACTTTATATAAAAAAAAGGCAGCTCAATCACTTGTTGTGGAACTTTATATAAAAAAAGCTATACCTTTCCCCAAACATTTTTGGTCACCAATCCCGTGACCGAACATTGCGGAAGTTGCTAAACCTCAACAATCGCTGGCCGAGCGCGCGAACCACTGCGCCACGGGCTCCTCAAATATGTTCACCACTTCAAAATTTGTCCGAACTGGAAGCGAACCCACGATCCCTAGCGCTGCAGGTAGAACCATTGTGAACATTAATTTCATTATATTTATTGATTATGCTTTTCAACCCTTTCGCAACTACATACCCTCTAGCATAATAACCCCCGAAAAGATATTTCTCAATTTGCCGTGATATCACCTGGGTCTAAAGTACCCTATTAACACTGGTAACTAAATTTGCAGAGGGTTTGGAATGTCAATTAACCCTGCCGACGGCGGCGCGCGAACAATTTGCGGGGGTCGTTGGGACCCCAGAGATTTTAGGGTTAACGAAATTTCTATCGCAGATTTTTTAGTGTTGAACGGTTGAAAATATGTGCTAAGTAAGAATTTTGGTTGTCTGTCGTAGTATTTGTCTATATTTTAGCGTCGTTTCAGTAATTTTAACTAGTAGACAATTACTAAAACGACGCGAGTTCGAGTCCCGTCTGGGCGATGCAAGTTATTTTTTTTCTCGTATGTTTGCTACTGTAATTTTAATTTTCCAAACTGCTCGGACATAGTAGATCTATCTTATGGATGATAATTATCATCCATAAGATGTGCAAAATACTTTCTAAAATATATTTGAATAGAAAATGCAAATACTTTTTGATTTTTCTATTACAAAATAGTTTTTCATTTTGTATTTTAAATACTAAATGCAAAATACGTATTTTCAAAATACTTTGTTAAAATAAAATACTTTTTTTACCGAGTCTCATATCGTAAAGTTCGAATTAATTAATGTGTTTATAATGACATGCTTTACAAACTCGTCATTAGGCATTTTTAATGTCCCCACTGGCCCACTGGGGCACTGGCCTTCCTTATGGATGGATGTGGAAAATGGGTCATGACCCACCACGCTAGCCCAATGCAGATTGGAGGGTTTTTAACGACTGCAAATGCAGCCGGGACCAACGGCTTAACGTGCCTTCCGAAGCACGGAGGACCTCGAGTTAGTTTTTTTACTAGTAACTGTTTTTTTGTTTTACTAGTTATGGTCACCCATCCCGTTATAGACCATTGCGAAAGTTGCTTAACCTCAACAATCGCAGGCCGTGCGCGCGAACCACTGCTCCTTATGATATGAGCTCAATATCGAAATTTTGAAATAGGTACCGAGATTTTTAACCGTCTCTGTGATAAAGTGGTAACACCACCGGTATCATTCATACCCAGAGGTCAAATTGTATTGTGTGGGTTTAAAAGTGGCTTTAAGGCTACAATAGCAGGCCGAGGACGCGATCACTGCGCCACGAGTTCCTCAAACCATTTAAAAATTTGCTTTACCAAGTTTTTTTATTTTGTATTCACGACGGGGAGATTCTTAGCCTTCATCATACCTGATGTTAAGTATTGATAAGGCTGAAGATGGAAGCGAGCCTCTCCCGGAATCCTCCACCACTGAGGTCTAATCTATCTTATCTCTAACTGCCGGAACACAACATTGCTTGTTAGATTTTTTGCATTTTTCAATGCTACACATTTAAAATTATCATCAAGTAAATAAATCTGCAGTGTTATGAACTATACCCGGACAAACCCATGCCCACACACACTCTCTCACTCACAAACACACACACATACACACACATGCGCAATAATTCATTCACAGTGCTTACACAAACACTATCCATTACTTTAAATACTTATTTTTTCGTTAATGAAAGGAATTTACATGATTTTTTTATTTTTTTGTTACACTAAAAGTAATTTTTATCTAAATTGGACTCACATGATCTTGCTCCAAGGGGACCGGCGCTGTTTGCCGTAATAAAGGCTTATGCCTAGCTCGGCAGCAGATACATATTCATATTACCTTGTAAGTCCTAGCTTGTGTTAAAATATGAATTGTCGAATTACTTATGTTTGGAAGCAATAAATAATTTATTTATTTATTTATTATTATTTATTTGTTGTTATGGCGCCAGACTTCCTAAGAAGTCCTACCACCAACCAAAATCGGGTGCCCATGGAATCGGCTCAGCCAATACATAACTAGTTATAATCAAATCTTTGATCCTAACACTGCCCAGCCAGTGTGCGACCGCCATCTGGTCCAAAACGAGCGAAAAATTACCGGGGGGTCGCCGACAGTCAATTAGTGACGTCTGCACAGTAGGCATGCCAGTCAACGTAACGACAGTAAGCTAGGTGCACTTGCCTTCCCGGTAAGCCTACATGGAGGAGGTTTGTCGTCACCATTTCCGAACTCTGAGTACCGCATTCACTCGCTATCTTTTATCTCATTGAAAGTCTATGGGAACATTTTTGGGTGATAATTCATCGATGGTACATCCTATTTTAGATTTTCTTTTTTTTTAAAGCTGTGGTTGACCCACCTACGTGCACGTGCAAAATTTCAAGGTTCTATTCCTAAGATAAATAGAATTTTTTTTCGATGTCTTTTTTTATTTCGGTGATTATTCCTCCGTGGTAGGTCCGATGTTTAATTTTATTTCTTCTAAACCATCTACGGCTGAACACGGAGTTACATGCCAATTTTCGTGGTCATAGCGCTTATAGTGCGGGAGGAGTTCAATGACAAAGCGAAAATCCGAATCGGGGAAGACTGGAGCTTCGCTCCAAAAAAAAAAATACTTACGACGATAAAAAGGTAATTGAAAAAAGATAAAAATATTTAAAAATAACTCCGACTTTATTATCCGTCGGGGGCGGCCATTAAATGAACTAGTTTTGCAGTTTTAAAGTAACGTGAATAAGTTGAAATATTTTATTTATATTTATGTTGAAATTTAAAATATTGATGGCAGCCCTCAACGTATAATTAAGTCGGGGATTTTTTTATTATTTTACCCTTTTTCAATGGCATGTATTTAAGGCAGCAACTAAAAAAGTTTTTGAGCGACAAAAATACTAGGTGAGCGACTTAGTCGCCTATCTAACCTATTTTTTCCGCTGCCAACCTATTATTTCTGCTACCCCAACCTAGTTTAATTGAGTTTCTAAACCTCTCTTCTAAATTTGCTATGCCCAACAGGGTCCAAAATTGTGTCTTTTACTTATATACCATCTTTGTAACATTTTGGAACGCAAATAAATTGAAATTGAAATTGAATAATTTTTAGTCGCCCGGTTTATTCAAAGTCAAAGATTTTTATTCAAATAGACTTATAGATAAGTACTTTCGAATAGTCCAACATTTTTTTCCCTACCAGCCATTCAGGACATCTTTTAACTGATAAGAAGAACGGCCGCAAGAAACTTATCAGCTTTAACAGAAACAACAACATTTACAATGGAACATGTTGTTGCCAAACACAAATTTACAATTTTGAAATATATTTAATATAAAAGGAAAATGATATTCCTTTTTCAATTACATTTTTACGTCGTGGGTTTTTGCAAAATTAGTTCCTTAGTTGTTCGTCAGAGGCAGTACTTGCTATCATAATTGACAGAAGTCGTGTTTGACAGCGAAATTTTCAGAAATTGTGACTGGTCGCGAGTAAGATAATCATCCTACCGGTCTTTTGTACAAATTGTCCTACTGGCCATACGTTTCACTGTGCCCATCGTGTCAGACAAAAAACGTCTATGGGTTATGTCAAGCAATTACAGATATTGAACGTGAGTTTTATTCGCTACCATAAGTATTTTTATCGACATTGTAATATTATTATAACACTGATCATTAATACTAAACAGGTCAGGTGTCGGATGGGTGACCGTAATGTGGCATTATAGCTGAGCGCTTTCGTGCTTCGGAGTTATCGTTCGATCGTTAAACCGTCGGTTCCGGTTGTTGTCATTTGATTACAGTCGTTATGCCAAGTCAGAGGCCTTATAGGCGGCTTGATAAACTCTGACACCAGAAGTGGTCACTAATCTATAATAAGTTAATAATAAGTTAGCACAGATAAACTAAAACTAGACTCCAATAACTTTTTTTTTTTTTGTAATTTTGGCAAGGCAAAGGGACCCGGGACTGTGCAGCCTTACCTATATGCATTTGCTTTTTGTTTTCAATAGTTTTATTTTTTGTTTTTATAATTTATCTTTTGTTGTATTGCAGTGTTTAATTTTTGTTTGTTTGTTATTTTGTTTTGTTATTTTGTTGTCACCAAATAGGCTCCTTCAGAATACCAGCGTCTCAGTGGCATGCTACGTATGTCACTGTGACATTGCTGAGGATGGGGCCTAGTTGGCCGCGCACATTTTTTCTTTTTTCTTTTTTTCTTTTTTTTTCTTTTCACTCGTTAAAAAAAACAACTTGTCTCATGCCTACCTGACGGGATGAGACATGAGACAAGTTGCTTTTTTCTAGTATATTTTCTTGTTTAATATTTATCACATCAAAATATCATTGTAAAATGCAAAAATAAAAAGTTATAACTGTTCATTAAATTTAGGCTGCATAAAACACCTTATAAGATCCAGAATTACAAATTATGAAATGTTCCTTTAAATTCCTTTTCAAGAAATAATAGAGGTTAATATATATAATTTTATTAGTGATAATATAACACCATCACAGTTATGGCCTGCGCAGACGACGGACATTGAAGGACTTTTTGTCCGCGACACGACCTTATTACTAAGAACATAAAGTTGAATAAATAACGAGGACTATCGCGTACTTTTCGCGGATATACGCTATCTAAGTTGAATCTTATTTGGTTAACAATAAAGACGTGTCGCGGATTAAAAGTCCTCCGTTATCCGTCGTCTGCGCTAGCTCTTAGAGGTTCCAGGTTCAATTCCACATATTGCATTCGGTTTGATTGGTGCTAAAGCTTGTTATAAGTCCACCTGGTCAGCTACCACCATCTTACATAAGTATGTTACCCTAAAAAAAGACAATATTGTTGATATTTTATTACCGGCAGCTATAGAATCAAATCAGAAATATGTTTATTGCGAATGCCTACAGGTGGTTTCAAGATTAAACAGAGGTAACAAGTTAGTTCAACCATATTCTTTCTTTCTGGCATGCAGTATTGGTTTAAAACCACTGCTGGACATAGGCCTCTCCTAGCTCACGCCTATTGTGGCGTTCATAGGAGGTTATTAGCCTACTGCTACCACGCTGGCCAGACGGGTTGGTAGAGGGTTTGTTTCAAGTTTTCCTTCTCTCGCACAGGTTTAAAACTTATGAAACCTTAATTTAAGTGCAATGCCAAATCTGAGTTAGTTATTAAATACTTTAACCATTTTAAAATACCGTAAATAATCAACTGTTAATGAGATTGTTTCATTCATTATAGTCAACACAGCGTTCCTAGCTTAAAAATACATCTGGATCATTTGAACCCTAGTATTTATAACAGTAATTAACTGTATATATTTTAAACTTTCGCGTTCCATTAATATTATATATTAAAACAACAGGACTAAAACGCGACATTTGTTCTTTAGTACAACTATTATTTACAGCTCAGTCTTCTTGTGACCACGGCTATTGTACGTAAGCATAGCGAATTTTATAAAAAACTACAAGATAATCCGTCTAAATATCCGTCGCGAAACAAAAATAAATTAATGCTACCCGGTTCCAGACTAAAATTAACATCTAATAGTACATTGCATGCGTCCATTAAAATATATAATCAATTACCATCTTTAATAATTAATGAAAGTAAACATTCTTTGTTTATAAACCAACTAGAGGCCGGGCGCGGTTTCACCCGCGTGGTTCCCGTTCCCGTGGGAATTTTGGGATCATTTATAGCCTATGTTACTACTTGGGGTCTAAGGATTCTCTATACCAAATTTCGTCAAAATCGGTCCAGTAGTTTTTGAGTTTATTCGTTACATACAAAAATACAAATCTTTCCTCTTTATAATATTAAGTATAGATAAAAAAAAATCCTTATAAATAAATGCTATTACAGTTTACATGAATACTTCAATGAAACTATTAAATAAAAAAGGTATTTAAAAATCTGTCACCTAAAATTACTTTGTGTCATAATTGTTTTTTTTTATAATTATTATATTTTTTTTTAATTTTTGGATGTAAAACTTTGCTATCTAATGTTAATTAGCGCCTCCTCTCTTCCAAACCCTATTGCGTGCCCGTCAGGGTCCATGATGATCTTTTATTTATGTTCACCATCTTTTGTGTACAT
This sequence comes from Chrysoteuchia culmella, assembly GCA_910589605.1. NCBI lineage: Eukaryota > Metazoa > Arthropoda > Insecta > Lepidoptera > Crambidae > Chrysoteuchia > Chrysoteuchia culmella. The sequence goes on along the minus strand of OU342670.1, from coordinate 10,737,883 downwards.
TATGGAATGCAATAAATAATTGAGTATTGAGTATTGAGTATTGCAACATAGCAACGTCAAGCTGTAAGTACTTACATTTTTTTATGATTTTGTAATTTTTGCATTTTTCAATGCCATTTTTATACTTATGGTAAATTTTAAATAGAAATATATTGGAAAAAATTAACTCGGCCACAAGTGAATTCTCGACTCGCGACCTTTGGAAATCCGGTCCAATGCTTCCCGTCTGAGAATTCACTTGTGGCCGAGTTAATTTTTTCCAATATTTTTCTATTTAAAAATTTACCATAACTGTAAGTACATAGTTGTACTACATAACAAATGTCGCGTTTTAGTCCCGTTGTTTTAATATATAAGTAATTAACTGGTTCGATGACAATATTCATACTTTAAAATAATTGTAATATGTGTTTATAGACCCCCTCAGAGTAATTACCTAGAGTTTGAGTCCACTATGGAGGAAGTTTTAAGAATAACTAGTAAAAGTAATAAAAAGGTTGTCATATGTGGGGATTTTAATGTTGACATTTTAGACCCAAAGTTGTCAAAGCTCTCAAGCAGATTTTTAAATTTATTTAAATCGTATAATTTATCACATACCTTTAATGAGCCTACACGAATAACACCCACATCTGCCACCTGCTTAGACAACATTTTTTCAAACTGTGTAGTCACTGAAAAATCTATAATAAATGTTATTAAATCTGACCATAGTGGACAACTAGCCTCTATAGAGCACCATCATGTCTGTCCTAAGCGGAAAATTGTATGTAGGCCAATAACTAAAAAGGGCATAGATGTATTTAGAAACAATGTGATTAATAAAATTGAGTCTTTACCAGTTCCCATTATGGAATCTAATTACCTTTATAATGATTTATTTCATGTGGTTGAAGGCGAATTTAGTAAAACGTTTAAGAAAAAAGTGATCAATGGTAATTCGGATAAAGTAAAGTTTAGTGATTGGGCCACACCGGGAATTTATACAAGTAGAAGGAAACTATATGACCTTTATGCGTCAAAGCATACTTTTATTGAATTTTATTGAATATGTCAGGAAGTATTCTCAAATGTTTAGAAATGTATGTGTAGCTGCTAAGGCGATGTTCTTTTCAAATAAAATAAAATTAGCGGATAATAAAATAAAGGCTACTTGGAATATTATTAACCAAACAACTGGGAAAACTAAACATAATGTAAACTCCTTCTCCCTTAAAGTAGATAATAAATTAATTGAATCTGACGTTGAGGTTGCCCGTGTTTTTGAAGATTTCTTCTCTCGGGTACCCTTAGAAACTACCAGTAATTTAAATTCCTGTCCAAACGTTGCTGCTGCCCTCTTGGAGTCGTGTGTTGAGAAGTGTTATAAAGTTTTCAATTTTAAGCATATTAATAGTGAAGACATTTTAAAAGCTTTCAAGTCTATAAATATTAAAAAGACTGAAGATTTATGGGGCATATCAACCAGCGTTATTAAATCTATAATTGAAATAATAGCTCCATATTTAGCTTTCATTTTTAATCAATGCATAGATGAAGGTACTTTTCCCGATTTAATGAAATATAGTAAGCTTATTCCTCTTTTTAAATCAGGTGACAAAAGTGACCCCACAAATTTTAGGCCGATATCAGTCTTACCGGCACTATAAAATATTTGAAAAAATTATATACTCTCAATTATTAGACTATTTAACAGTAAATCAAATCCTTCATAATAATCAGTTCGGCTTTTCTAAAGGTAAAAATACTACAGATGCTGGAATAGCACTCCTCAAACATATTTTTGAGGCTTGGGAGGGCAAGCAAGACGTAATTGGTATATTTTGTGACCTGTCTAAAGCTTTCGATTGCGTTGATCACGTTACACTTTTAAAGAAGCTAGAACATTATGGTGTCTCTAAAAAATCAGTTAGCCTTTTGCAGTCATACTTGCACAATAGACATCAAAAAGTAATTGTAAATAATACTGCTTCTACTGGAGCCCCCATTATTATGGGCGTGCCCCAAGGTTCAATATTGGGCCCTCTGCTGTTCTTAATATATATTAACGATCTCCCTAACTACGCGAGTAGTTTATGTGAGACAGTACTATTTGCAGATGATACATCTTTAATTTTTAAAATTGATAGAGGAAACAACTGTTCTGACGAAGTAAATAGTGCTCTCTCTCAAGTCGCACACTGGTTCAACAGTAATAATTTGTCTCTTAACCCTACCAAAACGAAATTTGTTAAATTCACATTACCTAATGTAGGGCAGGTCGACATGCACATCAATTTGAATGGGGATGTAGTAGAGTTAGTTGAGAGTACTAAATTTCTTGGTATTACATTAGATTCAAAACTACAATGGGATCCACATATTGAAACCTTGTCGAGTAGACTTAGTTCTGCGGCTTTCGCAATAAGGAAAATAAGGCTCCTAACTGATATTGAAACGGCAAGACTAGTTTACTTTAGTTATTTTCATAGTGTAATGTCCTATGGCCTGTTGTTGTGGGGCTCAGCAGCCAATATAGAAAATGTTTTTATACTTCAAAAAAGAGCTGTGCGCGCCATTTACAACCTTCGACAGAGAGATTCTCTTAAAGAATTGTTTAAAGAGATTAATATACTAACTTTGGCGGGACAATACATTTATGATAATATAGTATATGTAAGGAAACATCACGATTTATTTATTAAGCATAGCGATGTTCATAATTTTAATACTAGAAACAAGAATAAGCTTGCCGTTCCAAGATTTCGACTTGAAAAATGCAGTCGCTCGTTTTTGGGGAAAGGCATAGCCTTTTTTAATAAAGTTCCACAACAAGTGATTGAGCTGCCTTTGCATAAATTTAAAATACATGTTAAAAAAACGCTCTTAAGCGAAGGTTATTACAAGGTAGAAGATTATTTGAAAGACCAAAATGCATGGAAGTGATACTAACATAAAACATGACTATTGTAATTGTATAAAAGGAAAATATTCTAATAACTGAGTATAAGAAAATTTTCCTCTTATATTAAATATGTTTCAAGATTGTAGATTTGTGTTTGGCAACGACATGTTCCTTTGTAAATGTTGTTGCTTCTGTTAAAGCTGATAAGTTTCTTGCGGCCGTTCTTCTTATCAGTTAAAAGATGTCCTGAATGGCTGGTAGGAAAAAAAAATTGGACGATTCGAAAGCACTTATCTATAAGTCTATTTGAATAAAAATCTTTGACTTTTGACTTTGACTTTGAAAAAAAGTTATTAACTGGCCAGAAGACCAGTTTTCAGATGGGCCACCTACTATCTAAATCTCAAACAAGAGCAACGCGGGTTACGTACCGGAGAGAGAAGCCTTAGTTAAAATTTATCGTTACCTTATAATTATGCAAGTTTTGGGCAAGCGGTTTTTTTTAATTGATGACTAACTTTTCAGCTTTAAGAAAACTATCAATTCAATGTTTAAAGTGGAGTTTATTTACAATTAATGGGTTTTGGTAACAATTCAGAAATAAAAAAAAAAATCGAAGAACCATCACAACTAGGTAACTATCCAGTTTTGACCCCTGGTTGACTGGACTTATATAGTTGCTATTGCTAATGATCTCTAGTATAACTAATTTCAAGGAATATGTCGAGTTTTCATGTCACCTGTATATGTAACCCGATTTGCGAATAATCTTGAATTTTCGTATTTTTAGCGGTATTTTCGAAAAGAAAAAGTGTTGACGCAAAATCATAAAATCGTGTTTCTGAAATCTGGGGTCCAATTCTGCTAATAGTCACAATTGTATTCCAATCGTGTTTCAACAGTAGTACTGTTTTACACCATTCTTGTTACAACAGTGTAAATAAACACGACTGTTGAAACACCATTGAAAGAAGATCATGACAAAAATTTTGAAGAAATATATATCTTACTATTAGTGTACTTACTGGGGTCACTTGAGAAAAAAGTGTTTCTGACCTTTGACCTTCAAGAGACCTTTGACCTAAGGTCATTAAAAAAAACCGGCCGTCTACATTTTTTTTGTGATTTTTGAAGCTATTAGTGAAGGTTGTAGGTGTTATACTCATGGCGCTGGAAGGAACATTAGAATAGATAACACGGGCCTTATAATATAGAGAAGATTACCAGATTTCTAACATCTCAAACGGTCCTATAGTTTTATAACAAAAAACACTTTTTCCGTTGAATGTCTTTAATTTTACAGACAGAGTCGCAGGCAGAAGCTATATTCAAATATGTAATAATACCATGTTAACTTTTCTATTACGCCCAATGGTTTACATCTGTGAATACATATAACATCCCCCGGTTTCGTGCGGACCCTTCTAAATCATCCTTTGAATATTACATTTGGTCGCACATGTGTATCAGTTAATATCTTTTTTGTCGTTCGCAATGGAAAATATTGGTAGGGTAGTTCAGTTATCAGAAGCTGGCAATAAACATATTCGTGAATGCAACCAATTTCTAGATATGATTTCGTTTATGGATAGAAAGAAAATTAAAGTTACAAAGTTTATAAAAAATATGTGATAAATATTAAACAAGAAAATATACTAGAAAAAGCAACTTGTTTCATGTCGTGTGTTTTCAAATATATTTTCTTATTTAATACTAGCGGATCCTCGCGGTTTTACCCGCGCGGTGCCCGTTCCCGTGGTAATATCGGGTTAGAATATAGTCTATGTCACTCAGGAGAAATGTAGCTTTCTAATGGTCTAAGAATTTTCAAAATCGGTCCAGTAGTTCCTGAGATTAGCGCGTTCAAACAAACAAACTCTTCAGCTTTATAATATTATATTATATATAAGTATAGATTTATTATTTTCATCTTATGTACGTAACGTACGTAAATATACGTAACGTAAACAAATATCTTATGTTTCATCTTTATCGATAGTCAAACATTTGTAAAAAAAAATCTTTCGAATGCGAGGATAGTTCTCTCATTGTTGAAACGACGACGGTGGCCAACGCCGTAGAAAGGTGAATATACTAGTGATTGGACGTGTCCTCATAGGTCTTTGTGAGGTCGCTGTAGCATAATTGCTATAAATGCACTACATTGGGCCGGATTCCCAAGGATGCCGGGTCAAATCCCGTCAGAGCGACATGAGACAAGTTGCTTTTTTTTACTATATTTTGTTATTTAATAATTATCACATTAAAATAGCATTGTAAAATTCAAAATTATAGAAATGTTGTTTTAAGTACAAACATTGTATGAACACGCCGAAACATACATGTATGTTAAACAAGTAGATAATAATATATCATATGTAATACAAAATAAAACTGTATTTTTTGGTAACAAATATACCTTACTTTAATGATATTTTCCTACTGTTTAAAAAACGTAAATATAAGTTATTTCGACTGTTTATTTACCGTTAATTTTTTTTTTATGAACGACGGTGAGACTCTTAGCCTTCATCAAAAATACCTTCTGTTAACTTTTGGTTATGCTGAAGATGGAAGCGAGCGTCTCCCGGAATCATCAATCACTGAGGAACTGAGTTAATCGTAAGTCAATATAATAAAACAATGAAAATGCAAACTTAAAAGATCATAAAGCCTTAAATATATGAACGAGACGCAGTCTGCTAAGTACAAAAAAACATTATAATTTCATTAAAACATCACACTTTTATTTTATTTTCTTGAAACAATGGAGCCTCCTTGCACCCCTGATGTTAAGCATACAAGATTGAATCATTTCTTATTCTTTCGATTATTTCTTTGGCGGGGGAAAGAATAGTGTGGATCTAAGAAATTTTTATTTTCACCTCACACGCTCGGAAAAGGAGACTTTGTCATTTAATTTCTGCGCCGAAAATCGCACTGCCCGGCCTATCGTAATAAACTATTATTTTTTTTGAAACAAAAGTACTTTAAAATACGTTCCGAATCACACTAATGACTTTTTGATACATTTTATTATTATATTAAATAACTTTGAATTAATTATAACACTCCGATTTGGTTTTATTATATTATTTTAGTTCATTGAATCATAAAAACAATAACAATAATATTAAACTATTTATTAAAAGCATTTTATATTTAGGCTAGTTGAGATTTCACAACCTATTTTTTTAAAATTGTCTTTGTCTGCCTTTCTATCTTTCTACACCTCATGTCAATGTCAACATTTACCGAATCGTTTTTAACCGAAGTAACAATTTATTCTTATTTAAAATAAATTCTATAATACTCCCTTTTTTTCTTTTAGTTTTTTTTTATATCATTAAAACAACAAAAACAAGGTAAATTTAGATTAAACTTTTTGTTAAAAGATTTTTTTACAGGAAGTTGACAGCAGGATCAACCTAAAAATCATCCTCGCAGTTGCGATGTGAAAAATTGTGCGTTGCGCTCGGCAGAAAACTTTTTAGTATCAAAATACTGCTTAAATACAATTTTTCGACCTTGCATTACAAATTAAAATATAGATCGCACTATGGCTGAGAATTTGAAGCGTACGTAAAAGAATTATCTATTCTAAGTGTATGCATTAACTATGGCAGGTGGTTTGGCATTTTAAATAAAACTGGAACAAGTGCGAGTCGAACTCGCCCACCAAAGTGTACCTACCTACATAAAAAAAACTGTTTATCTATACGAATATTATCTACCACGGCCCTGTCTAGAGGTATGAAGGAACTGAACATCCGCATACTGACCGACAGTATGGCCGTCCTAACAGCACTGGAGGCACACACGATCAACTCCAGTATTGTCTACGAATGCCACCGAGTATTGGATCGTTTAGCATCCAACAACAGAGTAATCCTAAAATTGATTAAAGGGCATAGTGGATCACACGGGAACGATGCCGCCGATGAGCTGGCAAGAAGGGGATCCTCCACAACAGTGGCTGGACCCATACCCATTCTGCCACTCCCGTTCAGCCAACTGCGCTCATGGGTAAGACAGCGTACTCGTGCTGCACATAATAAGCGTTGGGTAGATCAAACAAGCTGTAGACAGTCCAAGTTGGCGATGACTGCAGTTTCGCCGCGGTTGACCTGTAGACTGCTCAGCCTTAATCGTCCAGATCTCCGAATAGTTGTAGGCACACTTAAGGTCACCTAACTTTAAACCGACAACTATTCATCATGAATGCGACAGACAGCCCCCTATGTAGGGGATGCCTGGACGCAGAGGAAACAGCCGCCCACGTGATCCTGGAGTGCGTGGGTTTGGCCGCACAACGGGCAGAAATCCTCGAAGACGTGAGGTCGCTCCTAGAAGCCTGTGAACGCCCCAGGAGGCTTCTGCGCTTCTGGAAGGAGCTGGGATGGCTTGACTAGCCATACCGATGCTATGTTCACGCATAACGGACCAAATGGGAGTCTAAATGCGGAGAAAAGAGCCCATCACCAATACCAATAATAATAATAAATACGAATATTATAAAGCTGAAGAGTTTGTTTGTTTGAACGCGCTAATCTCAGGAACTACTGGACCGATTTAGAAAATTCTTAGACCATTAGAAAGCTACATTTCTTCCGAGTGGCATAGGCTATATTTTATCCCGATATTCCCACGGGAACGGGCACCACCCGGGTAAAACCGCGAGGATCCGCTAGTTTCAAATAATAGCATGAAAATAACAGACTTATAAGTCTGTTATTTTCTGACTATAGTCAAGCAGAATCTTAAAATGACGACCTGTTTGGCGCAGTGGTACTAATCCCACCTTCTGCGCCAGAGGTCCCGGGTTCGATCCCCGGACAAGACAAATATTTTGTGTGCATGATCATGTCTATTTGTCTTGGTCTGGATGTTTCATATGTAAATTATGTATGTATTTACAAAAAAAAGTATATAAGTATGTTTATCCATTATCTAGTATCCATAACACAAGTTCTTCATGATACTTAACGTGGGCTAGTTAATTGGTGTGATTGTTGATTGAATATTTATTTGAATATTTATTAAAGGTCATGACGCCTTAAGTTGCCCTTATAATCTTTTAATTTGTGATTTTGGATTACGTAGTAACTATTTAGTAATCTGTGCTTTGGATGTGGAACCTACCATTAATGTTGGGACATAATTGTAAATAGTTCAGAAATTGAGTCACGAAGTTTTTCCGATTTTTTCTCGAAATTCAGTTTTCAGAACTAATTACTATAATTTTTTATGAGTAATTAATTACAAATGTATAGTTTTTACATTTTTACCTGTATTTGTAGTCAAAGACTATATTACCTGCCAAATTTTCATAGTTCTAAATCAACACCAACGGGAAGTACCCTATGATTTTTGACTCCCTTGAGAGTGTCGAAATACTTTGAAATAAAACAACTTTTACGGATATCAAACGCACTTTATTTGCAGCTGAAAAGGTGCCGAAACGTCGGGAAAATCAAAAACCCCTAAAAACCCAAAAATACGGACAATTACAACTTACTTACTTCGTGAAATAGGTATAGCGCGTTTGATATCCGTAAAAGTTGATTTAATTCAATGAACAGTGCGCGCCAAAACATAATCATAATCATTTATTTGCGTAAAACTTGGTATGAAATGATGTTACAATAGTTTGATGTTCACAAGTTTTGCCATTCCATAATTAGCATGCAAATCAAAACAAAATAATAGTAGAATTTAAATTAGATTAGAATTCAAGAAACAATCAGAAGTAAACTTAATTCTTAAGTTCCAATAGCTGCTTCAAGTCATAAAAGTTATTTTGATTTAGCCACATGTACAATCTTTTCTTTAAATATATTAAACGGCAGTTCCTTTATTTCTGTCGGAATCTTATTATATATTCGTACACACATTGCGGGACAGTTTTTATTGTACTTATCTGATCTTGGACAATCTTTTAAAATTAACCTATTAGGATTCCTTTTCAGTCTAGAGTTTAAGAGTTTATAAGATGTACGAATGTCGAAATAGTTATAAGTTTTTGTCAAAAATGGCCCTACCTTTTTTGACATTATTTTAGAATCAGTAGGACCACTGTGCCATCGGGTTCGTCAATGCAATTTATCAAGTTATGAAGTACTATATATTCCAAACAATTTAGATTTTTCCGTTTGTAAGGGATTGAAAGTATTTGATAGAATCAGGCGTTACTTGGCAGAAATCCATATCATAATAGAAAACGAAAAATATGTAGCTTAATTCCGCAAAAAAACTTACATGCAAGAAGTTACACTGCTGCTGGTATTGGACGGTCTAACAACTCCTGAGGATGCTCCGTGACGTGTAGAGTAGTCGGTGAAGGTGCAAGGTGTGTCACTGTGTTGCATCTGCATTTATTTGCGGGCGGGCGGGCGGTGCATCTTGCATGTAAGTTTTCTTGCGGAATTAAGCTACATCTTTTTTTGGTTTCTTACTAGAGGTTAAAAGAACCTCTCATCACAAAAAATAGGTAATCATAATGTTGTCTATCTTACCTTTTTGCCAATTTTCTTTGTAAAAAATAAAATTAAAAAGGGTTAAGAATACCTCTCCTGTCTCGAAAAATACTTATAATCCTATCTTGTCTCGTCTTTCCTCCTCGCCCTAATATTCGACTCGTGAAATTGAAATCGGCGAAGCGTTTCGTTCGTCGTTGTTACGGTTGACAAGCATGGAATTGTAATGAGACATTAAAAAGCAAAGGAAGAAGGGGGTGCCTGCTATTGTGGAAGTTAAGCAGCTTTCGAAATGGTCGGTTGTGGGATGGGCTTTTTATGAAGGACGGGGAGATTTTTAGCTTTCATCAAACTTGATGTTAAGTATTGATAAGGCTGAAGATGGAAGCGAGCCTCTCCCGGAATCCTCAACCACTGAACTGGCTATCTTATCTCTAACTGCCGGGACACAACAATGCTGAAAACATTTTTGTTATGGCGTCAGACTTAGATAAGCTAAGATAAGAAAATAGTTATTTGTTATGCAAGGCTGAAAAGTTGGTTAATTAGCGGCGAGTTACCTCTATTGAAAGCTGAGCAAGTGAAGGATTCTAGGATTGAACCCTGAGCGAAGCGAGGATTTCAAAGGTACAAGACGCTAAAAACGCAACACATAATTTTTCACCTCACAACAGCGAGGAACAGTTTATGGCTGTTTCCGCGGTCAACTTCCGGTTAAAAAAATCTTTAAACATAAAGTTTAATCTAAATATACCTTATTCTCGTTGTTTCAATTATATAAAAAAACTAAAATAATAAAAAGGGAGTATTATAGTTATTTCAAAGTTATTTAAAGTAGGAATATATTGTTACTTATTAATAAGAATCTTCTTCTTCTCATATTTAATGGCGGTTCCCTTTGGGATTTCGCCAGTATCCAGTTTTTATTAAATAATAATTCGTCCCATGCGACTTCCACTTATTCGTAATTTTGAAGAATGGGTAAAGTGGCCAGAGATTTTCAACAAATGATGAAGTCATTGTTGCCGTAGATGAGTATGTTGAGGGGATGGAGAAAACATTTTATCAAACTGGTGTAACGGCATTGGAGCAGTGCTGGACTAAATGCATTGAGGTAGAAGGATAAAGATAAAGATATATTTATTTGTAAAAACAAGGATACTAGGTTGAGAAATAAATTTATTTTAAATAGATTATTAAAGATTTTCTTTGTCGTTTCGGAAACTTATTAATCAGTTATACGTCGTAGATATGTCGCAGCCTTCTTGTTAAATCAGCCATTTGTTTGGAAGGCTAGCCCGTTAATTAAACGCCGGCATTTAGTTGAATGCCTAGGCCGATCGCAGATTGAACTAGCATCACTTAACGTTCAACTATAGTTGGCTTATTGTGAGTTAGCCCTTTGAAGATAGCTGACGTTAATTCAGCCAGGTGATTCAAATTTAGTTTATTTTTTAGTTTAGCCACTGGGGCTCTGGTAGTCTCAAAACAAATATGGCGTCAGATATATTGGTTTATTAAATTCAATATTGATAATTAATTATTGATGATAAAATATGCCTGATATTACACCGCTTGCTACAAGTTTCCACAAATGATAAAATATGCCTGATATTACACCGCTGGCTACAAGTTTCCACAAATACTGTGAGTCCATAATGACATCTCATTTGATGACGAATATGACGTACAGCTAAGTCGTTAAATGTTTCATTCAACGACTTAGCTAGTTGTCCGTTAGCCATTTCATTGAATACCGGCGTTTAATTAACGGGCTATCCCTCCAATTGAACGGCTGATTTAACCAGTTGACTGCGACATATCTTCTGCCTGTCATACAATTACGTAAAAACTTTAAAGTTCAAAGCTATTGTACTAACATCACCCTCTCCCTATCCTCTTAAGAAAACAGTGATTAGCACAACTTTGTAAGGGCCCATTCGTATGCTTATTAGAAGGACACTCGGGGCAAGTTTGCCTCTTTGGAGCGTGGGGCAAGTTTGAACAGTGGAGCGGAAGACTCATTTTTGTTCACTTACATGTTTAACCGACTCTGTGGTCTAGTGGTAAACTACCAGTGTCAAACCCCACATGAACACCGTTATATCACTCGATGATATGGCTCATGATGCTGTCACACTTACCCCGCTAAGATGTGAGCGGAACAGTGACACTTAATTAAGCTACAGAGGTTTGATTTCTTTACACATCCTTTAAAGCCCGTACTTACAAAAAACTTTGAAGTATAAATTAAAGCTTCTAACATCGACTTCTCCCTATCCTCTTAAGAAAACAGTGATTAGCACAACTTTGTAAAAGCCCATTCGTATGCTTATTTGAAGGACACTCGGGGCAAGTTTGCTTCTTTGGAGAGTGGGGCAATTTTTAATAGTGCGGCGAGATGGAAAACTGCATTTGATTAACTGTCCTTTTTTTCTTGTTCTTTGTACGCAACAGGAGCGCTTTTATCGACAGTTATAGCTCGATAACGTGTCACTGTCCCACTCACATCGTAGCGGGGTAAGCCAGACGGCAGTAATCATAAGCCATATCATATCGCGTGATATAGCGGTGTTCATGCTAGGGGGCCTGAACCAAATATTTTAATCAGCAAAGCATATTTTTGGTCAACAACTGTTTTTGGGTGCCAACTATACTCCTTTTAGCATTAGGAATCTGAACACTTCTCCTGTCACAGGATGAGGTGTGTCATTGTTTTTTGCGAATTTGCATTTTGCGAGAGATCAGGTGACAAAACTTTGAATATTAATGTCCTAACATCGCCCTCTTCCATATCGTCTTAAGAAAACAGTGATTAGCGCAACTTTGTAAGGGCCCATTCGTATGCTTATTAGAAGGACACTTTGTTTTATATATATTATATGAATTAAATAAAACTCATGACTGTCTGTTCAACCATCTTCTATATTCAACCAGTGTTGCCATGCCTATATTGTTACCATATACAACATCTCCCCTTTTCACAAATAATCAAACAATTCAAAAACCTTATTACTAGAGTAGGTAGGTAGTAATCATTTTATCCTATAATAATACATAATCTTGAAATCTTACTGGCATTGAAACCTGCCTTCTAGGTCTTACATTAATTTCTCTACTATTATTTTGATCAGTATTTAAACTTACATTACTTTCTGAACTATTGATTTTACTGCCATTGTTTCTTTCATAATTAATAGGTATTACATTATAATTACTCCTTCTTTTATTAATATGTATGCTGTTTCGCCGAATACAATTGTCATTCATCAGATCTTTGACATAATAAGATCTAGGAGTCACATGTTTTTTCACAATTAATCCTGGTGTCCATTCTTTCCCTTTTTGTATTAAAACTTTATCATTTACATTAAAATCCCTACTTCTAGTTGTTGTTCTGTCATAATATTGTTTATACTTATTTTGATGTTTAACAATTGACTTATTTAAATTAGCTTGAATACAATTCGGTTTTAATACAGAAGGATGTACAGGTAACTTTGTTCTCAACTTTCTGCTCATCAAAATTTCTACAGGTGAATAATTCAAGTGTGGAATTGGTGAAGTTCTATAGTTTAACAATGCAAGTTCTAAGTCAGTACTATCTTCGAATGATTTCTTTATTAAGTTTTTAGCAATATGTACTGCTTTTTCAGCCATACCATTTGACTTGGGGTATCTAGGACTACTGGTCACAATTTTAAAATTCCAGTCTCGTGAAAACTGTCTAAACTTTTCTGAACTGAATGGCATATTATCAGCAATCATTGTAACAGGTATCCCATGACAAGAAAAAATATTTTTCAACACACCAATGATTTCCTCACTATCTTTGTTTCTAAGAATTTTGACTTCTAACCATTTTGACAAGTAATCTATTACAACTAAATAATCTTTTCCCATACATGTTAAAACATCAACACCTATTTTATTGAAGGGCAACTCCGGAATCTCATGTGGTATTAAAGGTTCATTAACTTTAGAACTTCTAAATTTTTCACAAATGTGACAGCTTAATATATACTTTTCTATTGACTCATTCATTCCAGGCCAGTATGCTATTTGCCTAGCTTTAAGTTTAGTTTTAGTAATACCAATGTGCCCTTCATGTAACAGTTTTAATGTTTTATTTTGCATGCTCTTAGGTATTATAATCTTATTATTATAAAACAACACATCATTTTCACAATATATGTCATTCTTAACACTCCAGTATTTTCTTATTTCTTTTGACACAGATTTATATGTTCGTGGCCACGTTGTCTTACAATAGTGTACAATAGTTTTCAATTCTGGATCGACTAATGTCTGTTTTGCTATCTCTTGGTTATTCAACTGATCAAATTGCTCTACACTATGTACAATTCCTTTAATATTTAATTCAGTTGCATAACTTTCTTTTATGTAATTTCTTGACAATAAGTCAGCAATAAGCATATCTTTACCTGGAATAAACTTTAAGTCTATTTTATACTTAGATAACTTCAGTTTCATTTTTTGTAACCTATCTGATACTGTATGAAGATCTTTTTGAATTATTCTGATTAAAGGACTGTGGTCAGTTAATACTGTAAATGAAAATCCATATATATAATTATGAAATTTACGACAAGCAAACACTATACTGAGCAATTCTTTTTCAATCTGTGAGTATTTACACTCCGCTTCAGTTAGACTGCGAGATGCAAATGCCACAGGTTGATTATTTTGCAACAAACAGCAACCCAGACCGTACTTTGAAGCATCACACTGAATTACTATGGGTACTTGAGGATCAAAATTCCTGAGAGTTGGAGCTGAACTAATTATGTTTTTAATTTTTTCGAAACAGTCTGTGTGATAATCTGTCCACAGAAACATGCTATTTTTTTTTAATAACTGTCTTAAGGGCTCAGTTAACTCTGCTAAATTGGGAACAAAATCTCTAATATAGTTTAACATACCTAAAATTCCTTGAAGTTCTTTCAAATTCTTAGGATTATTCAATTTCTTAATGGCTTGTACTCTTTCACTATCAATTGTTACACCTTTGGATGAAAAGACATGCCCTAAATATTTTATTTCACTTTGCTTGAACTGCAATTTATTAGGATTGAATTTTATATTAAATTTATTTGCACGTTCCATTATTAATTTTAAACTTTCATTATGTTGTTCTTCACTTTCTGTGGCTAGAACTATATCATCAATATAAATAATGAGATTTTCTATGTCGCCAAAGATTTGCATCATCACTTTTTGGAAATATTCTGGGGCACAAGATAATCCAAATGGTAATCTCAAGAATTTATAGTATCCAAAAGGGGTACTAAAAGTACATAAGTCACTTGAGTTTTCATCCAAAGGAATATTAAAAAATCCATCTTTAAGATCTAGTACGGTAAATATTTTTTTGTTGGTTAGCTTAGCCCTTACTTCAGCCAAAGTGGGAATTAGTTGAAAGTCTCTTTTGATTGCTTTATTCAGATATACTGGGTCTAAACACACTCTTAGTGTGCCATCAGGTTTTTCAACAATTGTTATATTACTTGCCCATTCACTTGGTCGTTCAACTTTCTTAATAATTTCTGAAGATTCTAATTCACACAATTTGTTTTTTAATTTAGGTAGCAGCGACAGAGGCACTCTTCTTGGTGGACAGATTACACCTTCACTTTTGTTGTTAATGTTAATTGCATACTTGATGGGACATTGTCCTATTCCCTGGAATACATTTTTATTACAGTTAATGAAATTTTCTTTTTCAGACACATTATTAATCAGGTTCACATTACATATTAATTTCATAGTTTGACACCCTGACAATCCTATTAAAGAAACACAATTGTCATTGACAAGATAAAATTTCATGTTATATGTTTCATTCCTAAAAGTACAAGTAATTACAGAACAACCAATAGTATCGACTTTAAACCCACCAAAAGTAAGCAACATAACATTAGAGTTCTGTATGGAGTTTTCCTTGAAACCGCATTTCAAATAATCACTTACAGTTATTAAATTAACATCGGATCCTGTATCTATCTTGAATGCAATTTTAATATTATTAATTTTTAAATATTCTAACCACTTAGCTTTTCCTAACAACCCAACAAATACTAACCTCTCATCAACTGAGTTTCCATCATTTACTGCTTCTACTTCAAACACCTGTTTATATTTTCTGTTGGCGAAACACCCTACAGCAAAATGGTTTAATTTTCCACATTTAGTACAAGTTTTATTGAATGCAGGACACCTTCCCGCTTCATGCTCCCTGCCACACTTCTTGCATTTATATTTGTTTAAATTCTTCTTGACTTCTAATGTATATTGTATCTTCTCATTTTGTATAGTTTTAATGTGCCTTTCATGCGCTTCTGCCTGTTTAACTATTTCTACAGCATTCACCCAATTCAAATGTTTCTCCCTCAACATTTGTGCCTGTGTATTTTTATTATAAATACCCAGCACTAAACGGTCTCTCAACAGATCTTCCTTCTGCTCACCAAAATTACAATTCTCAGCCTGAATTTTAAGTTTGTTAATAAAAAATTCCACAGATTGGCCCTCATCCTGAGTAATATTAAAGAACAAAAACCTTTCATAAATTTCGTTAGTACGTTGAGCAACATATTCTTCAAATTTCTGTACGATTTGTACGTACGTGATTTCTTTAACACATTCAAACGTATTATAGATTTGTAAGGTGATATCATCTAACCTGTTTACGAATAGGGCCACCTTTGCTTTCTCGTTGATTTTCTTATCCATAGCCTCGGCTACTATTAAATAGTTTTCAAATTTCTGTAAGAAATTTCGCCATTTTCTAAAATTGCCCATGCCGCCACACTCACCACCCAAACCCAAAGACAGCTTTTCGGGGAGTAGCGACTCCATTTTTATTTTATAATATTTAAAAACCCGTTTTCTTGATTATTCTTACAATCACTTTATTTCAGCAGCGCCATGTTTTATATATATTATATGAATTAAATAAAACTCATGACTGTCTGTTCAACCATCTTCTATATTCAACCAGTGTTGCCATGCCTATATTGTTACCATATACAACACACTTGGGGCAAGTTTGCTTCTTTTGGGCGTGGGGCAAGTTGGAACAGCGGGGCAAAAATCTCGAATTTTTTATTAAGTCTTTTCTAAGTCGTTGTAAATAAAACAACTTTCACGAATAAAACGCGCTACAATACCAGATGTTTCGAAACGTGCGTGAAAACTAACCGCTTCTGTGGTCTAGTGGTACAACCAACGGCATCAGACCCAGGGGTCCCGCGTTGGATTCCCAGGGGGGGGTAAATATTGTATTCGGTTTGGTTGGTGGTAGGACTTGTTGTAAGTCCGCCTGGCTAGCTACCACCATCTTATCTAAGCCTGAAGCCATAACAACAATGTTTTCAGCATTGTTGTGTTCCGGCAGTTCCTCAGTGGTTGAGGATTCCGGGAGAAGTTCGCTTCCATCTTCAGCCTTTCAATACTTAACATCAGGTATGATGAAGGCTAAACCCCATATTCTAAGTCGTTCCTCCAAAACTTTTTACACTCCACTCAACCTCGTCGTGGGTAAAAATGGTAGTGTGCGCTAGGCCTAACATTCAACAAGGGAGTGGCTACGTACTCTTTGGCTCCTCCAGGTCCTTACGGAGTTATGACCTAGAATACCGATTTCGAGGAGTATTTTGAAGAGGTTTTCAATGAGGTTTCGTTAAGTCGAAGATGAGTTAGTTTTGGAGGAACGACTTAGAATATGGGTGTAAGAGTCTCCCTGTTATCCATAAAAAAAAACATCAAATAACACCAATTTTCATCACTTTCTGAAGACTGATGATCTAACGAAAACTTGGTTCAGTTTCGTCGCTGTCGTGGCTGCCATACAGTATTAAAATATGGTAGTAATGACAGCGGCGAAATTGCAGCCCTATCGCGCTAATGTCATCGACATCGACTTCATTTGACAGATGGGTATGACATATTGCTCTTAGTGTTCGGAAGGTTTTCATTTGTGTCAAAAAGAAGCAGCAATGTGTCACATCCATCTGTCAAATGAAGCCGATTTCGATGCCGACGCCACTTGCGTGGTACAGCCCCTGGTTGCTAGGTGATAGATATCAGCCTGCTGTCCATCCGAAAATAGAAATGAATAGCCTACTCCTTATCCATTTATATGTAAGGCCAGTCCCCTAGCAGTGGGACTATTTAAATGGATGATAGTTAAGCGGCTTTAAGAATTAGTAATTGTCTAATAACTAAATAACTTTAACCGCCTAATAACTAAATAACTTTAGTCTAGTGGTACAACCACCGGTATCAGACCCAGGGGTCCCGGGTTCGATTCCATGTACATATTAATGGTACTGTAGGTCTGTTTGTGTATATTGATAGTTTGTTACTTATTCTGTAAGACTGTTTGTTACCTAAATAATTAAAAAAAAAAAATGAATTGCGTTTGGTTGGTGGTAGGACTTGTTGTAAGTCCGCCTGGCTAGGTACCACCATCTAAGTCTGGCGCCATAACAACAATGTTTTCAGCATTGTTGTGTTCCGGCAGTTCGAGATAAGATAGCCAGTTCCTCAGTGAGAGGCTCGCTTCCATCTTTCATTCTTATCAATATTTAACATCAGGTATGATGAAGGCTAAGAATCTCCCCGTCCTTCATAAAAAAAAAACGTACTCTACATGTCATGTAGAATAGTCGAGTCGATCAAGATGACAATAGTTTTTAAATACCTACATTATTATTATTATTTCTATATTAGAAAAACATAAAGAAGGTAAATATTATTTTATATTTATAAAACCGCCCCCGCTTCTGCCTTAGTTCACGCGCGACTTTCAAGAAAAAATAAGGGTGCCGTCTAATTATAAAGACTTTTTTTATGGCAGAAGATCAGTGTCATTTGCAAACTTACAACGCTTTGAAGAATCCAGTGTCATGCTGTTTTGGGAAAACGATCTGTTCTGTAGAGTACCGAATTTTAATAAAAGTAGTACTTATAAATTTTTTTTAACCGTCACACCCATTATCTTACCGTACTTTCAGTTAGTTAGGAATACTAGATACCGGATAAACACACATATTTGACGTTTTTCTTTTAATTATATTTTTACTCAAAACCTAAAAAAGTTAATAGACGATTTTTTTTTTCATGTACAGTCGTGGAACTTTCCGGTTGATCAGAATAGTTTTTTCAAGGAGCTTTATTTAAAAAAGTGAAAGAAGAAATCGTTTATATCACAAATAATGGACCATAAAGAAGTTTTTCATTTGATTAATAAATTATTTCTTTAATCTTAGTACACTCCGAGATAATTTATCTCAAAAAAACTCGACTGATCAACCGGGAAGTACCACGACTGTACATGAAAAAAAAAATCGTCTATTTACTTTTTGAGGTTTTGAGTAAATATATATTTAAAAAAAAAACGTCAAATATGTGTGTTTATCCGGTATTTCGTAATCATAACTAACTAGAAGTACGGTAAGATAATGGCTGTGACGGTTAAGAAAAATGTATAACTTTACAATAATGAAATTAAAACATAAGTCCGTCTGATAATTTATGTAAGTTGGTTGTTTTTGTTTGTTGTTAATAATATAATTTGTGGTTATTATTATCCTTTTTTCTGACAACTGACAGTGACAGCTTGTCATATGTCAACTTGTATACTTTTGTTAATATGGTAGAGTGTACTCGTACAGGCCATGCCAGAATACCAGCGCCGTTGCGGTGTGACGATTACTGCGCCGCAATGGCATAATGCTGAGGCAGGGTCCTGATTGGCCTGTCACACCACTAATTTTATTTGTATTTAGGTTAAGTATATAATTAAGTATCTACATATTTGTTGTATTATGTAGTTCGGTTTAAATTTTTTTTTTTTTTTTTGCTTTATTTTTAACTTCTGTTTTCAATATGTCATGTGTGTGTGTGTGTGTTAGGCCAATAAAAGTTTTTCTATTCTATTCTATTCTATTCTATAATTACTACTTTTATTAAAATTCGGTACTCTACAGAACAGATCGTTTTCCCAAAACAGAATGACACTGGATTCTTCAAAGCGTTGTAAGTTTGCAAATGACACTGATCTTCAGCTATAAAAAAAGTCTTTATAATTAGACGGCACCCTTATTTTTTCTTGAAAGTCGCACGTGGACTAAGACAGTTACCTTATGTTCACCAATTCCTCGAAGATTATCAAGCACGGTGGTGGTCAAATGCCTGTCCAGTTATTATAAAAAAAAAGACGGGTTGCACTCCGGGAGTGCCGGCAGAAAACTTGATTATTAACGTTGAGCATGTTTGATATTTTGGAATGGTTAGGGAATAATTTTGCATATTATTATTAATAAATTATTATTAAATAATAATAATAATAATAATAATAATAATAATAATAATAATAATAATAATAATAATAATAATAATAATAATAATAATAATAATAATAATAATAATAATAATAATAATAATAATAATAATAATAATAATAATAATAATAATAATAATAATAATAATAATAATAATAATAATAATAATAATAATAATAATAATAATAATAATAATAATAATAATAATAATAATAATAATAATAATAATAATAATAATAATAATAATAATAATAATAATAATAATAATAATAATAATAATAATAATAATAATAATAATAATAATAATAATAATAATAATAATAATAATAATAATAATAATAATAATAATAATAATAATAATAATAATAATAATAATAATAATAATAATAATAATAATAATAATAATAATAATAATAATAATAATAATAATAATAATAATAATAATAATAATAATAATAATAATAATAATAATAATAATAATAATAATAATAATAATAATAATAATAATAATAATAATAATAATAATAATAATAATAATAATAATAATAATAATAATAATAATAATAATAATAATAATAATAATAATAATAATAATAATAATAATAATAATAATAATAATAATAATAATAATAATAATAATAATAATAATAATAATAATAATAATAATAATAATAATAATAATAATAATAATAATAATAATAATAATAATAATAATAATAATAATAATAATAATAATAATAATAATAATAATAATAATAATAATAATAATAATAATAATAATAATAATAATAATAATAATAATAATAATAATAATAATAATAATAATAATAATAATAATAATAATAATAATAATAATAATAATAATAATAATAATAATAATAATAATAATAATAATAATAATAATAATAATAATAATAATAATAATAATAATAATAATAATAATAATAATAATAATAATAATAATAATAATAATATAATAATAATAATAATAATAATAATAATAATAATAATAATAATAATAATAATAATAATAATAATAATAATAATAATAATAATAATAATAATAATAATAATAATAATAATAATAATAATAATAATAATAATAATAATAATAATAATAATAATAATAATAATAATAATAATAATAATAATAATAATAATAATAATAATAATAATAATAATAATAATAATAATAATAATAATAATAATAATAATAATAATAATAATAATAATAATAATAATAATAATAATAATAATAATAATAATAATAATAATAATAATAATAATAATAATAATAATAATAATAATAATAATAATAATAATAATAATAATAATAATAATAATAATAATAATAATAATAATAATAATAATAATAATAATAATAATAATAATAATAATAATAATAATAATAATAATAATAATAATAATAATAATAATAATAATAATAATAATAATAATAATAATAATAATAATAATAATAATAATAATAATAATAATAATAATAATAATAATAATAATAATAAAAGCCTCAACATCATTGACCTGAAACCTAACATAATTAATATATTACAAAAAGCCGCCATCTTAAACACCTGTAGAATCGTACGAAAGTTCCTACAAATGGATGAAAATAATCAAACCACATTAAATACACCATTAACTCACCTCACCCTATAATTTACTTGGCCTTGCCCGTAATTATAGGTAAACCAGCGGATGCTGAGAAAAAAAAAACTAGAAAATAATAATAATAATAATAATAATAATAATAATAATAATAATAATAATAATAATAATAATAATAATAATAATAATAATAATAATAATAATAATAATAATAATAATAATAATAATATAATAATAATAATAATAAACAAATTTATTAAATTTATTAAAAGCCTAAACGAAACAGTAGGCCCAGGCATACATTTTCGCCGCGCCGTAGAGAGGGGATAGCTGTCTACTCTCCATCCGTCCTACGCTTTTTCGATCAGGTCACGTGTCCTGACGCGAGTTTAAGATTTTATACCCATTACAGAAAAAGTGCTCAACGCCGCTAAAGAAGTTTTCACTTCAAAAATATATTCAAACGATTTTACATCTGGTTTGTACCCAAAATGGTCGCATATTTAGAAATTTCGAAATCGGTTCAGTAGTTTAAGGCAACCTTAAAACATTGGCGGTTTCGTAACGCTTACATTTATTTAAATAAATAAATAAATAATAATTTATTTGCCAAAATATGGTTACAATTCGGATCGTGTTACAGAGATAGACCAACATATACTATCGCCTTGAGCAACGTGCAAATATTGATTAAATTCAATTCAATTCTCCTACTATAGCAAACAAGATGTCAAATGTAACATAAAAATTATTAATAATTAATGTCAACAATAAAATTTATATATATATATATATATATATATATATATATATATATATATAAATTATTACAATGTCAATGCAAAATATATTAATACTATTGAACTATTCATACAATCTTATCCACTAAAAAATCTTTAACAGAATATTAGAATTAGAATTATTTATTTATTTAAAAATTAAAAAAATTAGAATAATTTTATTTCATTTACTACATACATAGATGACTCAACTGGTGGAACGATTTTTGGTGTAAGTATATTCTAACTTCAAATATTGTGTAATTAAAAACTGGTGATAAAAAAAACCGAATAAATGTTAAATCGGTCATTCTCACGACAAGGTTCTCACGTTCTTCGTATAATTTCCGTCACGATTTTTATTTTTTATAATAGTTTTTTAACGACGATAAAACTTAAAACACACTTTAAACTAAATAAATGTATACCTTTTGGCACTTAAAAAAAACATTCAGTTTTGTTATAAAGCGTGAAATTTTTGCCCGTGACGTAAATTAGATTCGTGGTGGCGAGAAATAAACAAAGACATACATAGAAATAATCAGCATATAAGTCATTTTTCAAATGTAAATGACCAAAAGAAAAACTACCGGTTGTGTGAAATATGAAAAAAAAATACATCCTATAGTCAGGTTTTTTATTCAGTAGAATAATTTGCAATGGCAAATTCATTCACTGTGTATGTTGCAGCAAAATAAAATAGCAAAAACTGAAGTTAATAGGAATTTAAAATTGTTTTCACGTTTTACCGTGACGGAATAGGATGGAAATTACTGACACGATGGTATTTTTTTAATTAAAAATAGGTAAAAAATATTGAATAATGCTTTAAGGATGAATTCAACGATGCAGTTCTGCATAATAATAATTTAACTGACAAAAAGTTCAGGCATAAAATTAAATAAGCGAACGGAAATTAGAGAAATCGAAAACCATGCGAACGGACACGTATACACGCATAACTATTAAAGGTAGAACGAGTGGTTGTGGGTTCTGGACATCGAATAGAAATTAGGAGAACAACTTTGATATAAATATTTGGGATTATGTTTTACCAAATTAAGATTATATAATTCCATTTCTTATCAAATAATTGCTAGAACTAATCCCAAAAATAATATCAGACCCGAAAAATTAAAGACTTAGTAGATATTTGTACAGACGCTCAAAAATCAGGTCAGCGAATGACCGAAATAGAAAAATATTGGAAAAAATCAACAAGGCCACAAGTGATGTCTTGGTAGCTCAGTGGTTAGAGCAGTGGGCTGGATTCCCAAAGGTCGTGGGTTCGATTCCCATCTGAGAATAAACTTGTGTGTTTTTTTTTAATATTTTTCTATTTAAAATTTATCTATAAGTATAAAAATAGCATTAAAACTCATAAAATCGAAAAGTATTTTTTTACATCTAAATATAAATATGGCAATCCTTCTGTCCGTCACAGATAGTCGTCCACGTCCCAAATTATTTTTTAAACGCCCTTATCTTCAAACCACATTAATAGAATTTTCTCCACTTCACTATAGTGAAGTGAGATATAGTGGCACTTTAGAAATCCTCAATAATAATATTATTTGTCCGTCCGTCCGTCGTTATCTGCGGTCAACCAGCCGTCCTAAAGTAACATGGAGGGTTACAGGACTGTCGGAAAGACAAGTGTGCATAGTTTTTATAATTCTTCAAAAAAATGGAACCCGTTACTGAGATTACCTACTTTATTTTAACTTGACTCCAAAACATTTGTAACTTTCAATTGTATTAAATTATTTCAGACCCATAATTATTGTGTGAGTAACAATATTCTTATAACTAGTGCTAGTAAAGAACAAACAAAATTAAAATAATTAAACAACACTTAACACACAGTAATATAAAATAAATAAATAAATATTTGCATACAATCACACTTATTATATTGACCACGTTAAGTTTCATGAAGAACTTGTGTTATGGATACTAGATAACGGATAAACATACTTGGTTATTTTTTTTGTAAATACATAATTTATTTATTTATTTCAGGTAACAAACAGTTATATACAAACAATATTATAAAAAAATTGTTACAAACAAACCTATAGTTCCATAACTTAAAGTATTAACTTAAGTAGGTAATATAGTGCATATAAGCGACGGATTTGTACTAGATAAAAATATTTTTCATTTAGCAACCACAAAAAAAAAGCTGATACATATATGTTTATGTTATATTATGCATTACAAGAATAACAATTCACTTACGTTCCTTCTAAAAACATTAAGTGAGTTTGAGAAAATATCCACTTCATTAAGTGACTTGTTATAAAGACCACATGCACGCCTTAAAAAGGTATTTTTTGCGTAATTGGTTTGGCAAAATGAGATATAAAATGTGTCTTTAGAACGCGAGGAGATACGAGGGACTTTAACGCAATCTTTTGCAATAGTTCACTGGAGTCTATGTGATTATTAATTAACTTAAATAAAAATAAAATATCCAATCATTGGCGTCTGTGTTCTAATAATCTTTAATATTTAATATTTTTTTACTTTTTGCACTCATTTCGTAGTCACTACAATAAGACCCCATTCTATAGTCAAGAGATTTTATGAACTTTTTTTGTATTCGTTCTATCCGCTCTTTATGAACAATATGGGGGCTCCAGACAACACTTCCGAACTCCAAAATGCTACGAACGTAGGCATTGTATAGTATCTTAAGTGTACTACCCTTTTTGAAAAGTGCTTTGAAGTTCATAAGTGCTTGTAACAGCCTATGTATACTTATGTATAAAAAATAGCATTGCAAAATGCAAAAATTCAAAATCATAATAATTAATACTTTGTAGAACTTAACTCCCTTACTAACAAACAACTTTTCGTAGATGTACAATCCTGGCGATATGCAGAACCGGCAGTCCCGGAAACCAGGGGGGTTTTAGAGGGTATGCCTGCCAAAGGAGAGCCCCGCATAACCTATCGCCCACCAGCGACAGGGTATGCATAAGGCGCATTTCCCCCTAAAAAAAAAATGTACATTCGAGAAACTTCCCAGTAGAGTTTTTTGGGCAGCGTTGTTACAGAAAATTAATGGACTAGATTCCGCCCGCGGTTTTACTCTCGTGTTTCCCGTGGGAATATCGGAATAAAAAGTAGCCTATGTTACTGTTATAAATACTGTCCATCCTTTCAACTACCTCTATGCCAAAAATAAAATTGATATTCCATGGTTCTCTGGACACCAGGGTTCGGTTCGGGTTTGAGGAATTAATTCATACAATCACATCAATTCTACCTTTAGATATTTTTCGATAACGGAAACTACATCCAAAAAAATAGCAGCCATGCTCACACAACAAAATGGTGAGAGACACAGAACCGCAAAAAAATGTGCTTGTAGATTTTTTTTAAAATTTAAACGAAGAAACGCTTTTTACCACGATTGTACTAAATAAAGTGACCGATGATCACGCGAGAAAGTGTGTGAGTAGGAAAATATTTCTTTTGTATTTACCGGCGCGTGAAATTTTGTCGATTTTCGACTTATGTATCTTATATCTTTAGCTATGTTATTATTGGTTGAAATAGCATCTGTGGTCTAGCGGTAACACCACCAGTATCTGGGCCAGAGATCCCGGGTTAGATTCCCAGTTGGGGTACATATCGTATTCGGTTTGGTTGGTCGTAGGATTTGTTCTTAGACAGCCTGGCTAGCTACAACTACCTTTTTTTATGAATGACGGGGAGACTCTTAGCCTTCATCATACATGATGTTAAGTATTGATAAGGCTGAAGATGGAAGCGAGCCTCTCCCGGAATCCTCAACCACTGAGGAACTGGCTATCTTATCTCGTACTGCCGGAACACAACAATGCTGAAAACATTATTGTTATGGCGTCAGGCTTAGATAAGATGGTGGTAGCTAGCCAGAAGGGCTTACAACAAGTCCTACCACCAACCAAACCGAATACAATATGTACCCCCGCTGGGAATCGAACCCGGGACCCCTGGGTCTGATACCGGTGGTTGTACCACTAGACCACAGAGGCGGTTAAAACCTTGCCTTAGTCTGTCGAAACAGCAACAATGTTTTCAGCGTTGTTGTGTTCCGGAATGTAAGAGATATAAAATAGCGATCTCGTCATGGTTGTGGGTTCCGATTCTACGTTCAGTTTTATCATTACTTGAGACTGATTTTCATTATTTGTGTATTAGTGAGCAGTTCATGAATGATATGATTGTTTGTTTGTTTGCAACGAACAAACTCAAAAACTACTAAGCGGATTTTGGTGAAGTTTGGTACACAGATAGTAGAGAGCCTGGTTATGAAAATAGAATACTTTTTATCCCGATATTCCCACGGGAACGGGAACCACGCAGGTGAACAAATGGCAACTATTCCGCATCGAACAAATAAAAAAGTGATTCGGTCTCAAAATCTCGACTTAAACGGTGTACATACATAACAAAAAACATAGGCCGAATTGAAAACCTCGTCTTTTTTGAAAGTCGGTTAACAATTTATCATAAGTATGTAAATAGCATTGCAATGCAAAATGTAAAACTTAAAAATAATAAATTAGATAAACATTATAACTTTGTTTTTATTGTATATGTAGTATATGTATTTTATTGTATATCTATTTATATATTGGATGATATGTTATTTTCTTTTAATTTGTTTATTGCGCACCAACTACCCTCATCCCTTCTACCAATTTTTGTGTCATATGGGTTGCCTGGAAGAAATCGCTGCTAAGCGATAAGGCCGCCCTTTGTACAACAAATCTTGTTCAATGTTTTTCTTTTATACATGTATTTTCTGTCTGAGTGTGTGCAAAAAAAAAAAAAATTAAAATAAACTTTTTATTTTTCATTTTCCAATGCTTTTTTTATGTGATATATATTAAACAAGAAACCATGCTAGAAAAATCCCGTCGGGGCGACATGAGACTAGTTGCTTTTTTTCTAGCATATTTTCTTGTTTATTAATTACATAAACATATTTAAATAACCAAGAAAAAACAAACGCAAATATTTGTCCCAGTCGGAATCAAACCCACGACCCCTGGCTCTGCAAGCTCGATTAACTCCATATAAATAAAATAGAATAAAAAATGTGCTTTTTAATCTTAAAAATGTTCCTGCCGCCCATTCGAGACTTTTTTAACCGACAAGAAGAGCAATATTTTGTATGAAAGATGTATGAAGTTATAAAATGGTGTGAATTATAATATATTCATAGCACGAGTGAGCTATGCGTGCCCCATTGTGTGTGCTTTATTCACCACCTGGTTATACAGAGTGTTCAAATAAGAAATATGTTAAAAGAAATGAGAATAACATTTTGAATTAAATTGTGATATTTTTATCAACTGCGAGAAGACGTTTAGCACATGCTTGATGTTAAGAAATGTCTGAAGATGGAAACCCGCCTCTCCCGGAATTTAACCACTGAGAAACTGGCTATATTATCTTTTAACTGTTTAATTTAATACTTATGATAAATTTTAAATAGAGAAATATTGGAAAAAATCAACTCGGTCACAAGTGAGTTCTCAGATGGGACTTGAACCCACGACCTTTGAAAATCCGGTCCAATGCTCTAACCACTGAGCTACCGAGCTCAGTGGTTAGATTGCATTGGACCGGATTTCCAAAAAATCTAATGATTTTATTTTTTCCAAAATGCAAAAAATCTAAAATCATTAATCTGTTTAATTTAATTTATATGTATAAGTAGGTACTGTAATAATATAACACAACATTGCTGGAAATATTTTAGCTATAACGACAGATTTATTTATTTATTTAATAAGGCTTACCAACTAAATACATAAAGGCACATTACATTAAGTTTACAGCACTTAGCAAAATATGTATCTTTATGCATTTAACTTAAAGGTATGCACAACATTGTTATATGTATAAGACGTTTTCTTTTATGTTTTATTGTTAGACTAATCAATAATAATACTGAGAGAGAGAAAAAAAATACGATAAGTAATAAAAAAAACAATGCAGAAATTACAAAATTATCCATACAACAATCCAAAATTGTTTTTTTTAAATTGATGGTGGTGGCTAGCCAGGTGGACGTAAAACCAGTCGTAGCACCAACTAAACCGAAATAATATGCACCACCACTGAGCATAGGACCTGTGGGCCTACCGCGTAAGTGCCGTTGGCATCGCTGTCAACTTCACTTTGACAGCTGACGGCGTTTTCGTACAACGCAACTTCAAGGTTATCGTCCTAATAATAAGATTCTTTCCATAGTCAGTTAATACTAGACTCTGTGTGCGATCGAGCCAGCGCTATAGCATCAGCGCTCGCGTGTGAAGAATCGCGCCCATATTCGACAAGTAGACGACGTCGACGACACTTATGTGGTAGAGCCACTAATAACTCTGGACCACAGAGGCGGTTAAAAATGAAAATATTCACTCTTTTAGAATCCAAATTGTATCGTTATGAAAATACTTCCGCAGACAACATATTCCACTCGGTAGCTGTTCAAGGAAGCCGCGAAAGGAAGAATTTGGGAAAACGGAGTTTTTCTATTGAAAACGAAATGAAATGAAAATAAACATTTTAACCGCCTTTGTGGCCTAGTGGTAACAACCACCAGTATCAGACCCAGGGATCCCGGGTTCGATTCCCAGCGGGGGTACAATTTGTATTCGGTTTGGTTGGTGGTAGGACTTGTTGTAAGTCCGCCTGGCTAGCTGTCACCTTCTTATCTAAGTCTGACGTCATAACAACAATGTTTTCAGCATTGTTGTGTTCCGGCAGCTCGAGATAAGATAGCCAGGTCCTCAGTGGTTAAGGATTCCGGAAGAGGCTCGCTTCCATCTTCAGCCTTATGAATACTTAACATCAGGGGTGCAATTGCTTATGGTAATCGTATTAATTTGACAGTTCATATCGTATTCAATCGGCTGCAATTTGTATGGAATGACATTTATTATGATACAATATGAACTGTCAAATGAATACGATTGACTTTACGCAATTCCATAGCATGTATGATGAAGGCTAAGTCTCCCCGTCGTTAATAAAAAAATATAAAAATAAAAACTTTTTCCAATTGAGCATATAACACGCATTTTTGGATTGTCAGTTTTGCCCTACGTTTCAGATTTTTTTAGCTGATAAGAAAAAACGGCCACAAAAAACTTACCAGCTTTATCAAATGTAAGCTAATGTTAGTATCACCCTGTATAAGTAACAAAAGCTTTAAGAATAATGAAGTGGACTGAGTCGGAGGTTTATAGCTTCTACGTGCGGCGGTGAAATATTGCGAAAGAGGTTAACTCGCAAAGTTACGATGCGATAACTAAAGTTAAGCAAGGGAGGCAATGGCCATTTTAGGAATGGGTGACCATTTTTTTGCAAATTTTTTTTAGTTATTTTTATGAACAACGGGGAAACTCTTAGCCTTCATCACACCTGAGGCAATGGCCATTTTAGGAATGGGTGACCATTTTTTTTGCAATTTTTTTTAGTTATTTTTATGAACAACGGGGAAACTCTACTTGACAACAGGTGTGATGAAACACCTGTTGTCAAGTATTGATAAGGCTGAAGATGGGAGCGAGCCGCCGCGGAATTCTCAACTACTGAGGAACTGGCTATCTTATCTCTAACTGCCGGAACACAACAATGCTGCAAAAAATGTTATTATGACGACAGACTTATCCCCATATTCTAAGTCGTTCCTCCAAAACTTTTTACACTCCACTCAACCTCGTCGTGGGTAAAAATGGTAGTGTGCGCTAGGCCTTACACGGAGTGGCTACGTACCCTTTGGCTCCTCCAGGTCCTTACGGAGTTATGTCTTAGAATACCGATTTCGAGGAGTATTTTGAAGAGGTTTTCAATGAGGTTTCGTTAAGTCGAGGACGATTAAGTTTTGGAGGAACGACTTAGAATATGGGTGTTAGATATGGTAGTGGAAAGCTAGCCAGTCAGACTTACACCAAGTCCTATACCACCAACCAAATCGAATACAATATGTACCCCCACTGGAAATCGAACCCGGGACCTCTGGGCCTGATACCGGTGGTTGTTTCCACTACAACACTACTTCCACGACCACAAATGCGGTTAAAATGTATAAAAAAAAACGTGTGGCACTCGGGACTGCCGCGGTAAAGCTATTGCATAGCATTTTTCATCATATTTGTCGCGGAAAAAATGCGGTACCAGATTTTAAAATGAAATTTTATATTTTCACTCAAATTTTCATACAGTTTCTTTCATCATTGATAATTTTCTTATTCACAATCGTAACTAAGCAACCAAAATCTATGACAAGGAATGGGGGATGTTAGGTTTTATTTTCGTTACGGAATTTCTTGATTCGGTCGCCGCGCTCAAAGCCCGCGATAAAAGCTATGCAATAGCTTAATAATACAATAACAGTACAATTTAATATAGACAATTTTGGACCCTGATGAGTACAGTACCTAAAAGAGAAAAGTAATTACGCGCTTTTGAATCCTCATTTATACTTGTTATCATTAAAAATAGTTTCCTTTACCCACTAGTCTTGCGTGCCCCACTCTGTAGGGCAATACATCTTCTAACGTCACTTGGGTTAAGTGTTCACCGCTGTACCTTCAGTTGAGATTTATTTATGGTGATCCTGGGGTGTACGGCTATATCCGGACTCAGACCTATATCGAGATAGACGAAAAGAGCGCTTCAAACTGTATGAGAATCTAGCGTGTCGAATTTTTCGTACCTACGATGACGTCACGAGAGAGATTTAGTGATGTGGAAATGTTATTGACGAGCTCTTGCAAGATAGCACTGCACAATTAACCATTTTCGTTTCTGAGTGACGCGTGTTTTCATGGCATCAATGGGCTCAAGCGGACTGACTTAGGTCGTAAAAATATTTATTTATCCCTTATACACACATTATGTATTGTAGTATTTAGTTTTATAAGTTTATGTATTATTGTGTATTTTGAGTATTCTCGTCTTCTGTATAGTTCTTATTTATTCTTTTCTGGTCATCTTCCCTTCTCACTAACCCTGTCAGAATAACAGCGCCTCTGTGTTCATTCGGCCCACCTGTGAATGACACAGAGGCAAAAATGCTGATATAGGGTTTTATTGACCCCACACAATTCTTCTTAGTTATATTTTGTTGTGATTATTATATTTATACTTTTTTTTTCTATCCTGTCTATTTTCATTGTCTGTATCGTATGTGTGTGTGTGTGTCAATAAATGTGTTTTCTTTCTTTCTTTCTTTCTAAAACTTTGACCGTGGCTCAAACTTTTGACACGCAATGTAGGTACACTTTCACCGTCTATCCCGATATAGGTCTGTGTCCGGTCCTCATATCCATAATTTTAACCGCCTCTGTGGTCTAGTAGTAACACCTCCGGTATCCCGACCCAAAGGTTCAAGCCGTGTAGCCAATTTTAGCACCAATTGTGGCTGGTAATTAAATCGTCTTAAAGTGGTCACAACTAAAATTAGAGTCGTAGACTCGGTTGTGACAACTTTCATTGAATGCTTATTACTCGTCATTTGATAGCAGGACACCGGTGTCCAGAGAACTACAATGCGCTGCCTGCTCATGTGTTCCCTGATTCGCGCCAACCTTGGCCTCTTCAAAGCGAGAGTGAATAGGCATTTCCTGGGCAAGCATGCAACACCTTAGACCACATCCTGTTTATTAAGCACGATGGTGGTCAAATGCCTGCTCAGTTATTATAAAAAAAAAACATTGCGGACTTGTGTCATATACCCCGGGACTTAAGAGGTTAAACAAAGAGGAGGTTTATCAAAGTTTATCAAAGTCTGATGCCATAACAACAGTGTTTTCAGCATTGTTGTGTTCCGGCAGTTGGAGATAAGATAGCCAGTTCCTCAGTGGTTGAGGATTCCGGGAGAGGCTCGCTTCCATCTTCGGCCTTATCAATACTTAACATCAGGTATGATGATGGCTAAGAGTCTCCCAGTCGTAAATAAATAAAAAAAACAATTATATTTAATGCCATAATTATTATGATCTGCAAGCATGGTGGATCGGGGTTCATATTCGGTTGCATAAATCAGAAAGGCATATTTTAGAGCTACGTAACGTTTTTTGGCATACTCATCATTACGCATAACGTGCATATGTCGCAGAAAAATTAGATAAATCGATTTTTTGCGAAAATCCTAGAGCTTTTGCGAAAACACGGATAATTAGACAGTGGTGTTGTCTATGATTTTTGAATTTTTTCAATGCTATTTTTATACTTATGATAAATTTTAAATAGAAAAATATTAGAAAAAATTAACTCGGCCACAAGTGAATTCTCAGATGGGAATCGAACCCATGACCTTTGGAAATCCGGTCCAATGCTCCAGCATTGAAAAATAATGCAAAAATCTAAAAATCATAAATTATTGGCTGCTGCATCTTAATCGATCGTTAAACACCTGAAAAGATGTTTCTTTCGAATGCAAGGATATTCCTAGCATTGATGTGACAACGCTGACCTACAGCGTATTAAAAATATGAAAGTATTGGAGAATTTCGACGGTGGTTCGCAAGTCTCGGTAGCTCAGAGCATTGGACCGGATTTCCAAAGGTCATGGGTTCGATTCCCATCGGAGAATTCACTTGTGGCCGAGTTAATTTTTTCCAATATTTTTCTATTTAAAATTTATCATAAATAGTGTTGTCATTTCTCAATCCTACTGAAAAAAGATAGGGTATTTGCGAAAAAACGAGCTGCCTTAGTAAGACTGCGAAAAGAATCGCTGGCAATTATGAAATAAGAACACTGATTGGCTGATCGGACCATCCAAAACAACATCTTCTCTGATTGGTTGAGGATTTGACGTTTCAAATGTCAATCGATTCTCTCACGTGTACTAAACATTCTGTGAGAATTCAGAATAAGAGTTTAGCAAGAAAGTAAAAATTAAGCCAATCAAAGTTGAGAATATCCAATGTTACTAAAGCAACTCGTATTTTTGCAAAAACCCTATCTTTTTTCGGTAATCATCATAATCATAATCATAATCTTTATTTCCCAGAATATGGTATACAATTTAAGCTGATAAATAATATAAGTTCGGCATATTCTGCCTTAGTTCGGCGTGGAAATCAGTAAATATTTAACATTAAAATAAAATTAAACATAATAAAATTAAATATTATAAACCATCCATAAAATTAAACATTAATTATAACCATTCATTCATACATTGACCATTTTATTAATATTTATATCTAAATAAAATTTAATAATACAATGTCAAAACTTAATAATGTCAAATGAATATAATATCAAATCTTAAATGTCAATAATTGCCTGCCAATAAAATGTCAATTTAATTCAATAAAATTAAATATACAATAAATTACAGTTTATGACCTAGGAATTCCTCAATTGAATAATAACATTGATCTAAAAGGATGTTAAACAATTTACATTTGAATTTGTTGGTAGGCAATTCTTTTATTTGAACTGGCAACATATTATAAATCCTTGATTAAGAAATATCAACAAGTAAGATTGAGAAATATCAACATCATTGTCTAATTATTCGTGTTTTTGCATTATCCCTAGGATTTTTGCGAAAAATCTATTTATCAAATCATCCTACGACATATACATAATAAATCATAACGCATACTTTTTTTCCTTCCTATCCTCTTTTGTAATAATGGTATTTCAGCATACATTTTTTGCATAAATGTTTTCACCATAACGATAACTACTTAATCATAATAACATATTGGCATATCAATATTTATGACGACGCACCTGAAAATCAGTGTCTGGTTCCTTGGAACCATCAACAATGAGCTGAGTTCCTTTTCAGACTGCCGCTGCTTCAGTCTCCGGTATTTATTTCATTTATTTATTTATTTTTGGGAAACAGCATACAATATTACCATAATGCTATACTTAATGAGTAATACAATAGCCAAAGACAGTTTCCACAATAAAATAAAACAGTTCAATTGAGTGAACACAATATAAACTTATGTTTCTTATGTAGTAAACTTAAACTCATAAAATAAACTAAAAATAAACTTTGTTTTTTCCTATGTTTAACTATGACAATAATCGATAACAATATAGTATAAATAATATAGTACTAATGAGGTGGGTTCAAAAATGTAACGGTATGTTACTTTTAAGCTGAATCTCATAGTTTTGTTTGTTCTCTCTTTTGTAAGCAATGCCTCAAACATGTATTTTGGTGGTCTATATGTCTATCTAAGTTTGCAGCAAAAATCTTACAGACCCCTAAAAATAAAGAAGGTAATAAAATGTAAATACATTCGGATCGCATTCATAGGAATAGGTACATTCTGCGTCTTTATGCTGGGTATAATTTTAAAGGGAAACTATAATTTTATTCATAGACCCGACCGGGCGTAAGGCTGAAGGAGCTCGGTTGCGTTTGCCTTCTTTTTATAATGTTTTTTTTTGGATTTTTTTTTTTTCAAACGATGAGACTTTTGCAGTTACTCAGACGTCTTAGCGGTAAATATAATATACTTTTTAACCGACTTCAAAAAAGGAGGAGGTTCTCAATTCGACTGTATTTTTTTTTAATGTATGTTCTACCATAACTTTGCCAGTTGTTAACAGATTTTTATAATTCTTTTTTTATCTGAAAGAAAATGGTTTATGTGTGGTCCCATATAATTTTTACGAAGATCTGGCTAGTAGTTTTTTCGTAATCTTGAAAAATATCAATCACCTTTTGGCAAGTTGTCGTTTACCTAGATGACATTGTTGCGTATGGGCTGATTTTTAGTGTAAGTAACGGCACATGATGTAACTAAAAAATCTGAAATAAAAACATTTAATAAAAAAAAATCAAACCGACTTCAAAAAGTAAAAAATAAAACTTTTGGAGTCGGTGCTAGCTAGCTAAGGCCAAAAAAATATATAGTTAATAGAAGTGCAATGTAGAATGCCCTAGCTGGCACCGACTCCAAAAGTTTTATTTTTTACTTTCTGAAGTCGGTTTGAATTTTTTTTATTAAATGTTTTTTTTTGTTTTAGACTGGTAATATTACAAAGTTACTCTGATTTTATTTAAAACTTATACAATTGTTTTTACAAAAAAAAAAGAATTCATCATTACGAAAACTTTTTGTATAGATGACAGAACTGGAGATCTATTTTTGATTCACTCGTCGCGCGTCGAGCGCTTAGCTTCTACTGATTTCGGTTCGACAACGAATTTCCATATTTGTCAAAACTAACTGAGTTTTGAATATATAATTCGGTAAACGCCTGTTTTTAACACACTAGCTGTCCACCGAGACTCACTTAAAAAAAACTGGTAAAAGAATTTTGAAAGGGGTTTTGTAGATTTTAGTATAGATCCTGATATACCTACGGCTTCGCCATTTTGTTTTCTTTTTGCAAAAACGCGGCCACAGATAAAATCTTTGTAATTCGATTGTTACCTACATCAATACAAACACAAAATCAATTAAGCAAATATCCTAAAGTGTCTCGTTTCAAAGTTATAAGCAGTTAAAGCCGTCAAAAGAAAGTCAAAGCGCAACTGATACAAGTTTGTTTTAAAGATAAAGAAAATTAATTTGTTCAAAACATGAGTTTCAACAGCTTCTTACTTGGAAACGCACACTATATGAGATTTAAGGATTTTGTCAGAGAATGTTTTGTATTTCTATTGACTAACAATCGATTTAAAAAGATTTCACGGGTGCCGCGATTTTGAGAAAAAAAAACGGGTTGCACTCCGGCACTGCCGGCAGAAGAAGTAGACCGCCGGCGCGGCTTCGGAGAGGAAGTAATATCCCCCTCTCTTTCTACCGCGCGGCGAAAATGTATGCCTGCTCCTGCTGTTTCGTTGAAGCGGTTTTCACAACCGCTTAAACGAAAATATTTCTGAAAAAATAAAGTCAAATTATCTCATAATAATAAGTACTTATGCTATACAGAACCTGTCAGTCGGTGATGAAACCGGCTCTTAAAGTTATATTTGTAATAGAAGTTGATAATAGTAGTTAAAAACTGCGTTAAAAAAACCGACTTCAAAAACTAAAAAGCAAAAAATAAGCCTTTTGGAGTCGGTGCCAGCCAAGGCAAGAAAAATAAAAGAATAGGAGCTTAAAGTAGAATGTTTTTTTTTACTTTTTAGTGTCTGTAATAGGCCGTTTTGTAAACTACAGCAGGGTTTTCCTAGATTAGATAAGGTTTCATGTAAATTAT
Organism: Chrysoteuchia culmella; assembly: GCA_910589605.1. Taxonomy (NCBI): domain Eukaryota; kingdom Metazoa; phylum Arthropoda; class Insecta; order Lepidoptera; family Crambidae; genus Chrysoteuchia; species Chrysoteuchia culmella. Next base: position 10,701,546 of record OU342670.1, on the reverse strand, counting down.
AAACAAAATTATCGTAAATACTACATCGTCCAAGTCAACAATGAAATGAAATATATAAAAATTTTCATAACATAAAAAGTACTGGGTCAAACAAAACCAAAATTTTATGGGACCAATTGGCAACTATTCTGCATCGAACAAAAAAAGAATCATGGAAATCGGTTCAGAAATCTCGGCGTAATCGGTGTACAAACATAAATAAAAAAAATTTATACCAACCGAATTGAGAACCTCCTCCTTTTTTGAAGTCGGTTAAAAATCTGCCTTGACCGCCTATTACGCTTATGCTAATGCTTGGCTAAGCTACGAAATTGTTTTATGGGGAAATAGCACTGACGCACATAAGGTTTTTACTCTGCAAAAAAGATGCATTCGTATATTAGTGAACATACCAGAGATACTGACAGTTGTAGACCTCACCTCACATAATATAAAATACTTCATCATCATCATCATCAGCCTGTGGACGTCCACTGCTGGATATAGGCCTCTCCTAGCTCACGCATATTGTGGCGTTCATAGGAGGTTATTAGCCTACTGCTACCACGCTGGCCAGACGGGTTGGTAGAGGGTTTGTTTCAAGTGTTCCTTCTCTCGCACAGGTGTTCAATGCGTCGAGCCTCTTAGTCGACTCTTACGACATCCCAGGCATGTAAGGGAGTGGTGACACTTGTATTCTTAGGCCGTCACCACACGACCAAATAAAATACTTAGGTCCATACTAACCTCCATTTACATTTTTCAAATTTTCATACATACAAACGTGATGATTTACCTTTCTGACATGTACATTACGAAATAGAAATAGATTAGCTTTACCTTTTACAAAATTGGATATATTTAGCTCTGGAACCTACAACATGTCCATTGTTACCTTGATTTGTATATACATTTTAGAAATTTCAGTATTTATTAAGAAAAATAGTGAATATTTTATAAATAAAGCTTCTAGTCGTTCAAATCTTCGTCATAGATATAAGTATGATATTGTTGTACCAAGGAACAACAACCAAATTTATTTTAAAAGTGCTTTTAGTTATGGTATCAAAATATTCAATCACCTGCCTACTGAAATTAAAACCTTAAGCTTACCTACGTTTAAATTTAAATTAAAGGCTTGGTTGTTAAAAAGTCTTTTTTATAATCTGGCTGAATATTTTGATACAAAAAATGTATAGGTACAAATTTCTTGTAAATTTAATTTTAAAAGTATAAAGTTCTGTTATTATAAAGTTACTTTATGTTGCAGTTATTTTATGTTGCATATCCGTGCACATAAAAATAGCATTGTAAAATGCAAAATTAAAAAGTTATAAGGACAAAAGACACTAAAAATCCGGAAATCAAAAAGATAACTAATTTAGATGAGTGCACATATTCCTATTTCAAATCTTTTCTTTGTGCAAGGGACCCCGAGACATACAGCCAGGTTTATTTATTTATTTCAAAATCCACAGCTCTATTTGTTAATTATTTTTAATAGGAGTAAAGTCTCTTTGATGTGTCAATTTCATAGTTAAAACCTCCTTGGACCAAGTGACAAGATTATTCGAGTTAAGATAGCCAGTTCCTCAGTGGCTGAGGATTCCGGGAGAGGCTCGCTTCCATCTTCAGCCTTATCAATACTTAACATCAGGTATGATGAAGGCTAAGAGTCTCCCCGTCATTCATAAAAAAAACCAAGGAAGCTATGCCTTGAACAGCCTTTTATTATTTATTTTTTTTACTTGCCCTCTTGCCGCCATACGTCCTGGGGGACCCTTGTGGTACTCACCCCTAATGCCTTGAACAGCCTTGACATTTTTTCTCACTAACCATTTTTGTTGACATTTTAGGCGTTCCAAATTTAAATGTCATCTTATTTACTCAAGGGAACTTCCATACAACATTATATCTCTCTCGGGCTTTAATAGCTTACTTTAAATTAAGAATACTTGACATTAATACGTTCTCCAGATGCAGGTGGTGTATAAAAATCATTATCTTACCTTCTCATTCATCTTGACTTGAGGCTTCATAATATACGGGATACCAGGAACAGGCCCAAATATGGAAGGCATCATGGCTGGAGCGAAAATCACCTTGACAGGCTGTTTTTGACAGTTACAGGAAGTGTCAACACTTTGCACTATCGTCTCGCACTTCTCACTTTTACAACAGCAGTGGCACACTTTCAAGCGCTGCTGAGTTTGACAGCACTCGCTTGTGGTGACAGTTTTTGACAGTTGATCTGTCAGTTTTGTCGCGCTTTTCATCTCAGATCGGACATGACTTGGGCTTTTTGAGTCATCAGGATTTTGTGGTTCTATGTTGTTGTTTTTATAAATTTTTGGCTTCTGATACTGCTCTGGTAGCTCAAGCAAAGGTTTTTTTCTTTTTAAGTCTGGCGGGGTTTCTAGTAAATATCTTTTTGTTTTTGTGTTGTCTGTTGATTGCGTGTTGTTGAACGGGTGTACTAATAATGTTTGAGGTTTTTTTATTTCACTTTTCTGAGTTTTTGAGGCCCCTAAAAGGGCCTCGGTGTTGCTTGGTGCATCCAATTTGACTGATTTTATAACCACTGTTAATTTTTATAAAAGCATTTTTTTCCTTATTTTGGATGTTTCTATAAATTGGAGTTTAAATTCGTAATTTTCTTGTACATTTTATTAGTTCTAGGTAGCACTTTTTGATAGGAAAACGTTTTAATTCCTAAAATATCTTTGTTCTTGTTCACACACTTCTTTCACACTTTTTTTGAATCCACTTAAACAGTTATGTATCCACAAAATCTTGTCTCACTAATTGTCTTTTGTTTAGTACACACACATATAACACAAAAGATATTAAAAATTGCGTCTTATTTGGAAAGATACAGTTTATCTAAATATATATATTAAAAAAAGTGTTTTCATATTTAATCCATTTTAAATCCACTAAAAAGTTTGAATCCTCATGCCGCTAAAAAATTAATGTAGTTTTTCTTCCACACGTTCAAGATCATTAAAAAAAACAACCACTTACAAGGAAAAGTAAAGTTCATTGACCTTGGAAAATTGTTGATACCACGTGGCACTGTTTACAAACAAAGTAAACAATAGTTACATATTAAAGAAAAGTCACATAAAAACGGTCACTAAAAGCGGACAGTCACATTTAAAACAATTCGAACGTATAATAAACCTCTTTTGAGATTTGGAACTGTCAAAATTAAGTGTCAAATTAGAATTTTTGGCGCGAAAACTTTCGGTACGTGCGTTCGTCGCAAAATCTTTTACAGACTAGAGTTACAGTGGGAGGGAGGCGTGGTCAAAGGCGTGCTAGGTAAACGCCCCCCTACTTAGGTTAGGTTTTAAATTATTATAGCGTCTAGACCGGCAGCCATGTTGGGTCTAAAGAATTGTAGGTTTTTAATAAATGTGCCTTACAGATCTGGAATTGTGACTTATTATTTTTATAACGAAAAATAATTAGAAATAACGTAATTTTATTTCAGTGCGCTCTTAGGATGTGCTTAAAAGTAGAAAGATAGTAGAAAAACATAAAACCTTGTTTAAAAAAAAGTACAAGCAAAATTTTGAGAATTAAGAAAGGCAGTGAAGAGGCTGTATAAGGAATATTATAAAAGCAAGGTTAAAAATTAGTAACAATGTTAAATAATCTAAAAATATCGATAGCACTAAATAATACACCACCGGTATCAAACCCAAGGGTCCCGTGTTCGATTCCCAGCGATTCCATATTGTATTCGGTTTGGTTGGTGGTAGGGCTTGTTGTAAGTCCGTCTGGCTAGCTACCACCATCTTGTCTAAGTCTGACGCCATAACAACAATGTTTTCAGCATTGTTGTGTTCCGGCCAGATAAGATAGCCAGCTCCTCAGTGATTGAGGATTCCGGGAGAGGCTCGCTTCCATCTTTAGACTTATCAATACTTAACATCAGGTATGATGAAGGCTGAGAGTCTCCCCGTCGTACAAAAAAAAATTGTCCATATTTTAGTTCTAACTAATTAAAAACCAACTACTTATAAAGTATAGTTTATATAATCTGTGTAATAGCGATACGACCTTTTTTAAAGACCTTAAGGTGGTACGACTTCCATACAAACAAACATTGCACAATTATTGGTTCATCATACATTAATAATTCATAAATACATGCGCAACTAACTCGTTTCAGTTATTTGTTTGCGGGAAATAATAAAAAAATTGTACTTTCATACATAAATCACGAATAAACTAATATCTTGTAATTTCAATAATTCTACGTATGTGTGTACTCATCGCATTTATATAGCTCATGTATGAAAGTACATTTTTTTAATAATTTCGCGCAAACAAATAACTGAATCGAGTTAGTTGCACATGTATTTATGAATTATAAATGTATGATGAACCAATAATTGTGCAATGTTTGTTTGTATGGAAGTCGTACCACCTTAACCTCTTTTCTTCCATAAGTCCTAACATCAAACCTTATTCATTTTCAAACTCATCTCGCTTAAAAAAAAGTCAATTCCTCCCCTCTCCGAGTTAAAAAACCTCCGAAACAATTGAATCTTGTTACAAATGTTGATTTTTCCACAACAGAGGATCTGTCGTGAATCTCAATTAATGAAAGAACTGTGGACCAACGATTGATCCTTGGGGGAAGGTTTTGTTTAAGGAAAATTTAAGGAAACGCGTTTGCTAATTGAAAAGACGACTTTTTGTACAACAGAACTCAAGCTTTACGGAAGTACATCTTAAATATTTAAAATTCATTGAAATAAACCAAATTACGTGTGGTAGGTAAAGTTGGTTTAATATTCCGTACGGTTAGACATTCACTAATAAATTATATTTAAAAACTAGCTGTTGCCCGCGACTTCGTCCGCGTCAATTTCTGTTATTATGATCGCGATTAAGAAGTTTTAAAATAAAATATATGTCACAGGAATTAGGTACCGTAAAATGACTTCAGAAAAAAGATAGACATAATATACTGTCGCGGACATTTTTTTTAGATCATTTAAAGAGTAATATTTTTTTTTATACATATATTTTTTGGGTAACTTGAACCGTTTACGCAGCGCACGTAACGGAAGCCCTCAAATTGGATTAATTTTCCCCGTTTTTGCAACATTTTTCACTGATGCTTCGCTCCTATTGGTCGCAGCGTGATGTTATATAGCCTAAAGCCTTCCTCGATAAATGGGCTATCCAGCACAAAAAGAATTATTCAATTCGAACCTGAGTAGTTCCTGAGATTAGCGCGTTCAAACAAACAAACTCTTCAGCTTTATAAAATGAGTATAGATTTATTTAAAAAGCAACTTGTCTCATGTCGCCCTGACGGGACTCGAACCCGCATCCTTGGGAATCCGGCCCAATGCACTGACCAATTATGCTACAGAGACCTACGAGAACACGTTGAAATTCTCTAGTATATTCACCTTTTTCTACGGTGTTGGCCACCGTCGTTTCATCAATGAGAGAAATATCCTCGCATTCGAAAGAAACATCTTTACAGATGTTTGACTATCGATTAAGATGAAACTGCCATCTACTTATAACTTTTTAATTTTGCATTTTACAATGCTATTTTTATGTATTGGCGTGATTGTAACCAAATATTTATATTGACATCGACGTGTCAATCAAAAAGTCGGCTTCAACACTGACACATGCTGAACTAGAACCCTTTTGATGCAGCCATGTGGAATATTTTTGGTGTAAGATCTATGTGTATTTGTTGTCATATAAGTTATGTCCATGTCCACTGTCTGTGTCAAATAAAGCTTATCTCATAGGTCTCTATAACATAATTGGTCAGTGCATTGGGCCGGATTCCCAAGGATGCAGGTTCGAGTCCAGTCAGGGCGACATGAGACAAGTTGCTTCTTCTAATTTCAAACATCTGTAATAGTACATTACGATATTAGTGCGTTAAGATGTTATAACCAATACGCACGTATATCGCACGACGTTTTTTAACACATTTGCGAGGAAACAGAAAAAAAACATTTTATATTTTGTTCATTTTTAATTATTGAAACAGTTAAATTACAATTATTAAAATGATACGTAGTTGTAGTTGGTTTTTTAATTATATTATTATTATTACTATTCATAATGTCATTGTTTTGTGTTGAGGTAAATGTTGGAGACGACGAAACTTCTTGAAAGGCGGCAGAAGAGCATTGTAATTCGTCATTAGTTGTAAATAAAAAAGTATCATCAGTAGAAATAGAGGGGCGCGGCTCAGGGCAAAACTTCTTCGTTTGTGGCTCCAAATTTATTGTCTGAGTTATTTTGGCACTTATATTTGCTTTGTTTTGGATGGAATCTTCTACATAAGATTTACAAGAACCATAAAATGTAATATTATAATGATTATTTTCTTTTTGTGGTGAAAATTTACCTTACTTATATGCTCAGGTCATTTTTCAATTTGACGACTCTGTATGAAATAAAATAGGGAGAAAAAAACAGCCCTTGACGAGTTTCTTGCCGGTTCTTCTCGTTTGTGAACCGATGGCGTAGCTTCTTTGACGTTCATAAGTGCGTGCAGTCTAGACTGAATAAATGATATTGAATTGGAATTTGAATATTATGTAGCCGGAACAGTATCCTGAGGATGATAGCCGATAGGGTAGATTCCCCACTACTTGGTAGATTTATTAAGCTACATGTTCTATGAACAGTGTTTTGATTAATCTACTAAGTAGGTTCACAACACTATAATAATATTAATAATACTTACCTATAATAATAATAATAATATAAAGACATAACTTAATAATTAAATTATAATACTTATCTATAACTTACTATGCATAAAATGACGAATTAAATTTTAATTTTAATTGTAATTATAATTTGATAAATTTTAATGATTATGTTGTGTGCAAAAAATGTACCTACCTATGGACTCCTTGGTCTGAAAATAAATGATTTTTATTTTATTTTTATTTTTATTTATGTAATTCTAAACTCGTGTAAATAAACTGATTAAAACCTAAAAGTAATGAGACATAATAAAAACACGAACGAATTGATTCTGCGGCAATTAAACTTGTATAAGGCAGAAAACATACAAATTAATATATATTCTATTTCTTTTTATGATAAACGAGGAGACTCTTGGCCTTCATCATACCTGGTGTTAAGTATTGATAAGGCTGAAGATGGAAGCGAGCCTCACCCGGAATCCTCATCACTGAGAGACTGACTATCTTATCTCTAACTGCCGGAACACAACAATGCTGAAAACATTGTTGTTATGGTGTCAGGCTTAGATAAGATGGTGGTAGCTAGTCAGACGGACTAACAACAAGTCCTACCACCAACCAAACCGAATACAATATGTACCCCCGCTGGGAATCGAAAACGGGACCCCTGGGTCTGATACCGGTGGTTGTTACCACTAGACCACAGAAGCGGTTAAATATTGCAGACTATCGCATTGTATGGGTTGCAGCCAACTGGTTAAATCAGCCGTTCAATCGTAGGGCTAGCCTGTTAATCAAAAGCCGGCACTCAATGAAATGGCTAAGGGTTAACTAGCCAAGTCGTTGAATGAAACGTTTAACGACTTGGTTGATCGTCATAATTAGCCGTCTCAAAGTCAAAGTCAAAGATTTTTATTCAAATAGACTTATAGATAAATACTTTCGAATAGTCCAACATTTTTTTCCCTACCAGCCATTCAGGACATCTTTTAACTGATAAGACATTAAATGACAAGACTCATTAAATGACATATAATTTTAGATTCAAACAATGCGTGAAAACTTGTAGTCGGCAGTGCAATATCAGGCCCATTTTTATCATACATTTTAGGGGTACCTTCTGCGCCAGAGGTCCCGGGTTCGATCCCTGGACAAGACAAATATTTGTGTGTATAACTATTTGTTTTGGTCTGGGTGTTTAATTATGTATTTACAAAAAAAAATATAAGTATGTTTATCGGTTATCTAGTATCCATAACACAAGTTCTTCATGATACTTAACGTGGGCTAGATAATTGGTGTGATTGTATCGGCGTCATCGTCATCAGCCATTTTTAATGTCCCCACGCTGGGGCACTGGCCTTCCTTATGGATGGATAAAGAGAACGGGCCATGACCCACCACGCGGGCCCAATGAGGATTGGTGGGTTACGACTGCAAATGCAGCCGGGGCCAACGGCTTAACGTGCCTTCCGAAGCACGGAGGAGCTCGAGATAGTAAATTTTTGGTCACCCATCCCGTGGCCAACAATTGCGAAAGTTGCTTAACCTCAGCAATTGCAGGCCGAGCAATTGCAAACCACAGCGCCACGGGCTCCTCATGTGATTATATGCAATTGCTTATTTATTTATTATTTATTTATACATGTCAATGCACGTGGCGGTACATACGAGGGTAGAAAGACAGCTACGAAGAGGCGTCGTAGTCTCGTAGTAAGATGCTACGAGACTCCGTAGCAGCAATCCCTAGCATAGTCCTTGTCTGCAGCATAATTTGTAACAAATAGTTTTTTAGATCCTATGGAAAGATTGCATAAGAATGTGCAATATTCGCACAGTGATCGCACGATCGACGCGGTACTTCATAAAAATGGTATTACGTATATAAGCATCAGTTTTATTTTTGAAGTGAAAACTTCTTTATTGGCGTTGTACATATCAGAGTTTTAAATTTTTGGGATGGGTAAAAAATGTTAAAGTCGCGTCAGAACACGTGACCCGATCGAGAATTGGTAAGACGGAGAGAGAGTAGACCGCCGGCGCGGCGTAGGAGAGGAAGTAATATCCCCCTCTCTTTCTACCGCGCGGCAATAATGTATGTCTGCTCTTGCTGTTTCGTTTAAGCGGTTTTCACTCCTGCCGGCTGCGGCACTCCCGGAGTGCAACCCGTTGTTTTATATACGTTTAAACTATACTGTAACAAAGTATCAATCGGTTTAATGAACCTGTTGTTAAACCCCAATTGAATGAAAATTGGCAAAGAGATTAGTTAATAATTTATGATTTTTTAAGTTTGCATTTTCAACGCTATCATTTAATATGAATTTTAAAGTGAGTACCGCCTGAGCATAATTTGTAAGCCGAGTCTATTATTTTTATAAAGTTTAATATTTTTTTAATTTAACTTTATCACAGAAGGTAAAATTAAAGCATTAGTATTGGATACATTGGATACTTGCATTTCATCCCGATATCCCCACGAAAACGGGAACCCAGCAGCTCATTTGCAAAAAAAACGGGCACCTAAGCAATGCACCATTTCAAATGTTAATATTGCTTTGTTTGATAATTATAGGTAGTTTTATCCTCACAATTTGGTAAATTAATAAGAAAATAATAGTTTTCATCAGTATTTCATAAAATTTAGATACAATTTATGGGAAATAATGCTAAACCTCGCTAGTAGTGTATGTTCGCTAGTAGTGCATATACTCATGAAGTAAAAATAAAAAAGTTTTTTTGTTTGTTTTTCTTTAATAAAGTAAAAGCAGATAAATGTTTAGTATCGAGTGTGACTCCCTCTAGCTAAAATCACAGCTTGAATTCGTCTGGGCATGCTAGCGAGTATATCCCGGATACTTGCTTGCGGAATACGTTCCCACTCCGCAGTAATCACATTCTTCAGCTCTCTGATGGTCTGCGGAGCCGGGTGTACTGATCTCACACGCCTTTTCAGAACGTCCCAGACATGCTCTATGGGATTGAGGTCGGGACTTCGCGCTGGCCAATCCAAACGAAATGCCGACCTCTTGCACATACGCATTAACATCGCGGGATCGGTGGGCGCGAGCATTGTCGTCCATAAAAATCGAGTCTTTACCTAGAGCTGCCAATGCGGGTTGTGCATGAAGAATTAGAACTTCCGTTATGTATCGATGCCCAGTCAGTGAGCAGTTTTCAATGAAGGCTAACTCTGTACGATCCATTGAATTTATTCCTGCCCAAAACATAACAGAGCCCCCACCATAAGGTGTGATTTCTTCGAAACATGCCTCTGCAAAGCGTTCTCCTTGTCTTCTTAGCACTCGCCGACGTCGATCTTCACCGAACAGAGATATCCTGGCTTCATCAGAGAACAAAACCCTATTCCAATCTTCTTGAGTCCATGATTCACAATTTCTAGCGAACCTAAACCTGTGAACTCTGTGCTCACGGAGTAATTTGGGGCCGCGGGCCGGGCGGTGACTGCGTATATTGGCAGCGAGAAGCCTCCTCCTGACCGTCCATAGACTAATATGCACATTTCTTACTTCTTGGAGGTTGTTCTTAAGATCCACATACGAAGATTTGCGATTTCTCAATGCGCGACTCACAAGAAAACGATCATCCCGTGGTTGGGTACATGGTTTTCTTCCAGAACCAGGCCTTCTCTCGACGGAACCAGTCTCCTGATATCGCTGCCAGGTCCTTTGGACTGTCGAGCGACTAACATTTAGCCTCCTAGCCACGAAACATTGGCTGCAACCCTCTTCAAGCAGCGCGATAATTTTGGTAGCTTTTACCACTTTATCTACCATTTTTGATACAGCCAAACAGCAATAAATAAAGCTATGACAGTCAAGGATATGAAATTAATCGATAAAAATTGAATAAAAGTTATGAAAGTCGATGTTAACTTCTGGAACTTCGCGCCAAAAATGTAGGATAAAAAAGGGTTTTCTGTAAAAATGAGCATCAAATGAAAATTTGAATTTAGAACGTACTTTTTTAAATACCACAGCATTTTTAAAACCGGCCAGTAAGGTGTACAAACGATTGAAACCTTTTTGGTATTGTATCTTTTTAAAGATGAATGAAAATCAAAACCGCCCGTTTTTTTTGCAAATGAGTGTAGTTATTTTAAATTTTAAAGTTTTAAACAAAACTACCCTATTTGTAATTATTTAATTTTGCATTTTACAATGCTATTTTTATGTGATAAATATTAAACAAGAAAATACACAAAAAAGCTTTATCTTCTTTTTAACCGATTTCAACAAAACTTTTTCCTCTTCTTTTTCTTGGTTAATATTTATCGTTTGGTTTGTGGTAGGACTCGTAGTAAGTCCGCCTGGCTAGCTACCACCATTTTATCTAAGTCTGACGCCATAACAATAATGTTTTCAGCATTGTCGTGTTCCGGCAGTTAGAGATAAAATAGCCAGTTCCTCAGTGATTGGGGATTCCAGGAGCCTTATCAATACTTAACATTAGGTATGATGAAGGCTAAGAGTCTCGCCGTCGTACATAAAAAAATAATAATACGTGTAGCACTCGGGGACTGTCGCGGTAAAGCTTTGTTACGATTGTGAATAACAAAATGGTCACCAACCAAAATCTATGACACGGAGTGGGTTGCCAGTTCCTCAGTGGCTGAGGATTCCCGGAGAGGCTCGCTTCCATCTTCAGCCTTATCAATACTTAACATCAGGTATGATGAAGGCTAAGAGTCTACCGTCGTTCATAAAACAAAAACTCGCATTTATAAGTAACACTAGTGGATCCTCGCGGTTTTATCCGCGTGGTGCCCGTTCCCGTGGGAATATCGGGATAAAATATAGCCTATGTCACTCGGGAGAAATGTCTAATGGTCTAAGAATTTTGCTAAATCGGTGCAGTAGTTCCTGAGATTAGCGCGTTCAAACAAACAAACTCTTCAGCTTTATAATATTATTATAGTATATAGATTAGTTAGAATTAGTATGTCTAAGTTGAAGTACTTGAAACAGTAAATAAATAAATAAATATTTGCATACCTACAACCACACCAATTATCTAGCCCACGTTAAAATTCATGAAGAACTTGTGTTATGGATACTAGATAACGGATAAATATACTTATATACTTTTTTTGTAAATACATACATAATATACATATTAAACACCCAGACCAAGACAAATAGACATGTTCATGCACACAAACATTTGTCTTGTCCGGGAATCGAACCCGGGACCTCTGGCGCAGAAGGCGGGGTTAGTACCCCTGCGCCAAACAGTCGTCAACAGTACATTGATATCCCTTATTTGTCCCGAAACTTGTGAAGGGATCAGTGGCCAAAGTTTATAACTTGCAACTCCCACAATCACACACCGCAATAGTTTTAGTGATGTGCATGTGTATAGGTATGTAGTTTAATATCTTGAAGTATCGATAAAATGAAGGATTTAACTTAAATCCTAACCCTAATTAATATTATAAATGCGAAAGTGTGTTTGTTTGTCCTTTCATCACGACCTAACTAACCAACGAATAGATTTATGATTTTTGAATTTTTGCATTTTTCAATGCTATTTTCAAAATAGCATTGTAGTGTGTAGTGTCGGCTAGCTGTAAAGTGTCGGCTTAGTAGCACTACCCTCTCTCATCCCGTGGGAGTCGTAAAAGGCGACAAAGGGACTCGGCCTTCAGGAGACGGGCAGCAGCGTCTCCTACAAACTTGGCCATACTGCGATCGCCAACCGGCCTGCCAAGCGTGGCGATTACGGCAAACCCCCCCTTTTGGGGGAGGCCTATACCCAGCAGTGGGTGTTGTGGCTGAGACGATGACGACGCTTGAAAAATGCAAAAAATCAAAAATCATAAATTATTGGCTGTTGCATCTTAATCGATCGTTAAACACCTGAAAATATGTTTCTTTCGAATGCAAGGATGTTCCTAGCATTGATGAGACAATGCTGGCCTACAGCGTATTAAAAATATAAAAGTATTGGAGAATTTCAAAGGTGGTTCGCAAGTCTCGGTAGCTCAGTGGTTAGAGCATTGGACCGGATTTCCAAAGGTCGTGGGTTCGAGTCCCATCTGAGAATTCACTTGTGGCCGAGTTTTTTTTTCCAGTATTTTTCTTTTTAAAATTTATCACATACAATAGATATTTGGCATAGAGTTTGTTCATAATCATAATCATAAATTCTTTATTTGTCAGAATATGGTACAAATTGATGTTTCTTACGTTAAAGTTTCTTCATATTCTACTGATATTTCAGTGTACGAATTTTTGTCAATTTTAAAAGTAGAAGCTTCTTGATATAAATTAATAATTGCTTATTTAACATGTCAAGGCTTAAATAATTCAAATTATAAAATGTCAGAATAATAACATCTGTTAAACGAAATTTTAATTTAATTTAAGTAATGTCAATAGAAATTAAATAATGTCATCCATCCATCCATTATCAGCCTGTGGACGTCCACTGCTGGACATAGGCCTCTCCTAGTAAATAAAATTAAATAATGTCAAATAGACATTAAATTATGTCAATTAAAGTAGAAAATTTGTCACTTAAGAAATCATTAATAGTATAGTACATTTTGTCCATTAGAAATTTATGAAATTGTTTGTGAAATTTTGTTAATTTCAAGTTTGTAAGTGTTTCTGGCAACTTATTATTGTAAGAAATTTTATTCTTATTTATTATTATTACTAGCTTCTGCCAGCGGTTTCACTCGCATCGTACCCGTTCTCGTGGGAATATCAGGATAAAAAGTCTATCTTTTGGCTATGTTACTCTCTGCCTTTTCGACTAACTTTATGCCAAAAATCGAGTCGATTGGTAGCTTAGTTAGGACGTGAAGAAAGGACAAACAAACACACATTGCAAAAGTCTGTTTGTTTGTACTTCCTATATTAAAGAAATTGTACGGTAGATTGAGTTAAAATAGAGTCTCATAACACTCTCGATAGAACTCGGGTGAAACTCTTTTCCCATCACTAAAGGTCCGTCCAGTTTAGGTCAACCAATTTCCGGTGTGGTTGGCACAATATAGTTATCCAAGTTTAAACCAAGTAACAGTTAACCCCTACGGTTAAATCCTTCAGTTAATTATAACCACAGGTAGGATAAACGTCCGTCGGATCGATGAACTTTGATTAGAGGAGAGGAAGTAGGATCCTAACTTTGTAGTGAATTTATATTTTTTCCAAAAGAGAGGACGTTCTCAATTCGGTTGGTATGTTTTTTTATGTATGTACACCGATTACGCCGAGATTTCTAATCTAATTTACGTGATTCTTTTTTTGTTCGATGTAGAATAGTTGCCATTTAGTCCCATAAAAAGCATTTTTGCTAACTTGGACGATGTAGTAGAAGAAAACGAAAAATATGTAGCTTAATTCCGCAAGAAAACTTACATGCAAGATGCACCTCCCGCCCGCAAATAAATGCAGATGCAACACAGTGACACACCTTGCACCTTCACCTCTACACGTGTTTCGTTCACACACGGAGCATCCTCAGGAGTTGTTAGACCGTGGAGTACCAGCACCGAGTCTCGGTGTAAGTTTTCTTGCGGAATTAAGCTACATATTTTTCGTTTTCTATTACGATATGGATTTCTATTGGACGATGTAATTTTCACGATACTTTGATTAAAATAAATGTAAGTACATGAAACCTAATCTAATCTAGAAAATTCCTATCTACTGTAGTTTACATTAAAAACAACTAAAAGGTAAATACTCCTTTTGGAAGTCGGTTAGAAAATTAAAAAAACCACGTTGATAAGACGGACTTTAAAAACTAAAAAGCGAAAAATAAGCCTTTTGGAGTCGGTGCAAACCAAGGCAAGAAAAACGAAAGAATAGGAACTTAAAGTAGACTGCCTTGGCTGGCACCACAGAACATTAAATGGCTCCGACTCCAAATGGCATATTTTTTGCTTATTAATTATTGAACTCGATTATTTTAGTTCGCATTTTCAATGCAATTTTTTTCGGATTCAAATAAGCGGCATAAGTATTCGTCAATTATTTTATTGACAGAATGTATTATACATCTAGCGAGTTCTTCAACGATAAATCTGACTTTTGTTTATTTAATTTTTGACATTTTTAATTGACTTGACTTTAACTTCAATATATTTCTTATAATCTTGGACATTGTATTGTAATTTGACTATTTTATATTTATGGTAAATTTTAAATAGAAAAATATTGGAAAAGATTAACTCGGTCACAAGTGAATTCTCAGACGGGAATCGAACCCGCGACCTTTGGAAATCCGGTCCAATGCTCTTGCATTGCATTGGACCGGATTTCCAAAGGTCGCGAAAAAAAAAATTTACCATAAGTATAAAAATAGCATTGAAAAATGCAAAAATTACAAAGTCATAAAATATTTTATATTTGTTTTCATCACCAATGGCATTATATTCAATTAAACTTGTATTTCATATATTCTATAATGTTAAATTAACCAAAATATAACAATAATTTGGTATTTCAATTTTGCACGTCGTCAAATGTACGATAGAATATGTCAGAACGAACCCATTGTAACAACCACCACCACCATATTCTTGCAAATAGATGGATTTATTTATGGGTCGGCCAGTAGCAGTAAGTAAAGTAGATAGGTAAGTTTTTTTTTTCGAGAAACGTTTTCGAAATGTAAGATATTTATTATTCACCTATTAATGTTATTTGTGATATAAAACATAGTTTTCTAATATCTATAACTTTTTGAAATAACATGCTTTAAAAAAAAATTTGCTACTCTTTCTAATTCTTTCAGTGTGAAACAATGTTATTTTCTCACGTAAATGTATGTCAATAATATTATTCCTAATCAAAACATTAATCCTAACTATATAATATAAACGTGTGTTTGTTTGTCCTACCTTCACGCCCGCGTGGATGACGAACGGGATCCATTATCCATCATCAGCCTGTGGACGTCCACTACTAGACATAGGCCTCTCCTAGATCACGCCTATTGTCTACTACTGACTACTGTCGCCTGCTGCTACCACGCTGGCCAGACGGGTTGGTAGAGGGCTTGCTTCAAGTTTTCCTTCTCTCGCACAGGTGTTCAATGGGTCGAGCTTCTTAGTCGACTCTTACGACATCCCAGGCATGTAAAGGAGTGGTGACACTTGTATTCTTAGGCCGTCACCACACGGCAGACGCGGGTGACACTGCGGGCTAGTCTTCTAATATTAATAAGTAGTGCAAGTACTTAGGTAGGTATCATATTCAATTCGTTAAAAGCGCATATGGCCGGTTGCACTAAAATAAATTTTACGTATTCTAAAGTATAGTAAATTTGCTTGTCAAAGCTGTTGAAAATGTATGGAATTTGACATTAGAGTTTTTCTGTCAAATATATTTCACCTGCTTCAAAAGTTTCGAACTTAAACCTTAAACCGTCAAGTTTTAGTTATCCAGAAGATAACGCATCGCACAAAGCGAACGATAACGGGCAAAGGGGCGTGGGTTTGATGCCTGGTTACGATTTATAGGGGTGGCTGTAGAGGGACGATGATTTGGTAGTATTTGCAGGACTTTTTTTTATCGTTCTTCTCTTTCGATATTTTCTATACTTGAAACAGGAAAGTTTTGATTGTTTGTTTGTTTGTTTGCAACGAATAAACTCAAAAAGTATATACTGATCGGTTTGGATGAAATTCGGTACACAGTAGATAGCCTGGTTATGAACATAGGATACGTTTTATCCCGATATTCCCACGGGAACGGAAACCACGCGCGTCAAGCCGCGAGCGGCCGCTAGTTCATCCATAAAGCATCAAGACCGCCGGCGATCGAACAGCAATGAAATATCTACCGTCTTTCGATTCCGATATCTGACAGGTTAATTTTATTTTGTGCCGTGTGTTGACGGCCTAAGAATACAAGTGTCACCACTCCCTTACATGCCTGGGATGTCGTAAAAGTCGACTAAGAGGCTCGACGCATTGAACACCTGTGCGAGAGAAGGAAAACTTGAAACAAACCCTCTACCAGCCCGTCTGGCCAGCGAGGTAGCAGTAGGTTAATAGCCTCCTATGAACGCCACAATAGGCGTGAGCTAGAGAGGCCTATGTCCAGCAGTGGACGTCCACAGGCTGATGATGGAATTTTATTTTAGGGAGTGTCTCCGCTGCAGGCACCACAGAATATATAATACCGGCACGGGATTCTCATTCAGTTCTACAACTTCTGTTTCGTTAACGGGCAAAATTATCACTTCACAATCTTGATTCAGAGTAGTGGATTTTTCAAATTTGCCTTTTTGCAGCTTACCTAGCTTAGACGCCTTTACTTCTAGTAAATACAATCACGAAATAGTTATTTGTTATGCAAGGTTGGAAAGTTGGATATTTAGCGGCGAGTTACCTCTATTGAATCCTGAGCGAAGCGAAGATTTCAAAGGTACAAGATGCTAAAAACTTTTCTGCCGAGCGCAACACACAATTTTTCACCTCACAACAGCGAGGAACATTTTATGGTTGTTTCCACGTTCAACTTCCGCTAAAAAATTCTTTAAACATAAAGTTTTATCTAAATATACCTTATTCTCGTTGTTTTAATGATATAAAAACTAAAATAATAAAAAAGGGAGTATTAGATATAGTTAATTCAAAGTTAAAGTAGAAATATATATATAGTTGCTTATTAATAAGAATAAAAACGATTCCGTAAATGTTGACACTGACATGAGGTACAAGATAAAGACAATTTAAAAATAAAGATTTATGACACGTTCCGAAATCCAATCATAGGTTGTGAAATCTCACCCAGCCTAATATAAAATTCTTATAACAAATAGTTTAATCTTATTGTTATTGTTTTTATGATTCAATGAACTAAAATAATATAATAAAACCAAAACGGAGTATTATAATTAATTCAAAGCTATTTAAAATAAGAATAAAATGTAACAAAAAAGTCAATAGTGCGATTCGGAACGCGTTATGACATATATTTAGGTATTAAATTAAAAAAGTACTTTACTGCGCTAGGCCGCAAAAAGCGATTTTCTACGCGGAAACTGAATGACAAATCTTCCTTTGCCGAGCGTGAGAGGTGAAAAAAAAATTAGTGTACTTCCCCTGCATGTTACGAGTGGATGAAATATTTTTTCTCTACATAAAAGAAAAACTATCACTGCTGGACAGACCTTAAAGCAGGAGTTCCCAACCTTTTACTCTATGCGCCTCACCCAACTTTCCCCTAGGGACAGAATATGAACAATTTTAATAAAATGTAACAGTTATTTCAAAAAAGTAACATACAGCTGAAGTCGTTTTCATGGTAAAATCCATTGATTAGATAGAGATATAGTCGTCACTGAGGAGCCCGTGGCGTAGTTGTAGTAGACTGCGATTGTTGAAGTCAAGCAACTTTCGACTTTGGTCGATCACGGGATGGGTGACCATAAATTTACTATCTCGAGCTCCTCCGTGCTTCGGAAGACACGTTAAGCCGTTTGTCCCGGCTGCATTTGCAGTCGTTAAAACCCACCAATCCGCATTCGCCCCGCGTCGTGGGTCATGGCCCATAAGGAAGGCCAGTGCCCCAGCAGTGGGGACATTAGAAATGGCTGATGACGAACGTCGTCACTAGTGTAAACAGAGCCTATAATTAATATAGGGTATGTGGACCGATGGCGTAGCTTCTTTAACTCTCACAAGTGCTCTCATCAACCTAGACTAAATATAAATGATACCTATTGAATTTTGATTTTTTTTTCTCTCAGTGATTGAGGAATCCGGTAGAGGCTCGCTTCCATCTTCAGCCTTATCAATACTTAACATCAGGTATGATGAAGGCTAAGAGTCTCCCCGTCGTTAAATAAAAAATAATAATAAAAAAAACCGTTTTACTTCTTCTTTGTCACCCTACTGTGTCCGGTAGGGTACCGCGTTCGGCCAAATCTGTATTTGAGTTGTGATTGTGACTGAGGGTGCCGGCATGATTTAAATGGTTCACAAGTTCCGGGATTTGGACACTCGATGTGGGATCAGCGGTTGAAAATCCATTAAATTAAATGTAAATATTGTTGGTTTGTTTTAAGGCGATACTCGAAAAAAATATGCTGAAGCGAGATAGCAATGAGAAAACGACGCGCACGGGAGCGAGACCGATTTTGCAGATTAGGCAAAGAAAACACAAAATCACTTCGTATAAAAAAACTATAGCGATTTTAAAAAAATGCTTCTATACGATCCTAAATATTATTGGTGTCCACTTATTAAACCAATTTCTAATAGTGTAAGTAACCCCATTTAAGAATAATCTTCAATTTTCGTATTATTTAGAGGTCTTTTCGAAAAGAAAAAGTGTCGAGGCAAAATCATAAAATCGTGTTTTTGAAACTATACGAATCTAGATAAAGTTATGAAGAAATGTATATGTTATTACCAGATTTGTAACAACTATATTCGTGCTATAGTTTTATATCAAAAAGTCCATACTTTTTCCGAGTAGCGGCTTAAGATGCTGAGATGGATGTGTGCGGAATAAAATGAATGGATTTTATTTTTATTTTTTACTAGCTTCTGCGTTTTCATCCGCGTGGCTCCCGTTCCCGTGGGAATATCGGGATACAAAGTAACCAATGGCACTTTCCGTTACTTTCAACTAACTCTATGCTGAAAATCAAGTCGATTGGTTGCTTAGTTTGCGTGAAGGAAGGACAAACAATCACACTTTAGCATTTATAATAATTCTATAGGTAGTTGGGATTTTCGGACCGGTCCATACCGATGACGGCAGCTGGAGAATCCGAAAGAACGCTGAAGTGGAGGAGCTGTACGCCGAGCCAAATATCCTTGGTGAGGTCAAAGCACAGAGGCTTCGATGGTTAGGCCACGTCGTGCGAGTGGAGGACGGTCGCGCAGTCAAACGAGCATACCTGGGCCGGCCAGTAGGGCGCAGGCCAGTCGGTCGACCTAGGTACCGCTGGGCTGACGAAGTGGCCAAAGACCTACGGAAGCTGCTGCTGCCCGACTGGGAGGAGGTCGCGCTATACAGGGAGCAGTGGCGCCTTTTGTTGTCGGAGGCCAAGATCCACTTCGGGGTCATCGCGCCATCGGAGTAAGTAAGTAAGTAAGTTAGGATTAGGGTTAGTGTGCTTTAGCCCGCAAAATTTGTTTTAGAAAGGTGAGGCTATAACAGTTAACGGATCCCGAGAAAAGCATTTAAATGTAGATTTAAAAAAAGTATTGATGAGAATTAAATTACCTATTCCCTAACAATGTTATGCCGGAACCAGAGAGCTACTAAAACTGGGTAGGAGAGACATAAGAAACATCGTAGGAGTACTGACAGGACAATGCCCTCTAAACAGACACCTGTCAGTGATTAAAAGAACAGAGGACCCTATTTGTCCACAATGTAGAGAAAAAGAAGAAACAAGCTATCACTTCATGGCGGAATGCCCGATGTACGCATCGCTGCGCTGGGAACTCTTTGAAGTAGACAAGCTGAAAGAAGAGGATTTAAAGCAGCTTACGATAAGCCAACTCAATAGGTATTGCAAGCGCACAGGTATTGCAATACCTATTCGAGGTCCCGACGCCGGTGGGGTAAATGATAACCTGCCCTCCCCTGATCTTTTCAGGGGACTTTGGGGAACTGGGCGAAATGGTTCCGACTATGGTGACTGATCGCCCGTCCGGCTTTGCCGGCGTCCCTCCTTCTAAATAATAAAATAATAATAATGCCGGAACCAGTATCTAACAGACCGATAATATTTTTGTCACCGACATTTCAACATTATTATATACTGTTTATTGCACTAACAAATACAGTTAAGTACACAATTAATTTGAGACATGTGTACCAAGGTGGACTTATCTCTAAAAGAGATCTCTTCCAGCCAACCTGAGACGTGTAAGAGATATTTAATATTAAGCGGGCGACTCCTAAATACAAAACTTAAATAAGAAAATTGTGAAAATAAAATCTACAACATATACATAACATTCACATAGGGCCGAGAAAAAGTAGGATTTTTATCCAGGATTGAGACACGGATTGGCTAGGAGACAGGCTAGAGATAAAACTAAGCCATCATTGGTTCCATTCAGTCTCAGTGCAACGACTAGAAATTTTTGAATTTCTAGGATCAGTAGTACTCCAATCCTGACAAACTAGTTTTTTGCATTGCATTTAGTGAATCAGGAGTGAGTACACCCTTTTTCCCCACACTTGAAACAAACAATATCTCTTGGTTGGGTACAAGTTTTTAAAATTGTCGCCCTTGGTCTATGAATTGGTCGATATGAAAGGTAAAAATCTTGGTTCTTGGCATATCAAGGAATTTAAAGTCAATAATTAGTCTTGATTCTTTTTTAATTATTACTACATTTTTTTGAATAAAATAAAGCAATATAAATATAAACCTTTATTTATTTATACCGTTTTAACTAAATCAACTAACTTTTTTTTAACTTAATGAAACCCCTAAAAAACCTAAAAATACGGACAATTACAACTTAGTTCGTGGAAATATAGCGCGTTTGATATCCGTAAACGTTGTTTTATTTTAATGAAATGGTTGTATCTATTTTTTTATATCTTTTTATCTCTTACTAAAATCTAGTCTTGTATGGAATCCCAGCATCCCTTGAACGCAGACATTTCCAATTGTACCTTTTGTTTTTCAGTCAATCTAAACGACTGGAATTCATTCTTTTGTCTTACTTCTGTAGGTCTAAGTACTACCAAGACCACTAACGTCTTGTTATTGACGATATCTCTCGTCAATGTTGTGGGGTATTCTTTTGCAGTTGCTGATGTTCTTAGGAGTCTATATAATTCTGGACATCTATTTCTCTAAAGTATTGCTTATTCTTTAGTGAGTTATTTATTTCTTAGTGGATTTCGACTAGCCAAAATCCTACTCTAAAGAGGGGGATATGTAACGGTTCTAAAAACTCCTAAATCTTAATCTAGTACTTACTTTTAACTAAATTAAATAAAAAATCATTCACTTCACCATTCTAACTTGTTTGTTTACTTTATTTTGCTTTGATAAAACTTAACGCTGGTAGTTAATTCATAAAATATTCCTGCGTACCCTCGATACTGATAACTTCACGGCTGGGAGATTTCGTATTTCGGCCAATTGAATTAGACTACGAAAATTAATTTCTTTTTATTTTACTATTTATATATAGATAAAATCTACATTTTTTTCTATGTATAACTATTATGTTTTTGTAACTTTAATATTCCGTACTTCTTCGGCCATAGAAAAAACACCGTGTGTGATCTACACAATCTTCTTTTTGTCTATGCCAATGACAAAACATTATTCGCCTATAGAATTTGTGAAACATCTCCCATTTTAATTTTTGAATACGGAACATTCTGGATAGATTTTTGTATAAATTTCACATCTCCGGTGAAACTCCCTCTTTTCAAATTGCTACATAAAGTCATTCTGTTTTTAGTGAATACGTGATCCCCGTACTAGGGGTCGTATCCACGAGCAGCATCTCCACCTGCACCACCACCTCGGCATCTACCTGCCGAGCGCTCGCCTGTTCCGGCCTACCCCGGAGCAACTCCTCTAATTGACTACGCGCGCACCACCACTCCGAGCCTACCCTCCGTGCTACCGAGGCTGAACACCCTGCTCCCCAAGCGAACGTAGTCCGTTACGTCGGACTTTCGCTTCTTCCTCCTCTAGGCAAAGCTAAAGTTAAGTCCCCTTCTTACTTCCGCGAGAGCCACCAATCGAAGATTCCATCAAACCCACACCTGCCAGCGTAGCACGCGCGTGCGATAAAGGTCGACTCGCTGTCTAACTTTATCTCGCGATAGCTGTCCCGCTCATATCAATACGGTGTGAGCGGGACAGACAATGCGCTCGCGCGAGAAAAGTGTCGAGAAGGCTTTGTCGAGGTGCGCATGCTGAGCACTTGTAATTTTTTTTTTCACCTCACACGCTCTGAAAAGGAGGTTTTGTCAATCAGTTTAGGCGTAGAAAATCGCTTTTTGCGGCCTAGCGCGGCAAAGTACTTTTTTAATTTAATACCTAAAAATATGTCATAATGCGTTCCGAATCGCACTATTGACTTTTTTGTTATATTTGATTCTTATTTTAAATAGCTTTAAATTAATTATAATACTCCGTTTTGGTTTAATTATATTATTAGTTCATTGAATCATAAAAACAATAACAATAACATTAAACTGTTTGTTATAAGAATTTTATATTAGGCAGGGTGAGATTTCACAACCTATAATTGGATTTCGGACTGTGACATAAATCTTTATTTTTAAATTGTCTTTGTCTTGTACCTCATGTCAGTGTCAATATTTACGGAATCGTTTTTATTCTTATTAATAAGTAACAATATATTCCTACTTTAAATAACTTTGAATTAACTATAATACTCCCTTTTTTATATTATTTTAGTTTTTTATATCATTAAAACAACGAGAATAAGGTATATTTAGATTAAACTTTATGTTTAAAGAATTTATTACCGGAAGTTGACCGCGGAAACAACCATAAAATGTTCCTCGCCGTTGTAAGGTGAAAAATTGTGTGTTGCGCTCGGCAGAAAAGTTTTTAGCGTCTTGTACCTTTGAAATCCTCGCTTCGCTCAGGATTCAATCTTTGAACCATTTGCTACGCTCGTGGGTCAATCCTAGAATCCTTCACTTGCTCAGATTTCAATAGAGGTAACTCGCTGCGAAATAACCAACTTTCCAGCCTTGCATAACAAATAACTAATAACCTTTAATTATACTTGTTAACCACATTATTGTGTTTCTTTTTATCTTTTCTGCCCACCGGTCGTGCTTAACACGACCGGAGCGTGTCGTCAGGAGGAGAAATTGAGGACAACAAATTATTAATAAAATAGTAATTTGTTATCCTACACATCCGACTTGGCTTGTTGTATGGGCCTGGCTCCCCGGGAATGAAAAAAAATCTGGGAATTCATAAACCCTACTACGGTGACAATATATGATGGTACGGAACCCTCGGTGCTCGCTCTTGACCGGTTTATTTTTTATTCTAGAGCTGTGTAAAGTAGCACAATTGAAATACCATTACGACTAAACAGAAGCAGAATTGATCAAGTAGAGTTTGATCAAACCTACTTTGGCAATGCAGAATTTGAATGAGTAACTACGATTTTTTAAAATACGTCAAAGGAGAAATTAAAACAAATGGAATATTATTAAATATAATTTATTAAGCAATAAATATTAGGAAATATGACAACAGTCTTAGGACATTATAGGCACTAGAGTTTGATCGCAATACAATCGTAATTGCAGCCACATACGATTGGTGGACGATTGCTTACTAAAGTAAAAAGTTAAAGAACAATGGAGAATTTACTATTTAAGCGACACAATTTCAAAAATTAATTGAATACTCAGTCTTTATAATAAATAGATTACGCTGCCTACGACGCCCGGAATCAATAACCTATCTGTAGATATGGATATGGCTATCTGAGATAGTTGCCTAGGATACTGGTTTCGTTGCCTAGCAACCGTAGTTATTTTGGTCAAAATAACAAAAATATCTTAGGCAACTATCTTTGATAGCTGAATCCATATCTAAAGATAGGTTATTAAGTTCGGGCCTTAGTGATGTAATACAATAAATTGTTATGTTATACAAACAATTTGTCGTTAAAAATTAATGATTAAATAAAATAAGAAAATAAATGCTTTATTAATACAAATTATTTGCAAAGAATAATATTAATATTGCTTATACCAAAGTTTTCAAAGAACTAAAGGTATTTCGTATGTTTTTTAAACTACACTTCGGTATAATATAATTAGATAAAAAAAAACAGAAAGTCATTATTTGTCATATGTATATTGATTTGATATAAGATGCATTATTCTTTGCATTATACAGCTGCAACAAATGTATTTTTTCGTGACGAAAAAACCTCTAGTTCCAGTTTATAAGAAAAATTGGTTTTATTTAACACTTTCCATATTTTCTTTTGAATAAATTAATTAAGTTGGATTATAATTCTATATTTCTTTAAATATGTCTAGAATTGTTAAAAAAAGAAATATTAGACAATTTGGTAGAAGTAAAAATTGAAAAAAAAAGACTAACTTTTATTTATGATAAATTTTAAATAGAAAAATATTGGAAATTATCAACTCGGCCTCAAGTGAATTCTCAGATGGGACTCGAACTCACGACCTTTGGAAATCCGGTCCAATGCTCTAACCACTGAGCTATAGAGGTTTAGAGTCCCATCTGAGAATTCACTTGTGGCCGAGTTGATTATTCCAATATTTTTCTATTAAAAAAAAAATAGCATTGAAAAATGCAAAAAATAAAAAATCATTAACTAAACTTTTATCTCCAGGACTAACTTTCTCTTATCATCACCTAGTAATCCCCTTCATCATCACATCATCATCTTTCCTCTCCTTTCACTCTAGATTAGAAAAAAATACAGAAATATTTTGTAATAATTCCCATGAAATGTGATGATAAATTATTAGGATATCACTTTTCACCTATTCTGGTTCTGCGACATCTTAAAATAGTTTTTTTTCTTGCCATATTTATTAATTAGAAACGACATGTCCCAATATGGGCGACGTCTATGTACAGGCTACCCCAAAGATGAAGAAAAATTCACAGATTTTGAGAAAAATACAATTAATTTTATATAATGCACGGTTACGTGGTTGTTAAATAAAAACAAATCAATATTATTTACTCAAAATAAGGCGTCTATTTTGACAACTGGGGGTCAATTCTGCTAAATTTTTGTCAAAATCGTCTCTCAGTGGTGTTTCAATAGTAGTGTTTATTTACACTGTTGTAATAAAAACTGTGTAAAACCGGACTACCATCGAAACACCATTGGAATACGATTGTGACTAAGCATTAGCAGAATTGGGCACCTGGACGTTAAAAAGAACTGTCAATGTCACTGACATTGAGTTCTACTCTGTGTTCGACTTTGTAATTCTATTTCCTCTTTTATTAAATATACTAGCGGATCCTCGCGGTTTTACCCGCGTGGTGCCCGTTCCCGTGGGAATATCGGATTAAAATATAGCTCTAATGGTCTAAGAATTTTCTAAATCGGTCCAGTAGTTCCTGAGATTAGCGCGTTCAAACAAACAAACTCTTCAGCTTTATAATATTAGTATAGATATCAAGATTGTAGATTTGTGTTTGGCAACAACATGTTCCATTGTAAATGTTGTTGTTTCTGTTAAAGCTGATAAGTTTCTTGCGGCCGTTCTTCTTATCAGTTAAAAGATGTCCTGAATGGCTGGTAGGGAAAAAAATTGTTGGACTATTCGAAAGTACTTATCTATAAGTCTATTTGAATAAAAATCTTTGACTTTACTTTATTTACGGACAGTGACAAAATAACATTCCGCCATGATGTATTTTTGATGTGTTTTTGCATTATATTTATTGTTCCTTCACAAAGAAATTTTAAAGAAATTTAATATTTAAGAACAGTCCATCGTGTCTTTACCTATCTTTTGGTATACTGTACACAGACGTAGTCATTTTTGATGATAATTAATCACCTCTTCATCAATCATCAATTAATAACCAATCATCACTTCAACCAATCATCACCTCAACCAATCAGCATACAACAACGCAGTAAACTTATTCCTACTAGCCACAATTTCCCCATCACTATCATTATCATCTTCATCATTGGTTGGTAGAACACCTAAGGTGCAGCTTGAGAGGTAAAAGAAATTTAATATTTAAGAACTGTTTATCGTGTCTTTACCTATCTTTTGGTATACTGTACACAGACGTAGTCATTTTTGTACATAACTACTGTCAAAATATTTTAGTCTCAACGATCGACACTCCTATAATGTCGAATTTTTCAGTAATAATTTTAATACAGATTTGTGGCTCCAGAAAATGTCGAACTCGAGATGTCGCAGCACGAGAAATTACGCCGCGAAGTATGATGTTCATAGTGTGACGATAATTAATCACCTCTTCCTCAATCATCAATTAATAACCAATCATCACTTCAACCAATCATCACCTCAACCAATCAGCATACAACAACGCAGTAAACTTATTCCTACTAGCCACAATTTCCCCATCACTATCATTATCATCTTCATCATTGGTTGGTAGAACATCTAAGGTGCAGCTTGAGAGGTAAATGTATACACATCACTGTCGTACTTAGTCACACCTCAATGACGTCACAGGCATTGGTTCGATCTAAGATGTTGTCCGGAAACAAAACTATAAGCACAGAATATATATTAGTACCTTACGGTACAGAAATTTCACCCCCGAGTTTAGGTATGATAAACGCAAGCGTCCGGTCACCGGACTAGTCTCAATAGGCTGGCACTCGCTCGACTGACAGTTATTGTACTATGAACGCTACACGCAATGCAAAAGGTTGAAATTAGGTTGTTTTCCAGAATAGTAGGTAAATATCTCGGGGATTTTGCGCCGCTTGTATGGAAGTGAGACAGGCCTGCTAAAAGATTGTAGAAATAACAAATTTAGGATTTGGGCTGGGAAATATTGGGGCATCTTCTGGTAGTCCCCATGAGATGTGATGATAAGTAAATCATCTCTTCACCAATCGTCACCTCAACCAATCATCACCTCAACTAATCATAACAACTAATCAGCATTCAACAACGCAGTAAACTTATTCCTACTAGCCACTATTTCTCCATCACTATCATCTTCACCTTCATCGTCATCACTAGCGCTGTCATCAGCGTCTGATTGACTTGTTCTCGCTTCTTCGTCAGCATCGGATGTTAGAGGACTCTGTTCTTCCGTTTTTGTTAGTGCTTGTACCCATTTGACGTATTTCAACTCTTTGTGGGTTTCAAATGATTCTGTGAAACAAAATTATGGATTTTTAATATACAATGTATCTTAATAATATTATAAACCAGTGACCACAGACCTATATCGAGATAGGCGAAAAGAGCGAGTATTGTAATTTGTTCAAACTGTATGAGAACCTAGCGTGTGGAGTTTATCGTACCTACGATGACGTCACGAGCGAGATTTAGTGATGTGGAAATGTTATTGTCGAGCTCTTGCAAGAAAGCACTGCACAATTAACCATTTTCGTTTCTGAGTGACGCGTGTTTTCATGGCAATGGTCTCAAGCGGACTGACTTAGGTTTTGTATGGGAATATAGTAAACTAGCGGATCCTCGCGGTTTCACCCGCGTGGTGCCCGTTCCCGTGGGAATATTGGGATAAAATATAGCCTATGTCACTCGGGAGAAATGTAGCTTTCTAATAGTCTAATAATTTTCAAAATCGGTCCAGTAGTTCCTGAGATTAGCGCGTTCAAAGAAACAAACTCTTCAGCTTTATAATATTAGTATAGATAACGCACTCGGTAAGAATGAGAGAAAGTGTTAAACTGTATGTTAGAGCATTGGACCGAATTTCCAAAGGTCGTGGGTTCGAGTCCCATCAGAGAATTCACTTGTGGCCGAGTTGATTTTTCTAATATTTTTGCTATTTAAGTTTATCATAAGTATAAAAATAACATTGAAAAATGCAAACATTCAAAAATCATAAAATACCTTTCTGTTCCGTGTACCCTGGCGGACGAAGCCACAAGCATATTTTTCCATCTAACGCCATCCGGAGAATGCTGTTCGCTGCTCTGTATGTGTCTAACCTAAAAAAAAGAGAGAAAATATTTATTATAATAATTATGTTAACTTGCATACAAATAAGTTGCCTAATGGAATCGCCCCTTAACAGCGGCGGAGCTGGGCCTGATAAAAGTAATTTTATTTTATTTTATTTTATTTAGGTACACAAAACAGAGGTACAGCATGACAGGCATTTAACATCAAAAATTGATAATTAATAATCATAAAAAAACTATAATAAAATCAATAAAAAACAGACAGCGATATATCATAAAATGAGAAATTTTTATTCAATTATTACATTAATTCAATTAAAATTGATTATATAATGTAGATATATTAATTTAATGTAGATAATGTAAACAAACCTAGCAGCCTTAGCGGTGAGATAGCTTCGCTTCTTCGCCCACCCATCACAGATGTCTCTTGGAGACCACGTGTCATCGTTCTCTGGATGGACTATCCTGAGCAACTTGGGTAGGTCGAGCCTTTCAGCTAGGTATCTGAAACAAAATATACAGTCTTCTTCTTCTTATTGTTTTTACGAAAAACTCAAATTGTTTTGACCCAGAATTTGGCCACCTCGATAACGTTTTCGGTGGCAGCCATTTATTTATTTATTTATTAGCACACACAACAGAGTGTAGCTGTGTAGTGTCGGCTTAGAATAGCACTACCCCCTCTCATCCCGTGGGGGTCGTAAAGGCGACTAAGGGACTCAGCCTTCAGGAGACGGGCAGCAGCGTCTCCTACAAAGTTGGCCATACTGCGATCGTCAACCCGCCTGCCAAGCGTGGCGATTATGGCAAACCCCCCCTTTTGGGGGAGGCCTATACCCAGCAGTGAGTGATAAATGGCTGACACGACGACGACGACACACAACAGATTACAATAAAAAAAACAAAGAATATTATATTTAAATTAGGTTTAGAACTAGATCATAATCTAGCTTATGCATGCCTAGTAGCTTCCAAAACAAAAAGAAATAAACTTAAACTAGAGATTGCTACATAAAATAATGAGAGAAAAAAACATTCTATGGAGGACCTATGGAGGACCAGTAACGTTTTAAAACTGTAGTCTGTGTTTATATATGTCGCAGCATAATTAGATAAATCGTTTTTTTGCAAAAATCCTAGGGATATTGCGAAAACACGGATAATTAGACAGTGGTGTTGTCATTTCTCAATCCTACTGAAAAAAGATAGGATTTTTGCGAAAAAACTGTTTGCCTTAGTAAGATTGCAAAAAGAATCGCTGGCTGTTACGAAATAAGATCACTGATTGGCTGGTCGGACCGTCCAAAACAACATCTTCTCTGATTGGATGACGACTTGACGTTTTAAATGCCAATCCGTTCTCTCACGTGTAGTAAGCTTTCTGTGAACCAATCAGAAAAAGAGTTAGCAAGCAAGCAAAAATTAAGCCAATCAGAGTAAAAAATATCCAATGTTACTATAGCAACCCGTATTTTTGCAAAACCCCTATATTTTTTCAGTAAGATTGGGAAATGCCAACACCGTTGTCTAATTATCCGTGTTTTTGCAATATCTCTAGGATTTTTGCGAAAATTTTATTGATCAAATCCTCCTACGACATATAGAATTAACGGGGAATTTATGTCGAATTTTTAGACCGAAAACCGCATACGAAAAAGTCGCGACTCAATAGCAATAGAGGTGAGAGCGTTTTATCACGCAGTTGGTCGGAATGAGCGACGTTTTAAAACGTCCCTGGCCCTTCAAACACTAAATTAAACCAATTAGCAAATAATTATATTAAACTAAGCAAAGGTAGAAATGAAAAAAAAAAAACAATTACATTTAACAAAATAGGCTATTTGACAATGCGAAACATAAAGTGTCAATTACTGTTATCAGTATAAATTATGAGTTTAAAAATGGATTTTTATTAACATAAGTTAATAAAAAACCATTTTATTATACATTTATTTAAAAATCCGTGAATAAAAATGCATTTTTAAACGTTTTGTCACGTGACACAAAACGCTCCTGATTCGTCGAGTTTATGATGACGTCACCTGCTTGTAAACATCGTTTGCCTACGTATGTGGATGATATGTCCCACAGATCAGAATACAGGCAAGTGACGTCACCAACCCCATTGCAGCGCCATATTGTCAATGTAGCGTTTTGGCGTGCTATTTAAATGTTGAATTTTAATTTGATATTTTCAGCAAATATGTACCATAAATTAAAAAAAAACTACTTTTACTGGGTTCCTTAACCTTTTGAGCGCCAAAGTCGTCTATACTAGACCAGCACCTGCGGGCCCGGTGCGCCAACGACATCTATAGTTGACAAAAAACCCGGCTTACAAAAATATTAAATAAATGTGTTGAAAAACTATAACTGGTATTTTTTTTTCTTTATTCGGCAATAAAGAATATCCCTGCAACATATGAGTATAAAAACAAGTCTCTTAGAGCCATAAGAACTGAGAAATATTGAACTATAAAACATGGTTTTTTATCGAAACAAATACTATGTCCAACACGCCAAAGTCGTCTACTCTTGACCGCTAGTGCTGTACTGCGGAAGGTAATTTTATTGTAAATTACCTATTCAAAATTCAACTAAAATGTGTTATTTTATTTTATTATAATTGCTATTTTAATAAAATGAAATGTAAAAAAATAACACTACCATAGCTTACCGTAGCTCAGCTACATGAATATAGAATCGTCAAATCAACTTCACCTAATAAATCCAATATGCCAACTCTGGCGCATCCCTAGCGCGCCATCAATAATCAGTTCTCTGAGCGCCGTGGTCACGGATAGACGACAGCCTGATGACGTCATAAGCGCTCACTATGCGCAGTAGTGCAGTGCAACATGAGCGATTCAATTGAACTTCTTCGCATTTTGGAAGGCGTCGATGATGACGACGAATTTTCGGAATCTGATTCCATTATTGAAGAAGATTTGGTTAGGGTGTCGCAAAGGGGGTGCAGGACTTAAAAAAAATTCAATCAATTTTTATATGAAGATGGGACTTAATTTTTTTTTTACATTTTTAGTATGGAGCCAGGACATAGAAAAATTTCGAAACAATTTTGTATGGATTTTGGACTTAAAATATTTTTCGTTTTTTCTCCACCTTGTGTCGCAAAGGGGGCGCAGGACAGATTTTTTTTTTACTGATTTAGTATGCAGCAGACTTGTAAATTTTTCAAATATTAAATTTTATAAAAATGAGAATATCTCGAAAACCGTGCGTCGTAGGTAAAATCTAATGAAATTTTTTATCCCCTTTATAAAACCGCGGAGGTATTTAGGAACTATCCGATGTACTTATCGAAAATGGTCAAGTCCTAGTTTGACTTTGTACTTTTTCTCTCAAAAGTTTTAGAAAAAAACAGAAGAGAGGAAGCAACAAAATTGAGAACGTCCTCCTTTTTTGAAGTCAGTTAAAAAAGTTAATCGATGTCTTTCTAGGTATCGATTTCGAAATTGATACATTGCGTGTGACTCGGGTACATCTCTATAGAAGAGGCAATAAAAGATGGCCAGCTGTGCCGTTGTCGTCCAGTCGTGACAATGAAGACATCACTATAGAGAATAGTGCTGTTGCTTACCACCATTTTATTTTCAATGCCATGCTTTTATATAAGTACTAAGTACATATATACAAAGAGTGGAAGATGGGACAAGATTAAATTAAACATCCCAGATTATAAGAAGTATTTATTGCATATAAAAACAACAAAAACAGGTCGCCGTGTGTTACCAATATATCGACTCTTGGCAGCACTATATTTTTCGTAGGTATTTTATTTTATTTTATGCTCTGGCGTGCAGGACACAGGAATGCGTTTATGGCGTGGCGCCCAAAAGGTTAAACTCCACTTCATAATATAAGATGGATTTTCAAAACCTGTCAAATAGCCTATTGAAACTAAAATTGCAGGTCAACTATTAGGTCAGCTTGCAGGTTTTAGGACAAGCAGGGCACGATTTAGAGTGAACCATTGTTTGTATAGCACCACATAAGCAGCTCAGATTTGGCATTTCTGGAGTCGTCGTCTCAGCCACATGAACCCCACTGCTGGGTAGGTCTCCCTCAAGGATCATAAATAAAAATAAAAATAAAAATAATCTTTATTCATCTCATACTAATAAACACCATTTCAAGGCTTAACATAACTAGACATTGTTTAGTATGAGATCTGGAGCCCGAAAAAAGTTTGAAATAAACTTGTGGTACGGGTCACCAGGTCTCACCCCGAGGAATTTACTCATAAAAAATAACTACTTAGAAAGTATGAAACAAGTACTTACTAAAATATTTAATTAAGTAAAAGAGTGAAGAGTGTTAGTTAGTCCTCTCGATGAGTAATCATGTAGATGTATGGATGTATGTGGAGAGGGTGTGTGTGTGTCTTTTATAACCGCTAGGTTTAAAATGTAAATTGTGTAGTATTTAAACTGTAAATTTTATGTAATAGATATGTAATTTAATGAATAATTTATATGTATAAGTTATAATATATCATAAGTTATACATAATAATCACAGATCATCTATATTCGCCATAAATAGGGCACATCAAAATTGGTAATAATATAATATTTATTTATTTATTTATTAACGACGGGGAGACTCTTAGCCTTCATCATACCTGATGTTAAGTATTGATAAGGCTGAAGATGGAAGCGAGCCTCTCCCGGAATCCTCAACCACTTAGGAACTGGCTATCTTATCTCTAACTGCCGGAACACAACAATGCTGAAAACATTGTTATTATGGCGTCAGACTTAGATAAGATGGTGATAGCTAGCCAGGCGGACTCACAACAAATCCTGCTACCAACTAAACCGAATACAAATTGTACCCCCGCTGGGAATCGAACCCGGGACCCCTAGGTCTCATACCGGTGGTTGTTACCACTATACCACAGAGGCGGTTAATATAATAATACAATGTCGCTTAAATACCTATTTAGCCGTAACTACAGCATGAAATTTTTATCATCCTTATGTACTAGTCATTGACTAAACAAAATATGACATTAATGAAATTTGTGTAATCAAACATTATGATAACATTGTATCCATCATCAGTCTGTGGACGTCCACTGCTGGACATAAGCCTCTCCTAGCTCACGCCTATGGCGTTCATAGGAGGCTATTAGCCTACTGCTGCCACGCTGGCCGACGGGTTGGTAGAGGGTTTGTTTCAAGTGTTCCTTCTCTCGCACAGGTGTTCAATGCGTCGAGCCTCTTAGTCGACTCTTACGACATCCCAGGCATGTAAGGGAGTGGTGATATATTTTATGATTTTGTAATTTTTGCATATTTCAATGCTATTTTATACTTATGGTAAATTTTAAATAGAAAAATATTGGAAAAAATTAACTCGGACACAAGTGAATTCTCAGGCTGGAATCGAACCAGCGACCTTTGGAAATCCAGTCCAATGCTCTCGGTAGCTCAGCGGTTAGAGCATTGGACCGGATTTCCAAAGGTCGCTGGTTCGATTCCAGCCTGAGAATTCACTTGTGGCCGAGTTAATTTTTGTCTCGGTAGCTCAGCGGTTAGAGCATTGGACCGGATTTCCAAAGGTCGCTGGTTCGATTCCAGCCTGAGAATTCACTTGTGTCCGAGTTAATTTTTTCCAATATTTTTCTATTTAAAGTTTACCATAAGTGGTGATATATATTAAATATATTTCAAAATTGTAAATTTGTGTTTGGCAACAACATGTTCCAATGTAAATGTTGTTTTTTCTGTTAAAGCTGATAAGTTTCTTGCGGCCGATCTTCTTATCAGTTAAAAGATGATTATTTTAAACCATATTGTAGATTCCCCAACTCTGCTCTCCAAGGTATGTTTCCTTAGTCGTGTGCGGCTTCCTTTGCGCTCCTCACGCACTAGTTCTCTATTCGTACCCCCAAGACTGCGTAAAAACTACACTAGAAACACCTTCATTTTTCGTTCCACCAACACGTATAATAAGCAATTTAATGTTATCGATTTAGATTTATTTAATGTCTATCTCTTAACACTTTGAAGCAAATTTTTATTAAAATGCTTTTGTCTTAGAGTTGTAACGTCTACACATCAGTTTTACTTTTACTTTTAATGATAACGTTTGTTCCAAAATTAACAACAATATAGTCTATTCTTTTTGTATTATGTTATGTGCATAATACTTCTGTTCTTTATTGGCACTTTAAGGTCTTTTCTAACTTATATCTACATTGTAAACTATATGTAATGTATATACGACTGTTTGTTGCCAGAATAAATGAAAAAAAAAAAAAAAAAATGTCCTGAATGGTGGTGGAAAAAAATTGTTGGACTATTCGAAAGTACTTATCTATAAATCTATGTGAATAAAAATCTTTGACTTTGACTTTGACACTTGTATTCTTAGGCCGTCACACGGGGAACATTGTACAATCTTAATATTGTCTAATCTTACCTAATCGCAGTGTATGGTTCCCTCAACTGCGCTATGGGGTAGGAACCCATAAGTATTTGTATGGGTCGTGGCACTTTTGATGGGAACACTAGACCGGGACAGTCGCACAGACGTACCTAAAGGACAAATAAATAAATCATGATTTGGAAGAAAAATGTAAGTTACGTACGTTGTGTGTCACAGACTAGCTTATTAGAGGACGGCCAGTTACATTGTCCCTAGATTAAATGATCTACCTCCCGGTTTGATTAAAAGTACCACACCTGACAATATAAAAATAAATTAAAACAACATATTTTGGAAGTGTATAATGTTTATGGTAAATTTTAAATAGAAAAATATTGGAAAAAATCAACTCGGCCACAAGTGAATTCTCAGACGGGAATCGAAAGTATTGGAGAATTTCGACGGTGGTTCGCAAGTCTCGGTAGCTCAGTGGTTAGAGCATTGGACCGGATTTCCAAAGGTGGGGTCGATTCCCGTCTGAGAATTCACTTGAGGCCGAGTTAATTTTTTCCAATATTTTTCTATTTAAAATTTACCATAAGTATAAAAATAGCATTGAAAAATGCAAAAATTACAAAATCATAAAAAAAGTATATAATGTTATTTCTGTTTAATATTGTTATGTTGAAAGATAAAATCATGCTTAGTTAAAAGGGATTGTGACAAATTTTGAAATTAAACAATTGGGGGGCAACATACTTTTTCTTTGGGAGAACTTGGCCCATATATTGCTAAAATGTTTTATGATTTTGTAATTTTTGCATTTTTCAATGCTATTTTTATTAGAAGTAAATTTTAAATAGGAAAATAGAGCATTGGACCGGATTTCCAAAGGTCGCGGGTTCGATTCCCGTCTGAGAATTCACTTGTGGCCGAGTTAATTTTTCCAATATTTTTCTATTTAAAATTTACCATTGCTAAAATTGACTTATTACTTGTAAGCTTAAAGTTTCTCACCTGTGGTGTCAAAAATATAGTCTGAAAGTGTTTTGTATGTCCCGGAGTTTTAGATACAGACACAACTTTCCTTCCCATGATTGCGTTCATCAGAGAAGACTTCCCCACGTTAGGCTGGCCTACGCAGCCTATAGTTAGAATTCCTTGTTTGTATCGTTCGTGGGCGTAAAACGATGTGTCGGCTTTCTCTATTATTGTTTGACCTGGAAGAAGATTTTTGTAAATTTTTATTTAATTTTTATTTTCATAATTTGGGACATTAAACAATAGGCTATTTGACAATGCGAAAAATAAAGTGTCAATTACTGTTATCAGTATAAATTATGAGTTTAAAAATGGTTTTTTATTAACGTAAGTTGAAAATAATAATACATTTATTAAAGAAATCCGTAAATAAAAAATCATTTTTTAAACGTTTGTCACGTGACACAAAACGCTCCTGATTCGTCGAGTTTATGATGACGTCACCTGCTTGTAAACCTCGTTTGCCTACGTATGTGGATGATATGCAGAATACAGGCAAGTGACGTCACCGAACCCATTGCAGCGCCATATTGTCAAAATAGCGTTTTGGCACGCTATTTAAATATATAATTTTTAATTTGATACTTTTCAGCAAATATGTACCAGAATATAAAAAAAACAACTTTTACTGGGTTCCTTAAACTCTACTACATAATATAAAATGGATTTTCAAAACCTGTTAAATAGCCTATTGTATGCTAAGTAATATTAACTAAAATTAAAATACAGCATTGTTATACCAGCATATAACCCACTCCAATGTCCACGAAATAAGAACTGTAACAACTAATAATAAATAACGGGCGTCGAAATGAACAGTAAACCAGAGGACTAATTGTCTAATTTTAAAGTCCCTTTTAACTCGTCATTTGAAAGATATTGACATTTTATTTTTTTATGATTTTGTAATTTTTGCATTTTTCAATGCTATCTTTATACTTATGGTAAATTTTAAATAGAAAAATATTGGAAAAAATTAACTCGGTCACAAGTGAATTGAAAAAAAAGCGATTCTCAAGGTCGCGGGTTCGATTCCCGTCTGAGAATTCACTTGTGGCCGAGTAAGTAAATCATAAAGTAAGCGACACCTTGAAACCGGTGTATGTACGGGCCACTCTACGACGGAGGTCGTCAAACAGTAGATACAGATACAGGAGAAACATATGTAACACGATTGAGATGAGATTGAAACACGATTGTGATGCAATAGAATAACGATTAAGATACAATTGAAACGCGATTACGATAACGACATTATATTAGCAGATGTTGAGCCCCAGTAGCCCTAGCCCCCAGTAGCGTCGTTTTCTTATTGCTATTGCTCGCTTCAGTCGTATAGCGCCTTAACGGGGTAAGCGATAAATGATGAATGATATTTGATTTGCATTATATCATTTATCATTTATATATAAATGATGATGTGAGGCAGCATCATACGCCATATCATATCACGTGATATAGCGATGTATTTTATTTATTTATTTATTCATACATCATACATCACCAAACACACATGATAATAATATACTTCCACGAATCACAAAAATAAGTAAAATACTTCTGCAAACATGTGTGCCGCAGCGATGCAAAACGGCAAATGCTCAGTCTTTGCTCAAATAAGCAAAGCGCTGACTTTCAGCGTTTGCCCAGAGGGCTCGGTCGCGATAAACGACAGAGATTACGAATGGTTACATTAAATGACTGTGAATTAATTAATTGATTATAATAATAGTAAGTAAAGTAAATAAATATAAAATTTGAATTTAAATTATTTAAAAAATATAACGACAATACCTACACTAGAAGATTCGAATTGAAATTTAATTCTATTTTAAATACTAATATAAGATTTATTAATTTAAATTGAAAACTATATATCATATTGTTTTCTTGCGATATAAATCGTATAGTGGACTGTATAGCGCTTTTCAGACTACGCTATAATATAATAGCATATAGCTTATAGCTCATAGCACAACGATATCGCTCACCATACATTTACTTAGAACACGTTCACACTATCTATAATATATAATGGCTTACTATACGCTATCTAAGTAAATGTAAGGTAGGCGATATCGTTGTGCTATGAGTTTTAAGCTATATGCTATTATATTATAGCGTAGTCTGAAAAGCGCTATACAGTCCATTATACGATTTATATCGCAAGAAAACAATATAATATATAGATTTCAATTTAAATTAATAAATCTTATATTAGTATTTTAAATAGAATTAAATTTCAATTCGAATCTTCTAGTGTAGGTATTGTCGTTATATTTTTTTTATTTTTTTAATAATTTAAATTCAAATTTTATATTTATTTACTTTACTTACTATTATTATAATCAAGATAGGTTGTTATTGATGAAGTTTAAAATAATTGTTAGCATCAACGGTACAATAGACGCGGCGTATGCGTGGCCGGTCGATCGCGAAGTGCGGAGCGAGCGGCGGAATTCCCCGCTCGCCGCTCAGCTAGTGATGTGACGTTTGTGCGTTTGCGCATGACCAATATATAATTAGACTAATTAAAACAAATAAATTAAAAAAGACAACATGCTAGGCCACTCACCAACTTCTGTCTGATCATCGTCGTCAAACTCGATCTCTGCTTCTTCTTTGATCTTCTTCTCCCAGGAGTTGAGGTCCACTTCTCCATTGACAATGTCCTTGCAAGCCTCCAGGATCTTGGTGGCGCCTTCCACGCACATCTGTTGACGACCTTTGCGTCGACGGACTTGGAGACCTGGTTAACAAATAATAAAACAATGAATAATACATACAGTGGTAGTCACATAATTAACGACACTAGGCGATTTTCATACAAACGAGGAAAGTTTGTAGCCTTGGTTCTCAGCCAAGGATTGATCGAGCTGCGATCTGATAATGGCCATCCAGGGAGTGAATGGAGGAGATCCAAATTGCTATACACACCCAACTGATCTGGGGCCGTACCGTGCAAATGGCGTCGGTATCAAAATCGGCTTCAATTGACAGATGGATGTGACACATTGCTGCTTCTTTTTGACACAAATGAAAACTTATCAAAAACTAAGAGCAATATGTCAGATCCATCTGTCAAATGAAGTCGATGTCGATGCCGACGCCACTTGCGAGATAGGGCCTCTGATCTACATTCTAAGAGATGTATGGAAATGTGTTTTGATCCTCATGAGAAACAGGATCGATTGGCATGAAAAAAATATTTCAGAAAACTGACAATTTTCTTGCTGTTTGTGACATTTTTATCAAAATCTGTGAATGTAGTTCAAAATTTCTCAAAAATTGTGATGGTTCTCTAAGATACTTTTCATGTAGGTACAACAGTTATGATACCTGCCCTTTCTGCCCCGAATTAACTTTCCACAATGTATAGTGCACTTAAATCCGATATGATCCGATGTGATATCTTACACAATTGAAACACGATTTAGATACAATTGAAAGACGAATGAGATACAATTGAAACACAAATTGAGATACGATTGAAACACGATTGGGATACGATTGAAACACGCTTTGGATACGAATGAAACACGATTGAGATTCAATTTGAAAACTATTGAAACACGATTGAGTTACTATTATAACAGTACTAAAAATGTTATTAAAAAACTTACCAGCCTTATCCTTAGTGCCTCCCCTCAGATTGTACCCCGGACAAGACGTAAAGTAGACCACTCTCATCCCGGGGCAAGTCTTCGTGAAGTATTCCTGCCAGGCGGCCACCACTGGTGCTGGTACCAGGTCAATCTTGTTGAGAACTACTATCATGTTCTTGTTTTGTTCTTTTACTACGTATTCGTAGAGGGAGGGGGGGAACATCATGCCCTTGAAACAAACAAACAAAGATATATAAGTTTTTAAACTTTCGCGTTCCATTATACTACCAGCTTGTCGTTTCGGCTGTGTTGCTACATACAGCCGTGGTCGGCTGGTGTGGTGGTAGCAGACTGAGTCTGCTTGTGACTAGAGTTGGGCAAACGACCCAATTTTGACCCGACTGCTCATCCGAATATTCCCACGGGAATGGAAAGCACGCGGGTGAATATAGCCTATGTCACTCGGGAGAAATGTAGCTTTCTAATGGTCTAAGAATTTTCTAAATCGGTCCAGTAGTTCCTGAGATTAGCGCGTTCAAACAAACAAACTCTTCAGCTTTTCGTACTATTTATGTACTATTAGTGTACTATTCAAGATAGAGATGCGCAAAATACTTCACTGAAGTGTAAAGAATGATATAGTCCAATTGGACTTCATTTAGTTCACTTGGCTCAGTACTTCAGTAGTCCATTTGAGTCACCTTGTCATTAAGTTCAATCGCGTCATTTCATTCTAGTTCGATATGTTTCGTTGTAAATATTCGTAATTAATATTCACGTCAAAACTAATCATTATGTTTGCGCAATAGGTTGTTTTTTTTCATGAACACTTTCAAATCATGAGACTGAGACATCAAATTGAGTGCGGGCCGTGCAACTATCTCGCTTCCACATGCGGTGGTCGTAATCTATCCGTCCGCTGTACTCTCCTTCAGTGAAGTGTGAACTAAATGAAGGAACGAAGTAATTGGGACCCGAATGAACTAATGAAGGAGATATACTTGCTAAGTGGACTAGTTCAATTGAAAGATTCATTCAGGAACGACTCAACTCTAATTCAAGATAATAATAAATATTGATCATACATTGTCAGCTAGCTTGTGTATTGTATTATAATAACAAATATAATGTTTGTTAGTGTTATGTAGTTATGGATATACCGATATTGTTAATGTTTTTTTCTTTTTTCTTTACTAATGTATTGACTAAGTAGGATGTATATAGCACTCACTATAAAGGCCTGTATTCACTTTGATTAATGCGAGTGCAGGTGATTAGTAATTGAGGGTGATAAGTGTAGGTGCGTAGTGCGATTAGCGTCTAATTTCTTGTTTAGTGGCTCTGTTTAGTAAATTCATTTGTTAGCCGTCGACCAGAAAGTATGGACCAACAACGAGAAGCGCGCTTGCAATTATAAAGGCATTGTGAATAGTCAGTCCTGCCTGTTATTTGTAATAATCAACTTACCCACATTATTGTTAGTAAATAAGTATGTTTTAACTTTGTAATATTCATTGCCTGGCATGTTCGGTGACCGTTGTATTCTTATTTGTTTTTTGTTTCTTAAATGTATTTCTCATTGTAAGTGAATGTATTAATTCTTATGAGAATAAATGTCTTAAACCATTCATGTTTTACACCTGCTTTTAACCTGTCTAGTGGTACAACCACCGGTATCAGACCCAGGGGTCCCGGGTTCGATTCCCAGCGGGGGTACATATTGTATTCGATTTGGTTGGTAGTAGGACTTGTTGTAAGTCCGCCTGGCTAGCTACCACCATTTTATCTAAGTCTGACGCCATAACAACAATGTTTTCAGCATTGTTGTGTTCCGGCAGTTAGAGATAAGATAGCCAGCTCCTCAGTGATTGAGGATTCCAGGAGAGGCTCGCTTCCATCTTCAGCCTTATCAATACTTAACATCAGGTATGATGAAGGCTAAGAGTCTCCCCGTCGTCGTTCACACTTAAAATCTATACTTAATATTATAAAGCTGAAGAGTTTGTTTGTTTGAACGCCCTAATCTCAGGAACTACTAGACCGATTTAGAAAATTCTTAGACCATTAGAAAGCTACATTTTTCCCGAGTAACATAGGCTATATTTTATCCCGATATTCCCACGAGAACTGGCACCACGCGGGTAAAACCGCGAGGATCCGCTAGTAAATAATAGTACACAATAACTTACCGCATACCTAACGTCGACTATGAGTAGAAGTATATCACACATTTCAAGCACTCGCCAGAGCTGCCTCCACGTTTCCAAGTTCAGCTCGAAGTATGAGACGTCCTTCCAGTGCTCCGAGCTTTGGAGTTGGTCTACATAGTTCTGGGGACAATACGGGAGTAAAATTATATAAAAACCTTATCATAATTTATGATTTTGTCATTTTTGCATTTTTCAATGCTATTTTTATACTTATGGTAAATTTTAAATAGAAAAATATTGGAAAAAATTAACTCGGCCACAAGTGAAATCTCAGACGGGGACGGGATTTCACTTGTGGCCGAGTTAATTTTTTTAGTAACTTATGATAAGAACCTTATCATAAGTTACTTAAAACGGTAATGTGTATTATTGTATGTGATGGTATTGTTTTGTTTGTTTTTTGATTTGGTTTGTTTATACTCTCTGTTAGTTATTATGAATTTATCTGCTGGAATGCGTATCTACCTATTAAGTGCTTATCATTAACTTTAAAAACTGTCTGTATTGGTGAAGACCTGTAATTGGCTCTCAATTGTTATGTTAAAATCTACTGTAATATTTTAAGCTGTTGGTCTTCCAAAATAATAACAAATAAAAAATAAACTTTTTATTGTGATGTGAGTGTCGTTCTGTGTTTGTCCATAGTTGTTCATGTTCCAACTTGAAAACATGCTATTTTCACCGGGCAAATTCTCGTGTCTCTTTCACTACGGGCTAACATTATAAAAAAAAGGAAAACTGTAATTTTCTATCTGTTTTTTTAAATTAAGGTGGTACGACTTCCATACAAACAAACATTGCACATTAATTGGTTCATCATACATTAATAATTCATAAATACATGTGCAACTAACTCGCTTCAGTTATTTGTTTGCGCGAAATTATTAAAAAAATGTACTTTCATACATGAGCAATATAAATGCGATGGGTCACACACACATATGTAGCATTATTGAAATTATAAGATATTAGTATATTCGTTTTTATGTATGAATGTTCAATTTTTTAATTATTTCGCGCAAACAAATAACTGAAACGAGTTAGTTGCGCATGTATTTATGTATTATTAAGGTATGATGAACCAATAATTGTGTAATGTTTGTTTGTATAGAAGTCGTACCACCTTAATAATTAATATCTATATTATACACTAAAGAAGGAAAAACAAGTTATGGAACATTTACAAGTAGAAAAACAGACAAAAGACGGCCTTATTGCATCACAGCAATCTCTTTTTGGATGGAACTGCCTTTCTTATTTCATATATTTATTATACTCTCTTATCCCAATATTTCCACAAAGAGAACCGGTATTTCTTTAATAGATAAAATAAAATTTTTACTCACTATTTTCTTTTATGATTTTTTAATGTTTGCATTTTTCAAAGCTATTTTTATACATACGGTAAATTTTAAATAGAAAAGTATTGGAAAAAAACACCAAAAGGGACTCAAACCCACGACCTTTGGAAATCCGGTCCAATGCTCTAACCACTGAGCCCGACTAGCCGTTAGGCACTATTTTATTATTACTAATTTACTCCTTAACTAATTATTACTAATGTACTCAATATATTTACTCCTTACATTAAAACCCTTAAGGATATCCTCTATTCCGCACCGAATAGGAATGACTCCGCATAGGTGCTGAGTATTGCTGATTATATTTAAGTATCCTTAAGTTTTTTTTATTTTTCTTTTAATTTATTTTTCATATAAAAAGCTTTACAATATAATATTATCTATTCGTAGCATGCAAAAAAACCACTGAGGTTTATACCTGAGCTATCGAAAATTAA
The DNA here is from genome assembly GCA_910589605.1 of Chrysoteuchia culmella. Lineage (NCBI taxonomy): Eukaryota > Metazoa > Arthropoda > Insecta > Lepidoptera > Crambidae > Chrysoteuchia > Chrysoteuchia culmella. Next base: position 10,658,171 of record OU342670.1, on the reverse strand, counting down.
AAACTAAGTAGGTATATGTAGATAAAATCACAAAAGTCTATTACTAAATAATACATAAACAATAGAAGTAATGGTGTTATAACATATTTAGAAGGTGTTTTTTTAGTTTGTATTTAATATTGCTATGGTTAATACTTTCAATTAATTCCGGTGACAATTTATTGATAAAAGTAGGTACAAGGTAGTTTCACGGGTATTTTAAAGGAATCGTCGAAAAAATTTTCTTTTAATATAGCGTATTGTACTTGAAACTCGATTGGAAGGATGTTGCAGTGTTTGAGTAGTCCGTTAGTGTCATTTTTAAATTGTTTTTTAACTTTTTGAGAAACTATAGTTTTTAATATTTTTAACTTTTAAATTATTGACATATAAGTATTGTTATATGTTACCTATAAAGGTTTTTTTTTTAGTTTTTATCACTCAATTTGTATTGTATACATTTGTCTGGATTACAATCTAGATTGTTAACTGTACTAATATTAATATGTAGTAACATTAATTGTAATCTGTTTAGTGTTTTATTTTATTTATTTATATAGCCTTTATTCAGGTTTTTACAGTATAATTCATTAATATCTAAATGTTTTGCTGCTCCCCTGTGTGCCCTCCGGCAAAGGCCTCCTCCAAACTCTTCCATTCCTTCCTCTCTCTAGCCGTTCTCATCCAGTTTTTCCCTGCCATCTTCACCAAATCATCCTCCCATCTCTTCAGCGGCTTTCCTTTCCTTCTTTTCCCCTCTCTAGGGTACCAATTGGTTACCACCTTACTCCATCTGTCGTCCCCTCTCATTGTGTGACCAGCCCATTTCCATTTAAGGGTTCTCAATTTTACCACGACATCTTCTACTTTGGTATTATAATCTGTTTAGTGTAATAAATAATTAAATTTCTTTAATAATAACCTTAAAATATCTCTGTTCTTGAGCGTCCAACTGCGCCGGTGTCATCTTGAAGTCCCATGGAGGCCGCTTCGGGAAGGACATGTCAGCCGGGAAATAGTCTGACGGGTCTACCTCCAGCTCCTTCTCTAGGACTGGGTTCAGGGATTTCCTGGTGGGAAGGTGGAAAACTAAGTATAACAAAGTAAAACATAATCTAGGCTTCTAGGGAATCTTTTTGCGTGGAGTTATTTTGCACAAAGTGGACTTTTAGCAAAAAAGCTGACATACCTTAGATACAGCATTGGGAACGATAATAATGTAACACTGGAACAATCTCATTCAGAGTGCACAACAGAGAGATAATTATAGTAAATTTTAAATAGAAAAATATTGGAAAAAATTAACTCGGCCACAAGTGAATTCTCAGACGGGAATCGAACCCGCGACCTTTGGAAATCCGGTCCGATGCTCTAACCGCTGAGCTATCGAGACTTTCGAGTATTGGAGATTTTCGACGGTGGTTCGCAAGTCTTGGTAGCTCAGCGGTTAGAGCATTGGACCGGATTTCCAAAGGTCGCGGGTTTGATTCCCGTCTGAGAATTCACTTGTGGCCGAGTTCATTTAACGTACCCAATTTCATCCAAATCCGTTCAGTAGTTTTAGCGTGTAAGAGGAACAAACAAAGAAAAAAAATTAAACTTTCGCATTTTTATTGCAAGACTATGATAAGTTTGATAACTAAGCCGTGAGGCCGTGGCGCAGTGGTTCACGCGCTCGGCTTGCGATTGTTGCGGTTAAGCAACTTTCGCTGATCGTTTACGGGATGGGTGACCAAAAATTTACTATCTCGAGCTCCTCCGTGCTTCAGAAGGCACGTCTTAACGCCGGGACCAATGGCTTACCATTGGTCCTAGCTGCATTTGCAATCGTTAAAACCCACCAATCCGCATTGGACCCGCATGGTGGGTCATGGCCCGTTCTCCTTATCCATCCATAAGGAAGGCCAGAACCCCAGCAGTGGGGACATTAAAAATGGCTAATGACGAACAATAACATAAGATTATAATTTATTAATCTATCTCCTACTGACAATGTTATATATAGTTATAATTCAGGCTTAGATAAGATGGTGGTAGGTACCACCAACCAAACCGAATACAATACCTGTCCTATACCGGTGGTTGTTACCGCTAGACCACAGAGGCGGTTAAATAGCAGTTTCATAGGATATCCTTCTTTCTGAGGTGCTTGTTATAACTAAGGGTTAGGTGTGATGCCAGCACATTCTGGTCTGTCCAATCTACTCCGGTATCTCTGGGTTGCACTGGCAATATCCTCTAATTAATAATATTTCGGCATCAGCTCCAGCAAATTATGATGACCACTAGTACTTTTGTTTGTTAAAACAGTAAAAATATAGAAAACACTCACATAGCATCCTCCCTCTTCAACCGGAGCTCCTCGTCATTCTCCCTATAAAACTTAAGCGCAAATCTGTTTGAATCACGGCCTCCGACTCTGTTCCTGCTCGGTTGGTAGTTGACGGACACCACATCGTACGTGCTGGAGCCCGATGATGCTGGAAACAATAGCAAAATTATGTAATGAGTTCTAAAGACAGTCACACAGAAGAACAGTAATTATTTGCAGTTGTAAATTTTATTGTAATTTCAGTTTTTTTTGCATTTATATGGCTATTTCTATTCTTGAGATTTGCAATCTGGCTCAGCTTGAACTGAGAAAATAATTTAAATTCAAAGTAAGAAAAGATCTCAATGGTAACTTACTAGACAACAATAAGGTTTTATTCTTTTTGGACTGCAGCTGCTGCTTCTTCGCTTTACCGCTGAAAGGCATTTTACGCCGATCTTGCGGCATTATGACTTTTCACTGAAAATATAAAGAAATACAAGATAAAATGAAGCTGAAGTTGAAGTAAAAGCGGCGAACATTGAATATTTATGTGTGTGGTAGGTCATAGAAAAATCGAATACAAAGATAACCTAAGATAAATGCATTTATTTACACCGGTTAAAAAGTACAAACATGCGGTCATGAAAAACAGTGATCAACCATTTCTTTGGCTTTGTTAACAATTTAAGGCTAACTTACCGAATTTCCTTTCACTGGTTGCTGAAGCCCCGGTAGTTAATTATTCTTTTTTGAACTAATGAACACAGTATGGAACTTAATGGATTCGATTCGAGAATATTCAAGAAAAATAAGCAGTCGTAGACATCGCATTCACTCACATCTCTCTCATATTTTGATTGACTTGACATGACAAATTAATGACAATGACAATTTGACATGATCGTTTTTTTTTAATCAAAAGTTTTACGGCTTTGGTGTGTACCATACAGCCCGTTCTTCTTTTAGGTATACATTGTTGTAAAAGTTTTCTTGTGAACATCTTCGTGTTCTTTGTTCTTTCTTGTTTATATACAGTCAAATGTGGAAGCAAAATATTTATATATGCACTCATAAGATTCTTTGTTCTCTAGTAGTGATGGCAAGAAGCAGGGTATGTCTTCATCTTTATAAATATTCATTAAACCATCCACTAGCAACAATCTTTGTGTATTGAAGGCAAGACAATGAAAGAACAAATGGTCTAAAGTTGCTACAGCAGAATGACAGTGCTCACATTCATCGGAAAAAATAATCTTGATACGTTTTAAATGAGCTGGAAACTTGCCATGACCAAATCGCAATCTATTTAAAGTAGTGATGAACTTCCTAGATGGTGACTTCCATTTAAAATTTCACAGGTATGCTTCTTTGAATTTGGGCATACCAACCGCCTTTGTGAACATTAGTATTTTTCCAATCTTCATGCCAGTTGTCATACATGCGAGACATAATAAATTTGAAAGTAATCTGTCAAGGGAACTGGTGGTGGCAGTGGATATGACGAGAGGCTCTTATTAGAGGGGCACTGGATCTTCATTAATCTTCTCTGTTTATAGCAAGATATAAGCAAAATTTTCAATTAAAATGTATTAATGACAAAATAAATTCTAACAAATCATTAAGGTTTTAGTTTGCTCAAAATTTTTTTTAACTGCTTCTATTATGAATGTAACTTTGGTAATAAATACCTAAATCAAAATTTTATAAATCGAAAGTTCTTTTTGACAAAACAAAGTTTATAACAAAACAAAACAAAACAAAGTTTTAAATTTAATCATGCAATTTTTTTAATATCGTCTTTTTTTAATGTAACAAATTTGGTATTAAATATATCTATATGACTAAAGTCAACGTTATAATTTTTCAGCTCTTATGATATACCGGTTATTTCCGTAATTGGTTTTACAATATGGCACCGAAAAAGTATCATATGAACGCAATCTAGCTCCAGAACATTTTAACAAGATTTTACTTAATAAATATGGAGCATCAATCTGATTATTCAAAATTCCGTATAAAAAGGTCTGATCCCGTATTTCTCTGCGTGACTGGAGAGGTATTATTAATTTATCAAAATTTAAAAACTTAGGTATAATTTATTTTTAGTAATAATCTATTTTGATTTTTTTTCAATCATCTTAATGTATTCGGAGTACTGCGGGTTCCAAGCAGTGGTAGCGTATTCTAAGTGAGATCTAACAAGAGAGTTATATAATAGTAGTAGAGTATCAGGATCAGTAAAATCAACAGTTTGTCTAAATATGAATCCAAGCATTTTATAGGCTTTGCTTGTGATATAATTTATATGCGATGAAAAAAGTAGACCATTGTCTAGAATCACGTCCAGTGGGCCTACCATGAGTTTTTCTTTCCGTTTACTGTACAGTAAACGGGGGACATTTTGTATGAGAATCTGTAGTTCTGCTACTGCCCACTAGAGGCGCTGTACAGATTCGCATACAAAATGTCTCCCGTTTACTGTACAGTAAACGGAAAGAAAAACTCATGCAAAAAGTTATTAAATGACATTTGTCAATATTATGAAAGAGTTTATTATGGCGGCAATATTCGAATAATCTATTTAAGTCATTTTGTAGTGAGATGCAATCCTCTATAGATTTAACTGTAGTAAAAACTTTGGTATCATCAGCAAACATAAGAATTTAGAATTTAAAAAACACTGAATTACGTCATTAATGAAGATGTTAAAAAGTAAAGGGCCGAGGTGAGAGCCCTGAGGCACACCAGACGTCACAGGTATGAAGTTAGAAATGAACCCCTTGATTGTAACAACCTGACTCGGGTTCTGTAAGTAGGATGTTAACCATCTAAGAAGGTCGCCATGTATACTAACATGTTCTAGTTTGCAAATTAATAATTTATGAGAAATGTTATCAAAACATTTGGAATAGTCTATATATATGGCGTCGATTTGCCAACCTTTGTCCATGGTCTCCAGCACCTGCTCAAGAAATTCACATAAATTAGTGTCGGTGGAGCGCCTATCGATGAAACCATGTTCAAAGGAAAAATGGAGTCGTAAACCATTTTTTCGAAGAGTTTAGGTATGGTGGAGAGTTTGGAAATACCCCTATAATTACGTACGTTATGCTTATCGCAGTTCTTAAAGATCGGTACCACAAGAGAACGCTTCCAGATTAGCGGCATAACTCTTTGAGATAAAGAAAGCTCAAAAAGTTATGAGATTGGTAACGCCAACTGTTCCCGACACGACTACAAAAACAGAGGATGTAGACCGTCAGCTCCAGGGCCCTTGGTTGTATCGAGACGTGACAGATATTTATCAACTATGTCTGGAGAGACGTTCACAGAACCAATATTACAGGAGCCACAATCACGGGAAACAGTCTCGCAAACACCACCGTCGTCAGTCTCTGAAAACACTGACTGAAAAAATGTATTAAACAAATTCGCGATAGATAAACCATCTGAACCAGTAGCTCTATTATGAGTTGTTCCTGTAAAAGTAAGTGACGTGACAGCTGCTGTTAACGTAAATACGTTGCTCGAATCGCCGACAACCGTATCGATATTATGAGTTTTTGCAAACGCTACGATAGTTGGTACGTAAATACGTGAGAAGGCAGCGTCGAGGCATGAATTTGAATACGTAACGTAAAATTGTCAATATCTCTTTCTGTCTATATGATGAGGATAAGGACAGAAAGACAACTTAACCATCGAGCCAAAAATAGAAAAATTAAAAAAGTATTTAATTTTATGACATCTATAGCCCTACTAAATTAAGAAATGTGAAGTAAAGGTCGACATCCAACAAGTTATGACCTTTTGAGTTTTATCATAGTATCCGCGTTAGTCAAGTGTCAAATGTCATTAAAGACACAGAATGAAATAATAGTACAAGGACACAGAGTATTTATATAGGTACACGAAAATGTTTATTGTTGATAAATAAACAATCCATCTTTATGTAGTTGCTCATTGTCGGCTGAGAATATGAAATTACTTCGCCGACGATACACTGATACCTTTTGCATTTAAACAATAGACCGCTTACCTAAAAATAATCCAAGAAATTCTGCACAATCTAAAATATTTTCATAAAATAAGAAACTTTTTTAAAGACAAGTGACATCCCAAGGCCCGAAAAGGGCCTTGGTTGTCCACAGTTCAATTAATAAGCCCTTGGGCGCCGTTTACAACTGAAGTTCCATATTATTTATTACGTGGAATCATTGCAAAATAAATACAGCTATATTATTATTATTATTATTATTTACGACTTTGTTTAATTCTTTACGTCGATTTTAAAGTTGTGTGTTGTAATAGCAGGCACAATTTAGCTTAATGCGCTTCTCTCTCTCACAACTCAATGTTAGGATTTTTTTCCGTTTTCGCAATTTTGCCTCTATACAAGTTAATTTATCGTGTTCTTTGTTTCGTTCAGCCGTGTAATTTATTTTCTAACCAAACAAAATGCCTTGTCATAATTTTTTTCCAAAATATGTCGTAATTAATTTTAAATGAATAATATACCTTCTCACAGAAATAAATGCCGTGAGTGCCGTAACAGCTCCTGTAAACGTAAATTACAGGAGCATCTGCCAAATTAGTAACTCATAATACCAAATTGTATGAAAAACGTGACCGCGAATCGTAAAGCTTACGTAACAGGTGCTGTTAAGTCACCTAATGTCAACGTTGTCAACTCATAATACCATTTTTAGTTCAGCTACTCAGCGTTGAACAGTTTTTCATACAAATGTCTATACGTAAGACGCTAGCGAGGATCGTTGACAAAACTCGTAATAGAGCTACAGTTGTTTCATCTAAGTATAAAGTATTAGGATTGGCGTCCTTTTTATGTTACTTATTGGTATTCCTATCAAAGTTCGATCACAACTTTTGCCAACTAAGAGACTTCTGTTGCTTAATTGATTGTTTTTAACTGCTTCTAATTTTTTATATATTAAATAATTTTCTATAGATGGATAACGTCTGTACATAAGAAGAACAACATTCATTCCACCATGGCATCTGTTTATGAAGTTTCGTTTTATGACTATGACCATCATATGCTTTAGTTACAGGTATGAATTCATTCCTTAGTTTGTTAAGTAACGTACAAAAATCACTATATGCTGTAAGAGGATCTATTTCAAAGTCAATATCATCAAAAATTTTCCGAGACTTAATCATGTAACCTGACTAGAGTTGCAAAACTTCTGAAATATTCGGAATACTTACGGAATAATTCTCAGAAAGTTTCTTTCAATTAGAATTTTTCAAAATAAATTGAATCAGAAATATTGTCATTTTTTTATCTATAATGTTGCAAGCAAATATCGTATGCCCGAGTACCGCCCGACTGCGCGGCGCGCCGGCGGTGACGCCACAGAACAACATTCTAGCCACAAATTATATAGTGTACAGATAGGAATCAAGCCTGCTATTGGCCGTTTCTTAGTCTAATGTCAGCTTCACATTGATAGTGCGGAAAAGTCTATCGAACGACATATCGATATACTAAAAATTATCGATATCGGTACAAGCAGCACTACAGCCCTAGCGTTAAATACTTTTAAATGTTCAAATGAATAAAACAACAAAATAAGATTAAATTTTTATTTAATTCAAATCACAATAATACAACAATATGACTAACCTAGTAAAAAAATAAAAGTTATTATTAATAAACTGTAAAATTGCATTTTTAATGAAGTAATAAGTCATTACTTTACTTATAATCATTACCTATAAGCTAAAAAATAATGTATAAATACTTATTTTCAATAACTAAGAAGTGTGAATGACTAAAATATAACATTTCTTTTATCAGTACATTATTGATGGAAGAAATTAAACAATTATAAACAGTGATTTCAACAACTTGTGATACAACCATGTGTTTAATGAAAAAGAAGAAACATTTATTTAAATTTTTTAGAAGCGTTATGAGATGACAAGTAATACACTAACTATTACTAAGCGATGACATGTAGGAACCAGGTACCGATTTCATTTAATAGCAAATTTAGTGTTATTACATACTTGACATTAGAATTAAAATAAGATTGCAAAAAAAAAAAGAACGAAATTGGAATCTAGTTCTGGCTTTTTCTTATTATTCACGGGAAATTGCATTTACGCATTAGCGCATTACACTAAGTCGGTCACTTAATGTAATGTGGGACTCGCCGAGCACAATGCCCGTCCTACCCATGCTGCCACTGGTCTCTTCTCCGGGATTCTGAGAACAAAGATAGGTACATTGTTTATAATAGCTGTATTGCAGCTACAAGTAACATATTTAAATGAAACAAAACCTGTAAAAAATCATCATCACATATAAAAAAATACAATTATTTTATTGATTGTAATTTTCTTTCAGTAGGTATACCTTTTGCGCTTTTCAAGTGCCAATTGATGCATAACAAAATTAATATTAATACTAGATTCTGAAAAAGACCCTTTTATATTTTTATTTATTATTGTACAAAACTTATGAATTTGGACTCTACAAACAATAACAATTAAAAAATTTAAAGCATCAGCATGATGCTGAAGACCTCCAAACCAATCAATGTGAACTGATTTAAAAAACTTGTTTCTGATGTTGATCAGTATGTTTAGTTCGTGTGGATATTTGTTCATGACTTATTAATTATTTCAATCAGGGTTCTTAAAATCATGACAAAAGAGGCATTGGGTCAAGGGCAAAGTCAAAGAGTTTTATTCAAATAGACCATTTTTTTCCCAACCAAACATTCGGGACATCTTTGAACTGATGAGGCGAACGGCCGCAACAAACTTATCAACTTTAACAGAAACAAGAACATTTACAATGGAATGTTGTTGCCAAACACAAATCTACAATCTTGAAATATATTTAAATAAGGGGAAAATTTTCTTATACTCAGTTTTTCATACAAAAGTATCACATCCATGCATTTTCTTTTAAATAATCATCTACCTTCGCTTAAGTGTCTTTATAACATATAATTTAAATTTATGGAAAAACATGTCAACTAAAAATGTAAGGTAACAAACAGTTAGGTACTTTCACATTTATGACATCAGTGAGGATATAAATTTACCTTCATTCGTTGTGATGATGTTGGTTGAATGTGGTCATCTGTAGTTTTATGCAGCATTTGTATATCAGTTTTGGCACATAATGTCACAGGTCTTTGCTTAGTATGTATGCCCTTTATATGGATGGATCTTAAATAATACAGAATTTGTGTAAATTAATGGCGATTTAAATTTTAATGACCTGAAAAAATATAGCAGCTTGGTATTACAAAATGTGTGAATTAACTTAATGTTCACAAGACATAGGTTTATGTGAAAAAATATAATATAAATATAAATAAATTTTAAAGTTAATGATTTCCATTTCTTCAGAAGTTCTAAGTACTAACCTTCAGGCATCTCATTAATCAAGTTTTCACGCTTGTTGTCTGCTTGAAATCTTTTCAAGCATGTTCAGAATATAGATCCTTGGTCACAAATTATCGCCATAGGAGGGACCTGTTTGTTTTAAAGCCTTCACAACTTCCTGAAAACACAGATACAAGTTTTTTTATATAGGTTATTGAACATAAACTCTCACTCCGTAAATCCTTTGCAGAGTTGGCAGATCATCAAGCTACTAATTTAAACTTACTGTTATAATGTTTTTCAATGTAGCAGCAGCGGTAGTTCCTTCACAAACATAAAATGCTACCAATTGTTGTGGATAATTTATTCTCGTGAAAGTCGTTACTTGTTAAAACGTTCACAGAATAATGAGAAATTATGATAATTTTAAGACTATTAGTAAGAGCTGTCAAATTGCGCGGCTCGGTAATCTGTGGTTCGAAAATGGCTACCTCAACATGGAGTTTTGACTTGTGAAGCATTTTTTTTTTTTAAAAACTACGAACCACCTTGTTGCAGGGGTGATTTATACGGCTGATTCTAGCTAGTAGCGGGCGCGGGGCGGCGCGGCGTGGCGTGAGTCCCCCCGGAGAAGTTTTCGCCCCTCTCCGTCCCCGCCGAGAAAGATTCATAATGTTTCGGAATAATTCCCGGTCGGAGGAAAATTGAGGGATTAGGTAGTTCGATTCAAATAGTGGAAGTGCTTCTTATGTGCTCAGTGATGGACTGATGGTAAATTGTGTTATTTAGCGTAAGTATTTGAATGTTTATTTACCTGTAAGCCAAATTAACAACAAAAGTAGGGAAGTAAGTACTGTTAGCATAACTTTAATATTATTTTTTATACTAGTTATTACTTTATTAGGTAAGGTAAAGGACAATTTTGATCTACATTAAATGGCCAAGGTATAGTTATTTGGATACGGATTAATACTGATAAGGTGAAATTAGCTTTGCAAGTAAAGAAATATTTATAAATTAATTAAGTACTTAAAGATAAAAATGGTTACTGTGAGTCAACCTTAGAAGATAGATATAATAATTGTTGTCGCGGACTTTTTGTAGGCCTTTTTATGATAGGTAACATTTCCGTACTACATTATTTTTATGTACCTAAGCTAGGTACCTAGGTTCAGCCAGCATTGGCAATGTAAGCGCTCCAAAAATCGTTTTTTTGACGGCTTCGTCACAAAATATGGAGTTTATTTGAGACAAGATACCTATTTGCCCGAATGAATTTTACCCAAATAGGAACCTACTTACTCAATTTGGATGTAATTATTTATAAAATAAGTACCTAAGACTAATTAGGTTGTTAACTAGCATTCAGCAGTCAGTCACCGTACTTCCTTCTAATTAGCTTGCTTTTTAGAATTCTAACTTGCTAAATGCTATTATTGCATTTGACTGAATTTAGATGCTAATTCATTTAGACGACTAAATTCAGTAAGGTGTAATAAGCTCTTTAAGTAGGTAGGTACACTCGACAGCACATCAAGTTAAACAGTTGAACTGCGATAACAGCTTTTATTACGTAATGCATAAAGGCGGTCTCAAGGTCATGTATAGTCTGATGTGCCGCCGCCCGTGTGTACCTACTTCAACACTTAAAACTTCCACAGACATTTTATTGTGTTTAAGAGGTACCTAGATAGTAAGGTAGGTATATCTATCCATAGGTACTTTTACTATGATCAGAGAATGATTAATTTTTTTTCTTGCTAGGTAGGTATTTAAAAATAAGTGTCAATTGCTTTCTGCTGCTGTTTTGACCGATTGCTCCTTTTTTATCGTTACTCCCTTGGGTATTTTTGCAATATCGAAGTATTCCGAATGTTTCGTAATACTTCAGAATATTTCGGAAGTATTCCAAGAGAATGATTCGGAATTTTTCCCGGCTGCAACTCTAGGCTTAACTCTACTTTAGTCCAGTTTAGGTATTTTATGATTTTTTTCGTTTTAATAGGCAGAGAGATGACTTCAGACTTGTTATTGGAGCAGCTTGGAGATGGTAATGATTCGGAAGTGGAAGGTTTGAATGATGACGATAATTTAACCCTCCGAAGGCCATGCAGTCCTACACCTCCACCAGCACCGTCCCCGGCACCGCCCCCTTCTCAATCTCGACGTAGGAAGGGAACTCGCGCTGTTGTAAGACGCAGACTGTGGAGGCAAGTACCATTCCATCAAAAAGATCATAATTATCCACAACGTGGGCCAAGTGCAATTAGATCTCCGTTACAATATTTTGAAGATTACTTTGATACTGAGTTCTTTGAGCAATGTGCTATGCACACTAACAACTACTGCACACATGCACACTAACATACGGAAAACTGGCCATATTTTGAATACGAGTACTGTGGAAATTAAAAAACTCATTGGTATCCATTTAATTATGGGATGTATCCCTTACCCAAGACTGTAAATGTATTGGCGAGATGATTTGCGCTTAGAAAAAGTAGCCAACGTCATGGGCAGAGAACGGTTTAAGACATTGCGATCAGCACTTCATGTCGTCGATAGCGATAATCCACCTCCAGGCAATACAAACTCACTCTGGAAAGTGCAGCCGATAGCGGACTACACATTATCAATATATTGTCAATATATTGACAATATATTGACAATAAAATGATATTACTTTCAGGCAATGTGACGGAATGATGAACAACGATGAAATGACGAAAAAATTTGATATTTCGTAAAAATATCAATATACTGTCAATATATTGATGACCTTGGAACGCACATTATTCCACGGTATCGACCGCGACTAGGGATGCCCGAGTTTTTGCTATGAATCGATCTTTTGGATCGCATGAGAGCGTAACCCAAAAGATTGATTCACGAGCTTGAATCTAGATTGATTCAAGCTTTTCCCCAACCTATTATTTAGTACCTAATAATAGTAAAGTAACCTCGGAATGTACTTTAGTAACCTCTGGTTGTTCGAAAATAGTAGGTAGGTAGATTCTAAAATAATAGCCTACTTACGGCCGGTTTCAATAATCTATCCATAACAATAGGTAGGCCTATCTTGGTTACGTTACTTAGCAACCGCTGTTATTTTAGGTTATTTTGGGCTGAATAACAAAAATATCTAGGCAACAAAGCTCTAGTAAGCCTATCTCTTACTGTAGATAAGTTATTGAAACCGACCGTTAGAGCCGGTTTCAATAATCTATCCCTAACAAGAGGTAGCTTATCTTGGTTACGTTACTTAGCAACCGCTGTTATTTTGGGTTATTTTAGGCTGATTAACAAAAATATCTAGGCAACTAAGCTCTAATAAGCTTATCTCTTACTCAGGATAGGTTATTGAAACCGACCGTTAATCGTTTCAGACTTTAATCGGTTTACTTATCTTCCACTTTGTATGAGTTGAGGTGCTTCTTCTAATATTTATCACTAAGGCCCACTTGCGCTTAACATATTTAACTCATTGCTACCTTTGCCTGCATCTAACTCTGAGTCAAATGTTAATTTAACTCGGCGCAAGTTGGTAAAAAATTATTATCTCATTGGCTAGCAGATCAAATTATCACAAATATAATTTGGTATAAAGTTACAAACTTTATTAAAACACCTAATCAAGGATTAAAAATCCAAATAGTTAGTTACTTCACACCTTCCCTGCATTCTTGCAATTGTGGTTAAGATGTACTAGCTGTTTTATACTAGCTGCTGTTTGCTTCTTTTTATGAATTTATCAGATATATAGATCCGTATAGATCATGATACATAGATCTATAGATAATCCTACCTAGTCTTCACCAACCTATAACAATAATTTAGTTTTTAATATTCTCTCACAAAACAAATACACTTAAAAGTGCAATAAGAATGTAATGGACTGGGTTTGTTAAATATGATCATAACGAAACATTTAATATTTAAATAATACGTATTAATTTAAAATAATCAAAATACAGCAGTCGCGCTATAATAATTACGTTTTTTTGTTTATTTCTGTATAACCTTTAAGGTAAGATAAAAATTATTACTAAGCAACTTTCCTACTTGATATTCATTTTTTCATTCATGAAACATTTTATTAATTTGCATCACGGGCACCGCCAGTAATTACGAATCACATACTCGTATTTCACTATCTCCACTGCTTAAATACTACTACCAACTCAAAACTAGCAACATTGTGTTGCCATATAGTGAAGTTGGTAAGTTTCTCAATAACACGTTTTCTACTCTTTTGTGTTATTATAATAAACTAGACTTGTACTTAATCTTAGATTTTTTTATCTTTGATTCAATAAGAATTGGATCCCTATTCTTATCTTAATTAGCTTGGAACACTTCATTCCAATTTATTTATTTATTATTCTATAAGTTTAAAACTATTTTTAATGCATGCGAATCGGGTTCGAATCCCGTCAGGGCGACATGAGACAAGTTGCTTTTTTCTAGTATATTTTCTTCTTTAATATTTATCACTTAAAGATAGAATTGTAAAATGCAAAATTTAAAAGTTATAGCATGCGAATTGATCTATAGACGGATTTTTAATTCAGTAGAGTAATTTGAATCCTGCTTTAAACTGTTTCTCGTAACGATTTGCGCAGATCCAATTCCAGTTCAGTAAGCATTGATTCCATTCACGCACACAAATTCAATAATTATTATCATTTTAGGTAGCTAAATTTTAATTCAGCATTATTTTAACAAAGTGAAAACCTACGTACATCTTAAGTTTTGGCGCGCACTGTTCATTGAAATAATATCTATCTCATGTGGAATGATGAATTCTATGTACAAGTTGATGGAGTAGCAATGGGTTCTCCTGTATCCCCCATAGTCACCGACATATTTATGGAGGATTTCGAGGAGAAGGCACTGGCTTCAGCACCAGTGTATCCCCGGTTCTACAAACGGTACGTAGATGACACTATCACTGTACTACCTAGAGATAGTGTTTCTGCTTTCCTTATCCATCTTAACTCTATTCACCCAAACATTAAATTCACTATGGAGTTAGAAGCAAATAATAAACTAGCCTTCCTAGATGTACTTGTTATTAGGAATCCTGATCAAACTTTGAGCCACACAGTGTATCGGAAAGCAACACATACAGACAGATACCTAAATGGTGACTCACACCATCATCCTTCACAGTGATAGCTACCGTAGGGAAATCTTTGTTTCAGAGAGCTCGCGGCATCTGTGACGAGAAACACCTGACTGCTGAGCTTCGACATGTCGAGCAAGTACTAACAAATAACAAGTTGCAAGTACCACGCAGATGTCACAGAAACCGCGCCAAACCAGTCACAATAGAACGTCAACCTGCCACAATATACCATTTGTGAAAGGTGTCACAGACAAGATTGGGAGAATTCTAAAGCACGCTTCTATTAATACTTACTTAAGGCCGCCCAAGAAGATCAACCAATTCCAATGCAGGTGTCTACAAACTGGATTGTGACTGTGGGCTCTCCTACATCGGGCAAACAAAGAGAAGCATAGCTGACGTGAAAAATAGGCGCGAAAACAAGTCTGCAGTGTGTGAACACGCTTTTGAGGGACCCACCCACTACATCAGGTTTGATAAGCCACAGATACTCGCCTGGGAACCAAAATTTGTCCCCAGAATGCTACGTGAGGCCATTGAAATCACCAAATATCCAAACTTCAATAGAGATGATGGGTGGAAGATTCCACCAGCTTGGGACTCTATTCTTCATAAATTAAAGTCTCAACCCAAATCACGCACTGCAAGACCCAAAGATACGATTAGCTCTTTTTGTAGATAAATATAAAAAGTAAAGGTGGAGATAACATATCTTAATTTCTTTATAAACGTGGAGGTCGGCCAGCTCTCGAAGTTTTCTTGGCAGCTTCTTTCTTCGAAGGTCCTCTCAATTTGTGAACTGCCAGTAGAGTCTTTAGTTTTCTCTTTTCTTAATAAAGATTTAAAATAATAATCAAATCAAAATATCAAATCAATAATAATTGTTGCCGTAGTAAATGTCTAACCGTATCCGAACGAAAAAATAAATTAAATTTTCGAGGGTAGACTTATAAGCAGCCAGTGATCCCGTGACCACGGCAGCTGAAAAGATGCCGAAACATCGGGAAAATAAAAAAACCCCTAAAAAATCAAAAAATACGGACAATTTCAACATAGTTCGTGAAATATAGCGCGTTTGATATCCGTAAAAGTTGTTTTATTTCAAAGTGAAAACCTGTCAAATCCTCTACTGAATCAATAATCCCACTTATTATATTTAGAACATAAAGCAAACCATTCATAAAGAAGAAGAAGAATAGTGAAGATCGGATGCCCGTGAATCTATTCAAAAGATCGGAGATCGTATGGGTAAAAGATCGATCTTCCAAAAGATCGATTCAGATCGGGCATCCCTGCCGTGACGGGGGAGTCCCGACTAGCTTGCCTCTTTATTATTTTGTTTGCCCGATCGATTCAGCATCCCTACCGCACAGTGGGACGGATTTCGGATTTGCGGACGTAGGACTTTTTTGTCGAATATCATTATTTTTTTTATGCCAATCGATAGTCCTAATTAAGACGATAAGATTTAGTTGCCGCAATTTTGTTGCAAAAGTTATGAATAACGAGAAAAATTCAATTTTTACAAAAGTTGTATGGGACCATAACTAACTTGCTCTATAAATACCAAGTCTTGGCAGATCTCAGCCTGATATTTACAATACAAAATCATAAAATATTGGCAGTTGCATCTTAATCGATCGTTAAACACCTGAAAAGATGTTTCTTTCGAATGCAAGGATATTCCTAGCATTGATGTAACAACGCTGGCCTACAGCGTATTAAAAATATAAAAGTATTGGAGAATTTCGACGGTGGTTCGCAAGTCTCGGTAGCTCAGCGGTTAGAGCATTGGACCGGATTTCCAAAGGTCGCGGGTTCGATTCCCGTCTGAGAATTCACTTGTGGCCGAGTCAATTTTTTCCAATATTTTTCTTTTTAAAATTTACCATAAGTACTTAGTAGCACTCTGGCACCAACTCTGGCGTATTTTTGTAAATGGATTTTTGGCATGGCCGTCATGACATTTTTGTTCTTACTAAGACATGCCTCAGCATCAGCACATTAAGTGGCTAATAACGAATCGAAATGTAGGTATTACATTAAAGGTCGATTTCACCAACTACCGATAAGTTATGGATATAATTTGTCATTTTTTCATATAACAAACTGTCAAAAGATCTGTCAATTAAACTATCCGGAACTTATTAGTAGGTGCTGAAAGCGGCCCGTAAAGTGTTTTTGGAACGAAGTTCCTTATCGCGGTTGCGAAAGGAGGCTAGACGGAAAAAATTAAGACCAAAAGTTGTAACGACACTTTTTGTGTCATGTCATTAACTTACTTTTGAACAAAGCACGCACATACGGTACATCTATTTTGTCATATGAACCAGCGAGCGGCTAGTGCCTGCTGGCTGTGTATAAACTTCAACTAGCAAGGTGTCAAATTTTACTCACTTTTTAGGGTTTTTTCTCTCTGTCTTAAGTGCTGATTAACAGAATAAAATAAATTATACAGTCGAAACCCACTTATATAAGTTACAAGTGCCATTCGTACGCTTTACAAAAAACAAAACGTTATCACCATGCGTGGCGACAAAGAGTCTCTGTTGACGGTTTCTAAGTGTGCGCGCCAAAATTTTTTGGTGTCGAATGAGAATGACATGGCCGATAAGAGGCACCGAGCGGGTGACGGCCTGGCCGGTAGGCATCCTTATTTTTTTGAGATTATTCACAGATTTTTTTTATTTCAAAAATATTTTTCATGTCCCATCGGTCCTGTTTCTCGTGTGGATCAAAACACTCTACGATACCGACTGAGGTATGCGTATATTCAGAAAAGAAAAGTCAGAAATTTTCATTTCAATGAACAGTGCGCCCCAAAACATAAGATGTATAAATTGCTTATTATAAAATTAATCGTATCGCTTCCGTGACATGCTAAGTATTTAATAGTTTCATTGACCATTTGTGGTCTTCATCATCAGTTCCAACATAAATAAAAAAAGATGCTGACGAATCAAGGACCTCTCCCTTTTTTCGAAGTCAGTTAAAAATAGGGGGAGGTTAGATTACGAGGAGATAGAGAGTTTGAATTTAGTTTCTTATTTTTGTGGATTTAAGGGTTAAATTATAGCAGACAGTGTAAGTAAATATTTGATAGAATCAGGCGTTACTTGGCGGAAATCCATATCTTAGTATCTCGGTGCTGAGATTGGCACGGTCTAACAACTCCTGAGGATGCTCCGTGTGTGGGCGAAACACGTGTAGAGTAGTCGGTGAAGGTGCAAGGTGTGTCACTGGGCTGCATCTGCATTTTTTCTTGCGGAATTACGCGACATATTTTTCGTTTTCTACTAAGTGTAAGTAAAGCTAGCTGTGTGGTATCTTCCGTACTAAACGATTACTTCCCAAGTAACAAAATCTGGTCTTGTAGTGGTTCTGGAGCCAGGTCTATAACAGGCTAGTAAAAGTTTATAACCACGGAAAAGGGCCCATTTTATACGCGTACTTTTGCTAATAAAACACTCATAGTAGACTTGGGGAGCACCACTTAGACAAATAATACACTTATAGTTGGACTACGCAGAACTATCTGTTCCAGCGAAGCCAGCTATGAGCATCTAATAGATCCAGACACCACGACTTAAGCCCATAATACACTTATAGTTAGACTCCGGAGAACCATTTTCTCCCGCGAAGCTCACTATGAGCGTTTAATAGAACCAGGCAGGCGTGTAACGTACTCCGCGCTTCTATTACTAGCTACTTCAAACATTTGTGGATTGTTGTTGTTTTGTTTTGTGCGGTTGTGGAGAAAACTAAACAAATAACAGGTAAGTTCATCTATTTTACATAATATATTAACAAGTATTTCGCACGTAATATTATACGTGCATACATGTTTGCACGGCAAACGCTTAAGTATTTTCGGTGAAGTATATTGTGTTTTACATCTCAATTTTTGTTCGCCTTTTGAACACAGCGTATTTACGAAGTTGTGTTTAAAAATAATATTAGTCCTAACAGCATTATCGCGCCATTTTGTGACACATTAGGGTTCCGCTAGGGTTGCCAACCATACTGTTAAAAACATTATTATACTGTTTTTCACTACATTATACTTTTTGCTGTTGAACAAAAATAAAGTAAACAAAAATACTGTTTTCAGTATCAACACGTCGTCGGACGAACACTAAGTTAGTGCAGCTCAGTCACAATCGATTCAGAACGAATTTGTCAAGACAGAAATGGAGCTTAAATTAATTTAATAAAAAATTTGCTCCTTATTTATTTTATTGCAGTTTTGATTGTGGTGAGGCTTATGAAGCTTTTAAACATGACTCTAAATTGATATGTAGCGCGAGAAGCACTAAAAATATGTCTTTAAAAAAAATATATATATTGTTCATATTTGTAAAATACTTTTTTTTCTTCTCAGACCTAAATATACTTTAATTCTTGTAAAAAAAAGTTGGCAACTTTTTTATCTTACCCACTTTTATGAATTAAGCTAATCGCCACGATCGAATCGCGTTATTAAAAAATGTTCTTGTTATTGCGTAGCTATACTATTACTTTTAAAACTTAAGGTCTAAATAGTCATTCAAATATTATTCTTTTAAGCTTATATAGGTGTTTCCAGCTTGCAAAAGTGTTTTGTTATTTATGCTATTTTATACTTTTATTTTTAAGTTATACCTTGTATTTAACGTTATGAAATAAAGAATTTTCAAAACAAAATAACTAAGGGTTTATTATTTTTAATGTTTTAGTTGTGACTTTGATCAAACTATTATTGTAATATTTCTGGACGTAGACCGTTTTTTGACTAAAAATAATATTGGAGCTTTAAAAACTGTGAGATGGCCGATTCGAAACGCCACTGCTAACTCCTTGACAAATATATTAAAAACTATTATTTCGTCCGGAACCCTCGCCATCTTCTACAGAACGTTCCTGGCTCGGTGTAAATCTAGTACTCGGCACACTTATCATTTGTTGGTATGTTTTCTGCACTTTCCTCTTATTAGAACCGCTTTTTTTAACCGCTTCCATTTGTTAATATCCATTTTTGTAATAATTTAATAAAAATCCAATGACTGAAAAGAAATCAAAATGGCCGTGAAGATGCGATAAATATTAAAAGCAATTGTCTTCTTAAATGAACTTCACGAAGATATCTTTGGACACTAATAGTTTTACAAGAAACCTTTATATAGAAATTAAGACTATAACAGCATTCGAGAGTCTACAATAATACCAAGTACACTTACTCTTAGAAGAAACCACTGTAGGACTTATTCACTTATAATTGTCACATAAGGTCGACTTATACACCCCTACAAGGTCAAGTAACGAATGCAAATGGTTCTAAGTGCATTTAGTTTTATAGGTTTCTATTACTGGCGTATGACTCTTATAGCGGATTTATAATTACGTCTTGTAGGCGATTATAAATGTAACCCACTGGAGAAAGTTTTCTCAAGTTTATTTACACCTATGCAACACTCTTATAGGCCATCTTAGCCTTTACTGCACCTATAATTTCGTTCTATACACCACTATAAGCCAACTTATAAGAACAGGTGTACTATAAACCCAAACGAACTCCGTGTGACCTGTTATAAGATTGGTAGTAAATCCTAGAACCACTAAGAGAGAGTTACTAGTGCTGTGAGCCTGTAAACTGTGCACTACAGGAGAACTTTGTTACTTGGGTTAATATTACTTTTCATAATTGTCAAATAGGTAGGTATAAGTAATTTAAATGCATAATATAATAATAGAAATAAAACACGTAAGTACGTCATTTTACAAAAGAATGTATTCATATTCATCAGTTCTTAGCTTACTTGTTAAATTCTTCCTTCAAAAGTAAAATAATCAGCGAGCTTTTCCCTGACTTCTTTTGCATTTAACAAATGATTATTATTTTTAGTGCTTTGCAATGGGGTTAGCAAATCTATCTTCGGCTTTGGGTCAGCAACAGCTATATACTTGTAATTCGAATAATTTTCTTTCATCAGAAAATTGTGGAGGTAACAGCATGCCACTACTATTTTAGCAGCTTTAAGTGGCTCGAGAGGAATTGCTTTTTGTAAAACACCAAATTTGGAACTTATCATACCAAAAGTATTTTCTACAACGCATCTGGCTCTGGACAATCTATAGTTAAAGGTAGAATTTTGTTCATTAACAAAATTTTGAGGGAATGGTTTCATCAAATTAACTTGTAACGAAAATGCTCCATCACCAACAAAAACGTAAGGGTGTTTCTGCTGTGTGTTAGGCAATGTTGCTGGAGGTGGTAAATTTAGTTCATCATTTTCCCACAGTTTCCAGAAGTCTGTGTAAAACAAAACTCCACCGTCAGATATCTTTCCATTTGCTCCTACGTCAATATATATGAACTCTTTGTCTGCGTTTACGACAGCCATTAAGACAATGCTATAAAATGATTTATAGTTGAAATATAAAGAACCACTGTTCTTGGGCTTTGTGATAGCTACGTGTTTGCCGTCTATGGCTCCAACACAATTCCAAAACTGACATTTGGCTCCAAATTGGCGAGCAATCTCCTTCCATTCTTCTTCTCCGCGTGGAAACTGAAACAAATGATAAAAATGACTTTGACGTATTTTGTTTTTCAGAAAAATGATAATGATTCAGAAGAGATGCTTGTTCAAGAAGAGCTGTCGTCAAGTTTTCAGCGGTTGCCATCTCCGAACCTAGATATAGAGAGAAACGAACCGAACAGTCGCATCGAATCAACATCTACTACATCATCTTCTTTAAGGGAATCGCCAAACGTACCGAGCAGTCGCATCACATCAACATCTACTACATCATCTTCTTTAATAGAATCGCCAAACGTACCGAGCAGTCGCAACACATCAACATCTACGACTACATTATCTTCTTTAAGGGAATCGCCACGACGACCTGCTAAGCGACAAAAGACTCAAGGTAATGTAGTTCAAAAACAAAATGAGCTATTGGAACGGGCTTGCGACTACTTGAAATCAACAACAGTCGAATCAAACCAAGCACCATCAGCAAACCAAGGACAGAAAACTTCAGCACAAGCAGTTGCTTGGTCCGAAATACTCGACACACTCAAGCCAACACAGCGCATATATGCGGTAAAAGCTGTTAATGACATTCTTTTTGAAGCGCAACTTGGCAATGTATCTAGAAACTCAGTAAAAATTAACGAGTTTGCAGGTGAGGGACAAATTTTTGATAGTGCTTCAACAACACTAACACTATTGTCTCATTCGACAACACCTCGTTCTCAAAATGGGGCAAAATTGTCCACTCTATTAAGCTCTCCTAGTAATTCTGTCAGCCTGATCAATAATTATGATTTCGATACCCAAATGTCATTACCTGCTTTGAACGACAACAGCTCCCAATCCATCTTAAATACCATTTTAGCCCCTGAAGACAAGTACAAAAATCAAAATCAGCAAATAATCATAACTTCTACTGGATCCCTCAGTTATCCACCTAATTCTCTAGATGTCAATGCCGGGACTCTCGCAACTTATATTTCGGAATATACGACAGATGATGACCAAGATTAAATTCTACCTACCTAATGTTGGTTAGTTCGCCTTTTGAAATCTACTGTTATGTGCTCTTACTACAAAAAGGGGGTTAAAGTAGGTACCTAAGACCAGCCTAACGCCTAACGGTGTTGCTATCGCTATATTCTATCAAACTTACTCCCGTAAAACCCCTCAACGACAGGGTTTTTGTCAAATTCCCACATATTTCTATTCATCTATTAGATTCAATATTGCATTTTAAGTACGAAAGTGATAGAGTCAGTAAGAGTTCTTATAGGGGATTAAAAAGTTCGAAAGCTATAGCGATCGAGTTAGCAATACCGTTAGGCGGTAAAGGTGCTGGTCTTAGGTACTTAACCCCCCTTTTTGTAGTAAAAGCATAATAATGGCCATGTTATGGACTTCTAATGTCAAATGAAAGCCATATCGAAACGCATATTTATTTGTACATGGGCCCTGTGAGCATATAATGGACTTTTAATGTCAAATGAAAGTCATATCGAAACGCATATTTATTTTTACACGGTAGCCCGGCTTGGACCCTGCCTCAGAAATATGGGTATAGATATGGGCTCATTTTGAAATTGATACCCTTTATAGGTATGACCATTATTTTTTCACCACCAATATTTTTTCGCCGTAATCCGGTAACTATATTAGTCCTGAAAGTTACAGCTACAGATTTAAAGCAAAAAAAACTTTAGAACACGTTTTGTAGTCACACCATAAACTTTTATATTTACGTGAGACTATTATTAACATACGCCTGTATTGTACATAAGTTAGGTAGCTATTAATAAATTTAGTTTACAGAGAACAAATCAGAAGTCTGATTATTACTTACTGTAAGTATAATAATGGTTGTTGATTTGTACCAAAAAAGTGCATTGATTGTATGAAAATAGACCACGTTTTGTAAATACCCTTAGCTATTACATTGCAGTGACATTAATTAACACACTAGACTGAATTATACATAGGTTGGCTATTAACATTAATATTATTATAAGTTAAAAGATAACAAGTATTAGGTATGATTGTTGTTATATATATATATAATATATATATAGTAATATAATACGGTTGTTGATTTGTACCAAAGTGCATTTATTATATGAATGATAAAAAAAACTACGTTAAAAAGAACCGACTTCAAAGGCAACCAGCCAAGGCATTCTACTCTTTTATTTCTTACCTTGCTGGCACCGACTCCAAAAGCTAATTTTTTTAATTTTATTATTTGTAGTCGGTTCTTTTTAACGTATTTTTTATTATTGTAATAGGCTGTTTTGTAAACTACATTAGGATTGCTTACTAGATTAGATCAAGTAGACTTTAGTAGGTTTTGTTGTTGTTTGTCATAAATCGTCCAAGTAAACAAAAATGCTCATAAAATGAAAACTGTTGGGTCAAACTTAATAATTTTTTTATGGGAGCAACCGCATGGCAAGTATCTCCCATTGAACAAATAATAGCGGAGATACATACGGGCGAACGGGTCGAACTGAGAACCTCCTTTTTGAAGTCGGTTAAAATACCAAAACCTTTCCATAATGTCAGAAATACTTTTCTAAAAATCGATTCTGCCAAACGCGATATAATCGCGGACAAACATACAGGTCAAACCTTCGTCCAAGGGTCAAACGGACAATCTCCTTTTTTGCAGCCGGTTGAAAATACCACGTTTTAATACCACAAACCAAAAGGTATTACATAGTAATATGACTAATTAATACATTAAAGTCTACACTAATTTAGAGATAGGTTGAATAATAAAAAGAAAAGATAAGTCTGATTAGGTATTAATTACTGCTTAAATCTGATTGTTGTAATCGTATAATAAGATTGTTGATTTAAATCAAAGTACATTTACTGTATGAAAATAATTGATGTTTAACTTACTTACCCTTATGTATCCCTGTAGTACATATGCCAATGCCTCGCAAGTCTCAATCACAATTTCACTGATGGCCGTTGGTGATATCAACGTCGTATATTGTAGGCATTGAAAACTACGCCCTGTTGCTAAGTATCTTAGGGTCAATTGCAACCTTTCCTCGGCTGATATCGATTCTCTTAAAATTGTATCTTTTTTTTTAATGATTGGGGTAATCAGATTTAAAAGCATTTGATAGGCCTCGTTTGACATTCGGAAGTAATTCTCAAAGTCATTTGGTTCAGTGAGAGCAATTTCTTTTAATAAATTTACTTGCGCGTATTGTTTTAAGGATAGCCACTCTCTAGCCCATTTTTTTCTTTTAACTCTTTTCTTTAAACTCATTGCTATTATAATTGCTACACACGCTTTTTTTTTCAATGCTTCCATAGTCCCACCACTACCACTGCAATAATGACAGCGGACCAGCCAGTCGGACACTTATTTGTAGTAATGAAAATATGTTGCCAATATATTGTCAGTATATTGTCAATATATTGTCAATATATCGTCAGTATATTGTCAATATATTGTCAATATATTGACAATATATTGATATTATACTGATAGCCGTGGAGCGCGATCTGCTTATAAACAAAAGTGCCACAAATCCAAATTAAGAATTTTTCGGTAGATCAAGTTGGAAATTAGCTTTAAATTTTATTTGTTTTTCGTCAACATATCACTATACTTTTAATGCTTGCTTTTGTGTTATACATCATTGGATGTGTACCTATTTTAATTACCTATATCTTGTTTATATCCCCTACAACTCAAAAGGCATGTGGAACCCTTAAGCATATAAAATATTTTCAAAAATATTTTTCATCATTGGATGTGTACCTATTTGAAATCCCTTAGGCGTATAAAATATTGCTCACGAATATTTTTTTTTTAAGAAAAGGCTAAGTACTTCTTTTTAAAATAATAATCATGCTTTGCCTAACATTGTTGGCCAGTGTAATTAAATGCCCCACTGCAAAGTCAAAGTCAAAGATTTTTATTCAAATAGACTTATAGATAAGTACTTTCGAATAGTCCAAAATTTTTTTTCCCTACCAGCCATTCAGGACATCTTTTAACTGATAAGAAGAACGGCCGCAAGAAACTTATCAGCTTTAACAGAAACAACAACATTTACAATGGAACATGTTGTTGCCAAGCACAAATTTACAATTTTGAAATATATTTAATATAAGAGGAAAATTTTCCAATATTCAATTATTAGAATATTTTCCTTTTATCTAATTTATAATAGTTATGTTTTATGTTAGTATCACATCCATGCATTTTGGTCTTTTAAATAATCATCTACCTTGTAATAACCTTTGCTTAAGAGTGACTTTTTAACATATATTTTAAATTTATGCAAAGGCAGCTCTATCAATTGTTGTGGAACTTTATTAAAAAAAGCTATACCTTTCCCCAAAAACGAGCGTCTACATTTTCCAAGTCGAAATTTTGGAACGGCAAGCTTATTCTTATTTCTAGTATTAAAATTATGGACATCGCTATGCTTAATAAATAAATCAAGATGTTTCCTTACATATACTATATTATCATAGATGTATTGTCCCGCCAAAGTTAGTATATTAATCTCTTTAAACAAATCCTTAAGAGAATCTCTCCGTCGAAGGTTGTAAATGGCGCGCACAGCTCTTTTTTGAAGTATAAAAACATTTTCTATATTAGCTGCTGAGCCCCACAACAACAGGCCATAGGACATTACACTATGAAAATAGCTAAAGTAAACTAGTCTTGCCGTTTCAATATCAGTTAAGAGCCTTATTTTCTTTATTGCGAAAGCCGCAGAACTAAGTCTACTCGACAAGGCTTCAATATGTGGATCCCATTGCAGCTTTGAATCCAATGTAATGCCAAGAAATTTTGTACTCTCAACTAACTCTACTACATTCCCATTCAAATTGATATGCATATCGACCTGCACTACGTTAGGCAATGAGAATCTAACAAACTTGGTTTTAGAAGGGTTAAGAGACATATTATTACTGTTGAACCAGTGTGCGACTTGAGAGAGAGCACTATTTACTTCGTCAGAACAATTGTTTCCTCTATCAATTTTAAAAATTAAAGATGTATCATCTGCAAATAGTACTGTCTCACATAAATTACTCGTGTAATGAGGGAGATCGTTAATATAAATTAAAAACAGCAAAGGGCCCAATATTGAACCTTGTGGCACGCCCATAATAATGGGGGCTCCAGTAGAAGCAGTATTATTGACAATTACTTTTTGATTTCTATTGTGCAAGTATGACTGCAAAAGGCTAACAGATTTCTTAGAGACACCATAATGTTCTAGCTTCTTTAAAAGTGTAACGTGATCAACGCAATCGAAGGCTTTAGACAGGTCACAGAATATACCAATTACGTCTTGCTTGCTGCTGGTATGTTATCTTTACTTTCCCGTTTTACCAGCCATAAAATGATGAAAAAAAACCGGTCAAGTGCGAGTCGGACTCGCGCACAGAGGGTTCCGTACAAACCCGTAGGTATATAAGTAAAAGTTCACCCATCACGACAATCTAGTCATAGTTATGGTATTTTAATTGCAAAATGAAAAAAAAAAATTATGATGTAACTAAAAACTTACGGATTTCTCAGTTTTTCCTTTATCTGTACTATAAGACGTTACTTCGTACCAAATTTCAATATTCTAAGTTCACGGGAAGTACCCTGTAGGTTTTGATTCCCGTGCAAGTTTCGAAAATTTGCGGAAATCTACGGCACAAACAGCTGTATCTTTTGATTACTTTTTCTTAAAGTTTGATTTTTTCACAGTTCCAAGGGACAGTAGACCTGAGTATTAGATATAAATTTCAGTTTGATACCTTCACACGTTCCTGAGAAAAACGGTCTTGACAGACAGACGGACGGACGGGCAACAAAGTGATCCTAAAAGGGTTCCCTTTTTACCTTTTGAGGTACGGAACCCTAAAAAGACTGAACTTAGCTGAAATAATAATAATGAAGTAACCAAGTGCCATTGAATTCAATACCGTTAAAGACTTCTTTTATTTTAATAGCAAAAGTAACAGAAATTTGCGCTTATAGATGGATTGTAAATGTTTTATTTTGTTGCTATTTCCATTGTGCGCTAGGTATCCTTGAGCCTTTTTTAAAAGACTTATATTTAGATAAATCAGAAAGGCATATTTTAGAGCCGCATAACGTTTTTTGGCATACTCATCATAACGAATAACGTGCTTACAGAATAAATCATAAGGCTTCCTTTTTTTCCCTCATAACCGCTTTTGTAATAATGGTATTTCTAAATATTTTTTTTTGTGTAAATGTTTTCACCATAACGATTACTAATCATAACATTTATTGGCACATCAATCTTTACCATAAAATATATGGAAAATACTTAACGTTAACAAGTATACAATGCATACATGCACTGCATGCAAATGCAAAGCAAGCAAGCATGCAAGCAAGCTAGCATGCAAAGCACGCATGCTCTGCCTGCACTCCCCTCCGCGCCTCCGGGCTCTAAATTGCACTCTAGTATTGGACCTACAAGTACCGGCCGACCAGCAAGGTGACCACGGCAGGTCGGGATCGGGGCCTAATTCCCTACCAAACTCGCTAACTTAAATATAAACTATTACTCTTAATAATTGTTTATGGTTACAGATGGTTTAAACGGTATAAATCCATTATACATTTCATATTTTATGATAAATTGTCTTTAGTCGTATAACAATTATGCCCTTTAATTTGAAAGCTGTGAAACATGGGTATGTTTCACAGCTTTTTCAAAGCTCTCAGAATACAGCCCACCCAAGTTGGATTCGACGAGAGATCTCTTTCTTGAAGCTGAACAATCTATACTCATAAAACTGACAGACAACGCACAGCCCAAGCGGCTGAACCTGTTAAGCAGAAATTTTGCATACTGGATCCTTTAACGATATGGGCGAGCACTGAGAAACTATTTTAATTAATCTTACGGGATAGGGAATAAATCTTCTATACTAATAAAACAATACCGTGACAGACAGAAAACGCACAGCCAAAACAGCTGAACCGATTTTGCTGAAATTTTGCATGCAGGATCTTTTGACAACATTGTGACACAATATTGTGACTGACTGACAAGGCAACGCACAGCTCAAACGGCTGAACCGATTAAACTGAAATTACTGATTAGCTAGAATTCTATAACGATGTAGGCAAGAACTAAGAAAGGATTTTTTAATATTCCCACGGGATAGAGAATAACACAGGATTGTGTTGTAACCTAATTCCCTGCGGACGAAGTCGCGGGCGGAAAGCTAGTATAAAATATGAATAATTATACATCATGAAGCAAAGATACTACCTACTAAACAGAAATTCCAAGTTGCATCAAAGCCGTTTGCCTTAAAAAAAGCTCAGAAGCACAACAATGTTTTGAGCAAAATAGATTAAAAGAGCGCATGAATAAATTTTTAATTAAGAGGTCGATTTTGATGTATGTACTGTGTCTTTTTGAAATATGAAAATATGGGTGATTTTGACCTCATTTGTTTCATAAAATTGATTTTGGATTTTTATGATTTGTGGCACTTTTGTTTATAGGCAATGATATGAGTAATAATGGTGTGCATTACCCTGGCAGACTATAACAGATAATAGCAAAACTTGATTAAAATGTAGTTTTAAAGTTATTTGAGAAAAACTGTTTTTAATGCAGTATAATAAAAAACTAATAGGCACTAACTAATTACAGATTAAATGTATTTTAACAACTTTTTCAGTATTTGTTTTTATTTGAGACACTTTTTTTACTTAAATGTAATTGATTTTTATGATTTAGACTATTGATTGATACTATAAAAAGGCAGGATATTATTTTTATAATTTAAGCCGGTTCGATTCCCAATGCAGACAAGTATTTATAGAAAAACGTTGAACGCAGTTTAACTTGTTTTTTTAATAAAGGAATGTTGTCATTACCTATGCTATTATCAACAATATTTAAGGTTCTTTCTCTCCAATTACCGTCTCTTTTTTTCTCACTTTATATTATGTATTAATAGTATATTTAGAAAATAACTAATTGATAATTATAGGATTCATATTATTATAAACATGAATCCCAACATTGTTCCATTGCTATAGCAATTTGACATCCAACTAGAGTTAAATAAAAAAAACGACTGAGTTAATCGTAATGTTTTATAATAACATATTAATCTCCTGACCGTTATCGGTCACGTCTACAATCTGGCTAAATGAGATTGGTGCTCGTGTGCCTTCATGTGACTGACAATTTCGGTCTGAAATCGGATCGATCTGATCTGAAATTCTGTTTTAACTTACTTACTAGTTTATATTATTTACCTTATTAAGCCACGAAATAATGGTTTTTTAAATTATTTTGGCTGAGGACACGGAACCTATATAAAATATCAAAGTTGAACTGTATTGAATTATACTTTGAACACATTCAATATACTGGTGAGTGCTGATCGAGTCTCGTTTTGCACAAGGGTAGTGTAAATGTTTTGCGATTTACAACCCGACTACTCGCTCATAGGAGAGTAAATTTAATACATTTTAATATTTTCGGTAAATAAGTATGAGCATGAATGAAAATATCACATCAGAGATCTTTCTGCGCACACTTAATAATGGAAGCCCATAATGCTGGACTGCAGTACTCTAAGATACTGTGAACTTAGGAGTTGTAAATGATAACAGTGAGTTTAGGATCCTTCAAAATTTTCATCTGTCGTGTGAAAAGCCTGATAATTTAGACGATTTCCTAATTAAAGAGTCTATATGATACCGAAAACTAAGAGTATTGTATTGATATCCTTGGCTGCAGATTTGAAACCATGCAATGCCGCCAACTGGGAACAATTTCTCAGGTATGACTCACACCATCTCAAAAGCAAACCGTGAATACCCATTGCTAAAAGTCAAATATCGCCATTTGACGTTCGTGACCGCGCTTGACTGACTGCTCGTATTCGATCACGTTTGTTAAGCAACGTTAGGTCCAGTCAGGTGTCGGATGGGTGACCGTAAAGTGACACTACAAGTCTACAACTAAACGCTTTCGTGCTTCGAAGGACACATTACACACCCGCCGTCGGTACCGTCTGTTGTCATCTAATAACAGTCGTTAAGCCAAGTCATAGATCTTAAGGCGGCCTGATAAAATCTGACACCAGAGGTGACTAATCCTCATACGATAAGAAAGAAAGAATTTGACGTTTACTTGCGCAAATCAGTTGCATCGTGTGGACAAACCATATTTTTAATACCTTGAAGATTGGTTCGATGGTATTTAGATGTTCAAGTAATAACCAAGCCGTCAACTTAATATTGCAGTCAGCCATTTGAGCAATCAATAGGTAATATCTACGTGTACCCTCTTTTTACCCCTTGGGGGTGGAATTGTCAATTACGCTGTGACACTTAAATATTTATGTTTAATCGACAGCCTAAACACAAGTTTTGAATATCCTAACTTCGAAACTGACGGACTTTCAAACATTCATCCCCTATTTTACCCCCTTAGGGGTTAAATTTTGAATAATCCCTTCTTAGTTCTCATCTATACCATAAAAAGAATGATGTCTCTACGTTCAGCCGTTTGGACTTCACGAACATGACAAGAATGTTTTAAGGTTGACTTACTATAACCATTTTTATAAAGATAAAAAACGTTCTAGGTAAACTAATGCATAATTTGTATAGCTGTTTTCATAAACATGATATTAATCTTTATCTAAATAAAAACGTAATTCGTCACGTCATGTATTTAATTTTGAATAAAATTTCCCTTTACATCATTTCATTGTAATGAATATCTGAGGAAATATCATAGTTTTAAAATAACTCCGCAACAAAATAATTCCCTA
Source organism: Chrysoteuchia culmella (assembly GCA_910589605.1). Taxonomy (NCBI): domain Eukaryota; kingdom Metazoa; phylum Arthropoda; class Insecta; order Lepidoptera; family Crambidae; genus Chrysoteuchia; species Chrysoteuchia culmella. The sequence continues at coordinate 10,627,054 of OU342670.1, read as the reverse complement.
CAAAATTCATTCGCGTGCTTACTATAAACTGATATATTCCGGACGTTTAAGCTAGAACGTTACACAAACAAATAGCGCCCTTCTTGCCGCGGCCGGATTGTATTTGAGCAATACTTTTTCTAATTATGTCTTCTTGTATGAAATACTCAAGTAGGCAGTCTCCAAATTGCCTTGGCAATTGGCAATTTGCCAAGGCAATGCAAATTTGGAGACTGCCCATTTGAGTCTTTAGCGTAAGGAAAACTTAGTGGATGAGTGTTGAATAGATGTTTGGTTATAGAATAACGGAAATAAAATAAAACTAAATTAACTTTAACACTAGTGGTTTATTTATTTAGGTTTTTAATGAGGTAGGCACTGCCTAATTGCCTATATGGAATGCACGATCCTGTTCAAACGTCACTCCACCAAAATCTCTTTGTCTCCAAATAACGATAAAACTAAATTATAAAATTATAAATTAAATTATAAAATAATCATACTAGTGAACAAAGTGCTCCTAATGATACAGTAGTTAACAAATAGTCTATCCTAGTCTCACCTCTCCCAAGCACAGCATTTTGCCAGGGTAATGCACACATAATAATGTAAATATATTGTCAATATATTGATAATTAGTGGGGAGATTTGGACGAAATTCCGCGAAATGTGGATTGACAATATATTGACAATATATTGATGAAAATGGAATGACAAAATGTTGATAGTGTGTAGTCCGTTGATAATTAGTAAGGTAAAACAAACTTGTGATAGACTGTAAAGGCAGCCAGGTTACTATTCCATCGATGAACAGATGATCCCGTTCAGTGGAGTGTGCCCCCGTGGGCTCCGTCAGGTGATCAAAACCAAACCTAGACCCCAAGGTTTAAAGGTATTTGTTGCTACTACCCATAATGGTCTCATGATAGATTTTGAGGTATACAGAGGAGAGAACACCCCGATTGGCGACCGGTCTCTGGGAGTTGGGGCGTCAGTTATACTGCATTTATCAAAAAGTATCCCACCTGGAAGCTGTATTTGTTTTGATCGATACTTGACCTCCATACCACTGTTAGAAAAACTGAACAGCATTGGATTGCATGGGACAGGGAACATAATGATGAACCGGATACCAGACCGAAGACATCGATTTTAAACCAGATCGTCGCATGCAGGGAGGGGAATCGCAACAATTCGTGTGCGACGATGTCGTGGTCGTTAAATGGATGGACAATAAGTCTGTGTTAACTGCCTCGAACTGCACTTCTGCAGATGTCTCAACGTCAGTTCGTCGATGGGACAAAAACAGAGGGACTTTCATAGATGTTCCCGCGCCCAACATAATCGACAGCTACAACAAACACATGGGTGGTGTGGATGTACTAGACCAGTCAATTGAATACTACCGCACTTTCATGAAAACCAGAAAATGGTCACTAAAAGTAATTCTTCACTTCTTTGACCTTGTAGTATCAAACGCCTGGCGTTTGTACAAATTAGAGTGCAAAGCATCTGCCATCCCAAACAATAAAGTAATGAAAATAAAAAAAACAAATATTTACTACTTTCCTACTCGTCAAAGAAGAACCAGCGAGAGCGATGATGAGTCTGCCCAAGAACCAAAAACTAGTTCGAGGTTCAAGCGTTCAAGCTAAAAGGTACGACGGGTATTAGGAGACGAAAGGACGAAAGGCCATCTTCCATGTTTTGAAGAAATCGACAATCCTCGCGCCTGTCGATTGGAGGGATGCAAAAGTCGATCAAAAATAACATGCAAAAAATGTGATGTGTACCTGTGCCTCTCAAGGAAACAAAATAGTTTTGCAGGGTATCATTTAAAATAAGTATTTTAAAGTCTGATTAAAGCAAATCGAAAGACTGATTATATTAAAATGATTATGTTTTTGTTTGATCTCAATTATAGCTTTAACAAGTCTATTTGTCAAATTTATATATCTAGTTGATATATTTGTTTAAAATAATTACAAATACTTAGTAATAAACGTTGATTTTCCAATGCATTTTGTTTAATTCCTAATAAACAGCTCATTAATATCCTTAAACCCAAGAACATCACGACCGTGCACAGGTATAGATAAAGCCTGAACGTCACTATTGTGCAGGGGTCGTGTGGGCCCCCAGGGGGTAGCTAGATTTTTTCATATTTTTTTTTCAGGAGCAATTTAAGGGTTGATTTCATAACATAAACAGAAAACAATAAGTTTCCAAAAAAAATATTGGGCCTGAAAGGGTTATAGGAATGTGATTCTGAACATATCGAGCATACAATGTTACGTTTACAAAACTTTGTAGTGTGACCATAACCCATGCATTTATAGCATTGCATAACTGGCCTTATATATTGATCAACAGGTACTATATAGATACCATAGTTTACATGTTCGGGTAGTACATTATCTGAAAATGTCACCGAAACTGTCTAGAGTGGAATGCTTCCCTCTGGAGTCTTTTTAGTGAATCTGCGTACTGCCAGTATTTCCTGTGAACTAATAAGTTTATCAAAAAGCCGGCGACGTTCCGACGGCTCATGATCGGCTCCGTTCCTGCTCAGCTCTGCAAGACGTAATATTACTGGCTTATTTGGATGACCTGCTCCTGATAAGTGAAGGTAGTTTCCAGAAGCACCTGGAAGACCTCGACCTTCCACCTACCGACCCAGAGAAGGTGAGTGCTGTAGTGGACATGAAGGAGCCAGGTAATTTAAAACACCTTAGAACATTTTTGCAGACGTGTTCATGGTTCAGGAAGTTTATTCCCAACTTCTCCAAAGTTGCCGAACCACTTACACGCTTGACAAGGAAGAGCCAAGTATGGACTTGGGGTGCTGAACAGACCCAAGCATTTAATGAGCTGAAGCGTCTCCTGACCACGGTTCCAATACTTGTGCAAGCTGATTTTAGTCAGCCCTTCATATTACGCACTGACGCGAGCAATTACGCCTTAGGCGCGGTGCTGTTACAAGGTGAGGGCAATCAAGAAGGCTAATTGAAAACGCTAGTCGACTTCTTAACTCGGCAGAGCGCAACTACTCCACTACGGAGCGCGAGGCGCTTGCAGTAGCGCGTTTTCGACCGTACTTAGACGGCCAGCCAGTCATCATTGGCAGTGACCATCAGCCCCTGCGTTGGCTGCTCTCTTTAAAATCGCCAGCAGGAAGGTTAGTCCGTTGGGCACTTAAACTTCAATCTTTTAATATCTCATTCCAGTACACACCAGGCATTTCGAACGTCGTGGCAGATACGCTAAGTAGACCCGCCTGTGCCGGGGGAGTCCCGTGACGATTGTGGTGTCTGCTCAGTCATCTGCGATCTGCCTACGAAGTCGCCAGCCTACGAACTCGCTGACCCTGAACTGGAAAAGATTGTTAAGGATCTCGAAAGCACCAACGATCTCGCTGCCAAACGATGGTCAGAAAGGGGGTACCTCATGGACCAAGGCGTCCTGTTCCGTTTTAATCCGGACTCTGTGTGCGAAACCCCTCAATTAGTTATTCCAGCCTGCCAAGTTAATCAAATTCTAAAGGAGCTTACACGACTCTCCTACAGCCGGCCATCCAGGTGTCGATAGGACGTACCAAAAAGTAGCTCAGTTATATTATTTCACAGGGATGCGGAGAATAATCACCGATTATATCTGTAGGATTTGCAATCCTACCGAACCGTTTCCCTGGCTCACCATCACACCAAGACCAGCACAACTAATACGTATTCTCAGGTATCATCACCACCGGGATCCTGGAGTCGAAAACCTCTCTGCACTCCACCAGAACTCCCGCCTAGCTATATGTCATCTGTCAATCTATCGTTGACAATGACAGCTACCAGTGTTGCCCTCCTGTGTGTGTGAGATAGGGTAGATTGTATCCTTTTCCATAGATACAAACACTACATCCCTTCCTTATCAAATAATTTTATTATTGTAGCTTCAAGTCCGCTATACTGACAATATAATATCATTCTATTGCAGTCATTGGAAGTGCATTGACGTCAGCTTTAAGAACATGAACATTATACTATTACTGACCAGTTATCATTTATAACAGACCTTTCTTAATAAATGCCAAGCCATGAATTATTTATTTTACACATGTTTTCCAAATCTTTCAAACCAACATTTAGATCTTTATTTAAAATCAATGTTAATCTATCATGTAGTATCAATTATATTATTTCCCAAGAGTAGTAATTATTTAACTTATTACTGGTTACACTACGATTTTACTACATCAATTTATTACTCTGTTCCGGTCACCATTTTTCACTGCACTTGCACTTGCTTCTAACAGAGTACTTATAGGTACTCCCCTCTTCCTTTTTTTTTATCTTCAAGTCATCTTTTATTTTCATTCCACTCTCTTTTTATAAATACATACCCAATACACTTGGTGAACAACCAGACCATGGCAAACAAACACATTGATACAAAAAGTACCTGTCCCGTGCGGGAATCGACCCCACGATCTCTGTAGACGGCAAATGTCAACGCTTTTTGTATCAAGTAAGTCATCATCTCTTTTTGCTTCTATACCATATTTCTAACAAAAAGTGTTTGTACCGTCTCACTGATAAACTTCAATCTGATTTTCCCCTACCGGGACTCTAGCATCGGCCTGACCGATGACACCTTGAATCCAGCGCGGTGACACATCACTCTGCCATGGAGGTCGTCAAACTTTGTTTTTACTTCTCATAGCGAATTTATGTTTTGTGATCTCTTTCCAAAGTAAATTGTCTACTTCAACACTCCAACCATTTAAGTACAGCGGATGACATACTCAATCTCGCAGAAAATCATTTGGCAAACACTCATTTGTCAAAGGTACAGACCACAAATTAGATAGTTATTGTACAAGTAGTACAGACAGATTTTTTTACATAAGTGCCTACCTACGCTCCTTGTCTATCTATAGTCATTATAAGGTAGACAAGCATATCGCAGAAAACAACAGCCAGATACTCTCTTATAATACAACATTAAATCTTGCTATCATAACAGTATGGCTTTATTATTTCGGACATATTATAAAACATTCGATCAATCATTAATTATATAAATACCTATTCGTTTACGAAAATTAACGCCAAGTGTGTTATTCCAAACAAGTTTCGGAGCATCAAAATTCTACCAGATAAGTATAGGGGACCCAATTAAAACCTCATTTTACTTTCTCTTTTTTTTTTTTTTTTTTTTTTTTTTTTTTTTTTCGCTCTCATGGCATACCACGGCTATGTTTCTTCCTTCCGGTACCTATGGCATTATGCTGCGAGATAATTCGGTGGATATAATACGTTTATTTAGACTCCAAAAGAAATGCATAAGAGCGATTTGTGGAGCGGGATACTTAGACAATTTCAGGCCATTGTTGTTTAGAAAGCTAAGAATTCTGCCCCGTCCATACATTTTAGAAACTTACTTGTTTGTTAAGAAACATTTTAACTTAATAAATACAAAATTCTCTTGCTATTCGTATTTATACAAACTTCCATCTGAGTTAACAAGTTTAGCGCTATTTAAATTTAAAGATAAATTAGGGAAAATATTATTGATGAAAAATTATTACCTGCTCTCCGATTTTTTATGTGACACAACAATTACTTAGTTATTTATCTTTTGACATTTTATAATTATAATTATGACATCTCTGCGATTTGTAATGATAATTATTACTTATTAATTATTTTGCTTTCAATCAGCTATTTTTAATAACTTAAGTTTTTCCAAACATTTGCACGCCGTTTGTATATATAGCAGACATGTTACGGTACATTTTGCATTCCAAACTCCAAGAACTCTGTTAAACCACATGTTTTGCAAATAAAGAATTTGAATCAGGCGACACTGATCACAATCTCAGTTTTTCCAATGCACATTTCTGCACAATTCAAATTTTTCACAATCGCGGCTTTACGCAATCCGGTTTCTGCCTCTTCGCAATTTAGCAAAATACAGTTATAAAGACAAATCGATAATTACCAATTTAATATTTCCGTGTAATCTAAGCTAACCAAAAACATAACCCATCTAATTCTTTTATCTTCCCATTTTATCTTCGCTTTTTTCCATAATATACCTATAGTTTCCACTACTTTCAATCAATAATAAAATAATATAATGACAATACACACCACGTCAACAAGACATTGATTGAATATTTTATGACGTCTGTAAAGAAAATAAAATGAAATGACCATTTATCTAGTATACGGACCACGCAGTTTCTACATGAATTGAATTGCATTTACTCTAATTATATTACAGTTTGCTAATTTACGATTACTACTTCTAACAGGTTTGATTCTACTATTAAGTACTTCATTAATGTCACTTCATTTCCCATGGTCACTATTCGCAGCTCTGAAGACATGCCTTCCATCTTACTGATTTTAGGAAGATGATGTATAAAGCTTACTATTTCCACATCAAACAGAGACTTCTTCGTTGTCTTGTTTATCTTCGTTACATATTGCTCCGGGTAAATTATATAAGTAATAATTCTTGTAGACTATAAAGTTTTCCTAGCACTAACAATACTGCTCTTTTTTTTTTTTTGCATTTGCGATGTTGCTCCGCAACGATATTAATCAAATCAATCGACTCAGCTCATAAGATATTCCCGGGCGGGACCCGAAGCCGCGACCATTTGTCATCCGGCCCACCGCTCCAACCACCGGCCACAGAGCCTTGTGCGCAATCGTCGAATCAATTTTAATAGAATTCCAACATTCATGTACCCACTTCCTACTACCGTCGTTTTAAAACAACGCATAAGTACAACACATAATTTATAATAATATTAAGGAAAATGTGGGCATCCTAGACTTCACTAACGCCGCCTAAAAACAACACCAATTCCCCGAAATTTCACAAGGAAAATAACCTTTCACACTTCTATTACCACGTCATTTAATGTCTACCAAAACGCATACAAAAATCACTAAGTTCAATGGAATACTTTAAGTCAGTAACATCAGGGTATTAACCCATTAGGCAAATAAAGTATTTGTATTTGTGTAATACATCCAATTTAATGGAAGTCCACCACATCCAATTTAATGGAAGTCCACTACATCCAATTTAATGGAAGTCTGTTACATCCAATTTAATGGAAGTCCATACATCCAATTTAATGGAAGTCTACTACATCCAATTTAATGGAAGTCTACACATCCAATTTAATGGAAGTCCACCACATCCAATTTAATGGAAGTCCACTACATCCAATTTAATGGAAGTCTACACATCCAATTTAATGGAAGTCCCACATCCAATTTAATGGAAGTCCAACACATCCAATTTAATGGAAGTCTACACATCCAATTTAATGGAAGTCCCACATCCAATTTAATGGAAGCATCCTGTCAGCAAATGACTAATGAATAAAAACACAAGTATGCCATAATTATCATTTGATAGACTATGCATTACTAACATTCAATTAAGTAAGAAAAGTCAGTAACAACAAATATAAAATAATAAACCTATTACTTTTAATTTGTAAATTAAATATAATCTCACATTCTATATTTTATAAAACATAAGCATATTTTATTAAATTTATTTATAGCCTTAGTTTCAGATAAAAAAAATAAGTTTGCACTTATATTGTTTTCTTGATTTTTCCTCCAGCAAAACCTTCTCTGAGCTTATTTCAGTTCACCCTCTCTCTCAGTGGCTGTTCTCCTCGAACTTTAACTCGCCAGCTTTACCAATTATCCTCCTATCTCTTCAGTGGTCTTCCTTTCATTCTTTTTACATCTCGGTCTAAGGTATCGTTCGGTTATACCCTTACTCCATCTTTAATCGCCTCTCATTGTGTAGCCATTTCCAATTACCTACATTTATCCTTAAATCATAAATATAAAACCAAGTTAAAAGATACACACAACAATAATTTCCGTATCTATTTCAATGTGATGTTAACACACACAGTGCTCTCTTTCTTATTTAGTTATATTTATGAATGTATGTTGTTGTTGCCTTTAATTATAGCAAATAAACAGTTTATCCGTTTATTTAACATTAATACCAGACATAAAACAGGTTACTTTTAATAAACTTACCACACACAATCAAGAATTAAAATAGTAGTCAGATAGTCTTGAATACACTACCAACTTCCATAACTATGAACAAACCTCAAATAATTTTTAGTGTAGGTAGGTCATTAAAATCTTACCCAACAAAACGTTTCCACTCTGTAAATGAGTAGGTATCTTAAGGCATAATTGTAAATAAATTTGTATTGCACCACATGATCAAAGCATTCTATATCTTTTAATTCAGGTTAGTACTTACCCGTAGGTGATAAGACTGTACTGTCAAAATTCAGCTGTACCTTATTAGGCACTAAGTTGCACTTTACTATTGTAACTCCTTTGTCACACTAAGTTTGCCAAATAAACATTTGGTTAGATTTCTCATAAACAACATCAAAACAATCAAAATAAAGACAATTTATATTATAAAAGAACAATAAAGCACGTCTTTAATATTTGATCCGCTTGTCTGCAGGGATATCAGCATGTGATACATATGTCTTAAATATTGATTTAATTTTTAGCCAGTATTGTAGGGTAATTATGTGCATTTTGTTCTTCACAAATAAATAGGTACTTAAAATGACACACACAACGTTCGCTTTGAGAGAGAACAAAAGAATCCGCATGGGATTTTAAAGTTTATTTTATTCTTTCTATATTTTTTACTAGTCAGGAACCCAAACTATGTTAAGAAATTACTTAGGTACCACTGAGAAAGATGATTTACAATATTGTCATAAGAACAAAAGTAAATGTTTAATGACACCTGTTAATAGTACAAATATATATATATCAATATTTGGGAGAACGGAGTTTTGATTTACATCTCAAGCTTAGTACTTACCTAATAATTATATAGGTACTCTATTTTAATGTTTAGTACACAGAAGGATGCATAACTTAATTAATCCTTTTTTTCTGAATAGATCCTCAAAACTACCAGTACGCAATTTGAGGTACACCTCCTCTCCCTTATCTTTGACTTTTTGCCGCAAACAGGGTTTTCTATCACCAAAATGGTTCATATTTTGATTGTACATTTTGAGTATTGAGTACCTGCCTATTGAGTCAGAGAGTCGTCTTGGAAACTATGCTTAACATTGATCAAAAGTCATGTTATTCTTATACATTTACAGCCTTTACCTTTGAGTCCATGTTCATTGTTGCAAAAAGTACCTATCGGTCCTGCTTGATATACAATTTAATTGAATACTTACATGCATTTGACCCTCCATCTTTCCATGACAAAATTAAGAAAGGATACTTTTTACCTCGTCGCCACTTGTAGGATTTGCAATCCTACCGAACCGTTTCCCTGGCTCACCATCACACCAAGACCAGCACAACTAATACGTATTCTCAGGTATCATCACCACCGGGATCCTGGAGTCGAAAACCTCTCTGCACTCTACCAGAACTCCCGCCTAGCTATATGTCATCTGTCAATCTATCGTTGACAATGACAGCTACCAGTGTTGCCCTCCTGTGTGTGTGAGATAGGGTAGATTGTATCCTTTTCCATAGATACAAACACTACAATATCAAAGCCTGCATCGACTGTCAGCGCTATAAAGCCGCAAACACTAAACCCCAAGGCTTACTCCAAACACCGGTCATGAACCAACGTAACGAGGTACTTGCAATTGATTTATTCGGCCCGTTACCGGAAGGAGACCAGGGGGAGCGGTGGATTCTATTAATAGTAGACACAGCAACTAGGTGGACGGAACTTTATGCTCTCAAAGATGCGACAGCTGACGCTTGTGCTCGGACCCTCATTGAGGAACATTTTATGCGTTTTGGTTTACCTCGCAGGATCATTTCAGACAACGGTGTTCAGTTCGTGTCCGCGGTTATGCGCGAATGCATGTCAGTACTAGGTATCAAACAAAACTTTGTACCAGTGGTTTTTCGGTATTTCTACCGATATGGGCTCTGTTCTACCGAAATATAACGATTTTTCTACGATTTCAGAGTATACATGGAAATTCTCCCGATTTTTCTACTGATTTTACACTTTTAAGTTGGCAGCCCTTTTCATTTATGTTTAATGTAACGGGGAAGCCCCTAATAGTATGAACCTAGTGCAGAATGTTCCATATATATTGGGGAATACCCTTGTATCCTACAATTCGATGTAACCCATTCAGTGCCTTAGACGCGAATTCGCGTCTTAGCAAAAATTTTTCTGGTGCCATAGACGCGCATTCGCGTCCTTATGTCACTTGTCTTGTTTCTCCCCGTTTTAAGAGTAAGTATACGAATATCTAAATTCAACGTTTAACAGTCTCAAAGCGGCTCCTGTATATAACATAAAATTAAAAAAATATTTAAATCATCGATTTTCACGCCCCCATGCCTTGGACGCATATTCGCGTCTGGCACAATAAAATAAAACAGGAGTGACAAACTATTCAACAAGATTTATTTTGTATAATTGAAATAAAATACCTACTCAATATTAATCTGTTTGGCGATGGCACTGTAACTCTAACAAAAAAGGATAGTGGTCAAATTGGGCTATTGAGAAAAAAAATCACCATACTACACGAATATAATTTAAAATAAGAAAAATTTTTATAATCTATACTAATATTATAAAGCTGAAGAGTTTGTTTGTTGGAACTACTGGACCGATTCAGAAAATTCTTAGACCATTAGAAAGCTAAATTTCTCCCGAGTGACATAGGCTATATTTTATCCCGATATTCCCACGGGAACGGGCACCACGCGGGTAAAACCGCGAGGATCCGCTAGTTACATTATAATATCATTGTAAAAGTAAAATTTATTTACAATTGGAAGTCATGTTCCGTAGCACCGATAAAAACAACAATTACCTACTTAACTTATAATATTTTCCAAAGCAAATAACTAGTAATGAACACTTCTTCTTTTTATCGTGTGAGGGTTAGTGGATCTTCTAAATGTTACTGAAGCCATTTAAGAAGAAAATAGAAATTTTAGATAGAATTTAAGTTCAATATGGCGAAAACGCGAATTCGCATCCAAGTAATTTTATTGGAGGTGCCGTGGACGCGATCTCGCGTCCAAGTATCGTTACCGCGTTTAGTACAAGTTCATAGTGTCGACTAAGGCAATGAATGGGTTAAAGGGCTTCCCGCTCGGGAATTTACCTATTTAGTCTATATAAACAGGAATTCGGTTTTATTTTTTTCATTAATTTTCTTAGCTTTGTAGAGAGAGTACCTAACCTAAAGAGTGCCTACAAAATCAGACCATTAAGTTAAAATGTCGTCTGACGATGAGCCAAGCACAAGTGTGAGTGTAAGAAGAAAAAAATATCTACAATATTATAGAAAAGAATGGGAAGAAGAATTTCCAGGCTGGCTGCAAGATAGTCATAAAGGCGAAAGCTATGCCTATTGTTAGAGTTGTAATAAAGATATCAACATCACATCAGGAAAAGACGCTATAAAGAAACATAGTTCTTCACAAGCACACTCAGTAGAGTATCATCAAAGAATATAAAATCACAACCGAAGATATCATCATTTACTGTGACCAAAACTCAAAAATCTGATACACTGGTTAAGCAAGGTATTTTTTTTAATTTTTTTATGATACTTTTTCATTGTTATATTATTTTGTTTTCTACTTATCGGTTTATAGAAGTAGATAGTAGAGAGTGGATATAATCAGACCCTAATCGCTACTAGATATACCATCATAATTTGAATTCTTTATTTTAATTTCAGGTGAAATAAGATTAGCCTCGTTTGTTGTTGAACACAATCTGCCATTCACTATTATGGAGCACCTACCGAAGCTGATGCAAGCCGTTTGTACTGATTCAAAAATAGCAAAAGAAATAAAATGCTCTTCGACCAAAACTCATGACATAATTGATCATATTATAGGTATAGAAAGTTTCAATAATTTATGTGAAGATCTAGGGCAAACTAAGTTTTCGCTTATTATTGACGAGTCCGCTGATCTTAGTACAACCAAACACTTGTGCTTAGTCGTGAGATACGCGAAAATGAATCGTATTAAAGATTGTTTTTTAGCTCTTATTCCATTAGAAGAAGCTAATGCAGCAACCTTATTTGAACACATTGCAAACTTTTTTAGAAGCACTGATATTCCATATAAAAATAATCTAATAGGTTTTGCATCTGATGGGGCAAACGTAATGATGGGACGTAATAATTCTGTAGTAACATTGCTGCAACATGAAATTCCCAACATTTTTATACCTTAATGCGCCTGCCATTCGTTTCATCTTTGCACGTCATATGCTTGTACCAAATTGCCACGCTTTATAGAGGATCTTGTAAGAGACATTTACAACTACTTTTCTTCTAGCCCAAAAAGAGTGGCAGAGTTTAAAAACTTTTAAATGTTTTTGCGACTTAAAAGTCAATAAAATACTTCACCCCTCTCAAACACGCTGGTTATCAGTACATGCAGCAGTGAAGAGAATATTGGAACAACTCTCTGCTTTAAAACTATTTTTTATAGACCAAATCCCTAATAACGATCATCTTTTAGCTGCAGAAAATATATTACAGAAGCTCCGATAATATATTACCGAACTACGATATTATATTTGGAATTTTTAGATTTTGTATTACCATTATTTAAATAAAGAAATGCAAGCAGAACACCCGAAAATTCATAATTTATATGAAAAAATAACTGGAACATTAAAAACTATTTTTGATTGTTTTTTAAAAGAGAATATTTAACTAGCACTCCAATCGAAAATGTTGATTTAAAGAATCCCAGAAATTTTATGGATATTGACGCCGTATACTATGGTGCTGCTGCGTCTAATACACTACTAAGTAGTTCAGAATATCTAAACTCAGATCAAATAAATGTGTTTAAATGCAGATGCCTAGATTTTTATATCGAAGCTTGTAAGCAAATAACCACGCGGTTTCCATTGAAAAATAATCCAATAAAAGGTTTAGACATAATTGATCCAAAAAATGTTAAAATTGGCAAAACTGCTTTGATAGTTTCTGTGAGTAGGCTCTTTCCCAATATTGTTAAGAGCAATGATTTCCAGGAAATTGATACAGAGTGGCGCATTTTAAGAAATTGTGAACAAATCAAAACATTTTGGGATAAAGTAAGTTTACTAAAGCGTAGCACTGAAACTCAAATGTTTCCTTTGTTGTCTAATTTCATCTTTAATATTTTATCACTTCCCCATTCATCCGCTAACGTTGAACGCATATTTTCACACATTAATCTTTTGAAAACAAAACAGCGAAATAGGCTGTCGACTGAATCAATCACTGGTCTATTACATTCAAAACGACTCTTTAATACAGCTAATTGTTATGATTTTGAAATAATTTGGAGATGACCGCGGCTATGGCCAAAGAATATTGGTATAATTAATAATTATACTTAAGTGTGATTGTTATAAATTAGTCTGTAAGTTTTTTTTCAATAAATAAACGAATTTGATTGAATTTTGTATTTTTTTGTCAAATACCGATTTTAAGTACAAATATACCGATTTTAGCTGGCAACTCTACCGATCTCGCTCTATGACGTTCGAGACCACTGCTTTGTACCTTTGTATCACCCTGAGGCGAATCCTGCCGAGCGTAACAATAGAGACCTTAAGGCGATGTTGGCACATCTCGTGGAAGAGGATCACACTTCGTGGCCAGAAAAGTTGCCGGTTATACGCTTCGCTCTAAATAGTGCGAAGTGCCGCACCACAGGTATGCCACCTGCTTTTCTTACCTTTGGCAGGGAATTGCGATCCCCCACAGAGGTTCTTCATGATAATCGCCCAGTTATGGACAAAGATAATTTTGTGCCCCAAATAACCCCTCACCTCAGGTCATTTTTAAAGTCATTGTCTGCAGTTCGCAGCCCAGTAGAGGCTCAACAAGACAAGACTAAGCAGTACGCCGATGCTTCCCGTCGACCTTCAGAGGATTTCCAGGTGGGTGACTTAGTTCTCATGAAATCCCACCTGCTCAGCAAAGGCAGGGAAAACTTAACGGCCAAATTTTTTCCACGCCGTGATGGCCCGTATCAAATCGCAAGGGAGGAAGTCCGACCATATTTGAAATAACAAGCACGGACCAGCCGGACGTAGGAATAGGCCGCTACCATTCACAGGACCTCTCGCGCTACCATGGCGTAAGCGAGGAAGTGAACCCCCCTAAGCCCTTGATTCCAAAAAGAAAACGCGGGAGACCCGCTAGATATAGGGACAAGAACTAGATGTCTAACGAATACTAATCTAGGTACGAGGGTGATAGAATAGTAGACATGTTGTTCATGACTAATAGTATAATAATTATTTAAATATCTTAACGTATAGATTTATTTTGTTCGATTAATATTCTTGTTTTTTCAAAACAAATAATCATAAACTGGTTACAGTAATTACGATTTAAACATTACAAGTTTTAATCGCGATAGACCAAAATCGTTTATTATTCTAATAATTTAATACATCGTAAAAAGTCTAAACTAATATTTTTAGTGATCATTTTAATTTTAATTCCAAAATTAACTTTAAACGTAAGCAACACCGGAAATACATCACTGCGCAGTGTCTCCCCACCTTAGGAGGGGAGACCCGCCTTTATAAGGCGGCACGGCAGTACGAAGTGGCATTCTCGCTCCAGCTCTCGGACGGAACGGATCTCTGCAAGTTGACGTGTTTAAGTTAAGAACTGTTTAGGTAACTATATTTTCCAGTGAATATTATTATGTACGATATAGTGGTGGTATGTATATGGGTATGTAAGGTGTATGTATACATAAGTATATGTACATAATACATAAGTATATAACGGTTATATATTGCAAATGTATATTTATATATATGTAGATATATAATATAATAATAAGCTCTTTATTGTTCACAACACAAACCCTAAGTATATAATGATCATTGATCTTAAAATGAGTTATTTATCTTATTTTCTTTTCTATATAATTGTAGTGTACTGAGTAATTTAAATAAACATATCGACGGCAGAAAACAGAAAGGTCGTATCTCGAAAAATACAACTTTACACCAGAGCCAAAAAACCGAAAAAAAAATGGGAATTCGGTGATATCTTTTTAACGGTACGTCGTATGAACGTAATTTTCTAACCATAACTATATAATTCTAACCTGAATAAAATTGTCTACAAACCAACAATTTCCTATTGCCGGAAGTCGGTTTTTTTTAGTTACGACCTTCGTCATTAGAAATTTCATACCTCAAAAACGTCGTATCTTGCTATCATATTTGTACTAAACCAGTAAATTATAATAAATTCACTGACCTCAGAAAGGACGTAATTGCTTTTTGTTTTTAATGACCTGTAAATGACGGGGTGTAAGTACGTAAAAATTACAGACAATGGCTAGAAAATAGGGCGTAATATAAACCTCTTTAAATTTAATGATCTTAATAAAAAGTCACAAGCTTTTTAAAACGTATTCGTCATCAGCCATTTTTAATGTCCCCACTGCTGGGGCACTGGGACTTCCTTGTGGATGGATAAGGACAACGGGTCATGACCCACCACGCGGGCCCAATGCGGATTGGTGGGTTTTAACGACTGCAAATGCATCCGAGACTAACGGCTTAACGTGCCTTCCGAAGCACGGAGTAGCTCGAGATAGTAAATTTTTGGTCGCCCATCCCGTGACCGACTATGCGAAAGTTGCTAAACCTCAACAATCGCAGGCCAAGCGAGCGAACCACTGCGCCACGGGCTCCTCGAACCTTCAAACGTATATTTATTGGTAAAAAACACAAAAGATATTCTAAACACACAAAAACGAAAACTCTTTTTTTCTTTTTTGTACATTTAATTTCTACTATTATAATTATTGCACATAATCATTAAATTAAAAGTTATAATCAGATTAACTTTCGTATAATCACATTAAATTTCGTATTAAGGGTCAGATTCATACCCAATTACCCAATCATTGTACCAATTAAAATTAAGTGTTAAAATTATAAGAAGTATTAAAAATAAATGAGATCGGAAGTTTCAAAGAGAGACATTTCAAAGAGAAAAAAGATCAGAGAGGGACACATTCATACCCTAAAATGATTGTACCAATTAAAATTTAGTGTTAAAATTATAATAAGTATTAAAATTAAATGAGATCAGAAATTTAATCAAAATTAAATCAATAGAAAATTAAGCACATCATCACACAACATCTTCTTCATCAGTATCAGGGAGGTTATCGACAACCTTACTGTTAAATTTTAGACTTAAATATTCATCGGCGTATGCTGCCGGTATGACAGATTTTGTAAGTTTTTTTAGATCGGTATATTTTTGAGCTGATATTGGCAATTTATTTGGGTACAGGTGATATTTTGGCGACATACATTTTTCCAGTGCAAGTAAAGTCACCTCTGTATATTTAGCCTTAGATGACATAGAGCGTTTTATAAACATTTTGTTCAGTTAATTTTTTTCAAAGTTGCCAATTTTATTGTCGAAATCATAAGTTTCTGAGTTTTTTTTAATGTGCCATTTGTGATAGCCTCAAAACCCATAAAATGGTTTCCATCCATGGATTTCACTTTATAGGGAAACGGATTTTATTTTGCTGATGAAATTACTGTATTATGAAATAATGAGTTGATTATTAAAAATTTTCATACCTTAGTTTAGATTATTAGAATAAAACAGTAACGTTTTCACAAGATGATTTTATTGGAACAACACAGACAACCTTTCACCACAGCGCCCGCGCAGCAACTAAGGTAGCTTATTGGGGCGTGACCGAGACAAATCGGAATATTCTCGAATTGACGTGCCCGACGATTCGTTGTAACTACCTAATTTACTTAATATTGATTCCAGTAATACTGTCATAACAGCGTTTGGATTGATATAAGCAACCCACGAAATTGTAGTATCTTAGAGATTATTCGTTGTCCTTTGAAGAATACTAACTTTAAGAAGGTCGTATCTTATCGTAAATAGAGAAGTTTTAAAAACGCATCCCGCAAAAAGGTCGTATCTGATATCGTGGATAGAAACAGTGACCGCGTAACTGTCTTTATTTTTTAAACACAAACTTATATTTTGCGTATCTCAAAAAAGTTCAAATTTGCTGTTTTATGGGCAGTTACGCCAAAAAAAATTGCAGACTTTTTAAAAACACTCCCCAATTTTCAGATTTTATGTCGTCCTAGAGCAATGAGACCCAGACCAATCGACGCAGAAAAAAAAGGTGATTATTACCTTATGCTTAGTTGAGTTACGACCTTTTTCGAGATACGACCTTTCTGTTTTCCACCGTCGATATAATTGAGTTATCCCTTGGTTTTCTTTAAATCAATACCTAAAAAGCATATAGTTGGGTATCTTATCGTGACAAATATGGGCCATTTCTAACAAGGGCGTATTCCTAGAATAGAGGGGGAGTATATAGCAACCCGTGCGTTTCCGAACATAAGCTTATAGGAAGAAACCCGTGCGTTCCTCCCGAACGTAGGTTCGCAATTATTGATTATCGCGGCTTCCGCATTCGCCCGCCGCGCAGTTCGGCTCGCTAGAGTACATAGTTAGTCTGCCGCCTGCGCCCGCGACCTACATCCGCGACCAATGGCCAATGCGCGTCAATGTACCCAGCGCGCACGCTTCTTGTTAACTCGTGAATTGTGTCCAAGTGATTGTTTTATTGTCCTATCATAGTAGAAATTATTTCTAAACGAGCCTCAGTCTCATACAATAAGTTTTAAAGATAAGTACCTACCTATGTGTAAGAGTGTCAGCAGTCGCAGATGTGATCGGACGTGTCGTTTAATAAATGCAATTAATTAAACAATCAAGTGCAAAACTGTGACCTCGTGTACATATACGGAAGACATTCTTATGTGTGTCATTGATATTCGTGTTTCTTTAAGCGTATTAATTAAATATTTGTTTTAAATGTATAATGTTACATTAATCATTTAAAAATGGAAAACAGTCCGTTTAATCGGAGTGCCCTTACGCGCCGCAGCCCGCCGCCCACGCCCACACCCCAGTCGCCCGCCCGCGCCCTGCAGGAAGATGAGCCCCCGGAAGTTGTGTCCACGCCGGAGATCCAGGTTTGGATGAAGACCATCGAGCAGTGTCTTAATGAAGTGTGCGGTATTTCGTGTGAAGGAAAACTCAATTCGGATCAAAAACTTCGGATAAGTAATTTGTGCCGTAAAATTAGCAATGGAACATCTCAAATGGCAGTTCTATACCAGTCACTCAAGCAAAAAGCCCTACATGATCATCATTCCCATCAAACCCTTAAAGAAAAAAATGACCTTTCGCAGCAACTTCAAGACCTAAAACAAAGTATAGAAGAGACATCAAAGTCAGTCGCGAGTACTACCTCTTTCGCCGACATGGTTAAAAAAAGTACTAACAACTTCATCAAGCCAATCAACATAAACTCTGTGGCCATATACCCTACGGACAAGATGAAGTCGAGTGACGACACAAAAACCCTCGTCCAAAATATCATCAAACCAGACCAAATGCAACTACACATAAGGGCTCTTCACAAGACTAGGAACGGCGGCGTGATCATCAGTACTGCTACCAAGGACGACATCGAGAAACTGAAACAGACACCACAACTAACGACTTATGGCCTCACAGTGGACGAAACCCACAAACGAAAGCCAAAAATTGTAATTATCGGTATTCCAACCTGCATGCAGGATGCAGAAGTATTCAATTGCATTTACCAACAAAACTTAGCCGGCAAAATCGAAGGTATGACACTTGAGACCTTTTTAACCAAGATCAGACTTAGTCATAAGTCTGGAAAAAGGATTGCCGAGACCTGTAATTACATCATCGAAGTCTCTGCGGATATAAGAAAGGCTTTAATTACCAACGACAGAGTGTTTGTGCACTGGTCATCGTGCCCTGTGAGAGATTTCACTTTAGTCACAAGGTGCTACAGATGTCAGCAGTACGGTCATGCAGCCAAAACGTGCCGGGAAGAGGTCAACACCTGTGCCCACTGCGGCGATGTAGGTCACGCTATAAAAGAGTGTCCAAAGATAGAGGAGAGGCCAAAATGTGCAACATGCTTGCGCTTTAAGAAGCCCTGCGATCATAAAACGGGAGATGCCGAGTGCCCTGCTAAGAAAATTGCAGATATTAACACCGTAGATTATGTAGGCGCTTAAGAATACTTGTTATCTTTACTATTAATTGCTTATTTTGTATTACTTTTTAATTACGTATGTCTTTGACTACTTTTATTTTCCGATTTAGTTTATTTCTTTGTGTCCTAGGAATGTTTTAACACCTTATTATTAGTAATTTTATTTTTATTATTTTATGTAATACTGTACGACCTAGTCTTAAACACGGAAAATAAAAATATTTATAATAGTTATATGTTATAAAGTAAACAATAATGACGCGCGCTAAGTATGTCGCGTGTCAGCAATATTATAGATGTGCAGTGTTAACACCGTAAGATTTTTTTTTTTATTGTATATGATTGTTTAGTTAAGTTTTTATATTAGTTCTTATTTGCCTGAAACACAGGGTATCCTAGTTCAGGCTCATTTATATTATTATTGTATTTATGAAATTATTAATAGGTTATAGTGATTATTTTGTTATGAATGATTATTTCAATAAAATATTATATTATTATATTATTATATTATTATGTTTTTATTGGTTAATACGGCATTTATTAAATGTAACTGTTAAAATCTCCACCGAGAACTACGTAGTATTTAGAAAACTTTTTGTTAATATTATTCAAAATTAATTTCAATTGTGAATAACACGCTTTCCTCTTTTCCATTCCAATACATTAACACAATCAAAGTATTTTCTGTAGGTAGCTCAATTGCCGTCGTTTCCAACACATATTCGATTGACATTTCGTCCACTTGCGACAACAGTGTGATATTTCGAAATATTAATTTTTTCGCTTTAATGAAATTCGAAATCGCCGTACTTATCGCGTTTGATTCTACCTTTTATTCTACGTTTTATCTACGAAAACGCGGCATTTTTTACTCTAAAAATGGCAGCGCTGTGTGAGAAAGGGATTTAAATATCACAGTGTAGCACTATTTCACTCAACGATCTAGTTGGCATCGACAAAGTGACAGCTCAGTTGCGCCTGGTAGTTGTTAGTGTAAAGTGCTCTTGGATTTCGCGAACAACGCGATATTTGAAGTTATCACGTTGTTCGTTCAAAAGGTATGTTTAGTTGTGCCTTTAAGTACATTTATTACTGTGTTCTTATAAAATTTGGAAAAACAATAATGTGATGTGTCTTTGTTATCACATTATTCTTGTAAAAATTATAAACATTACTGTGATAAATTAAATAGTAACATTGAAGATGATAAACTATTTACTGTCTAGTGAAATGTTATAAGGTTTATTTGTTGATGTGCTGTTGTTCCAGAATAGTTATAGATGACTCGTGGATTATATTTCCAGTTATAACGTTTTCTGTGTTAAATATTATAATTTTGTTGGTGTTATATTTACAGATGGGGTCTAGGTCAAAATTGATTTTGCAGTTAGCAACTGTTGGAGTAAACGCAAACAGTAGCGCCTCATAGACATGCACCGTTCATCCGTTATGTCACAGCACTAGTCCCCGCACATCACTATTGCCTCTCTCTCTTGTTTCGTGTCCATTGTTCCTTTAAGATAGCGAAATATTCTTTTTACAGCAATCCAATGTTGCATTGTATGACAATTATTAAATCTGCTTACAGAGTTCACAACATATTGTTGTTGACACTGTAAGCTGTTATTATCATTATTCCCTGTTGTTAATTTTAACTTTCGTTAATGAACGTCATCTCACTTATGTCAAAAAATATCTTATTAATTCGAAATTGATTCTGATACTGTACTCGTTTGTTTTTAAATTCTTAAATAAGAAACTGCTAACACTTGGCTTATTAAATCCTGGCTCGTTGGGTAATCACCACGAAGAATTCCTAGTTGCACTTGAAAGATACTCAGTTGATATAATGGCTATAAATGAGACCTGGTTGAAAGCTGGGGAAGAGAAACGAGCTCCTGCACCGCCGGGCTACAAACTGCGTCATATTCCACGACCAACTTGTGTCCGCTCCCGAGGTGGAAGAGTTGGTTTTTATATTCGTGACGGCATCCATGTGCGCCAAATAAGACACCCGCATTCAACCTCTGTCGAGCAAATGTGGTTAAGTGTAACCATAAATCAGTCCAGGTTTGCTTTCGGTACCGCTTATAGGCCGCCCTGGTTGAATGTGGATACGTTTATTGATGCACTTACTGAAACTGTAAACTCATTGTCCAGGTTTGACCATATAGTACTCATGGGAGACTTTAATATCAATATTGTTACGCACTTGGGGACAGCCGTGTTTATTCAACACCCACTGCCTCCAAGATGCGGTCTGCTCAGCTAGCTCAGATGGGCACGAGACTCATGGGAGTGTGCGTGGGTTCTACCTTGATGGCTGTTACACTCGGAAAGAAAATATGGAGATTAGTTCACTAAAAGGTTCTAATTCTTACTTCTAAAGAGGGCGCCACCAACACAGGAGTGTTGGAATAAATCAAACAAAGTGATACATTTCTGACAAAAATTCTATGTATATTGATTTAAAACCACTGTCATTATTTAAAATTACAAACCATTCTTTCTAAACATTATTAGCAGAAAACATGGGCACTGTTAATAAAACTCATTAAAAGTTAAAGAATAAAAGTTACATGTGGGTACTCAAAAACACATGGTAAATTATTTGGTCATGACCTGTGGAAACAAGAATCAGTGGAAGCGTCCTTCCATGAATCTATTCTGAAGCTAAATGTACAATCCTAAGTTACTTCTATATTAAAATTACATTAATACAACTGTTTTACATGTCGATGAAATTCTCAAACAAAAAGTACACAAAAACATACGGAGTTCGTTGTTAGCTTATGCAGCCATCCTCCAAGGTGTTGGTGCACTCACTCTCCCATGCATCAGAGGAGAACACTTCTACATTCTGTGGCCTGAGACGAGACACACTGCATCAGGGGGACATGTGCATCAGCCCGGGGAAAGTTGTCAGAAATGCAAATAAAATAACTTAATTTCTGGATTAAAACAAAGGAGCGGCTCTCTGAAACAAAATAAAAGAGCACACGATAATTCTCAAGAAGTTCCACCATGAGGCGGGGGACTCCAACCAAGACGAAACGGTATGAAAAACTCACCTGCCGCTCCATATTAAAATTCTTGAATTTACATAAAAAGATATTTGGCACTAGGCCATATCGATGACAATCACCACCCCATCTTCTTAACAATTAGATCGGACGATCTCAATCAAATTTCTCTGCTTCCAATATTATATGTCGTATCGACCGACACCGAGGGTCGAAAAAAAAGGCAAGTCACCATCACCGGCGACCATAGACGAGCCGAACCAAAGACAATGATATATTGTTCCAGAATTTTCCACAAAAAGAATTTAGATTTTTTATTCTACAACTAATTGAAATGTATTTTAATAAATACAGAAGACATACTGAAAGTAAATAAAACCATTACAATATTAAAAAACATTAGACAATAGCAATAAATATGCAATGAGCAACTTTCACAAAGACAGCAAGTTGTGATTTATAACATTAAGTTATTGCCTGTTACGAAACGTAAAACGTCAGATGTCATGTCATTCGCTGTCAATGTCAAAGTCACTCAAAACAATAACACGTAGTTGTTATTGTGAAAATATTGAAAACAACAAAATATTACGGAATGAATGCTAAAACTTTAGTAAATACGTGTAATGAATGATTCTGCAATGAAATAGCTCGGTGCGCAAGGAACCTACGGTTAGTAACACTAAAATCAGTGCCACAAAAGAATGGTAAACAAAACACTATCGTGTCCGGGGCGACGGCGTATCCCGTGGTCTGTTCTTGGCGTCGTTGATGGTGAATTCAACACAGGGCCTGAGCCCAGTCCTGCGAATAGACCACCAGACACACCCTCACTCCAGTCTCGAGAGTGAAAATACCACGGTTGCGTATTATACACGCAACATACCCCCCTCACAAGAGCGAAGACGGGCGTGTGAAACAAAGGCCTATTCGCTGAAACAAGACAAAAAGTTAACAATGTACAACAACAACTAAACAACAACACCAACAGCATACACCATTTTAATGATCCTAGTGGCTGTCGATCACTAGCGACCCAAGTGGAATGTTCTCTGAATTCTTAACAAATATTCTTGTCTCCAAAGACTATAAAGCTATCACTTCTATTAAATGTTTTTTTTTTATTTATTCAAATCCTATTAAAATAAAGGAATAAAACCTTAAAAATATTTCTTAAATTTCTAAGCATGCATCTAACATCCTACTTAAGTGAGGATAATACCCCAAATCCTTAGTGTGTTTAAACATATTCTATTCTGTAAGTGAACACCATAGTGCACTTATTCTAAACACGATGTTAATAAACATCATTAAACTCTTATAAAGAGTGTTGAAATTAAATTCTCTATTTCTTACAGTTTGTTGATTCACAATACTGTTTTAGAATACATAACGTGAGAAACGTTGTTAACTCATTACGAGTGTTGAAAAGTTTATATACTACTACTGTACTAATCCTAACTAATAAGTGTGGAGCGAGATACGGGTCAAGAACAAACTAACATTACATCTATCTAACATACCAAAGTTCCTAAAATATGTCGACTAATAATTTTGAAATATGCACACTCACTTTCACTCACTCTTCTTTCACACCTTAGTCAGCTTGTTCTCACCCCCCATCCCACTGCACAGCTTATTTTCCTATCCTAGCTTATCTATATCTGATTCCAGCCTTAAATCTGCAGGATAAATAGTCACTGCAAGACGACCAGTTCTTGTTAATGAGGAGAGCTTAGCTCGCATCTCATCCACTTTTCTCAAATTCTTATGACCTCTGACTAAGAGTTCATATTTTAATTCATCACTCAACAAGTGATAAAAATTCATTTTCACTGAAGCCATTTCTAACAATGAAAGATTCTCAAACAAAAAAAAACAAAGATAGGCGAACACTAACCTCGATATCCGAGATACCAAATGATGAACAACGACGGACGGAGTCACCCTCCAACAATGTGTCTCATCACCGGGCCCCACGTTGGGCGCCAATTATGTTACGCACTTGGGGACAGCCGTGTTTATTCAACACCCACTGCCTCCAAGATGCGGTCTGCTCAGCTAGCTCAGATGGGCACGAGACTCATGGGAGTGTGCGTGGGTTCTACCTTGATGGCTGTTACACTCGGAAAGAAAATATGGAGATTAGTTCACTAAAAGGTTCTAATTCTTACTTCTAAAGAGGGCGCCACCAACACAGGAGTGTTGGAATAAATCAAACAAAGTGATACATTTCTGACAAAAATTCTATGTATATTGATTTAAAACCACTGTCATTATTTAAAATTACAAACCATTCTTTCTAAACATTATTAGCAGAAAACATGGGCACTGTTAATAAAACTCATTAAAAGTTAAAGAATAAAAGTTACATGTGGGTACTCAAAAACACATGGTAAATTATTTGGTCATGACCTGTGGAAACAAGAATCAGTGGAAGCGTCCTTCCATGAATCTATTCTGAAGCTAAATGTACAATCCTAAGTTACTTCTATATTAAAATTACATTAATACAACTGTTTTACATGTCGATGAAATTCTCAAACAAAAAGTACACAAAAACATACGGAGTTCGTTGTTAGCTTATGCAGCCATCCTCCAAGGTGTTGGTGCACTCACTCTCCCATGCATCAGAGGAGAACACTTCTACATTCTGTGGCCTGAGACGAGACACACTGCATCAGGGGGACATGTGCATCAGCCCGGGGAAAGTTGTCAGAAATGCAAATAAAATAACTTAATTTCTGGATTAAAACAAAGGAGCGGCTCTCTGAAACAAAATAAAAGAGCACACGATAATTCTCAAGAAGTTCCACCATGAGGCGGGGGACTCCAACCAAGACGAAACGGTATGAAAAACTCACCTGCCGCTCCATATTAAAATTCTTGAATTTACATAAAAAGATATTTGGCACTAGGCCATATCGATGACAATCACCACCCCATCTTCTTAACAATTAGATCGGACGATCTCAATCAAATTTCTCTGCTTCCAATATTATATGTCGTATCGACCGACACCGAGGGTCGAAAAAAAAGGCAAGTCACCATCACCGGCGACCATAGACGAGCCGAACCAAAGACAATGATATATTGTTCCAGAATTTTCCACAAAAAGAATTTAGATTTTTTATTCTACAACTAATTGAAATGTATTTTAATAAATACAGAAGACATACTGAAAGTAAATAAAACCATTACAATATTAAAAAACATTAGACAATAGCAATAAATATGCAATGAGCAACTTTCACAAAGACAGCAAGTTGTGATTTATAACATTAAGTTATTGCCTGTTACGAAACGTAAAACGTCAGATGTCATGTCATTCGCTGTCAATGTCAAAGTCACTCAAAACAATAACACGTAGTTGTTATTGTGAAAATATTGAAAACAACAAAATATTACGGAATGAATGCTAAAACTTTAGTAAATACGTGTAATGAATGATTCTGCAATGAAATAGCTCGGTGCGCAAGGAACCTACGGTTAGTAACACTAAAATCAGTGCCACAAAAGAATGGTAAACAAAACACTATCGTGTCCGGGGCGACGGCGTATCCCGTGGTCTGTTCTTGGCGTCGTTGATGGTGAATTCAACACAGGGCCTGAGCCCAGTCCTGCGAATAGACCACCAGACACACCCTCACTCCAGTCTCGAGAGTGAAAATACCACGGTTGCGTATTATACACGCAACAATATGCTTGATAAACAAGATTCAAGCACAAAAAAAATCATTAACTTTTTGCAATATTCAGGTTTGAACCAATATATAACTGAACCTACTCACTTTACGGATCATTCTGAAACCCTAATAGACTTAATCTGCAGTACTTCTAGGATTTCTAATGTTACCGTCAAACTTATACCAGACCTAAGTAAACATGCTTTTATATCTTGTAACTTACAGATAAAAAAAGTAAAACCTAAACCGAGATGGATTGCATATAGACCGCTAAAGAATGTAAATATGGAGGAATTTGATAAACTAGTAAATGCTATCAAATGGGAACAATTGATTGAAGAAAATGTTAATGATGCCCTTTCATATTTTACGTCATGTTTGCTGCAGATTTTCGATAATGTTGCTCCCATCAAAAAAGTATACATCAAACATCGTAGCTATCCTTGGATTACTTTTACTATAAAAGAAATGATGAGGTTAAGAGATGAAGCCCATGATAAATGCCGGATTTCTGGGCAACCTTCTGATGTGAAATATTATAAAGATTTAAAAACCTCTGTGAACAGGGCGTTTGGTGCTGAAAAAACAGCTTATTTCAAACATCATTTAATATCTAAATCGAAAAACTCTAAACAAATTTGGAAAAATATTAAAGAAAACGTAGTTGATTTTAAAAGTAAACACATTTCATTACCTCCTGATCTCAGTGACCCTGATATACTCAATAATCATTTTGTTGAAGCACCTGGTAATAATATTGTCCCTATTTCGAATCTTACTTATTTTGAACACCATAGGCTTAGCCTTGCCACTTTTAGTCTCAATCTTGTTGATGAAAGTTTAGTTGCTAAAGCTATTATGAATATCAATAGTAACGCAGAGGGCGTGGATGGTATTACTCGTGACATGATCCTGATGACGTTACCGCGAACACTTGAAGTTATTACTGCAGTTATTAATAAATCCATTCAATCTGCTACATTTCCGGATGCGTGGAAGGAAGCTCGTGTTAATCCTATCCCTAAAGTAAGCAATCCATTGAATGTTAAAGATCTTAGGCCGATTAGTATTCTTCCATTCATGTCAAAGATAATGGAGAAACTGGTATGCCAGCAGCTTACGGACTATGTCAACTCTAATAATATTCTACCCACTAAGCAATCTGGATTCCGAGCCTGTCATAGTACAGCCACAGCCATGCTAGATGTAATTGACGATGTTCTTGCAGCACAGGATACGGGAAAGGGGTCTATTTTGGTTCTCCTTGATTTTTCCCGCGCATTCGACACCATCAACCATGACCTCCTGTTGTCGAAATTGTCTTTCTATGGTTTTGACAGTAGCGCTCTAAAATGGTTTTCTAGCTACCTTAGTGGCCGTTCGCAGCGTGTTGTTGTGTCTCATGATGATGGGAGGAGGACAGTTTCTAGAACGGCAGCTTTAGGTCGCGGTGTTCCACAGGGATCGATTTTGGGCCCGATCCTCTTCAATCTTTATTGTGCTGATTTGATCACTGTCATCAAGAAATGTAATTACCATTTATATGCAGACGACCTCCAAATATATTTATCCTTTAAGCCTGAGGATACTTTGAACAGCTTAGCATGTATTGGCGAAGAATTGGATCGAATAAATGAATGGGCAACTAAAAATTGTCTACTTCTTAATCCACACAAAACGAAGTTTATTGTTTTAGGTTCTCGTGTTCAGATTGCAAGGATTAACTTTTTTAATCCTGTTATTAAAATTAGAGAAACAGTTGTCGAACAGGTAACAGAGGCTAGGAGTTTGGGCATTCTCGTTGATGATAGGCTTAGGTTTCACAATCATGTCCTCCAGAATGTTAAGTCTTGCTTCTACAGGCTCAAAGTTTTATACCGGGTGCGCAACTATTTGGATGTTGATACTCGAATCAAACTCTGTGAAGCTTTAATACTATCTAAGTTAAATTATGCTGACGTAGTAATAGGAGAATGTCTCTTTAATTATACCAAAAAAGTTATACAGCGCGTTCAAAATGCCTGTGCCCGGTTTTGTTTCCACATCCCACGTAGAGCCCATGTGACCCCTTATTTAAATAAAAGTAATCTTATGAATATGAAATCTAGACGTTCCTACCATTTTGCGTCCCTGCTATTTGGCATTGTAAAAACTCATAGCCCTCATTACTTGTTTAATAAACTTTCATTTTCCCATCGTAATGTTAGAACCCAACGCTTAGTATGCCCAGCTCACAACACAGCAGCATTTCGTGGCAGCTTCCGTTATTCTGCTACGAAATGTTGGAACAACATACCACCTCCTTTTAAAAAGTGCTGTTGCGGCTTTTAAACGTAATTTTAAAATGTATCTACTTGATTTACAAAAAAGTTCAATTGGTGTGTAAGTTACTCTCGCTGTGTTATGGTGTATAATATGTTTCGATTTATTTGTATTATATTGTTGTTAATTTATACTTGTGAAATATTTTATTTAAGTAGCTAATTTATCTATTATTATTTATGTCTATAATAATATGGTGTAGCCGGTAGTGCTCTCTCATCGACATAGGTAGGTAGCCACGGAAGACCAGCGTTGGACTGTCTGCGACATCCAACACATGCTGAGTGGACTACCTTTTAAGTGTCACTATTATTTTATGTGTCAATTATGTCATTATTGTATACGTGTGATTTCTTGTGACACTTAATAAATTTTTCTTTCTTTCTTTCTTTCTTTCTTTCATATGTTATGTCTGGACGTGTACCTTGTGACAAGTACAGAAGGCACCCAACAGCTTCTTGATAGGGAATATTTTGTAAAATCTCATTTTCATTTTCTGCCTTAATCAATTGTGTTCCAGCTTCAAATGGTGTTGGTACAGATTTGCAGTCAGACATTTTAAATCGCTCTAAAATTTTCTCTAAATAAAGCGATTGATCTATAGCAATCTCACTTAAGTCTTTACTTTGTGAAATTTTCAGTCCAATACATTGCCGAGTTTTGCCAAGATCCTTCATTTTAAATTTCTCTTGCAGTTTTTCTTTTACAGATAATACAGATTTTTCATTGTTGAAGAAATAAAGTAAATCGTCTACGTACACTGCAATAAACAATATGTCATGTACATTATTAATTCTGTAGTATATGCAGGGATCAACCATTGATCTTTTTAATCCAATCTGCAAAAGACCAGCATTAAGTTTCTTATTCCATTGACGGCTGGCTTGTTTTAAACCATACAGAGCCTTATTAAGTTTACAAACTTTATTTTCTATTTCATAACAAGGTGGTGGAGACATAAAAATTTCCTCTTCAACTTCACCCTGCAGGAAGGCTGTAATAGCATCCATTTGATGGATCACTAGTCTATATTTAACTGCCAAGCCAAACAAATATCTAAGTGAAGTCAGGCGGACTACAGGCGCATATACTTCATGATAATCTATTCCTTTTGTCTGTTTAAAGCCCTTGATGACAAGACGAGCTTTATATCGCACTATATCTCCAATATCATTTCTCTTGGTTTTAAAAACCCATTTGCAAGGAATTAACTTCTTGCCTGGAGGTAAGTCTACTAACGTCCAGGTAATATTATCCAACAATGATTGATACTCACTCTCCATAGCCATTTTCCACTGATCTGAATTTTCTCCGCTTAATGCTTCTACATGACTTTGTGGGTCATTGTCTAGCAGGCTCATAGTGGTCTCAGTGTTAAAACATAAAAAGGAAGTTGGTTCTGAATTATTACCTTCTGTTAAATTCTCATCATCATCTTGTTGTACATATTGTTGCGAGTTTTGTCGACGGGGTCTCAAGTGCATATGACACCCACTTTCTGGTGAACTAAAGCTGTCTGAAGGTATGTAACTCTCATCATTAGGATCTTCATATGTACTTGAATCATGATCAGTATATCTTGTTTCATTATTTATTTCTTCATTGTTGTAATCATTTTCAGGTTCTTCTTCAAAATGTATGCTGTTTGACTCATTACAACAATTCTTCTCATTTGTTTGTGACTGATGAGGTAAGTGTTTATTTTCATTAATATTTTCAGAGTCATTCTTAGTTTCTCAAACATTGACATTAATACTTTCTTCTAAAAATACTGCGTCTCTGCTCATCACGACATTTTTACTATTCTGATCAATAAATCGATAACCTTTGGTGCAGTCACTATTGCCAATAAATATTAACTCGCGTGATTTGGGATCTAATTTATGTCCTCTTTCTTTTGGAATGTGAACCATTGCACGGCATCCAAATATTTTCAAGTGGCTAACATCAGGCTTGCATCCAGTCCATCTTTCTTCAGGAGTAACATGTGGTAGTGATCGAGTCGGTGATCGATTAATGATGTATGCGGCAGTTGCTATGGCTTCTGCCCAGTACTCCTTCTGTAAAGAGACATTAAATAACATACACTTAGCCTTCTCTATTAAAGTGCGGTTCATTCTTTCACTGACTCCATTTTGCTCAGGTGTGTATGGATACTAGTCTCATGTTTTATACCAGCATGTCTCATAAACTTGTCAAATCTATTATTCTTATACTCTGTCCCATTGTCACTTCTTAAAGTTTTTATTTTGCATTCCAATTCATTTTCAACTTTATTTTTAAAATCCATAAATTTTTCGAACACTTCTGACTTATAAAAATAGACAAATACCTTTTTAGAATAGTCGTCAATGAATGTTAAAAAATACCTTGCTCCTCCAATAGACAGGTTCTCCATCGGTCCACACACGTCACTGTGTATGAGCTCTAATAATTTTGATGCTCGGGAACCTTCATGCTTGAATGGCTGTCTGGTCTGCTTTGCTTGCAGACATGGGATGCATGTTACTTGTTTACTTTGTTGAGACATTTTCACACCCACTGTGCAATCTGTAATCTTACCCAAATCACTGAAGTTCAGATGGCCAAGTCGTTGATGCCATACAAATTTATCTTGAGTGACAACAGACATTGCAACTTCACTGTTGCACGTCAATAATTTATATGTATTGTTCACCAGTTGTGCATTGGCAACTATATTTCCATGCTTGTTCAATACTGCACATCCATTATCATTAAACTCAACTCGGTTTCCTTTTGATATTATTTTGCTAACTGACAGTAAGTTAGTTGACAAATCAGGAACATATAAAACATTATTTACTTGTATACATTCAATGATCCCAGTACTTTCATTTTTTACTTTAATAGTTACCGTGCCACAGCTCTGTACTTGAAGTACCTTATTATTGGCAATCCTGATGTTATTAACAGGCGGTGCTTGCACATTCTCAAGCCAGTTACCATGCATTGTCATATGAGCTGAAGCTCCCGAATCCACATACCAGCTTGTGCTGTCATTCAGCAACGATGCAGAGAAAGCTGCGGCAAAACTATTCTTTGTATCTTCTTTTTTCTTGTTTTTAAACCAGCAATGTTTGCTTACATGACCATGTTTGTTACAATTAAAACATCGGGGTCCCTTCGGTTTTACTGAGTGGCTTGTTTGATTTTTGGTGAACTGAGAATTTTTGTATTTACTGGAATTTGAATAAAAGGCGGTAGTGGTATCTGATATTACTTCCTGCAGTAGTTTAGTTTTGATCAGATCGGCACTAATCTTTATCCCGGAACTCTCTATTCCCATAATCATAGGTTTGTATTCATCGGGTAGCCCAGCCAACATCAATGTGCCGAGCCACTCATCATCCACTATAAAACTTATTGCTCTTAATTTGTGTGCTGCCGACATAATGTTATTAATATAATCTTCAACATTTATACTTGAACTGAGGTTAGTATTTATAAGATCTTTCAGGAGCCCAACTTTACGGAGCAGGCCCGAATCTTCAAATGCTTTAGATAATTGTTCCCATACCATACACGCAGATGTCGCGTCTTGAACATGCACATATAGCTGTGGGTCTATTGAAAGTATAATCTTGGACTTAGCTTTAATGTCTTTTTTCGGGTCTACGGAGTCCACGGAGTCCACGGAGACTATACATTCCCACAACTCTTCGTGTTGAAGATAAGCTTGCATCGCAAATTTCCATGTCGAAAAGTTATCTCTTCCAATTAATTTTTGTATCGACAATGTATTTGATGCCATGTTCGGCCGGGAGAGTCGTTTTTAACGAAATAAATTGTACTGTGATAACCAAAGTACTATTAGCATTTCAGGTTCTGATGGCTATCAAGCTCGCAGCAAACACATAGATGTCAGATACCATTTTGTGAAAGAGAAAATTGCAGCTGGGCAAATACGCATGGAGTATGTATCCACTGGAGAGATGGTCGCCGATGTACTGACTAAGGGACTCTCACGCTCCAAGCTGAATGTTTTCGCCGCTGCAATGGGTTTGCGTTCAAGGGAGGGTGTTGGAGTAAACGCAAACAGTAGCGCCTCATAGACATGCACAGTTCATCCGTTATGTCACAGCACTAGTCCCCGCACATCACTATTGCCTCTCTCTCTTGTTTCGTGTCCGCCATACTGTTCGCATATATTTTATTGTAAAATACGTTTATACCTAATAAAAGGTTTAGTTTGATATTTCAGTGCTTTATTTAATTACCACAGCAACAAAGAAAAAGGAGGAGGATTTGCCAAACTTACCAAAAGAACAAACTCATGATGGCCATGTATCTTTATGCTGTGCAGAACCTACCTAATATTAAATCCATTACCCACAAATTTCTAATTAAGGGCCACACAAAAAACGAGGGTGAATCGGTTCACTCTCAAATATAGCGACAAGTGAAAAGGCAGTTGAGATTTCCGTTTACTGTACAGTAAACGGGAGACATTTTGTATGAGAATATGTAGTTCTGCTACTGCCCACTAGGGGCGCTGTACAGATTCGCATACAAAATGTCTCCCGTTTACTGTACAGTAAACGGAAAGAAAAACTCATGGTAGGCCCACTGGACCTATTTATACTCCTGAAGGCTTCATTGGTGCAATCAAAGCTGCCAGAAAGAATTCCGCGCCGATTCATGTCAACGAAATGTGCATCTGTGATTAGAAAACAGCTACCAGTCAAATGAACTTTGTCATACAAAAAGACGAAGATAAATAAGTAATTAAAATAACTTAGATAAAGGTATTTAAGGTCCAGGCCGTGTGGTGACGGCCTAAGAATACAAGTGTCACCACTCCCCTACATGCCTGGGATGTCGTAAGAGGTAATGAGTAAGATGTCGACTAAGAGGCTCGACGCATTGAACACCTGTGCGAGAGAAGGAAAACTTGAAACAAACACTCTACCAACCCGTCTGGCCAGCGTGGTAGCAGTAGGCTAATAGCCTCCTATGAACGCCACAATAGGCGTTAACTAGGAGAGCTTATGTCCAGCAGTGGACGTCCACAGACTGATGGTGTAAGGTCCAAAAAGACGAGCCTGAAACTTTGTACTTCAAAAATTCTTACGCTGCTGAATCATTCAAGATAGCTATCGTGTTTAAAAAAAGACAGATTTTAATTTTTGTCTTAAGGAAGCTTTCGTAAGAAAACCAGGATTAGCCGAAAAGAAAAAAGGGGATCTTTTTTCTTTAATAAATAGCAACCACATTCCTGGTTTCTACAGATCGTTTTTCGAAAGTTTGTAGTTTATTGAACATGTTTTATAGAAGATATTCACGATAGTTATTTGTAACCAAAAGTCTGATTAAGTCTAATCAGTCTTTAAATGATAAAAAGTAATATTATTCTTTAAACATTCTCAAAAAACTACGAACTTTGGAAAAATGCAAAAAGTTTTTTGATTTTCTTTGTATTGAAGTATTATTGAGTTCGTACTTTGTTGTAATTTAGAGTCAATTTGACAATCTAGTTTCTAATAACTGCCATTTGAAATTGTGATAAATATTTACCTAAGTATTATTTAATTAAGATGTTTTTTCCTATGCCAATTTAAGGTACTTAGTTGTTGATGTTTTTAGAAGAATATTAGTTTTTATTATGTAAATACTAATTATCGATAGTTATTTGTAACCGCAAGTTTGATTAAGTTAATCAGACTTCTGGTTATAAGTAACTATCGAGAACCATGCTCAAAAAGCTACATACTTTCGAAAAATGCATTTTTTTTTTAGTTTTGTTGTATCAAAGTATTATTACATAAGTATTTTTAATAAGTGCCTATTTCATAGTAATTTCGAGTCAATTTGACAATCTAGTTTCTAATAACTGCCATTTGAAATTGTGATAAATATTTACCTAAGTACATACTTATTATTTAATTAAGATGTGTTTTCCTAAGCAAAGTTTACTACAAGGAAAAAGTCATGCATCGATCACATAATCAGTAATGTTGAAGGGGCCACTGGTACAATTCAGCCTTTTCATTTGTCTGACCACAACACGGCCCAATTATTGTGTTTTCCGGGTGGTAAAACAAAAAAGAAACGATACTGGTTTGTATTGAGAAGAGACTATAGTCAAGGTAACATATCCAAGTTTAGGGAACTGTTATCTAGTTTATCATGGAATGATGTCTATAACGAACAGGATGTAAACAAGTCATTTAATGCATTTCATGATATGTTTACTACTCTTTACGATCTCTGTTTCCCAATAATTAAAGTCAAGGTAAATACTAACTCATCCCGACCAAAATGGATATCCAAAGGCATCAAAATATCTTGTGCAA
The DNA here is from genome assembly GCA_910589605.1 of Chrysoteuchia culmella. Lineage (NCBI taxonomy): Eukaryota > Metazoa > Arthropoda > Insecta > Lepidoptera > Crambidae > Chrysoteuchia > Chrysoteuchia culmella. The sequence goes on along the minus strand of OU342670.1, from coordinate 10,592,537 downwards.
AAAAGCGGGCACTTAGAAATGGACTATACGTTAATAACTCAGATGTTAACAAAGCTAATTATACCCGGTATAGTAAACTGCTTCGAAAATGCATTAATACTTCTAAGAGAAAAGTAAATAACAATTATATTCTTAAGTCAAAAAATAAGTGCAAAGCATCCTGGGATATAATTAAGGGAGATAACACCAAGACATGTGGGGGAATAAGTGCAATCAACAATAATGGCACAATAATACGTAGTCCCATCGATATTGCAAATTTATTTAACCAGTTCTTCATTAAATCGACCGAAACAACTGAAAACAACTTTGACATGGAAAATAAAACTAGCAGTAAAATAGAACGGACAAGCAGTAGCATATTTTTAGCGGCCTGCACTGACAATGAGATTCTTAAATGTATTTATTCACTTAAAAATACAAACTCCGTTGGATACGATAATGTATCCACCGCCATAGTAAAAAATTGTGCTGACTTAATTGTAAGTATTCTGACTTATCTTTTTAATAAATCTCTGGAACAGGGTGTATTTCCAGACCGCCTAAAAACATCGATTATTAAGCCCCTACACAAAAAAAATGACAAACTAGAATTAACTAATTATAGACCTATAAGTCTTGGACAGATTTTTTCTAAGCTACTAGAAAAGATTATGTACTGGCGCCTTATTGATTTTGTAAATAAATTTAAAATAATAAAAGAGGAACAAAATGGTTTTCAAAAGGGAAAATCAACAACTCTTGCGGCTTTTACGTTAGTCAGTGCTATAACAGAGTTAGTGGACAAAAAAACACCTGTAACCGTTATCTTTTTAGACATTAGCAAAGCCTTCGATATGGTTAATCACGATTTACTTTTAGACAAATGTGAAAGATACGGTATAAGAGGTAAAGCGCTGGAGTGGTTAAAGAGCTATATTCATGGTCATACTCAATGTGTAGAAGTAGCAGCCATTAATAAAGAAAATGTCCTCATGCCATGTAGATCTTCGTTTCTGAGCAGTAATAAGGGCGTGACTCAAGGTAGCGTCTTATCAACATTGCTTTTTCTGCTTTTTATTAATGACTTGCCTAATGCGACCAACGAAAAGTGTATATTATTTGCTGACGATATAACTCTAATAATCCCAGACGACAAGAAACACGAAGACTATGAAACTAGAATAAACTTAGCATTAAGTAACATAATCAAATGGTTAGAGCAAAACTCACTATGCGTTAATTTAAGTAAGACAAACTATATTCAATTTTCTAACTACAACACTATTGACAAAATACTCAATATTCAATACAATGGACATAAAATAGACAATAATAATTCATCAAAATTCTTAGGCTTAACTCTTGACAAAAACTGTAATTGGAAACAACATATTGATATGACATGTGGTAAAATAAATAAATTTGTGTATGCACTAAAAAAATTAAGCACAACAGTCGGCCAAAACGCGGCCCTTACTGCTTACCATGGCTATGTAGGCTCCATTCTCAGATATGGCATTTTGCTATGGGGAAACTCAACCCTAGTTAATAAAGCCTTCCTGGCACAAAAAAAGTGTGTACGTGCGGTTTGTAGGGTTGGTCAAATGCATTCCTGCAGACAACTTTTTAAAAAACTGCAAATACTAACGGTTCCTTCCCTATACATTTTAGAGGTTGGCATTTTTGTAAAAAATCACCCACACTTGTTCAAAAAGACTAGCGAAAATAGTAAATATACACAGAGAGACCCTACTAAATTGAAAACGCAACCATGCCGAGGTTTTATGCATGACAGAAACTGTTACATTAATTCAATAAAAATTTTTAATAAGATACCCCAAGGTATTCGAGAGATGCCATTTAATCGCTTCAAATCGGAGCTACGCAAATGGTTAATTGAAAAATGTTTTTATTCCTTGCGAGAATTTAAAGGTGTTCAATAAATCTGGTAACTTTTCACATAAATTACATGACATTATAATTAACTGACATTTTGTATTTTTGCATGCTTTTGTGTATAAGGCGAACATTTGTACTTTCTTTTGACATATCACCTGTTTATATAAAATAATGTTCTGGCAAATAAAAATTATTTGATTTGATTTGATTTGATTTGAAATTGTGATAAATATTTACCTAAGTACATACTTATTATTTAATTAAGATGTGTTTTCCTAAGCAAAGTTTAGGTAGTTGTTGATGTTTTTAGAAGAATATTAATTTTTATTATTTAAATAGTTTTTTGTAACCCAAAGCCTGATTAAGTTAATCAGACTTTTGGTTACAAAAGACTTTCGAGAAACATACTCAAAACGCTCCAAAATTTCGAAAAATGCTAAAAGTTTTTGAGTTTTGTTGTACCTATAAAAGTATTATTACATAAGTATTTTTAATTAGTGCCTACTTCATAGTAATTTCGAGTCAATTTGACAATCTAGTTTATAACTGTGCCATTTGAAATAATTGTGATAAATATTTACCTAAGTATTAAATAATTAGGATGTTTTTTTCCTAAGCCACGTTTGGGTAGTTGTTAATACTATTATTAATTGTAGTGTAGGACTTCTGTCGGTAATACTAATACTAAGAGAAGGTTGATTTTGTTCTGGTAGGAACCCATCGTGTGTTTTAGATCAGTATTAAAGCAAAATATGTTGCGAGATACCACAATGTTTGTGATTCATCCGAATATTTTAATAAAGAATATTTTTTCTACTATAATGTTTTATCATTACATACCACAGAATTGAGTTATCATTTCATCATCTCCAATGTGATATTTAATTATATCACACAGGAAATCTTGCATATATCAGTACAAGATAAGTGTACCGTTTTTGTTTTTATACCTTATAACTTCGGGTATTCTGTTCGAAAACTTAGCATATCTTTAGATAAATCAATTTAATCTTAGTTCACCTTAAACCCACTCTAACAGTGCCATGTAATCTATGCAATATTTAATAAATTATGCACTATCGAAAGTTTGAAAGTCGTGTTCTGTAAAATCGAGGTTTTTGAGATGTCACACTGTCGTCGCAAGTGGACGATTTTGTGATGCATTGACTTATAGCCAGCTAATGCATCACAAATATGTCAAATGACTTAGAGACAGTTTAGCCATTTAATTGATATGAAACTAGACAGTATAAGAGCAACGTTGTCACTGGAGATTCAGGATAAGTTCAAATCTGAAGTTAAAGCTGTTACTGAAACGCTGAAACAAGATTTTTTCGACACGACAGATTTTTTAAGTAACGTGCAAACTGACATGAAGACGGTTCTCGTCCAGGCTAATTGTAGAATTACAGAGCTCGAAATGCAGAGAGCAAAGCTTGAATCTCAAATCGCACTGCTCAATGCTCGAATTAATCAAACTGAAAAGATAGCCCGAAGCTGTAATCTTGAGGTTCAATGCATCCCTGAACGTCGTAATGAAAACTTGGCCGGAATATTTAGAAAACTATGCGATCATATTAAGATGCCGATTATCGATAGCGATATACGTTCGTGTCGTCGACTTGCAGAACTAAACCCCTCATCAAACAGGCCTCGCTCGGTTTTGGTTACTCTCCAGTCTGAACGTCAGCGCGATGCAATAATATCCGGCGGGCGTGAGGAGATATAACAAAGGCAACCCTCAGGATCAACTTTGCGCGACACATATAGGGGTTCCTGGAGACCGGCAACAAATCTATGTGGGTGAGCACCTATCAAAACAGGGAAAAGAGCTACATGCCGCTGCCCGCAAAATGGTCAAGGATAAACGCGTCAATTAATTAATTGCAGGATATAGGGGCTATGCAGCTCCAGTTGGAATTGTAATCACTGCGACCTATAAGATATTCTATTGTAACTCGCCACCTCGTTAGTATTATTTTCTTATCTATTCTAATTTTTCCTCTTTATAACATTAGTATTGTGTCATTCCATATTATATTTAAACATTTTTAAGTATGTATTTTTTTTGTTTGGCCACCTTTTAATACCATTCATTCACTCGAAACATAACTTGAAAAAAAGGCGTTTCCAGACCCCATGTTTCTTAAGCAAAGATTTTGTTTGTAATGCTGTTATTTTTGTTTTTGTTAAGGTACCTGCTGACGTACATTTTGAGCCAAGAAAGTGTTTTGCCAACTCCAACCTCAGAGAATTTAGCTGAAATGCTCAAAACGATTAAAGGAACCCAAGATTAAGCACTACCAGATCTTATTTAAAAGAAACTGCAATCTATAGACGAAAAACAAGACAAAATTTTATTGAAATTAGTTGAGTTTACGGTACAAATCGAAGAATTTATGAAAAGCAAATCTATGCAACAAACACAACATATGGATAATCTCGACCATTTTTCACCTATTGACAGCAAACAAGAGCTAGAAAGCTTAGAAAACGATCTAAAAAATCAAGAGAAGAAATATCAAATTTACAAAAAATATTCCATTGTCTGTAAAGGAAAGTGTAAAGGGATAAACTGCGCATATACTTTGATCGATTTGATAATCACACGAAATTTTTTGACTAAATGCTCTTGGGCAGGAGGCTCTCGAGGAAGTGAAAGCAAAACAGCATTTAAAACTTACAAAAATATCATCAGCCTCTTTTATAATTTAATTTACGATGGTGATAAATCGTTTTCCATCACAGAAAGTGATACATTTCTAAAAAAACATTTTAAGAAACTCTACAAAAAGAAATGAGACAAAATTTTTGAGAACTCCTGTATGCAAGACAAGATTAAATAAAAAAAATACGTGTGGCACTCGGGGACTGCCGCGCATTTGCATAACTATTGCATAGCATTTTTTATCATAGGTTTTGGTTACTTAGTTACGATAGTTTTTTTCATCATTGACCATTTTGTTTTTCACAATCGTAGCTAAGCAACCAAAATCTATGACACGGAGTGGGGTGTTAGGTTTTTTTCGTTACCGAATTTCTTGATTCGGTCGCCGCGCTCTAAGCCCGCGATAGAAGCTATAAAAAAGTACTAGATGTTTCTCATTCAGAAAATGAAACCGCTCAAGACGGTAGCAACAAATGCGGAGATTTCGAAAGTAAAGATTCAGACAGTGTCGAAGAAAAAATACCCAAGGCCTCATCATCCTAATAATTAAATAAATAAATAAATATTTGCATACAATCACACTGATTATCTAGCCCCACCTTACAAAGGCATCTCCACCCATTTTTAGTCTCCCAAAAGTATTTTCTATTACTACCCTAGTACAAGGAAGATTTTGTGCACTTCGACGAAGGTACTCCATCTCTACAGCCAGCTAGAAGAATGGTCTGCATACCGTCGGAAACAGCCGCGTGCCCGAAACCGCATACCCCCCGTCCCAATACAAACTAACGCCGCCGTTAGAGATTTCGCCAGCGAAAAGAGGGAGGATGTTATTTGACGGCTTTTCCCCTAGTTTCGCCGACTTTATCATGTAAGATGCCAAGCGTCAATTGAGGAAGCGGACATCGAGTTGTCCCCGGAGGCCGCAAAATGTTGGCCTCCCCGTGGCGCCCCCTGGAAACGGACTAGTAGACGGTAACGCAGTCTCTAGTGCCGGCTAACAGCATCCACTGCGAATCACTAACTCGCAAGCGAACGCAGCATCCAAAATGTGTGACGACGAGTTTTTCGAAGACTACATGCCGGGCGGGGCATATTGTCCCGTCACCGATTCTGAGAGCGAAGCCGAAGGTGAGCCGAAGGGAGCTGGTCTAACCAAAGACCAAAAATCACGTATCATCACTCTGTACAACATGACAGTCACCACTTGTTTTGCCTCATCCCATAAACCCAAAGAGACTCCAACCACCTCTTCTAAACCATCATCATTCGAACCACTTCAGACCTCGACAGCTCTCACTGTCGAGAACATCACCACCATTGTCAGAGACTCAATCAAGGAAGAACTTAAGAAGTTCCCCATTTTGACTCAGAAGCCCGAAAAACCCCTGTCGTATGCGGCAATTGCGAATAAAAACATCACACCTTCTTCTAAAATTCCGTTGAATATTCCCACCAATACCGCCTCCAAACCAGCAATCATCGTCTCTCATAAAAAGGAGAACGCTACCAGAGAAGACACGATCCGCACCTTCCGCTCCGCAGCGGATTTCAAGACTCTGAATTCCGCCCCATCCAGGGTCCAGTCGCTGTCCAAGCTCAAGTTTCGGGTGGAGTTTGACTCCGAAGAGCAGAGGGCCGAAACTTTACAGCGACTGGCCAAGGAACCGAATCTCACAACCGAAATCGCCAAAAAGCTCAAGCCTATGGTGATCCTCAAAGGTATCTCCAAAGAAGTCCCCAATTCAGACCTTAAACCACTCATCCTGCAACAAAACCCGACCATCGCAGCTGCAATAACCAATTTCGTTTCGTTCGTAAAACGTTTCGTTTTACGTTCATAGATAAATAATGTTTGTATGATTCATGCGTGATTTGAAAAATAATATAATGTTAATTGAATTTTAAAAAGTATTATATGGCGCAGCCAAAGATGACTTGAACTTTAAGTTCGAGCGAAGAAACCGCAATGACCATCTTTACAACGCAGTTTTCATTGTTACACCACCGATTTACCGTGCCATGATCGATTTAGCCAAAATCAGCGTAGACTACATGCGGGTCCACGTTGAAGAGTTTAGTCCCTTCCTGCAGTGCTTCACGTGCTTGCAGTTTAGACACACCAAAAATAAGTGCACTAGCAAAGTCTCGACATGCCCACACTGTGCTGAAATTCACGACCTAGAACACTGTCCGGTCAAAGACGACGCGAAAAAAGCCACGTGTCTAAACTGCAAGACACACAATGTGAAGTTTAAAGGAAGGGACAGCACTTCACATCGCGCGACCTCAACAAAGTGTCCCCGTGTTAAAGCAATGCTCCTGAAAGTCCAGCAAAAGATCGATTATGGCACGGAAAATTGATGTCATTTTCCATAGTCATCTTTCTCAAACATTCCGTTGTATCCCATAATTTTTCTCATTTTTCTATCACTTTAATATGACTCACTTTTCTCTCATGTAAAACAAATTTAAATCCTGTTATTATAATATTTTTTCTTATTGTAAAACATTTCATCTCACAAACTCCATCAACTTTTGATGTTTAAAGGGGAGCAAAGTCGGAAGTTGTATCCAATAGCGACGACCGGCTCTGCGAACCACCAGTGATGAAACAACTAAATCGTTATATTGAGAATAGCCTTTGTAATTTTGTGACAACAAATAAGATTTAAAAAATTTGTTCCCTTCTACCCCAAACATTAGTTTATAATAATAATAATAATAATAATAATTTATTGAACCATAAAGATTTACATTTAGGTACTTAAGCCTATACATTAATGTATTGTCACATTTAAGTAGAAATGTAGCATCTGTTGCCGAACTAGGTAATGACCTGTATTTCAGCATCCAGCGCCTCTTGCCTCAGAGAAGATTAGATACGAGTACATTAAGTTATAAGCTGCAATAGTACATAGTTTAATTTACTTATCATAGTTTACAAGCATCTTTTTAAATAGTTTTATAATAGTTAAGTATAGATATAGTCCTCTCGGTGTGTAAAATGAGGGTGAGTGAGTGTATGTGAGAGGGTGAGTATGTGTGTTGTGTTATTATTTATTTAAATTCAAATGGATTCTTTTTTTATAATTACGAAATAAGTATAATTAAAAAACAATTTACTTTAATATGCCAATGATATTTTCAGTTTCGTCATAAGACTTTGTCACAAGGAAGGCTGATACTGATTTTTTAACAGCTGTTTTGTTCATGGAATATATATTAATTAATTTATTGATTTTATTGTAGACAGTGGGACCCAGAAAGGGAAAGAATCTTTGGGCTGAGGTCGTTTTTGTCCTAACATTCCTATTACACACCGCAAACCATCTACGCTGCTTCACTGTTTCAGGGGAATAGTCCAACAAGGAATGCTGCTTTAGAATAATCCTGAGTAAGAACAGTTGTCGCACTGTCAAGACCTCACAATACTCGTAAAGAAGTTTGGTGGGATACAGGAAAGGTCTAAATGTGCAAACTTTAAGTATCGTCCTTTTGCTACCTCGAGTTTCTTAAGCGTTGTTTTGGGAACACCACCCCAAGATGTTATGCAGTAAGTAAGCAGCGATTGGCATAAGGCACAATATATCCTATTTAGTGTAATCGGTGGAACAACATGTCTCAATATTTTAAAAACGTATACCAATTTACGTATTCTCTTGGCTAACACATCAATATGTTGCTTAAAACTAAGGTGATCATCAATTGTGACACCCAGGTATTTTATGAAACTCACTCGTTCTAGTGGCAGACATTTACATTGGGTATCACTCGGAAATTCAGAACAACCATGGGCAACCAGATTTCGGTCATGAGTATAATTTCGCCAGGAATAGGCGAGATATTTAGTCTTTTCCGTATTTAAAGTTAAAACATTGTTCTCTAACCATTTCTTTACCAGAAAAAAGCCATTCTGGGCTGTTATATAAGTCTCTTCCCATGTTTTAGCAGTAAAAAGCAGAGCAGTATCGTCGGCGTACGAAATTATTCTTCCTTGAAATGGTTCAAGGCATAACAAATCATTCATATAAATGAGGAAGAGGGTTGGCCCTAAGATACTGCCCTGCGGTACACCATATGTTAGTGGAAGATCAGAACTAGTGTAGGAACCTATCTTCACACACTGCAGTCTGTCTGACAGGTAGTCAGTGAAAAGTGCCAACTGTTTGCCCCTTATTCCGAAGTTTTCTAGCTTTTTGAGGAGTATAGAGACCGACACAGTGTCGAAAGCTTTCGCCAAGTCCAAAAATATGGATAGACATTTGTTTCCTCGATCCAAGTTGGTCATTATAAAATTAGTGAGATCGTTTACTGCATCATCTGTAGATCTCCCTCGACGAAATCCATACTGAGACTCGGACAACAACTGTTTTGACTCAAGGTAATCTATTAGCCTGTTATTAACAATTTTCTCCAGTATTTTTGATAGTGATGGAAGAATTGCTATAGGGCGATAATTTCCGACACTGTTTCTATCCCCTGTACCCTTAAAAATTGGACGCACTTGAGATATTTTTAGGACTTTAGGAAAGATGCCATTTGCGAGGCACATATTAAAAATGTGTGTCAAATGAGGTACTAGAATATCTTTATGAGCTTTGAGCAGCTTGTTGGATATATTATCATGACCCACACTACATTCGTTTTTAAGACTCAGTATGAGATTGTTTACTTCGGATTCGTTTGTGTCATGAAGAACAAAGGAGCTTATTTGTTTCTTTGACGAATCTGAGATGGTATACGAAACTGGTGTTGGTACAATTTTTTCCGCTAAAGATTTGCCTACATTTACGAAATAATTGTTCACGAAATTCACAGAATTTTGTGGACAGTCTGATATAGTCAACAGCTCATTAGGAAGTGGAGTATCTCTGACTGTGCTTGTGATGGTTTTAACGGAATCCCATAGCTTTTTACTGTCGTTGCCGGCTTTTTGAATGAGTTCTCTTTCATAAGCACGCTTAACTTTTTTAAGGATCATACAGCAAAAATTTCTATAGCGGATGAAGGTTGCTTTTAGAATAACGTTTTCAGGGCATGACTTTAACTTTTTATGCAATTTGTCTCGATTTCGAATGCATCTTAGAAGGCCAGGTGTAATCCAGGGTTTTATGATCTTATTGCGACGAGATAGCAAAATGGTTTTAGAGTTAATTTCAATACCTTTTTTTAGTTCATTTATTATGTATTCAATTGCGATGTTACAGTCTTTCGTTTTATAAATGAAATCAAAATTTATATTATTTATGTATTTAGTTAAGTTTTCATAGTTAATCATAGTGCGGGTAAGGGCTGAGAATTGACGGGCTGGCTGTGATTTCATGGACATAACCACCGTGTTATGATCTGTTAGAGTTGATTGCACTACCAAGGTCAATGATGGGATTTTCGTTCTCAAAAACATATGGTCCAGGCAAGTCCTATCTCTTGTGGGAAGAGTGTGAGAAGGAATTAGACCATGATAAGCAGTTAGAGCCAGGTACTTTTCTGTAAAGGGAGTTGGATCCTCAGCTATTATATCCAGATTTATGTCACCAACCAGTGCAATATTCTTAAATCCCGATATGCTTTTTAATATATGGTCAAGGGATATCAAAAATGGGTCAACATTATGGTATGTTGGGGATCGATAAATTGCTACAATTGCTGTATCATTGTTTCCGAGTTTAATTAGAAGACAGTTACAGTCTTTAGCATCAGGCTCATCCACAGCAAAAGTGAGTTCCTCCTTAATATAAGCAACTACTCCATCATTTTGTATTGGATTTTTAACAGATGCAAAAACGTTGTAACCTCTTATTGAGGGGATAGAGAAAACACAAGACATCCAGCATTCGGTAAGTATAAGTATATCACAGTTTGTACCTAGCATTGCTGTTAGTGCTTCAAATCCCGCGAAGTTGCAGTTCAGGCTTCTAATGTTTTGAATGAGAATTGATAAGTCAGACTGAGATGGAACTAATTTGCTGCATTCACCAACATCACATGGACGAGATTTACATAAAGGATTGCTTTCAATGTTATTTAATAAATCAACTATATTAGCCACTTTTGTAAATATTTTAAACTTGATCTTGATAATTTTTTCGTATGACACAAATAATTAAGAGTTATTACAGTAATAAAAGTTATAAGTGTATCATATAAAATATACGTATTGTTATGGTATAATATGTACATAAATGTTTGTTTGCTGTTTAATCCTATTTCATTTTTGTGAGAATCCATTGTGAATATGTTAAAATATGTGTAAATATGTGTATTGTGTGTAAATATAAAAATATATCTTAAAACTACTTGTAAATATATTATATTATATTATCAATTTTAATGTATATTAAAAATAGAATGAGAATTGAAAAAAGAGTACGTGTTTCATGTTGCTTTACCACGTTCAGAGCCAGTCATGCAGTCTTCCTCAGGTTTTCGATGTCGGTTTCCGATTCAATTTTTATATGCGAAGAATTTTTCTCTTTTCTCAGGTAGACAATACCGTGTGATGTCCAACAATAGGCGTAATGATTCTGTTTCTGGAATAACCTTGCTAAATAAAATAGTCTTTGTGTTTTGGTTGTGAGTGCTTCAGAAATATAGACTGGCTTTGCGGAGTCACTCAAGCCCAGGTGTCCTGTATTAAGTTTTTCGCCTCTGTCCTTGGTTTTGTTAAAGGATTTTGTCTTTTCCAAAAAAATGTCCCTGATCAAGACAGTTGTAAAGTCGACCATTATAAGATTCGAGGACAGATCCTTGTATGTTTTCTGTCTATATATATCTTTCACACAATTTGGTTCAACTTTCACATTTATGGTATTTGCAATATTTTGGACAATTCTGCATAGATCATTCTTGGTTTCACCAGTGGTTTTGGGTACATTGCGGATCTCAATTGCTGTTGATCTATTTTTGCGTTCAAGATATTCAATTTTGTCTTCCAACATATTTATAGTCTTTTTGTCTGCCTGTCTCTCGGTTTCAAGCTGTGTTATTTTGGCTAAAAATCCATCATACTTGCTTGACATCATATCGACGGGTGCAAAGTAAATAAAGCTAACTACAAAATCTATGATTTTTTGTTTATTGCATAATCGTTTTAATTAAACAAGGCTTCACAACATGATATTTTTTTTTTTGCAAATAACACTTTATTTCAATCAATTTTCGCACGTAAAAAAAGCTATGTGAGTGTGTTCTTTCAAATAGTACGAAGTATATGCGACCATGTAACGTTGGCTGCGTTGACGCGGGAGCGTGGGGTTCTCCTCGCGCGTACACAAAAAGCCATCAGTCAGTTGACGCGCGCTACGCCGGCTAGTTAACATTTCTAGGTTAAATAAGGTAAAATAAGGTTATTTCGAGGTTTTGTTATAGTATACATTTAAGTTAGTAATTACAATCCTTAACATGAATAAAAAACGACGCAAAATGTTGGTGCAATTAGGGAGAACAAGAATACAACATGCTATCATGGAAACAGAAGATCTATTAAAACTCACAAAATATAATAACTGTGAAACCGTGGCTGGTATGTATCAATATAATTTTGTTTAGTTAATTTTCTAAGTCATTATTTGTAATAAATCTTAGCTTTGTTGTGTGACTCTTTTTACTACGCTGTCATCGTAGATGTTACGATTTACTGCGGTTAATATTGTACAAAATGTATTGTATATGAAGTATTTTTCTGTTGTTGTTGAATGTATGTTTGTTATTTTTGTTTACAGAAAATTCAAATTCAGATTTGCAAGAGAAATATAATGATAGTTTGCCAAATATAAGTACTGGACTCTTTGATAAACATTATCCATTAGAAGATGAAGTAATGAATGAAATTATGGATGATCTTGGCGTCGCAGTTCTGAACGTCTAAAGTCTCAAGTAGATCAAATTATGTCGACACCGTGCACTTTTTCACCTATCTTGACGCGTTCTCTTTCCCGATCTGATGTAATTCTTTCTGGTGGTACTGATAATGACAACATTGAAAAAATGCCTATCTTACAGACATCTTCAGAATACAAGTCCTTTACTTCTAGTCCTACACCTGATTTAATGGTACCAAATCAAACATGTCAATCAATAAATTCCAATAATTATGAAATTGCATCAGTAGTCACTTTTCAGTCTCCTATAACTACCAATGACGCTTCTTCTGCAGCAGATGCAACTAGTGAATGTTCTACGCCTTCTAACTTGAATGGAAAAGACGTCAATTTAGTAATTGATAGGTCTAAAAAGAAGAGATTGAGAAACAAAGATAAATGGATAGATACAAGATTAAAATTTGCCCTGATAGGTACTAAAAACGCCGATGAGTTTAATGAACACATGCATAATAAAGATGTTGCAAGGTCTTTAAACAAACAGGATAAAATCCAAGCTACTGCACATCCTGAAACTGTAACTTCAGCTACTTTCGACTTTCAAATTTTTTTATCTACTCCTTATGGAGAAACAAGTTCATTTTATTACCAACGTAAACTCTCTTTCTTTAATTTTACAGTGTTTGATATGGGTCTCAAAAAAGGAATATGTTACATGTGGCCTGAAACTATAGCTATAAGGGGATCGAATGAGGTGGCTAGTTGTCTCTTTATTTTATTGAAAATTCTGCTAAAAAGGAGGTAGAAAAAGGACATACCCAACAAGAAAGGGATAGTGTCCATGCACTGATAGAAAGGTCGTCAAAGAGAAAAATTATATACAGTCCTGAAGAATGGTTTACACTTGTTAGATGGTGCCAAACATCTGGAGATCCCTATGAAGTAATAAAAATAACACAAAACATGATTTTTAATTTCAAGGAATGTTTGGAAAATTTAAAGTGGACTAAAAACGTTGACAATGAAAATTTTAAATGCAATCAAGTACGTGAGATTACTGTAAAAGCGGAGTATCCTAACACAATATATTATAAATATGATTTACACGAAGAAGAGTCTCACCCCCATATTCTAAGTCGTTCCTCCAAAACTTTTTACACTCCACACAACCTCGTCGTTGGTAAAAATGGCTACGTACTCTTTGGCTCCTTCAGGCCCTTGCGGAGTTATGACTTAGAATACCGATTTCGAGGAGGTTTACAATGAGGTTTCGTTAAGTCGAGGACGAATAAGTTTTGGAGGAACGACTTAGAATATGGGTGTAAGAGAATTGACCTATTACAAAAACGAAGCACACAATCCGGTCGAGACAATTTAATAAACTTAAAAAATTGTTATATTGAAACTTTCATGATAACACATTCCAAATACAATGACTTAATAAATCTTTGTGACCAAAATTTAATACCTCCTAGGTATCATGAATTTTATAAAAATTTAAAACATAATTCTGATACCAAAGAGAACGAGACTGACTGAATTTAAGTTTTTTTTTTAATATTACTCACTAGCAATAAATCACCTACTTATGTTTAAAATGTTGATTCGGGTTTTTGCTTAGTCCTTACTTAATTAAGAAAAGAGTTCAATAAAAAATGTTTCTGTGATTATGATTAGACTGATTGATGTAAGTGAATTATGTGCAATTTGATAAAAAAAAAAAGTTTATCTAACTGATACTGCAAAGTTTGTCTATTTTCTACGTTTGGTTTATACAGTAGTTTGTTAGTTGTTTATGTTAATGATAAATTTAAAAGTGTATTTCTATATCTTTAATTTGACCTCATTGTGCGTAACTTCTTACTTTAAAAATACAAAGTATATAAAGCTATATACTTTATTATGTTCTGTAATAGACATATTATTAATTAATGTCAGTCAGGTAGTCTTTTTCCTTAAATTAAATGTTTTATTGAAAAATTAAAACAGTATTTTAAAGCGAATGCAAATCATACACAAAATTTAAATTCCCTTGTATATACGACCAACTGGCAGTTGACTCAATTAGTTTTATTTATAATACAATGTAGATGCAAACAACTGCAAAATCTCATTAATTAACAACAAATTATCATAATCGACTTAATATATAAATGAAAAAAAGTTTAAACATGTACAGATAAAATTTACAGAAAAATTGATTAATTCATTAAAAAATTAACACATATCTTTGATCTTTTCGCTCTCCTGTAAAGTAGGATAGTTTGCAGATATCTCTTTTTACTTTGCACCCGTCGATATCAACACTCTGTGTCAGTTCATTGTTTTGTTCTTTTAAGCTATTTATTGTTGTTTGCAGTTGATTAAATCTGACTGCTTGGTCCTGCGCGAAAGAGGTAAACATATCCCTTATCACCTCAGCAATACCATGGTCACTGTCTTCAAATTTCCTTTTTTTTCTATCCGTTACATTTTCTAACATTGATCGTAAATCCGGTGCTGAATCATAGTGTTGGATTGCCGAAGCAACGCCAATGCTACTGCGCTCACGCACGGAGATATCTTTATCTGCTTCCAGAAGTTTAGTCTGCGGCGGTAGCTCGGACGACGGCGACACTGGAACGGGCGGCGGTGGGGGGGTTCGTCTTAGAGGCATTGTCAAGTCGAGACTCGAGACCGACCCAAGTACCAGGATAACAGAAGTCGCGAGTAGTAAAACACTGCACAGAACGACAGGGGTCAAGATAAACTGGTCGCGATCGATGTTTTCATACAGTTTTGCTTTCCGTCCACTGTACTTAGACCTGCCGCGACACAGCGCAACACTCAATACACACATGTACGTGCACACGGATACAGCGCGCGCCTAACACTCGCGACGACGTAATTTGAACTTCTTGTGTTCTATGCGCTCCTATTATTTTGCAGTAATTAAATTTTGTAAATTATTGATATTTTTGGACAAAAGAGAAATACTGCAGCCTAATTCACGTCTGTACTGAACAGAGGTCCGAGGGGAGAAGAAGGATATGTACCTACAGTAAACTTTACAGGTCAAGACTTAGCAAATGACCAAGACATAAATAAATTGTTAGTCGAGTACAAAGCGTTTTCCTTAATAAAAATAACTTACCTTCTACATTAGGAGAACACCAAATAACTGTTACCACTAACAAACCCATATCAGCACCCCTGTGCCGGGTGCACAGACGACCTCAATATTTCGATGCATGACTAACAGATACTTTCTTATATAAACTATTGAGAGTTACTCAAGAAGACTTCAACCCACATTGGTGACTACCGACGTGAAAAAAAAATTAAAGGTCGTGTTTGCGTGGGCCACGCGCAGCATCAAGAGGCCGGTACCGGCATGGCGGATCTGCAGGGATCGAATTAATTGCTGCCCCTACACGCGTGCGGAGGCCTAAGCCCGCGCGCCCCGTCCTACACATCCCGCTGCAAGCATCGTGGGATCGCGGAGACGAGGTTCCAGTCAGTTTGTGAAACCGCCATTTTTTTTTGTCCTACGTGTTCTGCAAGTTCTACAATTCGCATTGACAGTGGCGACACCCGCCATTTTTGCGGATTTTCTACAGACTTGTGTACGAGTGTAATACATAAGTTCGAAACACGCTATCTCGATGCACGTTAGCGCGACATATCGCGACAAACCAAATCTCGACGCACTAAATCGCGACAAATCAATTCTCGATGCACAAAATCGCGACAAACCAAATCTCGATCCACGAAATCGCGACAACTAAATATGCACGGAATATCGATATTATCTACAATATCAAGACAAAATTATTGGACATGGAGTCGGTAGATTACAACGAGAGTGAAATGAACGGTGCTTTTGTCAGTCACTCAAATCATGCAAAACTAAATAAGAATAATTTGTCTATGGTCAAGAAAAATTGTGATGTTGGTAGTACTGCTGATCCGTGGAAGTCAAACACCAAGGCCGTGAAATGCTACCGGTGTAAACAAGTCGGCCATTACAAAAATCAGTGCATGAATAACGAAAATAATTCAGCAAATAAGAAAAATAAAGAAAGAATGCAATCAAACGCATTTAGTGCAGTATTTTTAAGTGCGAATTTTAACAAAAATGATTGGTATATCGACTCCGGGGCAAGTGTACACCTAACAGCAAACGAAAGTTGGGTTATGAATGCCAGATATGAACAAAATAAAGGAATTGTCGTAGCTAATAGCGAGAAGATGAAAGTATTATGTTCTGGCAATGTTAAAATAACGACTTCAACTGATGATTGCGAGTACGACATCGTGATAGAAGACGTATGCTGTATACCATCTCTGACTACTAACCTACTATCAGTCAGTCAACTAATTAAAAAAGGAAACAGTGTGTCATTCACAGATAAAGGCTGTTGTGTTTACATTTACAATAAAAAGCAACAGTTAGTCGCTACAGCAGTATTGGTCAATGGGGTATACAAAGTAAACTTGGTATCCCAAGAGTATTTGGCTGCATCAGCTGTGTCAGGAGTAACATGGCATCGCAGATTAGGACATATCAACAAGGAATACCTAAATAAAATGAAAAATGCTGTCTTGGGAATGTCATTTGATGAAAAAGTAGAAATAAGCAAGGCTTCTTGTACAACATGTTGTGAAGGTAAACAGTGTCGCTTACCATTTAAAGGCAGTGGTCAGAGAAGCAGTAACTTGCTAGATTTAGTGCACACAGACATTTGTGGCCCTATGGAGACTACATCGATAGGAGGAGCAAAGTATTTCTTGTTATTTGTCGATAATTACAGTCGCATAACATTTGCTTATTTTCTGAAGCACAAAAATGAGGCTCTGAAGTATTTCAAGATATTCAAAGCACAGGTGGAAAATCAAACAAAAAGAACAATAAAAGTGATGAGAAGCGATAACGGTTTAGAGTATTGCAATAAGGAATTTGAAGATTACCTAAACAGTGCTGGTATTATCCACCAGAAAAGCAACCCATACACCCCAGAACAAAATGGTTTATGTGAAAGATTCAATCGCACAGTCGTAGAAAAAGCGAGATGTCTACTGTTTGATGCAAACCTGGGAAAAGAGTTTTGGGGCGAGGCCACCAATACGGCAGTGTACCTGCAGAATCGAACTGTGGCTACTGCGTTGGATAATAGAACGCCATATGAACTATGGACTGGCACAAAACCAGATATCAGTCATATAAGGATATTTGGTAGCACTGTCATGGTACATGTTGCTTAACAAAAGCGTAAAAAATGGGATAAGAAATGTATTCTTACAGGATACCCAGATAACATAAAGGGATACAGAGTCTTTAATCCAGAAACAAGTACTGTGTTTACAAGTAGAGATGAGGTCATAATTGAGCCAAAAATCAGTTCTGAATGTATGATTTAAGT
Source organism: Chrysoteuchia culmella (assembly GCA_910589605.1). NCBI lineage: Eukaryota > Metazoa > Arthropoda > Insecta > Lepidoptera > Crambidae > Chrysoteuchia > Chrysoteuchia culmella. Next base: position 10,574,763 of record OU342670.1, on the reverse strand, counting down.
GCTAGACCAGAATGTTGCTTCAGTGGGAGATGAGGTTAAACCAGAACATCAAGGCCAGAAGGTAACAAATACAAATACAAATAGTTTATAGTTTATTGTTCATAAAAGTATGAAAAAATACAAGTTGTATACTTATCAACAAAAACAGTAGGTAAGTAATATACAATGTGGAACAGAGGGTAATTTCACAATTTGAGTGCAGAATATTCATCGCATCGGACACTGTTTCAAACTTGTTATATACAGCACGCGCAGTTACACACACTACAGTGCAGCAGCCAGCGCGGCGTTCGCGGTCGTAAAAAAGAAGTGCTTATCTATGTGACATTATTGGTGATAACAGTGTGCAGAAGTGATCGACGCATTCAAGAACCACTAAAACTTTAAACTTAAAATATTTTACAGTTTGATAAGTACGAATATATTTTTTTTTTATTATTATTTTATCATTACTAAATAACTTGAGTAAATACAATGTACTAGTACCTACACTAGGCCTGGCCTGTATTATAGGTACCAGTTTTGAATCAACATCTAGTCTTGAAGATAACTCTAACAATGAAAATAATTACTCCTATGATGACGACAATGATAAAACATATGTTCCAAGTGATTATGAAGACTCAGAGAGTACACTTCAGTGTGAAAGTGAAGATTTCATGGACAGACCCAGACGAACACGGAAACCACCAGAGAGATATGGTATGTCGAACCTTTGTGCAAGCGCTGAAACCTATGATGATGGGGCAGGTTTGACACTGCATGATGCTTTAAACGGACCAGAAAAGAAACAGTGGATGTTGGCCATGCAAGAAGAACTACAGTGTTTCAAAGAAAATGATGCTTGGGAATTATGTGATAGTCCACAAGATGGTAGAGTTGTACAGTGTAAGTGGGTGCTTCGTAAAAAAATATGATAGTGATAACAACGTTCGGTTCCGTGCACGTTTGGTTGCTAAAGGTTTTTCACAAATTGAAGGCATAGACTATACAGAAACATTTTCTCCTGTTGTAAGGCATACTACATTGAGGTTACTATTTGCATTTTCAGTTAAGTTAGGATTCGATATTACTCACCTTGATGTAACTACAGCCTTCCTGAATGGTGCTCTCGATGAAACCATTTTTATGCAGTTGCCAGAAGGTTTTTCCGAGCAGACCCTTTTTAATTTAAGTACTTGACCCTCATGGTCAAGTACTTAAATTAAAAAGGGCAATCTACGGGCTTACACAATCTTCGAGAGCATGGTACAGAAAAGTGGATGAATGTTTGTCAAATATTGGTTATAGAAGATCTAAAATAGAACCATGTATGTACACAAAAATTAGAAATAATTTGAGGACTATTGTTACACTTTTTGTCGATGATTTTTTTATTTTTTCGAATGATTGTAAAGAAGCAGAGTATTTAAATAAGGTATTAGCTAGCCATTTCAAACTAAACGATTTAGGTGAAATCAGAAAGTGTCTTGGTGTCAATGTAAGTGTTAATAAATCTGAGAAAACTATAACATTGAACCAGTCTGATTATATTGATCAGGTGTTACAAAAATTTAACATGAGTCAAAGCAAACCCATTCAGACTCCTATGGAAACTAAATTGCATGTATCTAAGGGGGAAAACTATGTTGGAAAATTCCCTTATCAGCAAGTTATTGGTTGTCTAATGTACTTAGCAGTTCTAACCAGACCTGATATTACTTATACAATTGGATTTTTGAGTCAATTTAACAATTGCTATTCTAGAGAACATTGTGCATATGTAAAGCGTCTATTGAGATATTTAAATTTTACTAAAAATTACGGTCTGAAGTACACTGCTGATGGAAATTCAATATTAGAAGGATATGTAGATGCAGATTGGGGTGCAAACGTTATAGATAGGAAGTCATATACAGGATATTGTTTCACTTTATCTGGTTGTGTAATTTCTTGGGAAACTAAAAAACAAACTACTGTAGCCTTGTCTAGTAGTGAGGCCGAATATATGGCTATTACAGAAGCATGTAAAGAAGCTGTTTATTTAAGAAACTTACTAAATGAAATTACACAAAATTTGTATACCATTGATTTGTTCAACGATAATCAGAGTGCACAAAAGCTAATGTTTCACAAACGTACAAAACACATAGACATTAAGTTTCACTTTTGTAGAGAATGTGTAGTAAATAAAATTGTAAATGTGAAGTATTTGCCTACAGCTGAGATGCCAGCTGATGTATTCACGAAGGCTTTATGTGTTGTGAAACATTATAAGTTTTTGGATGTATTAGGTATTCAAAGATTGTAATATTTTTGTATATCCATATTGTTAGATATAGTGGGGGTGTTGAAGGTCTAATATCTACACAATATGTTAGTGCTGCCATCTGTCGTGCATTGTCTATAGACATGGTTGTTGTTCTGTGGTTTTAAAAATAAAATCTACTCTGTGCCACTCGTCAATGTGAATACGTTGTTTCATTTTAATGCGTATGTCACTCCTTGAAGCTGGCGGTTTTACATTCCTTTGAAGAGACAATTCCTCGTAATACTGAGTTCATGTTGCGGGAGACTTACAACTGGTTTTCTTGTTCTCCATTACGCCGTCAAGAGTACTCAAAACTATAAATTGCGGGAAAAGCCCCTTCAGATTTTGCAGAATTGTGCCACAAGATGGCTCTCAATAGCCGCCGTAAACAGAATAAATACTAAACCAGTGGGACGAATTGAGACTATTTTTCGAAATATCAAAGTCTAAAAACAATTGTTATACTTCGGAAATGCTTTTTTGTATGTTTTCGGATGCAAAGAATAAAGCCTATTTGATATACTTAAGAAGTATACTGAATGAAGTACAAAACTCTCTGAAGGCATTTGAAAGGCAACATACCGACCCTACAAAACTTTTACAGGCTCTTGTCGACCTTATTGAGTCACTAGCTACAAAAATAATAATTCCTACAAGACGCCACTCAATAAATATTCTCACAGAGAAAAATTTTGATCAATATTTGGATCCATCGCCATATCTGGGATACAATTTCGACAAGGCGCTGGAACACATTCCTGGTGAAAAGAAACAAGGATTGTCAAAACGTTGCATTGATTTTACGGTTAAACTTATAAAAGAGTTACAAGGCAGATTACCACCTAATATCAAAATTTTGAGAAATATTAATATTTTAAGCGCATCGGAAGCACTAAACTCCAACAAAGACTTAAGATTGCTTGTGAATGTAGTTGAAGAATTTGGCGTGAATGCAGGTGAAATCGATAAAATAATTAATCAGTGGCGGAATATACACATTCAGAAATGGAGTCACATCAATGACACTGTCAAGTTTTGGCTTGAAGTATATCATTACAAAGATGCTGGAATGAATAACCCATTCCAAGAATTAGTTGATTTTGCTTTGCACGTTTTAGTATTACCACATTCAAATGCCGATGTGGTAAGAGTGTTTAGCCAGATGAACATAATAAAAACAAAGCAACGAAATCGAATGATAAGACTCATTCGATTTCGTTGCTTTGTTTTTACTTCAACACACTTAATTCAATATTATATATTCGATCTGGACTACGAGCAGCAAATAAAACTTGTTACAATTACGATATTCCGAAGGAAGTTCTTGAAAAAGTTGGTTCGAAAGAGATATGTAGAAGAGCATTGGACCCGATTTCCAAAGATCGCGGGTTCGATTCCCGTCTGAGAATTCACTTGTGGAAGAGTTAATTTTTTCCAATATTTTTCGATTTAAAATTTACCATAAATAGGTACAAGTTTAAACTCCAGCAAGCAACTCCTGGTCCCTCAACTTCTCAAACAGCCACAGGAACCAAGTATCTGAATCAGAGTTGGAATCATGGTCTAAACTATGATTCCAACTCTGATTCGGACGACGATCTAATATTTTTGTAATAACATCTTAATATCCTAAATAAAAACTTCTTTTTTAAATATTTTGATAAATTTTATTTATTTAGTGCTCTTTTATCAAAAATGGCACAAATCTAGTGCATTTTAGGGTTTGTTTAGCGCATTTCTCACAATAAATAAATAAATAAATATTTCCATACAATCACACCAATTATCTAGCCCACGTTAAGTATCATGAAGAACTTGTGTTATGGATACTAGATAATGGATAAACATACTTATATACATTTTTTTTGTAAATACATACATAATATACATATTAAACACCCAGACCAAGACAAATAGACATGTTCATGCACACAGTAGCAGTTGGCAACACTTTATTTGTTTTTTAACCTACATTATTATAGCTTTGGTAAGTAGGGGAAGGCCGGGCATAGTGAATACCCCGGGTAAAGCGAATACTCCCCACTACTCCTAAAATATTTGGTGTTCATTCAACACACCACCACTGTTACGTTCGGCCATCTTGGTTTAGTACGCGGCAAACATCGAAGCGAGGGGCCACGTCGCGTCCCGTCCGCGCGTAGAGATTTGTGGTTTTGTTAATAAAAGATTGATTTTACGCGGTAAGTACATTGATCAATTCTCCTGTATAACTAGTTCTTGATTTTTAGGAATGTCTTAATTCGGTAACATATCAAAGTAGGTTTTTATGGTATATTTAACAGAAAGTCAGAACTATTAGTTTTTCTATGAAATGTGTTAACTTCAAAACTTACCTCGTGCGGTAAAGTGAATAGGGCAAAGTGGATATGGTATCCACTTTGCCCGCCATTTTTCATTGGTGACTTATTATCTAAAAATGTCTTTTATTTGTTTCAGATGGTGAATAAATATTTTTAAGAAACTAAGCAAGGGACGTGGGATGAAAATGCTATGCAAACGGCTATTAGTTTGTGCAAAGCTGGAGATTCAATAAAAAGCACAGCTAAAAAGTATGGTTTGGCTTATGCAACCTTGTATAGGCATGTAAAAACAGGAATCGCTGCTTCAAAGCTTGGTCGATTCCGTCCTGTTTTCACTGAAGACCAGGAAATAGAGTTGGTGACATATCTCAAAGATATGGATTCTGTATTTTTTGTCTTGACTCGAGATGAATTCAAAAACTTAGCGTTCATCTACGCCAAGAAAAATAATTTGAACTACCCGAATAACTGGGACAAGTATAAAAAAGCTGGAGATGATTGGCTATCGTCATTTTTGTCTCGTCACAATCAAATATCCCTCAGAACTCCAGAGGCAACATCGGTTGCAAGGGCAAAAAGATTTAACAGACATGAAGTTGGACGTTTTTATGAAAACCTTGAAGCTTTAACAGAAAAATATGATATTGATGCATCTAGATTATACAACATGGATGAAACTGGTATATCTACAACCACAAATAAGCCGCCAAAAGTGTTATCAACGAAAGGAAAGAAACAAGTGGGCATAATTGCCAGTGCAGAACGTGGTCAATTAGCTACTGTCATAGGTTGTTTTAATGCCGCTGGTTCATTTCTCCCACCATTCTTCATTTTCGCCAGAAAAAAGATGCAACCCAGACTACTTGATGGTGCGCCTCCCGGCACTCAAGGAACCTGTACTCCAAATGGTTGGACTTCAGGTTAGGTGTTCTTGGATTGGGTGCATTTTTTTGTGGAACATGTTCGACCTACGCCTGATAAAAAAATACTTCTTTTATTAGATAACCACGAGAGCCATAAGTATTACCCAGCTTTAGATTACGCCAGCAAAAACAATGTCGTAATTTTATCCTTGGCCCCACACACAACTCATAAAATGCAGCCCATGGATATAGCGGTTTACGGCCCACTGAAAACTTTCTTTGAAAGGGTAAACATCTTCCAAAAATCGCACCCAGGACGCATTATAAATCAATACGATGTAGCCAGATTGTTATCACCAGTTTTTTTAAAAAGTGTAGTAGCTCAAAATGCAGTTCATGGATTTGAAAGACCTGGTATTTGGCCAGTGAATAAATATGCTTTTGGTGACGAAGATTACGAACCAGCCGCTGCGATTGCAGGAACGTCTAGTATGAATATTGGCGCAGAAAGTGAAAACGAAGCAGAAACGATCGATATTTCCATACCTTTTTCAGAAAATTCTTCGCCTTCACTTCTTCAAGAACAGATTCCATCAAATTCAGTAGATCCTCTATCAGAAATATTTCAATCTCGAAACAGAACTCCATCTTGTGATTTTCAAGACTTTGTTGCGCCTATTGTTAACACGCCTGAAAAGATTCGTAGCTACAGATGTACACCTGAACCAGAACCTGGATGTTCCCGAATTGTCTCCGCTTTTGGGCCAGATATAGCTGCTCAGAGAGGTGACACAGTGGTGCCAGAGACTGAAGTAAATATTCGACAAAATACTAGCCGTGACAACTCACCTGATCCGAAACCGGGATGCTCAACCTCCCACTGCAGTCCCTTGGTGTTAAGACCTATTCCAAATCCTGCCAAACCAATGACCACGCGTAAACGGAAATTACAAAAATCGGAAATATTAACCAGTACCCCGATCAAGGAAGATCAAAAGCAGAAATATGAGAAAAATAAAGTTAAGAATATTACTAAAAGACTGAATGATAAGTTAGTAGAAAACGAAAAATATGTCGCGTAATTCCGCAAGAAAAAATGCAGATGCAGCCCAGTGACACACCTTGCACCTTCACCGACTACTCTACACGTGTTTCGCCCACACACGGAGCATCCTCAGGAGTTGTTAGACCGTGCCAATCTCAGCACCGAGTGAGTAAAATGGCCCCAAACAACCGTATTTAATGCTTCCCACTCCCCCCCTCCCCGCCCCCAGTGTGACGCATCGCGACTATACAAGTGAGACAGAGTAATAATTATTGAAAATGTTATAATAAATGTAAATTAAATGTAAAAGTATGATATAAATATGTGATATCAACGGAAGGTTTTTTTTTTTTTTTTTTTATTTTTTTTATTTATGAATCCCTATCACTGTTTGTTTGTCTACAAATACGCAGAAGTGGGGAGGAAGAAACATTTATCTGATCGTTAAGTATGGCTCCATCAACATTATGTTTGATAATTTCTAATTGTTCCAACACGTTCAGTCGTAAACTTTTATTACAAGTATGTAAAACCTCGTAGGAATGCCCATCAGATAATTGGTGACCGGTATCTAATAAATGTTCCGCGAAATGAGATCGTTCTGGTCGGGCATTCCTATAGGCAGAAATATGTTCTTTATAACGTGTTTCAAAACAGCGCCCAGTTTGTCCCACGTATACGGAATTACACTCGTCACATGTTAACCTATATACACCTGACTTCCTGCCAACCTCTGTTTTTTCTTTACCGTTGCAAATGGCCCGTCGAACGGTGTTAGTGGTTCGAAATGCCACGTGAACGTCGTTGTTTCTTAAGATTTTTGATATTTTCTCTGAAATTTTCCCTACATAAATCATACTTGACCGATAAGTATGAACAACACGTTCACGCGGCACCGCATATAAAAGTTTAGCCATCTGTTTGTTAATTTTAGTCTTAACCATTTTATCTATCATCCGTCGATCATAACCATTTGCAACGGCAATATTATAAATGGTATTTAATTCTTTCATATAAGATTCATTTAAACTAGAAGATCCAAAGATTAAATTTAAACTAGAAGTTGAAGTCGATAATTCTATAAATTTCTTAGATTTAACCATTACACGGGAACATGGTCGTCACAATTTCCAAATATATAGAAAGCCTACACATACTGATGTAGTAATACCCGCGGCTTCCTGTCACCCTTGGCAACACAAACTAGCTGCCTTTCATTCTTATATTAATCGTCTATTGACGGTGCCTTTGTCAAATGAATCTTATATGAAAGAATTAAATACCATTTATAATATTGCCGTTGCAAATGGTTATGATCGACGGATGATAGATAAAATGGTTAAGACTAAAATTAACAAACAGATGGCTAAACTTTTATATGCGGTGCCGCGTGAACGTGTTGTTCATACTTATCGGTCAAGTATGATTTATGTAGGGAAAATTTCAGAGAAAATATCAAAAATCTTAAGAAACAACGACGTTCACGTGGCATTTCGAACCACTAACACCGTTCGACGGGCCATTTGCAACGGTAAAGAAAAAACAGAGGTTGGCAGGAAGTCAGGTGTATATAGGTTAACATGTGACGAGTGTAATTCCGTATACGTGGGACAAACTGGGCGCTGTTTTGAAACACGTTATAAAGAACATATTTCTGCCTATAGGAATGCCCGACCAGAACGATCTCATTTCGCGGAACATTTATTAGATACCGGTCACCAATTATCTGATGGGCATTCCTACGAGGTTTTACATACTTGTAATAAAAGTTTACGACTGAACGTGTTGGAACAATTAGAAATTATCAAACATAATGTTGATGGAGCCATACTTAACGATCAGATAAATGTTTCTTCCTCCCCACTTCTGCGTATTTGTAGACAAACAAACAGTGATAGGGATTCATAAATAATAATAAAAAAAAAATAAAAAAAAAATAAAAAAACCCTCCGTTGATATCACATATTTATATCATACTTTTACATTTAATTTACATTTATTATAACATTTTCAATAATTATTACTCTGTCTCACTTGTATAGTCGCGATGCGTCACACTGGGGGCGGGGAGGGGGGGAGTGGGAAGCATTAAATACGGTTGTTTGGGGCCATTTTACTCACTCGGTGCTGAGATTGGCACGGTCTAACAACTCCTGAGGATGCTCCGTGTGTGGGCGAAACACGTGTAGAGTAGTCGGTGAAGGTGCAAGGTGTGTCACTGGGCTGCATCTGCATTTTTTCTTGCGGAATTACGCGACATATTTTTCGTTTTCTACTAAGATATGGATTTCCGCCAAGTAACGCCTGATTCTATCAAATGAATGATAAGTCAAAAAATGTTCCTAAGATGACTAATAAAAAGACTGACAAAGACAAAAAAACTACAAAAAAGGTTAAACAGTCAAAGAAAATAAAAGAATTTAAGGATATTTTATGCTTGTTTTGCGCTGAAATATATATAGAAGAAGACGGTAAACCAATTGTAAATTGGATTACCGTCTTCAATATTTGTCAACAATGGTGTCACGAAGATTGTTCTGCTTTTGATGGCACTCAAGGGTATACCTGTAATAATTGCCAATCTTTTTTATGGTCAAGTAAAGTTTTTCTTCAGTTTATCAAAGTTATTACTATGTTTTCAGAGATTGAATATTCACTTTGCCCAAGTACTGTATCCGCTTTACCCGGGGTACCGGGAAGAGCGAATACTTTCGTATTTTTTCAAATTTCAATTGCAGTTGATTATTGTTTAAATATTATTAGTTACTGATGTTGGTATTTGTAAGAGCAATAAATAAAGACTTATTTGTGATTGTGATAATTATTTTGTTTTTGTATTGTAAACCTTTTCTGCTATAACCTTAAATACCTTTAGGTATCCACTTTGCCCGGCGTTCCCCTAAGTTTATTTTATACTGTTTCGATATGGTATGACACGTTTTAATACTAGATATTTTAGCTGGAATTATAACCTATATTTGTTTTTAAACTAAGATACCATGGGGTACAGTGTAACGGGGTACAGTGTAACATGTTACCTATAGTGTGCCCCTTTTGTAATATTTTTTCGTGCTTTAACGAAAAATGGTACGAAACCGGAAGAGAAAGACTGATATAGGTTTACATAGTGAAGAGGATATGAGAAAGGCCATAGCACAGGTAGAAAAAGGCATGAGCTTAAGAAAAGCGGCTGAAAGACATAATGTAAATTACGGGAAACTTTTTAGATATGTTAATAATAAAAAGAACATCGCCAAAGGACAGATTTCCGACCTGCGTCTTACACCAAACTATTCTAATGTTTAGTTTTCTCAGCTTCACAAGAAGCAGTCTTAAAAGAGTATTTGATAACATGTTCTAAGATGTGCTACGCGGCCTTGATACAGTTGAGTATCGAGCGTGTTCTCTACGTGCGCCGGAAGAAATGCACCTTTTGCCCGGTGTAAATAAGGTCGTTTTGGCTTGTCCGGATTTTCACGGAACTATTATGATACCTAAATCAGAGCACCCGCGTTCCGAATTTACTATACCGGAACATCGTGCGCAGATAGTTGACGACCGAGATGCTATTAATGTCATTAATTCGGGATCAGAGATCATTAGGTTGGCGAGTAGCGAGTGTGTGGCTCGCGCGGTTACTGTTAGTGACGCGAGACCTGAGTATGAGTTAGGAACGGATTTGGACTTTTCTATTAAGATAGAGCTTGAACAATTATTACATAAATTTTCTGACCGTTTTTCTAATTGTGGTCAATCTATAGGAAAATGCAAAATTAAAATGAAAATTGAACTCACGGATAGTAAACCGATATTTTACCGACCTTATAGAACGTCAATTGAGGACCGTAACCATGTGCGTAGTATGGTTAAAAACCTTTTGGAAAAATGATTTTTTGAACCCTCTAATTCACCATACGCCAGCCCTGTGCTTCTAGTGCCTAAAAAGACAGGCGAGAAACGTATGTGCGTGGACTATAGGGCGTTAAATAAAATAACTAAGAAAGAATGTTACCCTATGCCGCTAATTCAAGGTCAGCTTGATAGGCTATCGAAGCAGCGTGTATTTTCTTGTCTTGATGTTTTGTCCGCGTATTTTTGCATTCAACTCGAGGACGAAAGTAAACAATTGTTACGCACTTGGGGACAGCCGTGTTTATTCAACACCCACTGCCTCCAAGATGCGGTCTACTCAGCTAGCTCAGATGGGCACGAGACTCATGGGAGTGTGCGTGGGTTCTACCTTGATGGCTGTTACACTCGGAAATAAAATATTGAGATTAGCTCACTTAAAGGTTCTAATTCTTACTTCTAAAGAGGGCGCCACCAACACAGGAGTGTTGGAATAAATCAAACAAAGTGATACATTTCTGACAAAAATTCTATGTATATTGATGTTAAACCACTGTCATTATTTAAAATTACAAACAATTCTTTCTTAACATTATTAGCAGAAAACATGGGCACTTTTAATAAAACTCATTAAAAGTTAAAGAATAAAAGTTACATGTGGGTACTCAAAAACACATGGTAAATTATTTGGTCATGACCTGGAGAAACAAGAATCAGTGGAAGCGCCTTCCATGAATCTATTCTGAAGCTAAATGTAAGATCCTAAGTTACTTCTATATTAAAATTACATTAATACAACCGTTTTACATGTCGATGAAATTCTCCAACAAAAAGTACACAAAAACATACGGAGTTCGTTGTTAGCTTACGCAGCCATCCTCCAAGGTGTTGGTGCACTCACTCTCCCATGCATCAGAGGAGAACACTTCTACATTCCGTGGCCTGAGACGAGACACACTGCTTCAAGGGGACATGTGCATCAGCCCGGGGAAAGTTGTCAGAAATGTAAAGAAAATAACAATTTCTGGCTTAAAACAAAGGAGCGGCTCTCTGCAACAAAATAAGAGAGCACACGATAATTCTCAAGAAGTTCCACCATGAAGCGTGAGACTCCAACCAAGGCGAAACGGTATGAAAAACTCACCTGCCGCTCCATATTAAAATTCTTGAATTTACTTATAAAAATATATTGGCACTAGGCCATATTCTGGACAATCACCACCTCATCTCCAACAACGGATCGGACGATCCCAATATAAATTTTCTGCTTCTAATATTTTAAGTCGTATCGACCGACACCGAGGATCGAAAGGAAAAAAGGCAAGTCACCGTCACCGGCGACCATAGACGAGCCGAACCAAAGACAATGATATATTGTTCCAGAATTTTCCACAAAAAGAATTTAGATTTTTTATTCTACAACTAATTGAAATGTATTTTAATAAATACAGAAGACATACTGAAAGTAAATTAAACCATTACAATATTAAAAAACATAAGACAATAGCAATAAATATGCAATGAGTAACTTTCACAAAGACAGCAAGTTGTGATTTATAACATTAAGTTATTGCCTGTTACGAAACGTAAAACGTCAGATGTCATGTCATTCGCTGTCAATGTCAAAGCCACTCGAAACAATAACACTGGTAGTTGTTATTGTGAAAATATTGAAAACAACAAAATATTACGGAATGTACGCTAAAACTTTGGTAAATACGTGTAATGAATGATTCTGCAATGAAATAGCTCGGTGCGCAAGGAACCTACGGTTAGTAACACTAAAATCAGTGCCACAAAAAAATGGTAAACAAAACACTATCGTGTCTGGGGCGACGGTGTATCCCGTGGTCTGTTCTTGGCGTCGTTGATGGTGAATTCAACACAGGGCCTGAGCCCAGTCCTGCGAATAGACCACCAGACACACCCTCACTCCAGTCTCGAGAGTGAAAATACCACGGTTGCGTATTATACACGCAACACAACCTTTGTTACGCCCGACGGGCATTACCAATATACACGGATGAGCTTTGGGATTGTCAATGATAGTATACTAGGTACTTTAAAATTTGAATGTGCAACTGCTTATCTCGACGATATACTCACGTATTCGGAAAATTATTCAGATGCGTTGGTGAGTTTAAGGTCCGTGTTAGAGCGAATACGAAACGCTAATATGAAGCTGAGAATTGATAAGTGTTCCTTTTTAGTCCCGCGCATTGAGTATTTAGGGTACGAGGTCTGTAACGGAGAAGTTAAACCAGCTCAACATAAAATTAACGCTGTACGCGATTTCCCTAAACCTACGAACGTCCACCAATGTAGACAGTTTATGGGCTTGGCTATCTATTTTAGGAAATACGTTCATGGGTTTGCCAATATTGCGCGTCCTATTACAATGTTAACCAAAAAGGATCAACCTTGGGCATGGAGTACCGAACAAGACTCAGCTTTTGAAAAACTAAAGACTATTCTAATTAGCCGGCCCGTACTAACTTTGTTTAATCCGGAATACGAAACGCATTTACATACCGACGCGTCTAAGGCCGGTTTGGGCGGGATTCTTCTGCAAAAACAGCCAAGCGGTGCATGGAAACCTGTCGCTTATGCTAGTAGGCAGACTACCCCAGCAGAACAGAAGTCAGAAGTACCATAGTTTCGAACTCGAAACTCTTGCCGTAGTTATGAGCTTGCAAAAGTTTAAAGTTTACGTGTGGTACAAAGTTTGTGATAGTAAAGGACTGTAACGCTCTTCGTTGGACTTGGTCCAAGCGTGACTTAAACCCGCGTATTGCTAGGTGGTGGTTGGAGGTACAATGCTTTAATTTCGATGTTGAATACCGCGCTGGAAGGTCAATGGGTCATGTAGACGCCTTGAGCCGTAATCCAGTTGTAATGCGGTGTGTACAAAAAGATTTAATTGAAAGTTTACAACAGGATGACTCAATACTGGCCACAATTAACCAATTGAATGTAGAGTTGGCCAATAGTAATACGAAGGGACTAAGTATGGACTAGGTCATTGATAAGGGCGTACTATTTAGTAAGGTTCAGGCTACACTTAAGGTTGTCGTTCCCAAGCAGTGTCGTTGGTCGCTTGTACAGTCCTTCCCCGATAATAACGGTCACGTTAATTTTAAGAAAACATATGATACCATTAAAAGTAAATACTTGTTTGGAAACATGCGTCGTTTCATACAAATGTACGTACGCGGCTGTATATCTTGCCAGTATGCCAGAAAGCCGACCTGTTGGATTGCTTCATCCCATAGAAAAAGTATCTGTACCGTTTCACACTGTGCACGTCGAGCACCTCAGTCCATTCTGCAAAAGTCCTACGGGGAAGATGTACATTTTTGCTATTATAGATAGCTTCACCAAGTTTATATGGATCGAGGCGGTGCGAAACACGAGTTGCGATGGAGTTTTGAAAACGCTCGATCAGTTTATAAAGACTTTTGGGTTACCGTGTCGTGACCGTGGTAAAGCCTTCGATTGCCACGAATTCAGGAAGTATTGTACGGAGCGACAAATAAAGCACGTTATGAACGCCGTGGCCAGTCCAAGTGCTAACGGCCAAATTGAAAGGTATAACCGCACAATACTTGATGCACTCGTGGCCTCGAGCCTCTCCGTGATTGGCCGTGCACTGTCCAATGCGATTCGCAGGCAAGATCACACCACCAGCCCACACGCCGCGCCCCGTCCCGATCGATTTGAGACACAAGGCAGTCTCCCGAAGGATATAATTGCGTATGCGCGGCGCGCTTGCTATTAAATAGTTTTATCGCGTGTCTATGTACTACTATATCAAAGTAATAAAGTGAGTTACAGTAGAAATTGGTCTTTTAAAACCTTAAACAAATCGATAGCCAGAACGAAAAACAAAAAGAAATATCCTTGTCATTAAAACCTCAAGATAATGTTTACTCAGAAACGGCTCCAACATAGGAAAAATGTTTTGTATAACACTTGTGGGTTTGACAGTGTAGCACATCTGTTTGCAGTTATATGCACTATAAAGAAAAATATACTACAGGATTTACAAACTAGTAACGACTTATTTGCTAAATTAAATAATATTAATTGTTCTAAATAGACCACAAATTTATGAAATCAGGGATAAACTTCTAAATTTGCACTTTAAACCTGCACCGAACGCATTAGTAATCAATTGTGAATGCAACGTCACTTATATTATTGAAAAATACCTAATTAGTTCTAGTTATTGCAAAACAACAAGGACTAAAAACTACACAGAGATGGCTTGCTCTGTAAACCATGCGAATATTTCAAGATCAACAGGGTTTGTGCCAATCAATATACAGTCAATATTAGAATCAGGGCCACAGCTTTTACAAGATTCTGCTCTTGAATGCATGACTAAAATATATATGTGCAAGGAAAAAACTTGTGAAGGCTACAATTATTACGTGTATGAATTTTCCCAGTTTATTGCAATAGAACTCATTTATAACTCTCCAAACACAGAAATTAGCCTCAAATGCGAACTTAAAATATTTCCTAACCACCTCACTTTTTTTAATAAAAGATTTTCTCATCCATGTGTAATTGAATTCCTAGAAAATAAAAGACATTATAGAGTACACTGTTATGTAGGAAACTCAGAATGGTTAACGTACGATGATTTAGAAGTAAGCATCGATAATCAAAACGGTAAAACTCTAGTATTACCACACTGCGTTATTTATTCAATAATTTAAATTAATAAATAACGCAATGTGGTAACACTAGACGCCATTATTTTTATTGTGACTTTTTGGCGGGAAGTCAAACAGAGCGGCAGCTTTAAATTTTCTTTGTCAATAAAAGTTAATTTTCACGGCGTAATTACACAAATCCACATCAGAACACGTAAAACAAACTTAAAATGGGTCCCCCTAGCGATGGGGAGGACCCTGCGGAAAAAAGAAAGAGGAAACGCGAGCATGTTTCCAGCGCTCCATCGGCATCGCAACAAACCGATAAGTATAAAATTTATACTAAACCGAACTATAAGAGACTATTCATAGAAAACAGCTCGGGAGACTTCACGGTTTATGTAGAATCTACCGATCAAGAGAGATTAGGGAATAAAAACCCAATTATTTTAACCAGACTCTTCAGCGAAAATGTTAAAGATATCACTGGTGTGCATAGAATTAATGCACATAAGATCGGAGTAACATTCAGGAAAGCCACGTCTGTAAACTACTTTTTAAAAATGGATGATTTCTTGTCAAAGAATAAAAAGAGGGCATTCGTCCCATCTTATCTAACAGAAAAGATTGGTATACTGAGGTACGTACCCAAAGATATGTCAAATGAAGAGATTTATAAAAATATTGTTTGTGATGCTGAAGTAATTTCCATCAAAAGATTTATGAAAAAAACAGATAATACTCTGATACCCTTAACCACTGTCGCTGTCACCTTTGCATCAACAACCTTACCCCAGTATGCTTATATCCAATTATTCCGTTATCCGATTCACCAATACATACCACCTGTCCTGCAATGTTTTAAATGCCTTAAATTTAATCATTCAGCCAAAGTTTGTAGAGGTTCACAGATGTGCTCATCATGTGCTGGACAGCATTCGTATAAGGAGTGTGACGTGGAGGAAATTGTATGCATCAACTGTGGAGGCAACCACTTGGCCATATCTAGAGACTGTCCCATCAAAAAGCAGAAATTTGAAGAAAATAAGAGGAAGTACTCTACACAAAACTATGCCGCTGTGGTGAGTTCTCCACCAGCGCCTAGTGACACGAAATCCTACCCTCCTTTAAACAGAGTAAGTAATATAAATAATGATGTACAATTAGATGTTAATAAAATAGCTAATAACGAAATTATTTTGAATGCCATTGTAAAATCTTTAATAGCTCTAGGTAATAAAAATGATAGCAAAGTTCCCTTAACTACTAAGAAAATTAAAGAGATATTAATATCAAACTTAATTTAATGGATAATTTTTTACATTTAGTCCAGTTTAATATACAAAGTTTACAGAGCAAAAAAACACTTTTACAGAAGTTACTTATAGATAAACAAGTTGACATTTGCTTGCTAATGAAACTTGGTTCACCGATAAATCAGTAATTCCAAATTTTCCTAACTACAATTTTATTTACAAAAACTCAATTAATAAACACAATGGTGTAGGTATCCTCATTAAACATGGTTTGAAATATAATTTGTTGAATACAAACTTCCATGAAACCATTCAAAATATAGCAGTAAGTATTAAGACACAGTCCGGAGATATTACAGTTCTTTATGTTTATTGTCCACCTCATAGTGGCAGATTTTACACTAATAAGTTAAGAAACATTTTGAATAATATTCCCAAACCTTGCATAATTATGGGTGACTTTAATGCACATCATATTAGTTTTGGTTGCAACAGTAATAATAATAGGGGACACAATTTGTATAATTTAATAGATGAATTAGATCTATGCATTGTAAATGATGGCACACCAACAACTTGTCCTCATCCTAATAGACAAGCTTCAGCAATAGATATTACTCTTGTTAGTCCCTCCATTGCTCATTTGTGTGACTAGTACGTTCAGGATGATCCCTTAGGCAGCTACCATTACCTAGTATCTCTTCATTTGAATGTCCAACCATCCCAATATGAAGTGGGTACTGTAGAAGAAAAATATATCTATAATAAAGCTAACTGGCCAGAATTTTATACCCTATCTGAAACTCTGTTTTCTGAATTAGACATTGAAAATGAAGATAGTCTAGAAGTGTATAATAGTTTTGTTAATATTTTAAATGATTTAAGGGACCAAACCATCCATAAAAGACATAATATAAATCAAAACATCCATAGAAAGCCTTCTCCTTGGTGGAATCTAAAATGTGAAGATGATATTAAGTCCTCAAAAGAGGCATTACATGAATACAAACTTAATCCCTCCATTGACAATTATATACAATATAAAAAAATTAGATGCTCAAAAGAAATTAATTATAAAAAACGAGAGCTCAGAATCTTGGAAAAATTTATGTAGTAGTTTTAATAGAATGACACCTGTTTCAAGAATATGGAATTACATTAGAAAATTCAAAAAAATTGGGAGTAACAACCATAATAAAAACTTTGATGATGAATGGGTTCCTGGCTTTTTAGACAATTTATCCAGCAGTAACAATTTCAATGAAGATAGACTTTTTTCATTTATTTATTTATTTATTTATTTATTTATGGTATACACAACAGATAACAGTCAATAACAACATGAAATGAGAGCAATGCAAGTTTCGAACAAGACTGACATCCAAATACGTGTACACACAGAAAATCATGCGATGCGAAAACATAAGAAAAAAAATAAAAAATAAAACATAACTACAATAAACATTGACAATAAATTTCCTCTAAATGATAAATATTAAACAAGAAAATTATACAAGAAAAGTATTCCTATAAATGCAATAGAATTTACATTAATCAAATAACATAAGATTATAGAATTACGGTAAAAAATAATTAACATACAGTGATTATCTATGATTATTAGATTACATTATTCAATAGTGCTGATGAAAATACAATAAATTCATTTCTGAACGAACCATTTATTTTTAATGAGCTAACTAGGTCATTACAAACTAGAAAGAACACAACACCAGGTCTGGATAATATTCCATATATATTAATAAAAAAGTTACATCCAAATGCGCAAAACATATTACTCTGCATTTTTAATAAATTATGGCAAGATCTCATCATACCTGAAGCTTGGAAAACTCAATGTGTTGTTCCCATATTAAAGCCGAATAAGCCAGAAAATATTTCATCTTCATACAGACCAATATCATTATCATCTTGTTTGGGAAAATTATTTGAAAACATGATAAAGTTACGTTTAGACTACTTTTCAGAAAGTAATAATCTAATTCCTGAGGTGCAACATGGGTTTAGAAAGGGTAAAAGTTGCTCTGAAAGCTTTGTATCATTAATACATGATATTAAAGTAGTTAAATTAAGTAATTCTAACATGGTTTGTGTCTTCTTAGACATTAAGGGTGCTTTTGACAATGTCAATATAGAAGAGCTTATCCAAGTACTACATGATATAGGAGTAACAGGACCTGTACTACAATGGCTGTTTAAATTTCTAAGGGACAGAACCATTTATGTAAAGTACAATAACAAGCTGCATGGCCCTAGTGTAGCTAATAAAGGAACTATGCAAGGTGCTACACTTTCTCCTTTATTATACAACTTATACACATCAGAAATATTAAAACATGTAAATACAGATAATGTTAATATTTTGCAGTTTGCAGATGACTTGCTTTTATACAGCTCTAACCAAAATATAGATATAGCAAAAAGCAATATTAATAATGCTCTAAAACAACTGTATACATATTACCATGATAAACTTAAATTAGATGTAAGTCCAGAGAAAAGTTCAGTTTTAACTTTTAGTAAAAATGATTCCGATATAAAAATTCAATACAATAACACTGAAATACCTACTGTCACTCAATATAAATTTTTGGGAGTTATTATCGACACACAATTAAAATTTGATAAACACATTGACTATATCAGTAAAAAGGCCATGAAAGCTATGAATCTCTTACGGCATTTGGCAGGTACTTATTGGGGTTCAGACCCTAAGACTATGACCATGCTGTATAAAAGTATAGTCAGAAACCATTTTGATTATAGTAGTTTAGCCTACTTGAATGCTAGTACCACCCATCTCAGGAAATTAGATGTTATACAAAATATAGGTCTTAGACTAATTTGCGGAGCAATGCGCTCCACCCCTATTAACTCATTAGAAGTAGAAACTTGCATACCTCCTTTATTTATTAGGCAGGCGTCTCCAGTTAGCTGAGAGATTCTTGTTAAAAGCTTTATCCTCTGACAATTGTTTAAATTTGAAACTCAGTAAAATGACAGAACTGTTACACTCCATGGCAGGTTCTAGTCTAACTCCACAGTCACTTCTTTCTGGTACTGAAATCATACAAATTTATAACCATGTTAAAACTAAATCACAAAATACATACAAATGTAATAAATGGCCTATTTATGAATGCTCTTACAATAGTCTTGTCAATTATGATAGAAATAAGATCCACTTAGATATAATATCTAATCAATTTGATTTTACAGAATTTAAAAATAATAAGGATGATAGTTACTTTATATACACGGATGGTTCTAAAGACAAACATAATGTTAGATCAGCATTTTATGACCCTCAAGCTAATTACTGTGAGTGTATCAAATTAAATAACAATTCTAGCATATTCAATGCTGAAAGTTATGCTATTCTGCAATCTTTAATGTATATAAAGAATAATGTAAATAGTGTAAATATTTTAGTAATAACTGATTCTAAAAGTGTACTAACTTCCCTATTTGATGGACCCTCATCTTACAAATCTAGCTTTATTCTGTGTAAAATTCTTAGTATGATAGAAAATTTTATTAACCTAGGTATAAATGTAGAATTTGTTTGGGTTCCCTCCCAAAGTGGCATAGAAGAAAATGAGATTGCCGACAGTTTGACACACATGGAACATGATCAAGACCACACTCATACTCTTCAACTTCCGTTTACTGATTACTATGTTTACTTCAAGGCAAATATTAGGAAGTTGTGGAATGACTATTGGAACACTACGTTAGAAACTAAAGGCAGATGGTATGCTGAAATAAAGAAAGACTTACCAGTGAATCCTTGGTATGTTAAAGGTGATCCTAAAAGAAACCGAAGATTTATTACAGTTCTCACAAGAATGAGACTCGGCCACTGTTTGGTTCCAACGCATCTATACAGAATCAAGGTTTACAATAATGCACAATGTCCACACTGCTGTACTGAAGATGATGCTGATTTACAACAGTGGGTCGACACTCCCATAGTAAAGAATTTCAAGAATAGTGTTTTAAACGACAAACAACTCTATAGTTTAGTTCTTAAGGTTCAGATTTCAATGAAGAGATATTTAGAGATTCGTATACGTAGCGCTGCCAACCCACAGATTCTGAAATTTACGCTACGATAATGGTACTACTGGGTAAAAATGGCTGACTGACTTTGATCTGTCACTCTGTCTTACGTTTGAATTCGAATCACGATTCTTCGTTTTTTGTTCAAACATTCATATTTACTCGAAATTTCATCTGCAATCAAGTGAAAAAGTGATATTTTCGCTTATTACATAGTGATCATGTGAGAAGAAACCACATTTTCTACCGTACTACTTGTGTAAGTTTACAAGTAAGTTTCACTTTAAAAACTTGCTAAAAATCGCTAGTAACATGGAGAATAGTCTCTACATGAAGTGTACTATTTGTGGCATACGAAAGTTGCCCAAGTCAGGAATACTTCTTGCAAGTTTGCCTTTAAACCCAGATTGGTAAGTACCTACTTCTTATTTTGTGCCTACTGCCTATCTACCTACTTATCCCTTAGATTTGGTCAGCCGAGTTTCGTCAATGATAAAATCTGTATCATTAGACGCCAATATAGTAACTAATTTTATCCTTTCAAAGATAGGAAAAATGAAATAGTTTACATTATAAAAAAAAACTAGCGGCCGCCCGCGGTTTATAAAAAGTAGCCTGTGTTACTCCGCACAAGGATTTCTGTTGGCCTAAATTATTACTTACGTGTATTGTAATATTTAAGCAGTGCATCAACGCGGTCGGTTTATCATTTTCACAGCATTTCCCTTCCACAAATTAGCAGCATCTTTATCAATTTATCATTAGCATTTAGCATAGTAATTAATGAGTGTAGCATAACACCACACATAATCAAACAAACAAACTGACATATTTTCACATTTATAATATTAGTATGATATATTTTCTAAGTGCCGATTATGGGTGAAAGCATCGGGTATCGAAGATCTGGTGTACATGTACCAATTGAGAAGTTGCATCAGTTGAAATATGTTTGCGGTTCTCATTTTGCCCCAGAATGCTACCCTTAAATGCATGAATTTTTATTTCAGAGCGGAAAAATGTTTCCAGACAGGTATTTAGGTACTGATAACGTAAAAAATATTAAAAAAAATCTCGTATAAGAAAATAGATATATATTTTGGAAAAACATGTATGTAGACATTTGGCAACACCATGCGTTAAGACTTAAAATTAATATGACCTTTAATACATAAGTAAGGTATACATTTTGTATGGGTTGAGGATACACCAAAGAAAGATATTTTATGATGTAACAAAGATATACTTTTATTGATACAAAATTACTTATTTAGTTGATGAAGTGTGAATCGCGGTTTGATGATCTACTACGACTGACGCGCTGTGCCCCAGATTCGGCGCACTCGCGTAAATATGCTGACATGAATAAATGTAATTAATGACAACTATTCTGTGCGGTTATCTGTACCGTACATGTTGGGGGGCGCGAGAAGCTGAGTGTAAGATGGTGTTTTTAGTAATGGTGTGAGACAAGGTGATTGCATTGTTTATGTTAGTAATGATAATACATCCTGAAACCGACATTCAATTTGTAACGAAACTTATTTTGCTAAATTCAGGTGCGGTCACTTTAGTGTTCCGTTTAGTGTTACGAGTATGTCCACTATATTTTGCACTCACATTTGGCACACTATAACCATCGTATTCACTCACTCTCACTTCACATTGTTCACAATCACTGACCTCGGAGAACGCCCTCTCCGCCCGGCGTGAAGCCGGAGGGGGGCGCGCTGGCGCGGGTGGCGCCGGCGGGGCGAGCTGAATGCTCACTGCTGCTGCTGCTGGGCCGGGCGTGGGTGCCGATACCGGCGGTGAGGGCACAGGGGTTGCTCGTCCAAGGGGCGCGTGCTGCTCACCTGTTACCGGGATTGCCGTACGGCGCAATCTCCACCAGACGAATGCTACACACGCGACGCATATAATCGCTACGGTATAGATCGCAGCGTACTGGTGGACATCATGTGATGATAGCTCGTCCTCTCGATCTAGTCTGCTTTCCTCTGATTTCAACTCCGATATCTTCTTATCGACCGATTCAAATGATTTTCTCATATCGGTGTAGTTCATAGATGTGACAGGTATGGTCAAGTTTATAATTTGGTTAACTGTGGCAATTTCAGCCAAAACTATTCCAGGTTCCAAATTAATTTCGTTCATGTTTTGTTTATGAGCCATTATACTGAATGAATCACTTTTGATTATGCAATCACTTCCGAGCGCAATAATGTTAGCGCCTTTTAATTGTTCAGTGGTAACTTGACGCCCACATATGAATCTCAAGTTGCATTTGTCGCAACAGGTGACTAAGAATTTGTTTACATTGATAAGCTCTGTCCAGGTGTCCCTACACATACTTATAGATGTTATACATGCCCTGTTTTGGTGATCTCTGATACATAAATCTTCATCCGAATCTCTATGGAATACTGGTTTTTGTAACTCGCACAATGTTGATGTTTTGTCCAACTGGCTGCATTTCCTTAGTTCCGTTTCCGATATTGGTAAGTAGGTATCTTTTTGTAAATTGATAGCTACGTAGTCTGCTATCGGGGAAATAAATATTGTAGAGTCAATATGTTGTTGTGGTACGGAGTAGGTCTTGTATAACTCATACGTATCTCTGTTGACTAACGGAATCTGGATCTCAAAAATAAAATATTGTTTTGTCATACGAGCGCTGACCTTGAGAATCTCGTACACCTTTGGTAAGTCGGTTTGGATGTTATCGATGGGTAATGCTGCATCTTTTGACAGTTGTCCTGATATAATATTTAGTTCACTGCGCAGCTGTTCCGGAGATAAAATGTGAAAGTTAAAATGGTGAGTATTAATCATCGTATCCAAAAGCGTATCTTGAATGCTTTTCAAATTGTTGACGATGTTATTTGCAATAATACTTGCCAAAATAAATTCTTCCGAAATGTCAATTTTTTCTATCTCACCCTTTAGAGTGTTTGTTGCTTTCTCTAAAGTATTTAGATGATTCTGAAATATTTCATGCTGGTTTTCCATGGTTTCCCCAATGCGTTTCAGAATATTATTTTCCGCTTCTATAACCGACGTCTGATTTTTCCAAAGATTTACTAAATATTTCTGATTGTTTCTAATTTTTGAGATATCTTTTTCATATTGTTTTGCAAAATTGTCATCTAATAATCCAAAGAGGCCATTAGCAATATTACCAACTCCGTTTATTAACCCGCGTCGCATGCGCGTCGGCTTTTCAAAACGCTGAATTTGCAAAATCGTATTATAGTATTCGAGTTACGCGAAGCTATAACGTAGCTGTAGTGTTATTGTTTCACAGTGGGATTTCCTTTCGAATTTGTCACAGAGTGAATTTAAGTTACGATAATACTGTTGTAACAATCTTGCTCCACTCCAGTAAGGATCCATGTTATAATAGTTCCATGGTATAATAGATCCATGTTATAATAGACTATAAGTTTCCATTTATCCTGTATGATGCGCAGGTCCGATAATTTATCAAAATAAATGCTGTTGTTACTATGCAAAGTCTTAATATCATAATTGCTTTGTGCACTTGTTGTTCCACATAATGCGAATAGCATAAACAATGTCATAATAAAGTTGATACATGACGTCGCGAAATTATTTTTCTTTGTTGGCTTGGACGGTGACGGTGAAGGTTTTTGCTGACTAGCAGTTGTTTGCTGTGCTACAAATTGATTTTTATCACTGCTATTTACGGGGAGTAGTGACACCTTGACTACGGGTCTTTTTAGGACACCGTTTTTCGTCTTGACACTTATAACTCGTACGTGCCCGTCTTTCCCTGGATGTACATCTACTACTCGTCCGAGCGCCCACTTCCCGGGTAGTAAGTTGGCGTCATGTATGACCACCACGTCATTTAACTTGATGTTATTTTGTCCTTGTTGCCATTTAGATCGTGCCGTCAGTTGTGTTAAATATTCAACGCGCCATCTTGCCCATATGTCGTCGAAAATCTTTTGTGTTAATTTCCAGCGAGTTCTCTCGTCCTTTTCTGTCTCATAGATCGTGAGTATCGGGCCACTTGACAAAAAATGGGATGGGGTTAAATAATTTATATCATTTGGATCTTCGCTGATCGCGCAGAGTGGGCGAGAGTTAAGGCACGCTTCGAGCTGAGCTAGTAAAGTTGTATACTCTTCGAAGGTTAATTTTTGCTCGCCTACTACTCTGCGTAAGTGATGTTTTAAGCTTTTGACGGCTGCTTCCCATAGCCCGCCTGCGTTGGGCCAAGATGGGGCGTTAAAACGCCAGTCAATTTTCATTTCACTGATTTCTGCTAGAAACTCATCAGATAAAATTGACTTTAAGGTCGAAAATTCATTATTTAGCACCTTATTTGCTCCGACAAAATTTGTCCCGTTATCACTGTATAAATAGCGTGGGGTGCCTCTTCGTGCTGCGAGGCGTCGGAGAGCCGCTAAAAACGCTGATGATGTCAAATCAGAAACAAGTTCAAGGTGAACGGCTTTTGTCGCCATGCAAACGAAAACTGCCACATATCCTTTCGTTGTTTTAATGCCTCGACCCTTGCTCGCCTTGACGTCGACGAACCCAGTATAATCGACCCCCGTATGATAAAAGGGTCTGGAAGGGTTGGTTCTAGCTACAGGTAGGTCGCCCATTATCTGATATTGTTTATTCGGAGCATGCCTTTTGCAAATAACGCATTGATGTAATCGTTTTTTGACGGCTCGGTTGCCTCCCAATATCCAATATTCACTTCGTAGATATGATAAAGTCAAACGGGCACCCCCATGAAAGCATGATTTGTGTGCATGGTCAATTAAAAGATCTGTGAGATGGCTGGAGTGCGGTATTATTAGCGGGTGTTTCATGTCTTCGCTAATGTTGGAGTTCTCTAACCTGCCTCCGACTCTTAATGCTCCAATTTTATCTAAATATGGATTAAGATTACTTATTTTGCTGTTATGCTTGACTTTTCCATCTTTTTGTATGTTTAATATGTCAGCTGAAAACTCATGCATTTGTACATATTTAATTATTTTCAATTTCGCGGCAATGACCTCATCAGCTGTTAAAAATGACTGACTGCGATGTTTTCGCTTTATCGCTCGCATTACCCACGCAAGGAGCCGCGCTGCTCGCGTAATACTGCTGTGTCTGCTTAAAAGTTGTGCAATTACATCTATTTCTGTATTGTTTATTTGTATCGTATTAGTTTGTAACTTTGTTTCTAAGTTAGTTTCGAACTTATTGTTTTGGTTTTGCTGTTTGATAGTTGGCAGCCACTGTGGTCCGTTCCACCAGAGCTGGTGATCCTTAAGTTGTTGAACAAACAGACCGCGGCTTGCACAATCAGCCGGATTCTCTTCCGACTTTATGTAACGCCAGCAGTTTGAAGGGATGACTTCTGTTGTCTTTTTGACCCTGTTGGCAACGAAGGGCTTCCATCTGCCCGGATCCCCTTGTAACCAACCAAGCACTGCTGTTGAATCACACCACCCATATATTTCAACTTTGTGATCTTTTAAGCTCTCGACTATCTTTGTCATTAGTTTTGCTAGTAAGAGAGCGCCACACAACTCTAACCTTGGCAGCGATGTTGTTTTATTTAGTGGCACTACCTTTGTTTTGGAGGCCAGAAGTGTCACTGTATTTCCATTTTGCTTCTGTACTCTTACATACACAACACTTGCATACGCTTTCGTGGACGCGTCGCAAAACCCGTGGAGCTGTAATACGTCACTCTCTCCGCTCTGTATCCATCTAGGTACTGTTATTTTACTGATGTTATCAATATCTTCTCTCAGTTGGACCCACCTCTTGAAATGCTCGTCCGGTATC
Source organism: Chrysoteuchia culmella (assembly GCA_910589605.1). Taxonomy (NCBI): domain Eukaryota; kingdom Metazoa; phylum Arthropoda; class Insecta; order Lepidoptera; family Crambidae; genus Chrysoteuchia; species Chrysoteuchia culmella. The sequence goes on along the minus strand of OU342670.1, from coordinate 10,548,572 downwards.
TCTTCATCCCACTGAAGATCTAAAGTCCATATGCTTTGAAATAGTAGTTTCAGCTGGACGACAACTGGAGATAACCATCCTAGGGGGTCAAAGATTTTAGATATTTCCGACAACAATAACCTTTTGGTGGGTTTTTGTGTTGACTTTGGAGCCATTTTACACTGGAATGTGAAGTGGTCTTCTTTTGAATTCCAGGCTAGCCCTAACGTCTTAGTGGACTCTTGATGACGGAAGTTAAAGTTTGGAGACTCTGACTCAGGTAACATCTTTTTATCCAGTAATGACAGTTCATTCGAAGCCCATTTTCTGAGATTGAATCCTGCTGAACCAAGTAGTTTAATGAGCTCTACTTTCAACCGTTTTGCTGATTCAACGGAAAATTGTCCTGTCAGGATGTCATCCATGTATATTTGCTCTTCTAGGACCTTCGCGGCTGCTGGATAAGTATGGCGTTCGTCCTGTGCCAACTTGCGCAATGTCATAATAGCAAGAAAAGGTGCAGCTTTCGTACCATAAGTGACGGTAGAAAGTTGGTAGTCCCTAACTGGTCTATCAGGTGAGTCCCTCCATAAAATTTTTTGGTATTTTTGATCCTCATTATGAACCAAAATTTGACGGTACATTTTTTCGCAGTCAGCTGTAAATGCGAACGGGTATTGTCTAAATCTGATGATAAGTACCAATAAATCGTGTTGCAAATTAGGTCCTCGAAACATAAGGTCATTCAAACTATATCCGGTTGTTGTCCTTTCCGATGCATTAAAAACAACTCTTAACTTTGTAGTTGTAGCCTCAGCTCGCTGTACACTATGATGCGGCATGTAATAACCTATCGGTTTCTTGTTACCGGCGGCGATTGCTGAGGTATCTAATTGCATATGACCTAATGAACGATATTCTTGAATAAATAATTTATAATCAGCTGCTAATTGTTGTTGTTGTTTAAACTTTCGTTCTAATTGATAAAATTGTGCCAAGGCCTTTGGTTTGGAGTGACCTAGTTTTTCATCAATATTTATATGTAATGGAAGGCGCACAATATATCTCCCACTAGAGTGACGTTCAGTAGTCGACTGATATAACTGCATACAATGCAAATCTTCAAATGACATTTCATTGTTTTCATTGACATCTTCGATTTGCCAAAACTGGTGCAGATTATCATCGATCAATGTTACATTACAATGATATGATTTTGTAACACACGCGCTGCCACATAAAATCCAGCCTAAGCGTGTTTGCTGTGCTATAGGCATTGTGTCATTATATTTTATTATACCGCTTAATATTATCGCGGAATAAACGTCGGCTCCTAACAATATGTCTATAGAGCTGCTCTTGAAAAAATATGGATCGGCTAATTGAATGCTTTCTATATGCGACCAAGTTGGTTTTAAAAATGTTTTATTAGGCAAATTGTTTACTAACTTCTTTGTGACGAAAACACTGACGTCTAGCGTGTAATCATCGTGTAGTGACGACATTATAATAGAGATCATGCCATTGCATTTATTTTCCTTGGAACCAACCCCGCTGACGACTGCTTTGCATCCCTTACGTTTAATCCCTAAACGTTGCGCGGCTGACTCGGTGATCAAGGATACTTGCGAACCCTGATCAACTAATGCTCGCATGGTAAGGACAGATCCATCAGCCTTCGCTACCTTTACCAGTGCCGTTGCCAGTAATATTTCGCAATCTTGTTCTCGAAGCACATTACTGTTTGATTGACCCGCTTGTATGTATGCGTCATCTTGCTGTTCGGACGGACGTGTTTTACCTACGACTTTATTGTTGCAGCCGTGCAGTAATGTATTGTGATCTCCATCGCACTCGCGGCATTTTTTGCTGGAAAAGCATTTTCCGTTCCGATGAAAGTGCAAGCAATTAATGCATAGTGAAAACTTCGTGACAATGCTTTGTCTCATATGCGGAAGCATATTTAAAAATGCTTCACACTTGTAAATAGCGTGATCTCGATCTTTATTGCAAACGGCACATTTTGCTTTCTGGGTCAGACTGCTGGCACTATTCTGACTCACCTGATATTGATGATGCTTTTGATGACTCATTAGCGACTTAAAATACTGAGGTTTCTTGAAATTATTCCCGAAATCTTGCTGACTTTGAGGTTTGGACGACTCTGGTTTACCTCTAGGGATGTAAATTTGTTTTCTAGAAACTGTAATAAATCATCTAATGACGGTAGAATCCTTGGATTTTTTAAGGACTCTATATAATCTATATGTGTCTCGGCATCTAATTTGTTAGACAGGATATAAACGAGTAATGGATCCCATGTAGTGATATCTACACCGAGCGCTTTTATTGCGTTAAGACATTCGTTTGTGGTGTCAAATATCTTTTTTATTGCCGTCGCGGATTGTTGCTGTATAGACGGCAAATTAAATAAAATATTCACGTGACTGTTGAATATTAATTTCACATCATTGTACCTGCGATTTAGGATATCCCAGCTCACTTCGTAGTTTTCGGAGGTGATTGGTAAATGTTGCACCAATTTTTCTGCTTCCCCACGAAGTTTACTTTTCAGGAACTGGAGTTTTTGTGCGTTTGATAAGGAGCGGTTATTGTGTATCGCTTCTACGAACAAATCCTTAAAGGATACCCATTGATGGTAATTCCCGACGAAGGTAGGTATGTCCATCTGTGGAGTAGATTTTTCCCGATGACTCTGGCTCCACATTTTGCTGTTGATGTTCTTTTTTATATCATTGAATTGTTGCTCGTACTTACCAAAGGATTGCTCGTATTCAGTGTTTTCATAGAGCTCGCTGTCTATTTCCCAGTGTAGGGAATCAATAGCGGACCATCTGGTTTGCACCGACTTCAAGATATCCTCGAACTCCCACCTGTCAGATATATTATCAAGGTTTATGTTACTAACCGTCCTAGAGAATGCTTTGAAGTTGCTCTTCTGCTTCCGAAGCATTTCTTCAAGCTTGCTGCTCATCCCCTGGACTGCACTGCTGTGCGAAGAATTTGACTCTATTGGACGCTGTTGCTGCGAAACGGCTGGTGAATCGATGCGAAATGTAGCAGGTCGCCCCCCATTTATCAATGGAGTTGCCGGACGCAGAAGTTGTTTTTCCTCCGACGATGTATCAGAGGGCAAGTAATTTTGTATGTGTGCTCTTATATCAATGTAAAATTCTGATGTGCGCTTATAAGTATTGCTAGCGAAATAATCATGAGAGTTGTCATCATACTCGCATAGTTTAATGTGATTGCTTTGAAATTCCTGCCAGTAACCTTCCAACGTGCTCAACCGCTTTTTTACGTAGCACGAAGTTTTGCGATCGGAACCGTCTTTTTTTAAATTAGTGAAAAGCGTGTTCATCGCATCTATGATGAGGCTCTGGTTTTTCAGAAGATCTTCCATGTTGATTGATGATGTAAAAAGCAAAGATAACTCACCGAAGACTGGAACTGCTGGACTTACTCAACTCCACGTAGTTAATGTGGCGGTCTAAATTGTAGGGCACGAGTCTACCAACACGCACGTAGGTATCACGCGAATATTGTCCCACCTTCGGAGGCACGAAGGACCATTTGTTGTATGGGTTGAGGATACACCAAAGAAAGATATATTATGATGTAACAAAGATATACTTTTATTGACACAAAATTACTTATTTAGTTGATGAAGTGTGAATCGCGGTTTGATGATCTACTACGACTGACGCGCTGTGCCCCAGATTCGGCGCACTCGCGTAAATATGCTGACATGAATAAATGTAATTAATGACAACTATTCTGTGCGGTTATCTGTACCGTACACATTTATTCGGGGTTACTTGTTTATACAATCAAATATAAAACCAAAAGAAAATTATTTTGTATGAAATGCCGCAAAACAATTGCGTTCTTTAGTATGACATAATGCAACCATACATTTTGTGCACTCAGTCCGCGAAAAACCTTTACAACCAGGAAGTTTACATCTATTCTTTGCAGAACATCGTTTTTCGTCGTGGCCTATACCATCAGTCCGCACGTCTTTTGGAGGAACGGGTTTCATTGGCCCTCTATGTCTTTTTGCTTCTATCTCCTTCTCTAGATTACTGCTTGAAGGCCTTCCTCTTTTGGGATCAGTATATTTCTTATAATTGCACAAAGTCTCCGCAAGGTCTGATCTGAAATCCCCTAGAGATATGTTTGGATGTTTTTTTCTATAAAGCACCCATGAGTTTATCACTGCCATGTCAATCATGTGGTAAAATAATCGGATGTACCACTTTCTACTTTTGATTCTAATTTTGTACCTGCCCAAATAACTGTCAATCAAATCCACTCCGCCCATGTGGGCATTGTATTCTTTTACAATTTTTGGGCAGGCAATGGAGACTTTCTTTTTCTGTTTTTTATCAAATCTGCTGACAGTTTCAGCTGGCTCAGACCCAACATAAGTAGATGCCAACGTCACAAGTTTATTATCCTTCCAGCAAGTCACTGAAATATCCACACCTTCATAGTCTGCCACAAGTTCCTCGTACGACCCTCGTGGTACAGCATCCTTCATGAAATCTTTTACTGCCGGCAACTTACAGTTTTTTCCGAGGCGATTCCTCTGAATTGTGCCCAACGTAAAAATACCTTGAGTATGTAGGTAATATAGCAAAGGAATGGATGTATAAAAATTATCGAAGTAGATGATATGGTTCATTTTTCGCGGAACTGAACGACACAATCTAATGACTGTATTACCAACTACCCCAAGTTCAGGTTCATCAGGTAGGTTCGGAATATCCTGTTTTCCTGAGTAAATTTCAAATGTATGAGCATATCCAGATAATGAACATAAAACGTACAATTTAAAACCCCATTTATGGGGTTTATTTGGGAGGTACTGCTTCATGAAATGTGCTACCTTGGTGGAGCACATTTGTTCATCTAAGGACATTCTCTGCTCAAATGGTGCTACACTTAGAAATAATTTATTCAAATGTTCCTCTAAAGGTCTAATTTTATGCAGACGGTCATGGTTTGGGTGACTAACAGGCTTGTGCAATGAGTTATCATTGAAGTGAATAACAGATCTCAATTTTTCAAATCTATTTACGGTCATCGTTTCCGATATATGTTTGAAGCCATATTTTCCCCAATACGATCTAACATTCGGGTAGTGATACACAGACATAAATATAATAATTCCTAGAAACTGTCGAATTTCCGTGATGTTTACAGGAGGACAATTGGCGGTGCCATTTTGCGTGATGTACAAATTTGTCTCATCCGCAATTTTAGCAAATGTAGATACATTTATAAATTGAGAAAAAAAATGAAATGGGGTTTCAAGTTGAGCTAATTCTTCAGAAAGACCTGTCTTGCCTAAAAAACGTATATGATCTTCACTATATTTCATATTGCATTTTTTCCATATAAGCTCCCTGCTTCTTTGCCTCCAGGCGGCTACACCAATAGTACCCGATAGTACCTGACCAGATGAAGGACCTGCAACTGGAAATTCATTTGGTGGACTACGTTCTTCAACGACTAAAACTGGATCTGCATCGCTTTGTTCGTCATCTTGTACATCTTCTAACTCCTGTATCAAATCTCGAACATTAGGGTAGTAATCTATTTCATTTTCATCTCCTATGCACTCTTCGTCTTCAGATATATCTCCATTTTCGAGAGCTGATAAGATACACTCAATATCTCGTTCTTCTAAACGCCTAGTCATCCTGAAATACAAAGCGAAATAGCTGTAACTCTAAACACAAGCAAAAAAATCATATGAGCCACAAACGCATGATGTATACATTTGGCAACATACAGTTTCACGATCGTATCTTATCATAGATTCCATAAAATTATAAGTAAAACATGAAATATCAATAGCTTACCTTATAAGGATTGAGAAAACTATTTTTTTTCACTCACAAATAGTACTCTTATAATAAGAAATCGGAAATTACGGAGATGATCCTTGCTACTTCACAAACTTTGTCGACAACAATATTGAAATGTCAAAAGTTTCAACATTTACCGCCAATATATATTTTTATTTCATTTTGACAGTTTGTTATTTTATTGTCTATGATAGTCAAATGCGTTCGGATACACATGAGTAATACGGTTTAAAAAAAAAGGCAAAAAGTGGTACGACTACAATTGGCAACAGTATGCATTTAAGGGTTATGCAAAAGGAAACCGATTGTTGAGTACTGCTGTGCCAACTTTGAGACTCAATAGGCCATTACTGTCTGATGACCATTTCACCGAGTTTCCTTTGCATGTTAAATCATACTATGAAAAGATTGAAAAAAAGTCAGGTGATTTTATTTAGTGAAGTTTTTATTAATATTAAATATATTGCTAGTCTTCAAAAGGCAATTGTCTTGTAAAATTGTAAAGATTAGTGACATGACAATAGTTCCCAACAATAGATATTGATACTTAGGATTTTTACTTTATTTATACTTTGGATAATGAAGCATTTTAATAGTGAAATAACATTAGAAATCGGTCCAGTATTTTTTTGTTTAATGGTTACAAACAAACAAATCATATGGCATAATTATATTGACTAACATTTTTCAGGTAAATCTTTTAATCCTGGTCAGACAGATTTAGCTGTGTCAGTTGGAACAATCACGAAGAAAAATGAAGAACAGGCACTGAATTTAAGAGGTATTAACAAATTGTTTTAATTCGTAAATTAGAAGTTTCATTCAGTAAATTAGTTCAGTTCTATTCAGTTCAGTAAATTAGAAAATTAGATAAGTTTGTATGTGCATAAGTTTGTTTTTCTGTATTTTTTTTAAATAGCTGACTTCATAATCGCATTTGCCACTGACCTGTATGTATTTTCTCATAATATTAGTGTTGAAGTAAATTAACATAAATAGTGAGTTTTAAGTAAGTACCTTTAAAATTTTATGATTAAAATGTTTTCTACATATTCAATATTAAATAAAATATTTAAACACTTTAAATAATAGAGAGAAATATATGAGGTCAGAGCCAACAAATAACAGAGATAAAACCTAGTATTTAACTAAGTTACTTAGGCTGCATTGATTTGAGGTCTACTTTATTTAAAGGGTTGTTAATGTTCCCTTTGATGCCCACACCATTCATACTTAAAGAGGTGTCTCTAAAAGGGGTGTAAAAATGTACCTACATAATATTGTAACATAGTGTTATTTAATTTAATTCATGAAATTTATATGAACTTTCAGATAAACAAGTGATTGCACCCATTAATGAGTCATCAAGTATTGAAGATTTTGTACCAATACCATCAACATCGAAAGCTCCTTTGCATCTAACTTTCGAAACAAAGGAGGTATTTTGCAGCTTAGTGCTCGCTGCGATATGCAATGGTTTAAATGTAATGCTCATTTTAAACCTCTTGCTGAATATTTATTTAACTTTCTTAGTAAATTGTTTATTAGGAAGTCATGTAAAATTATAAATAGTGACTTTGCTAAGACTGAAATTTTTATTGTAGATAAAATCAAAAAAGCCCAACAGCAAAATAAAGATGTGTAAATTATTTATGTTTTTATTATTATAAATGTTATGTGGAATTATTATCATTCATGGCTTATGTATATATAATTACTTTATATTACGTTATTAAATTAAATGTAACTAAAGCCATGCAAGATTTATAATTCTTTGTAACATAATTCCTGGAACTGGAAAATAATTAAAATTGCAAGGTCCCATTGCGCTTATCGATAGTGAAGCACATCACTATTTCATCGATATTTGCATTACAAAGTCGATGTACATGACAGCACTAGTCCTGTCAAAATTAGGTTGGCAGCACTGCCAGACAGAGTTCATATTTCTTAGGTTGGTAATCGAGCTCCGGCATTTCATGTACAGTGTTTGTATGTTAGAGAGTGCCGTCTCTTAAAACGTAGTGATTACATACTCTATGATTTACAACACATTGTTTTCAATTGTTCAAAGTTTACCAACCAACGGTCAATAATGTTCAGTGACATTGACAGTTCCGTTTCAGTTCAAAACCCTAATCAAAACCGAATCAGGGTACCCCGCCGCGATCAAGACCTTCTTAGCAATACTGACTTTTTTATTCCTTTGTATAAATATATTGTAAATAGTGTAGAGAAAATTTAAGTTTATGAAACAATACTTTAATTGTTAAGTTAGTATTTTATGTATGTAGTTGTCGTTTTTTTTTCTTTTACATGTCAAAAGTGTTTTGTCTCTTTTTTTCTCTTTGTTATTTATAATGTTGTCAAGACTAAAGTTGATATTGATTATCTCTTGTACCTACTATAAATGTATGCGACTGAAGGACTTTGTATCCAGGTCATGAATAAATTAATAAAAAATAAAAAAAATATTTTTATTGTATAATGGCGTCGCATGATAATACCTATTTAAATGGACAGCGGGTTCATAGAGTAACAAAAAATGTTATGATGTAAAATGCCAAGTGTCACGTTAGCCAGATAATTATAGTAAAACATGAATACCTAATGCCGACCTTAAATATATCACCTTTGTAATCGAAAACTCTAATTATCTCACTAACCTGACACTTTAGGGCATTATGTTGTATGACAGGCGATGGCGACGAGGCTAAAAGGTTCATACCCCTTTGATTGATCTGTGATAATTGAACTGTTTTATTAAGAAATGTCTTTGATTGTTATTTTAATAAGTTATTCCTTAAATATTTGTCTCTAAACTATTATTTTATTTTTAATGAGTAAAACACATTTGAAGTCCTACCGTGGTGCGCCAGTTTATCTACGTTGCCAGATAGTGCATGATACCAAGTAAGGTAAGTAAGTAAGCACACGTCCAGTTTGCGACGGCACCGCGCGAAACAAGACGTGTCTGAGGCCACTTTTCGGATTTTGCTCCAAGAAAGTAAGAATTTTTAATTATATTTGGAGAGTTTTTAACAAATTATAGAAAATAATTTTGCATTGTTCATTATTGCCTTCAATTGTGTACATTTCAGTGTCTTTGGACCTAAATCCTTGGTAAAATAATTCACTACTTATTTCTTGCAATTTTTTATAGGTTATAAAAAATAAGCTTGTTGTTTCACAATGAAACAAAAGTATGTTGTATACAATGAAACAGTGTGTCATTGTGTACTATCCTGTTTTATTGTGTACTTTATAGTCTTAAACAATGATGACTTACCTCCTTTGTAGATATTTCATACACTTTATTTCTTTTTGATTCAGATGGCACGTACAAAAGCTGTTAAAAGGAAGAAGGGAAACCATTCGGCTGCAAATATACTACGAGCAATTCAGCTTCACAGACGGGGTTTGAGTATAAGAAAAGCTGCTAAAGAATGCGGTGTCCATTATCCTACATTATTCCGATATGCAAAGAAGAATGCGAATGTCAGTGATACTGAATTACGAAATCAAAGATTAATTCCAAACTATAATGTTAACAGAGTATTCACAGAAGAACAAGAAGCTCAACTCAAAGAATATATTAAAGATTGCGCGTCAAAATTTCATGGTCTTTCTACTAAAGACGTTCGCAGCGTTGCGTACCAGATGGCTCATATAAATAATATTGAATGTTAGCTGGGAATCTGAAAAAATGGCAGGTGACGAGTGGCATAGAGCTTTTAGGGCTCATTCAGACGAACTGCATGTTGTTAACGGCAGAGGCTACTTCAGCCGTCGCTACCTGTCAACGGCAGCCGTCAACGCGTCGGCGGCAGCAGTCAATACGTCGACGGCTGCCGCCGACAGGTGGCGACAGCTGTAGTTGTGGCGTGTGTCGTCCGCCATTTTGTCAGTCGACGGCAAATAGCTAAGTGTGCGCAAGCGTCGCGAGTCCACAAAATGAGCTCCGGAGACGAAATTGATGTCGAATTGTTAATTATGGCAGTAAAAACAGGATTTGTCTTTGGAATTATAAGCTACAAGACTACAGTAACAAGACAATAAAAAAACTGAACGTATCTTTCTTTTTCGTTGTTGTCGGCGACGGCGCACAGTGGTTTGTCCCCATACAAAAGGTCGGACATAGCATTCTTAAAAGTTCACATGCCATATTTTGAAAAACTAAAAATAGCATCGTGTTCTACTATTCAAGAGCAATAACAAATGCTAGTATAATTTTTCAATTGAAGTCATAGTTTTTAAGTAATTAAATAAAAACCGATAACTTTGTATGAAAAGCAACACAAAATATGTTGTAACTCACGATTCCCTCCTCATTTCAGCTAATGGTTTTTGAAGTTGGTATACAGATATTATTTACAAGTTTTCGTTCATTGACACATGGTGCCCCAAACGCGCCCCTTTGGAGATACTAAGATTTTTTTTTTCTAAATATTAAGATAATTTTAAAAGATACACTGCATAAAAATATATCACATGTGATTTTTTTTTATTCAATAGTAATAATAATAACAAAACTTCCTGATTTAAAACAATGTACTTTTTGTGATAACAAAGTATTTATTTAAGAGTCTTTAAAAACGTCGTCATCGTCATCATCATCGTCATTAGAATCTTCTTCCAGTATTGTAGAGACATCAACAAATTCTGGTACATTACTTGGTACAAGTAATTCATCGACTTCTTTCAATGAGGTTTTTTTGGTTCGATTCATTTTTGGTTGCAAGCTAGTTATTATGGGATCTGACGATAGAAGTAGGTTATGGAGGATATCTTCATTAGTTGCTATGGGATTATGTTTTCGTGTGTGACTTTCCCTAAACTTGCGAAAATCCTTATTCCTTGCTTCAGAGGCCTCCTCAGATAAGAAGCCTATAGGAACTACTGATAGATGCTACACTATTTACGGACCATGTATTAATAGCTTGTGCAGACTTGATGGCATATGATACCATGAGTACAGCTCCACATATAAATCTGCCGTTGCGTCACAATAACACATAAACTTCGCCACGTTTATGTCTTTTCCAGAAGAAATGCACTGCAAAATTACGCCAATCCTTTTTATTAAGTTTACACTTAGACCTGTGAGACGTCCTGTTAACTCAGGGTCGGCAAAAAAGCGCCTAGCCGTATTGCCCGTATTCGTATTTCCACTGCCCTGCTTCACATCTAAAAGCATACCTGTTGCTCTTCTAAAAGCTTCTTGAATCGATTCTTTCCTGAGCTTCACTTTCTGCTTCATGTCGTCACCCTTTGCTTGCCACGATTTCACTTCCATCTTGTACGAGATATGTAGTAAGCACTCCATGGATCGTATCCATGCATGGGGAGCGAGCTGAGGCCATGTTTACATAGGTCTTGATTAACAGGTTTTGATCTTATTTCTTCTAAATTGTTCATTTTAACTGGACGAGCTTTGCACAGATCACAGACAGCAGTCGAAGTTTCCGATATGAAGGAATGAATTTTCCCGTCTATCATTGTCAACATGAGATTGTGATTCACTGAAATATTTTCGCTCTGTGTCGGAGTTAATTCAGCAACCTTTGCTTCAAACATAGATAACTCTTGTTTCACATTTGTTTCGGTTTCTTTCATAAATTTGAAAGACTAAGGTCGGCAGCTTGCAGTTGAAGATGGCCGGTCATTCTGCCACACTATGTCGCCACTTACGGTTACAAGTTTCAGAGGCACAAGGCTAGCCATAAATACAGTGGAAAGATCCGTGTCCGTGGTAGAGGTTCTCTGATGGTATACACTTTGACTTGACGCACCATCAGATCCCCACTTGCTATGTAACACGAATTGGTTTTCTGGGTTCAACTTTGTGTCAAGGGCGAGAATCAGTCTACGAACTGTAAGGTCAAGTAGTGACTGCAACCGGATCTTCGCTGAATTTTCCGTTAGGGTTATGTCTTCTTTCTTCGGATAGCATTCATTTTTCTCTTTTAGCAGCATGTAGTAGCTTGGATACTTGAGACCTTCTTGAAGACTAAAGTTTCTTAAAGTTAAGTAACGCCACTTAGTTAGCCGCATACTAACGTACAGAGCGAGCGCTTTCTTTGGGGTAACCTCATGCGATGATGTCTTTGTTCATTTATCAAATTCATTACTTTTGAAACATCCTCAGGCTTCTCTAATAGATGTTTCATAACATCGACCAGATCACCTCTTCCAGCCAGCTTCAGCGCACTTTCAGTGGAAAATAAAAGTTCTTCTTTACTGCAACTAGACCGTAGTTCAGAAGTGCGTCTTCTTTTCTGTCTATTTGATAAATCTTCGAATGATTTCCTTTGAATCATTGAAGTTAAAGCATCCAATGTTGAAGGATTAATTACTTCATCTGGTAATTCTACAGCAGCTTCTTCATGTAGTAATTATAAAAAAACGCATAACCGATAACGAATAGTAATAATGTTACTCATTTGGACCAAATCAGCTCTTATTTATTTTATAATAAGTCTTTCTTAGTTTCTCAGAAGAGGCGCGTTTGGGGCACCATGTGTCAATGAACGAAAACTTGTAAATAATACCTGTATACCAACTTCAAAAACCATTAACTGAAATGAGGAGGGAATCGTGAGTTACAACTTATTTTGTGTTGCATTTCATACAAAGTTACAGGTTTTTATTTAATTACTTAAAAACTATGACTTCAATTGAAAAATGGTACTAGCATTTGTTATTGCTCTTGAATAGTAGAATACGATGCTATTTTTATATTTCAAAATATGGCATGTGGACTTTTAAGAATGCTATGTCCGACCTTTCGTATGGGGACAAACCACTGTGCGGCGGAGTAAAAGCAATAACAGTGTTTCTTCATCGGACTCCATTTTGCAACTTGCTCCTGAACAAGCCGGCCACGACTGCTAGTACGCGGCACTCCAACTGCAAGCGTTGTCGCCTGTCAACGGCAGCCGTCGACGTATTGACTGCTGCCGCCGACGCGTTGACGGCTGCCGTCGACTAATGGCGACGGCTGAAGTAGCCTCTGCCGTTCACAACTTGCAGTTCGTCTGTAAGAACCCTTAGGTCTAGGAATCAGGATTTATCAAAAAAACTCAGATCCTATCTATCTGAAAGACAACAATGCGTCGAAATTTTAAATGTTGATAATCAGCTTAATGAAAAGTCATATACATCTGAGAAAAAAAATAACTATTCCGGTGTTCCTCAGGGCAGTATCCTTGGTCCATTGCTCTTCCTGTTATATATTAATGACCTTCCTCAAGCTACAAATCATTTCTGTACATTGTTCGCAGACGATGTATCGGTAGTGATACCCAATTCTTACCAGTCTTTGAATGAATATTATAAAGAAATTAATGAGACTGTGTCTAACATTATAAACTGGCTTACCCAAAATAATTTAAGAATTAATGTATCTAAAACAAAATACTTACAATTTCACAATCAACGAAATAATAAGTTCAGTGAACTCTCAGTAGAATACAATGGTCAAATGATTAGTGAAAGTAAGGAGGTTAAGTTTTTAGGGATTATCATTGATAAAAACCTTACCTGGAAGTCACATGTACAACATGTGTGTAGTAAGGTTAATAGCTCATCATATATGCTATGGCGACTCGTAAACATTACTGACTTAAAAACATCCTTATTAGCATATCATGGATATGTGGCCTCTATCATAAGATATGGAATGGTAGTCTGGGGCAACTCGGTTGACATAGATCGAATTTTTATCGCCCAAAAACAATGCATTCGCTCTATCTGTAACCTGTCTCGTATGACGAGCTGCAAGCCTTATTTTATACAACTGAAGTTGTTATCAGTACCGTGTATTTATATATTTGAAATATGTAACTTTGTTAAATCACACCCAAGCATTTTTCATAGGAAGAGTGACATGATCTCTAAGTATAATAGAAGATATCCAAATAAACTGATATATCCAACAGTATCTTCAACCCTGTATAGACAGAACGCCTTTCCAATGGCAATAAAAATATTTAACAAACTACCTAAGGACATTAAAGATTTACCCTTAAACTTCTTTAGGAAAAAATTGTGCCAGCTTCTTCTGAATAAATGCTATTATGGTGTAAACGAATATCTTAATGACAACTTATAATCAATTTTGAATTTAATTATTTTATCTCATTGTCACATTACATATTTTGTCGGACATTAAAATACGAATTACTGAAATCTTAAACTGACATACCTAATGTAATACCTATGACATTTAATAACTTGGTGACACTATTTGACATCTAATTGAATTATTGTATTAGTCTAATATTTTCCTCATTATTCTTTAATAATATTGTCAAGTCCGCTGATTTGTATAATATTTATATTTGCGTGCCAGTACCTGGTGCAACGCGTGATCATATTATAATCTGTAACAGCTTTTGTACCGTGTTTGCTTGCAAATAAATGATTTGAATTGAATTTGGATTTGAATTTGAATTTGAAAAAACCCGAGGCATGCAGTTTGGCGCGAGCTACTGCCTTCAACAGAGAAACCGTCAATATTTTTTAAAAAATCTGAAAAATGTTATGGATCGTCACCCATCCTTCGGCAATGGTTGTAGGGTGTACAATTTAGATGAAACAGCAACAAGCATTGTACAAAAGCCACAAAAAGTCATGGCTCCCAAAGGACGCCACAATCTAGGCAAGATTACTAGTGGCGAGAAAGGAACTCTGGTGACAACTTCGCCTGCGAGCTGTTTAGAGAGCGGTCGTAAACAAGCTAATCCGTATACACTTAGCATCGTATTCCAGTTATTCCCAAACTTTTGGCATGTCTCTTTGCGGATCGTGCAGTGAGGACGTCAAAGACGGAGTACATTGTACCTCGTGTGACCAGGAGCTTCATTTTGAGTGTGCCGGTATTACCGAAGGCGGCTATAGGAAGCTGGGTGCTGACAGGAAGCAGACTTGGAAATGCCACAAGTGCAAACAACCGGGCTTGAAATCGCCTCAACCCTCGAGTAGTGCAACAATTATGGATGAGCTGAAGGCTTTGGCTCAAGTTGGCTCCATTGGACACGCTTACTGTTGAAGTTAAAGCACTACGCGCTGAAATCTCGGAGCTCAAGTCACAGGTAACCCTAACTAACACATCGATCAAAGAGTTTAGTGATAGATTCGAAAAAATTGAAGACCGTCTCACGCTAGTCGAAGGTGTGGGAGATTGTGTGGCTGCTATTGAATCCGATTTAAATAAGCTTAAGCAAGAAGCGAGTGAGAAAGATCAGTGGTCGCGGTTGAATAATGCCGGGATAAAAGGAGTACCTCAGTCGCAGAATGAAAACTTGTTCGATATTATTGGCTCTCTTGGATCTGCAATAAATTACCCTATCAACAAGTCCCATATTAACTTTTTGGCCAGAGTCCCGACTAAGGACAACACTCAACCAAAGCCTATAATTGTAGCTTTCATCAATCGCTACATGAATGAGGATTTCGTAGCGGCGGGCAGAGATAAGACCAAGAAAGTAAGACTGATTTACATAAATGACCACCTAACGCCGTCAAATAAGGATCTTCTAACCAAAACAAAGAAAATTGCTAAAGAAAAGGGGTTTCTTTATTCCTGGGTAAAACACGCAAAAATATATGTGAGGAAATGCGATACATCTCCAGTGATACAAATCAAATCCGAAAAAGACCTAGTGAAAATAGTTAAGTTCTTAGTGCGAAACAGTTTTACTGTTTTTTTATCAATCTAATTACATTACATACTTTATTTTATTTCCCAACAAACAACAGTTTGAGAACCTCTAGTATGACTTGTGTTGGTTTTGTATTCCAATTGACACAGTGTCTTCTTCTTTGAATTGAATTTAAAACTCGTAGTTGTCGTGCGAGGCTAGTCTACAGTCGCTTTATTAATTACAGCCTTATTATATACGCTAATGCTAGGCCTGCATTAGCGTATATAAAGGTGTGTGAGTGGAAGCCGTTGCGGGCCAAAAAAGCTATATACAAATCCCACGTCCGGTCGCGGCTCACCTATGCAGCGCCGGCGTGGTACAGTCTCTGTTCACAGACGCAGCGTCAACGGCTCCAGGTGCAACAGAACATAGCGCTCCGCGTTCTCACTCAGGCGGGGCGCTACGTCCGCAATGAGGTCATCGAGCGTGACCTAGATGTGGAGCCCGTGCAGGAATTCGTGGGCCGTCTGGCGCGTCGCATGTTCGACCGCGCCGACCACGGCCCCCACCAACATCTGCAGGGCATCGCGTCCGCATCACCGCCACAGCCACAACCACCAACAGCACCAACTACAACAGCGCAACCAACGGGTGCTACAGCCACGGGAAGAGCT
This sequence comes from Chrysoteuchia culmella, assembly GCA_910589605.1. NCBI lineage: Eukaryota > Metazoa > Arthropoda > Insecta > Lepidoptera > Crambidae > Chrysoteuchia > Chrysoteuchia culmella. Next base: position 10,532,375 of record OU342670.1, on the reverse strand, counting down.
CCTTCCCCCACCACTACCACATCCAGGGCCAAGAGAAGGAGGAAAGCGCTGCCCCGAGTCATCGTGCCCCCGCCACTTCCCCAGCCCACCTTACCCATCCGGACTTATCCCCCCCCTCCACTACCTAAATAATAGCCCATACCCCGTTTGCGTAAGCCGTGGCCCGTTCGCAGGCGCTCGCTGGGCCTCCCCCACTATGGGGGTCTCACCCGGTGCGGCAGACCGCGCAGAGGGCCACGCCGCAAACTCCGGCGGGGGCAACCATTCGTCGGAAGACGGCCGCTCTACAGCGGCACCCAACACCATGGGGCAGTGGCCCCATGAGATGAAGCCCGGGGAAGGAGCAAAGGCTCGAACCCGTACCAACCTTAGAGGTTGAAGAATCCCGAGCAGCCGCGTAGATCCTTTCGTATACTGCTGTCGTTAGCTAATGACGGTCCGGTTGCTATTGTGTTGCTCCCGATCTATTCAAGTGCCTTGTTATTAGTTGTTATACTTTGTGCGTTTAGTGTCGCTCTGTGTGGAGGCAAAAGCGCCTACTTGTTTGTTCTTGTTAGTTCGATCCACCGTCTTTATTTTTATAACCTTGGTATTTTGTGTGACTTCAATTACAGTTTAAAATATGTTATTTTATCGTATGAGTTATCGTTATTTAACTTAATATTTTTAACTAGATGTAGAATATATCGATTAATAGCATTTAACCGATCATTCATACTTGATACTGAATTAATACGCTGATGTCTAGGATGTTACGATCTTAAGATAAAGTGTATACATTAAAAATATACTATCAAAATGCCAGGGGGTTACGTACGAAGGTAGGCACGTGCTATAGAAACGTATGTGCTAATAACTTTGATATTATATCTATCTCTGAAACTTAGTTGTTGGATGGAATTTTAGATAGCGAGTTATTCGATGATAGGTACCTCATACCACCAGAACTCATATCCACCATGGTACAACGCTAGTCTGATTAAAGTGTTAAAGGAAAAATTTAAGTACCACGCTAAATATAAAACATATGGCAATTTGTCTGACTATAAATGTTTCTCTTTGCTGCGCAAAAGAGCAGAGGACCTCGAAAATGACTGTTACAATAAATATATTGAGCGTATTGAGTCCTCAATTACTGAAAACCCAAAAGCATTCTGGTCATTTGTAAAAACAAAACGAAATAATTGTAGCTTTCCTAGTATAATGACCTATAAAACAGTTAGCGCCGACACCGGGGAGGCCATAAGTAATTTGTTTTCGGAATATTTTGACTCGACTTTTTTGGCTAGGAGTCCAAGCATAGGTCATGCCATAAACCCCAACTCTGATGTCGGTCTTTGTAGCATAGGTAATATTGAAGTTGATCCTACCAAAGTACTTAACCTTTTAAGATCGCTTGATGTAAGTAAATCTGGTGGCCCTGACTCAATTCCCCCCCTTTTTATTATCAAATGTGCTGAGAGTCTAACTGTATGTTTGTTATTTATTATCGTTATCTGAGTGTATAGTTCCCAAATTATGGAAATGTGCTTTCATTACCCCAGTGCTGAAAAGGGGTGATAAAAGCAATGTGGAGAACTATCGCCCCATCTCTAAACTGTGTCTATTTGCTAAGGTTTTTGAAAGGCTAGTTTATCAGTATATATATTCTAGCTTGAAAAGTTACTTTAACGATGAGCAGCATGGCTTCCTAAGGCAACGTTCCCCATCCACTAACCTCATAGTGGAAAATGAATTTATAGCAGCCGGAATGGAAAGTGGAGCCCAAGTGGACGTGGTATATACCGATTATCGAAAATGTTTCGATAGAATAGATCATTGCGTATTACTGTTTAAACTACAAGCGGCGGGCATACACGGAAACTTATATCGGTGGTTTGCATCCTATATCGACAACCGTAGTCAAGCTGTTGTCTTGCAGGGCTATGTGTCAAGGTGGACAGAAATACCATCTGGTGTACCTCAAAACTCAATTTTGGCCCCACTTTTATTTATTATATTTATCATGGACATCAGTAGATGTTTTAAACATTCCAAATGTTTACTTTTTGCTGATGACATGAAAATTCTTAAAGTTATTCGTAGTCCTTTAGATGTCCTTGACTTGCAACAGGATTTGCTGCGGTTCGATCAATGTTGTGTTCTGAACAGGTTGGATCCTAACGTATCGAAGTGTTTCTATATGACTTTTACCCGAAAAATACACGAAATAACATCCAAATACACTATCTTTAACCACAGTTTGGCTAGGGTGGATAATAAAGGATCTGGGTGTCATTCACGATTCCAAGTTAACGTATGCAAATCACATCGACTGCTAGTAAGGCGTCTAAGGCTTTAGGGTTCGTGATGCGTATGTCCAACGAATTTAAAACCCTAAAATCTGTTAAGATCTTGTACTGCGCCTTCGTGCGCAGCCATCTGGAATACGCATCTGAAGTATGGATCCTCAGTATAATGTCTATGTTAGACGCCTAGAGAAGATACAAAAAATTTTTTTGAGATATCTCGATTTTAAGGCAAGACAGTGGTCCATAGATTATGAACATCGTTGTAAACGATATTACTTCTTACCTCTTAACATAAGGCGTGAAATAAATGACACGTGCTTCTTAGCAAAGCTCGCAAATGGTAAAATTGACTGCTCTGAGTTATTGTCGAAAATTGGACACCGTTCTAACCCACTGTCACTACGTCGGCGTCCTATGCTTCACGTACCTTTTGCACGCACGAATTACCGGCATAACACTTTTATGATACGAGGTTGTGATACCTACGTCAGGTAGGTATAGTACCGAGCACGACTACGATCTATTTTCTACCAGCACGGCAACTATTAGGCGAACAATTAGTCAAAACTTTTTTGAATAGGTAAAAATCTTTGAATTGTTTTTTACTGGGAATTGTTCTAAGTGTGATATGGGTTTATGGGTTTATGTGATATCTTTATTAGATTAAGATTGTTATAATGTAGTTTGTTGTTTGTTACATACCTAGTATTTATATGTGAGGGTTTGTAATTGGCTTTAAGGTGTTAGTTTGTAACTTTCTGTGTTATTGATAGCTGTAAACCTTCTTAAAAAAAAAAAAAAAAAAAAACTTGTGCGATTGTATGCGCTTCAGGGTAAGCTTTACTTCCAGTTCTTGTTTTCCCAAGAAAAAATTACAAGGATTTTATGTTGACCGGTGCACTTCCAGGGTCGCTTGGACTTGCTACCCCGAGTGGCTGGATGAATACGGAGCTATTTGTCCAAGTAATGCAGCACTTTATAAAACATACATATGCCTCTCCAGAAAACCCCGCACTATTAATAATGGACAATCATGAATCCCATTTAAGCATTAACGCTTTAGATTTGGCCAAAAGGTCTGTGGTCTGTGTCCTTACTCCACCCACACACAACAGCAAAAATGCAACCACTTGATGTGGGTTTAAACGGACCTTTCAAGACCTATTATAACTGTGCCGTAGATTCGTGGTTGCGAAGAAACCTAGGCAAACAGATGACAATTTACCTACAACGTCGCCGACTGTGTGGGTCAAGCGTATCAAAAGGCCATGACACCAGTAAATATTACAGCAGCCTTCAAAAAATGTGGAATCTTCCCATACAACGCAGAAATTTTCGAAGAAATTGACTTTATGCCTTCAGAAGTCACCAACAGAGAACAGCCCAGACCATCCTCAGAATTGCCCGTTTGTGCTTCCTTTGACCACCTGCCACATGAGCCAGAAATCTTAGCAATCCCTCGTCAGATGCAACGTACGCTGAAAGTCCTCCACCACGAGAAGTTGAAAGTCCATCTATAATGGAAATAGATCAGCATACTTTTGAAGACACTATTCTTGAAAAACCTTTACAGGATGCTATATTACCTTCACAGAGCTTAAATTTATTTAACACCAGAGAAATGCCTTCCGATGCTTGTGCTGTCCCAAGCTCTTCTGGTACCAAAGGTAAATTCAAATCACCTAAAGGGTTTCTGCCACCTTTAAAAGCTGGTCCGCGAACTGGACGGCGTAAGCCAAGAAAGCTCGGTAGGAGCATGATCGCGACGGATACGCCTGAAAAAAATCAAATCACAGAAGAAAATAATAAAGAAAATCCGCAGCCAAGAAAACAAAATGACAAGTTATGTGTGACAAAAAGGATAAAATAAAAACAAAAAGACTAAAGTTCCTGTCAATCAATCAGATGCAGAAACTAGCGAAGACGAGGATATAATATAATTTAATAGTGACACAGAGTTGAGTGACATAGATGGAGATGACTCGGATGAGAATTTACCTTTGGCTGAAAAATTCAAACGAATCGATCGAAAACCCCAAGAAGGCGACTATGTTATGGTTGGTTTTGAAACCAAAAAACTTGAAATATTCTACGTTGCATTGATTGTTGAGAAAATAAGTGCCAATACGTATGGTGCTTCTTTCTTGAGAGTAAAAAACAAGACCGAGATGAAATTTTATAGCCCTTTATAGCCCGATTTTTCAGAAATACGACTGACAGACATAAAGATGATTCTTCCTGAACCAAAAATTAACGGTACCAAAAGCCGAAACTTTTTATGTTTTCCCTGTTCGAGTATCACCGAAACTAAATTTGCGTTAAAATCTAGCCATGTTTCTGTATAGGTACGGCTTTAACCAGGCCATATTTTGAGACCTATTTGTTTTGTAATAAGTGTTAATAAAGTTATAACTAATAATAGTAACAATGATTGTGATATTCCTAATAATGAGACAACAACTCTTCAGCATAGATTAGTAATTATATAATTAAGAAGAGGATCAAAATTAGATAGTTTTAAGCAAAAAAGAATACTTACCTATTTGTTTTGAAGATTTATTTTTATTAAGTTTTTGATAATTTTTAAAACCTGTAAGACAGGCCGATTGTTTTCATTAATCTTGGACCATTATTACCTCTGCAATGTTAATGTTAAAAGTCTGATTGAATAAGTCTGATATAATTATTCTGAATAAAACATATTTTCATATAATTTCTTTAATTTATCGCGTAGGTACATACCTACTCATCTAATTCATTAAAAGCAAACAAGTGTCAAGTACTAATAACACTGTTTCAACAATGTTTAATTACATTAATGTTTAATTAATAACAATGTTTAATTACCCCTGTTTCATTGTTCAAATTCTGGTGTTTCATTGAATACATATACTTAAATGGACACAATGAAACAAAGCAAATAAAAAAAATGCTTTTTAATCATAAATTATAAAAGTAAAGTAAAAATGTAAAATACGATTCGATTGCTAGTTAAATTGACTACCTTAGTGTAAAACACTGGACTCGTAACTATAGAAACGACAGAGACAGGATGGTTTGAAATTTTGGTGTTTCATTGTTGGACAGGTGACCCTATATGAGTCCTTACCTGTCTTGGAAGTTTGTGTACTTATAGTTTGATCGATGTAATCGAAAATTAAAACGGGAAAAATATTGCCTTAGTTACACTGAGTTTTTTATTCAATCGTTTAGAAAAAGTTCTGGTGAATAAATAGAATTACTATTTTCTGAAACTTTCATTATGTCGTATAGGTACTTAGGCAAACCCGTTAAGCTAATTTGGGCGTGAGGTAAGTACCATGCGCAACAGCGTCGCTTAACCACTTCTAAGGTTAAAATGGCTTGCACGCTGCGCCGTCACAACATACGTTTAGTTCGTGCAGGAGCGATACGCACGCAACTTGTAAGGCGGACTTAACACTTTACCAAGTTTAATCTTTTCTAGGGACTCAATCAAAGCATGAAGATTCACCAATCTCGGTTGAAGAGCAGATGGAGATTTTGCGTTCGGAGCCTTCGTCACGTATGGTATCACCAATGACTGTTTCACATGCGGAGGTACAAAGAGAATCGCCACTTACAACAGAACAACGAGTGACAATAGCCGAAATGGAAAATTTAGGCTATATCGGTGATGACTATGATATTATTCCAACATTATATTCCAATAAATCACCATTGTTAGTATTTAGAACAAACAAGGATTACGAATTACTAGAATCATCGGGTCCATCAATTGAAAAGCAACTTACACCGCTTTTTACACCAATAGCATCCATACACTCAATAGGAAGCCTTTATAAAAACTTCTGGAAATCCACTAAACGAGAATCTGCCAACTTTCATTGATAACAGCGATGACCCCAGTCGCGCGTAAGTCGTGTTGACGAATTGTGCATTTCTACAACTACCTACCCGCGCGCGGTTAAGTGAGTAATATGGACGAAGAAGACCAAAGTGATTCTGCCGTTATTGAGGATTGTGAGAGAGAGTTACGTGAGATGTCAAAAAATCAACCATACATGCGAAATCGAAAAATCTATGTCAAATACGAAGCGAATGCGAGACAGCGAAGGTAGTAGTGAGGAGGGTTTCATCACAATTACTAGGAGAAGGCCTAAGAGATTAATTAGAAGCGATTCCGTCATTGAAAGTACTATGAATAGTTCGGAGATATATGAAGTAAGTTTATTTTCTTTAGAGCAACTTCCAAAACAAATGGCGTTGGCAAAATTCTTGAGAGATGAAAAAATCTTGAACATCATGAAAATAAAATATAAAAGCCCATTTAATGTGTTTATTCACTTTGCTGATAAAATTCATGCCGAGAAACTTATTGCGAACAAAAAGTTAAAAGAAAAAGACATTAGAGCCCAATTCACTGATCAAGGAAATTTGTCGTATGGCATTATAAAAGGTGTCGATTTAGATATAACCGAATCAGAGTTATTGGAAAATTGGGATTCATTATTTCGGTAAAATTATTAAAGCGGTTAGACAGTAACGGAATTTGGATCGACAGTGAAACAATTAAACTGTGTTTTAAAACTACTCGCACTCCTACATTGATTCACATTTATGGATGTTGATTTGAAATAGAAAAATACGTCTTTCCAGTAACTCAATGTTCAAAGTGTTGGAAGTATGGTCATTCAAAAAAGTTTTGTACGTTGAATAAGAATATTTGTCCTAAGTGTGGTGGCGAGTATGAAAACTGCGAAACTGATATTTTTAAATGTCCGAATTGTAAAGGGGAGCACATGGCACTTGATAAAGTATGCCCGTGGTTTCATAGGGAGAAAAACATTCGTGCAATAATGAGCGAGCAAAATGTTACATATAAAAGAGCATTAGACATATATTTGCTGAACCAGAATACAAGTACTCGTTGAAGAATCCGTCCCATTAAGGATTGAAGATAACCATACTTGCTTAGTATGTAACACAAATAAAACCTACAGCAGTGTTTTAAAAACAAAGGCAGTGGTTCACCAGTCTACAGATGTCGAGGATCAACAACGAATTACCCAAGATCAGACAAAAAGTCAAACTAAGGTGAAAAAGAGTGGGAAAAAGGCCAAAAATTCAACAAAGTGAAAATACGAAGAAATTACAAGTAGCGAAACCGAAGAAAACTCTACACCTACGGAGGTAATACACAAAAGACAGGAAAGAAAATTTGATTTTTGGAAATTAATTTTAAAGATGAAAAATATAATTTTGTCAGAAGACAAGTTCGAAGATAAGTTAGTGTTAGTTTTGAAAGTTTTATTTGAGGGATGTAAGCTGTATTTTGGAAATTTGTTGGCTAGTGTATGTTTGTCTGAAAACCTTTTTAATTTATTTAATGGATAAGGTCAACAATATTAAGTTTTTTCAATGGAACTCACAAAGTTTGATGCCTAAAAAAGTAGAGTTTGACTCTCTTTTATACCAGGAAAAAATTCATATAGCTGTTATTTCTGAAACATGGTTGGACATAGATAAAACACCGTATTTTAATAGTTATAATATTTACAGACAAGACCGTTTTGACGGCTACGGAGGGGTAGCAATTATTGTACATAAATCAATCAAGTCACATAGATGTAGTATCCGTTATATTAATCCCGGCATAGAAATCATCCACGTAAAAATATTGAATGTACCTTTTTTGGAAAACATTATAGGTATTTATTGTCCATCTTCCGTTCGTACACAACAGTCTGACTGGGATAAAGTCCTTAATTTAGCGGCCTCTAAGACTCTTGTGTTGGGTGATTTTAATGGACACCATACCAATTGGTCCTATAAAATCGATCAGAGAGGTATACAGTTGTTGGATTCAGTTCTTGAAAATAGTTTTATTTCACTCAATAATGGACAACCTACAAGAATTAAATTGGTTAACAACATATTGCAAGAATCCTCTCCGGATATAACTTTTGCGTCGTCAGACATAAGTATTGATTTTGAGTGGCAGGTTCTTAATGAAACGTTGGGAAGTGACCATCTTATAATCAAAAATTAGTGCAATTTAAATAATAATAGTAGAAGCTACACTGAAAAATTAAATTTTAAGAAAGCAAATTGGTCTGGCTACGGAGACGACTTAGTAAACTCCTTTTCGATGTCTGATTTTAACAATAGTCGACCGGATATTATTCAAGAGTTATATGATAAGTTTATGAATAAGATTTCCATTGCAGCTCGGAAATATATACCTATACTAAAATTGTGCACTGATCCTACTCGTCCATTTAAACCTAAAGAGTATTGGAATTCAATGTTATCAAAAGCAAAAAATATTTTAGACAGAATCCTACTCCATCTAATCTCGAAAATTTAGAAACAAAAATAAAAGAATGTAGAATTTTATTAGCAAAAGCAAAATCAAAAAGCTGGAACAAGTTCTGTGACGGGTTTAATGATATGATATGAATGTTACAGATATGTGGAAAAAGATGCGCTGGTACAAAGGGTTTCGTCAATCAAACTCTGCTATACCAAAAGACAAGCAAAACCAATTATTAAGATCATTAACCCCTGATTCCGCTATGAACTGTCCTCCAAAATTTAAATCTAATAATAACTTATTGCAATCCTTATTTACATTACAAGAGTTGGAAAATTGTTTAAAGATAAAAGATACCGCTCCTGGTTCTGATGAAATTACATATTCTATGATTTTTAATTTACCTCAAATCGGAAAAGAATATCTTTTAAATCTATATAATGCTATATTTAAATTTAACGTTATTCCAACCCAATGGCGGACAATCCTGGTTGTACCAATCCCCAAAGCCAATAACAATAGTACTAGTTCTGAAACTCGCGCAGGGTGACCCCATCTCTCCCTTACTTTTCAATATTGCTACCTATCACATTTGCCGTCGAATCGAAGGTGTTTCTATAGCACAATATGCAGACGACTTCGTGCTTTACCTAAGCCATCAAGATTTAAATCACTGTAAAAATAAATTACAAAAAGTATTAGACGATATGGTTATTATGCTTGATGAGATTGGGCTTTATATCTCTGCAACTAAAACTGCATCCTGCGTTTTTAATAGGGGATACAAAAGAAGAGAACTAGATTTGGCAATTGAAAATAACAGAATAATGGCTGTAGATAATGTCAAATATTTGGGTTTGTGGTTGGACAAAAATTTACGATGGAAAAAACACGTTAATGAAGTTGCCGAAAAATGTACAAAATATTTAAATCTATTGAAAGTTTTAGCTGGACCAGGTTGGGGTGTGCACCCCAAACACCTGCTTGTGATTTATATATCTCTAATTCGCAGTAGACTTGATTACGGGTGCTTTATGTACGATAATTGCTCAAAAACACAATTACTGAAACTGGATCGTTTACAAAATCAAGCTCTTCATATTATAGGCGGATTTATAAAAAGCACACCAATTCATGTAATGGAGAGTAAATTAGTGTTCAACCATTGTTTATTAGAAGACTATACTTGGCTTTTAAGTACTGTATCAAAAGCATGTCTTGGGAGAATAACTATACGAATTATACGATTAATCTCCTAAATGATCTGGGTGATGTTATTCATGAAAGGTACTGGCGATTAAAAAAGAAACCCTAACTCGTAACTGCTTATAATGAATGCAAACATTATAACATTCATAAGTCGAATCCCTTGGAAATGTTTAAAATGTGTATCTGGACTTCATATATAAATGTTAGTACAACTATCATAGATTGTTTGCAATGTGTCAAAGAAGCTAAAACTAATTATACAACTACTATGTTAAGACTTGAAGTGATTATGGAGCTGAGTGTGAAATATAGGGGTTGGATACATATTTGCGCTGATGGTCCCAAATCAAATAGAGGATTGGGTGGTGCTTTCTGGGATTTGAGTGGAAATTCAGCAATGTTCAAATCTAGCTCAGAATTTCAATTATGACGATGGAACTATTTGCAATCTCAGAAGCTCTAAAGCATGTTGATAGGTCAGAAGAGAATTATTTTGTTATTTTAACAGATAGCAAAAGTGCCTTACAACATTTGGCTCGATGCGCCTCTGGACATAGCAGAGGTGCACCGATAGCTTATGCAATTCTATTATTTTGAGAGCCAGAATAATATTATTTTGAGATTGCAATGGGTCCCATCCCATATTGGATTAAAAGGAAATGAAGAGGCTGACAAATTAGCAAAACATGCAATAGACGAAGGTTTAGAAAGAAATATTTTAACAGTTTATACAGAAATACAAAATAAATTTAAATTAAAATGTTTTCAAAAACTCAAAGAATATTTTGATGAAAGAAGTAAAGAAAAAGGGATCTGGTATAAATGTATTCAATGTCAGCCTCCAAAAGTTCCATGGTTCATTAATATTAAAGCCAGTAGAAATTTCGTAATAACGGCACTTCGTTTACGTTCAGGTCATTATCCCTCAAAAAAATTCGCTTTCCTAATGAAAAAAATAGAGTCCCCTAATTGTGACACTTGTGGTACCATTGATGACGTTCAACACATGTTGTTGGAGTGTGTAAAATATAGGGGAGCGAGAGAGTCATTGATGCCGAAATATAAAATAAATCGGCTAGATGTAGGGGTATTCTTGCCCATAACTTTTTAATTTTGCATTTTACAATGCTATTTTTATGTGATAAATATTAAACCTAAAGCGGGTTCGAATCCCGTCAGGGCGACATGAGACTAGTTGCTTTTTTCTAGTATATTTTCTTGTTTAATATTCTTGACCATACTAGCAGACACAAGATCAGATGTGTTTCAAGAAGTAATTTCCATATACTTGCATCATTGACTTTTTCCTTCCCTGTTATTAACTATTGCGTAAGTAATTGTAGGCTAAGGTTATGATGGGGCTGACATACCTGAATATAGGTAAAAGCCCCTAAATAAATAAAGAGAAAAAAAAAAAAACAGCGATGACTCTGTAGCCGACCCTAATTACCAACCTGAAGACGAGGAAAATCAATGCTCACTAATGTCGCCCATCACGTCCTCATCTTTAGTTCAAATTGAAACACCAGTCAGCATTATTAATTCACAAGAAATAGAAGAATCGCCTACACTTGAAAGTAACCTTGATCGTCAAGTAGTGAAAAGATGCAAAAGAAAAATACCGGAAAATTGGAAGAAAAACATTAGAAAAACGAAGAAAAATTGCGGTGAAACATATATATTTGGTCAAGGTAAAAATGTATCGGCAAAAAAGTGTGGCATGAAAATTGTAAGTGTCAACGAGCTTGTCATACAAAAATTGATAACAGTACTAGACAAAATATTCATATGTCATTTTGTGGTATGGGTAGTATTGAAAGACAAAGGGATTTTATAGTATCGAATGTGTTTTCAACTGAAGCAACAGGATCACGTGTGACCAATTCTAGACGGAAATTCACATTGAATTACAGTTTCAAGATTAATTCGGCAACGATAAATGTGTGTCAACCTTTTTTTCTTCGTACACTGGATATCAGTGACAAGATGGTCCGTACTGCTTTGACGAAAGCACGCCGAGGAGTGGGTAATATTCCTTCCCCTGATAAAAGAGGTCATCATACACCCTCCAACAAATTTGACGAAGACAACATGAAGTTCGCTAATGATCACATAGATTCATTTCCAAAAGTGCCTTTTCACTGGTGCCGTAGATACAAAAAAGATTTACTTGGAGACAATTCTTAACAAAGAAAAAATGTATGAATTATATAAGCAGCAATGTATGGAGAATCATAAGAAACCCATTGGAAAAACTTCGTATAACGAACTAATTTTAAAGAAGAATATAGGTTTCCACAAACCAAGAAAGGACCAGTGTTGGTGTAACAAATATGAGTATTTAACTGAAGAAGAACAAAAGGAGAAACAGGAAGAATACGAAGAGCATGTTAACAGAAAAGACTATGCACAGGAAGAAAAAAAATCGGATAAAATTAAAGCAATAGAAGGTAGTCGCTTACATGTTTGTACTTTTGACTTTGAAGCAGTGCTATATTGTCCTTTGGTTTTAGGAAAGCCTGTATTTTATAAACGGAAGTTAGGTAGCATGAATTTCACAATTCACAATGCAGCAACTAAACAAGGTTATTGTTATTTTTGGCCAGAATATGAAGGCAACCGCGGATCAAACGAAGTATCAACAGTCTCTATAATTACATCTCAAATCTCTCCAACGTCGATCACCTAATATTTTTGTCTGACTGCTGTCCAGGGCAGAATAGAAATTCTGTGCTTGTTGCTATGCTCAATTATATCATTACATCACCTGACAATGATATTAGAGAGAGTCATCGACTAAAAATTTCTTGAACCCGGTCACACCTACATGGAGTGCGACAACATGCACTCGACAACTGAACGAGCTTCTGAGTATGCCAAAATCTACACCCCTGATGACTGGCAAAATGTCATACGCCCGTAAAGACAATCCATTTCATGTTCAAGTTATGGAACACACAGATTTTTTGGATTTCAAATCACTGCGAAGTACTATTATTCCAAATACAATGAAAGCCACTGATGGCACTGTTTTGCAATGGGCAAGCGTAAGATGGTAACGATTTAATAAAAACATTCCCCATTAGCTTTTTTTTCAAATCAGATTACTGGAAAGAATTCAAAGAGGTAAAATTAAAGGAAAGATTGACAAGATCGGAACGTAATTTGCATCTTGCAAAACTGTACCCTGGTCAAATTTTGTTAAAACAAGTAAAACATACAGATCTGATAGCAATGTGTAAGGATGGGACGATACCCAAGAATCATCACTACTACTACGAAAAGCTACTTCTCAGTCTGTATCAAGATCGTTGCCTCAGGCTAGGCCTCGTCAAGATGATGACGAATTGGAATTATCAGCAAAACGAGCCTCCTATTTAAGACGTCGGTCAGGGAAAAAGAATTAATAAGTTTATACATTTGATAAGTACCTACTTAGATTTATACTTTAATTTTTCAAAGAAAACATTGAACCAGAATAGTCACCAGCGGAACTTGAACTCACAACCACGCCGATCCGGGGCGCCGCTCTTACCAATTGAACTATCGTGGCAATTGGGACCAAAGAAACAATTATTATCATTGTAATACTAGAGTGTTAATACGCTAAGTTGTTGTTTGCTTTTAAAAGTTTATTTGATAAACAAGTTCCTTTTTAAACAATAATATTTAAAACTGTTTTTGTGTCCTGTTTTATTTCACTACCATCAAAATTAAACCCTAACCCCCTTATTAATAAACGAAGACTAAGTTTACACCTAGGTTAAATCAAAAAGTTTGCTTAGGAAAATGACGCTTTGAAACGTCAAACGTAAGGAGTAAGATCGCCAAGCAATATTTTTGGTTAAACCTAGGCGTAAACTTACTCTTTGTTTATTAATAAGGCTGTGTTTACGTCTGTCTTACAATAAAACTATTTTATATATTTTTGACAAGCCAGAGGGACGTGTCATCTTTAAAAATGGTAGAAATACTGCATTTAATTACATAAAAAAATATTTATTAATGACATTTTACGATAGGGTGAACTCATCTAATTCTGTGACTCGCCGAATTCGGTGATATTTGGTTTGAGGCTGTACGAGTGAAATCAATGACTTGAAATACAACCTTATGCTTCTGAATTAAAGTTCAAATTTGTCTGTAAAGTTTGGGGACGCTCGAGTGAGCGAGATAGCAACAATTAACGGTTTTGTCAGTTCGCGCGCAAATCGCGCCGGTTTCGGAAGTGTTTGTGAATTGGTGGCGAACTTTGCTGTATTTATAAACGTGGTTTTGGTCTTACAGTTACCAAAATAAAGCAAATTGCATTGTCTTTAACAAAAACTGCGAATATAAGCTGCACATTCAATGACGATAAGGGATCTGCAGGTTGGAATTGGTGGGTTGTCTTTGCGAACACCGGAAAATCTTTCAGCAGGTAGAGCGATTTGCTCAAACCCGGTTGTTTTGTAAGATTTTTATGAAAAACTAGAAAAAGAGTTAAACGAAAATGACATTCCACCCGAAAGAACTGTGATGAAACGGTCTGATGTTTGTCAACAAACACAACAAAATAGTGACAAGCATTGGAAAAAAAATATGTTTATAACAGAACATACGCAGAAAAGGGTACGACAACCACATTATTGGCGTGCATGTTAAACTATTGTTATTTCTGAACGCAGCTATCTGTCAATGTTAATGTCAGTCTAATGTTCAAACTGCCTCCATAATTATCTTGCACATAACTTAACCTCTGTGAAGATGCGTGCGACTCGCTATCTCGATAAAATAAATATTTCGGCTCTGTGCCTACGGCCTGACCTCTGAGATTACCTCTCTTGTTAAACGGTCACGAAGTGGGTGAACGTAGCTACATCCTATTCTATTCCTTACCTGTCACTTACCTAATCGCTGTCACTCTATATAATCTGTGTCGGCAAGTTGCGATCTAGCTAGTCTGCGGACCGCCATGCGCCATTTCTCTCCAGTACGCTTTTGTTTTTACGCGAGCGAATGGGTGCGCGAAAAAGTAATTGAAACTAAGTTCATCTTTAGTACTATTGATAGTGCGTAAAATAGTCTAAGTGGTGATATAACGTTGTGTAACGTTCGTTAAAGAAATACCAAAGGTGAGTTATCAATCATTACTTTCTTTTCAGATGTAATAACACAATTAAAAGTGTAAACTTTTGGATTCGATCTCGGGTTCAATCCCAGACGAAAACGGTTATAAAACTACTCCGGTTTCGGGTTTACACCCAGACGGTTAGTCAAAACCGCAAAGGTTCGTCCCATCCAGCCGCAAAATCTGGGCCGACCAAACACAAAACGTGGGCCGACCGGGTGTGAAATTTGGGCCGACCGGACACGAAGCCTGGCCCGACCGGATGCGGAATTTGGGCCGACCGGATGCATAATTTGGGCCGACCGGATGCATAATCTGGGCCGACCGGATGCACAATCTTAGCCGATCGGGTGCGGAATGTGAACCGACCGGTCGCGGGATCTGACCCGACCGCCCAACTAACAAAAATTGCTCTTGTAGTGGCTTATATTGCCAAAAATAATATTCTTATAGGAGCCGCATTATCGCTAATAAGGGTGCGTTTGGGCACAATTTATAAAGGCAATAACCTTATACCCTCCTTATAGTTGCATTATTGTCTGCTTTTTTGCCATATACGGGTTATATTATGGCAAACAACAAGGAAGTTAAACTTATTGCGGCAAATCAAAGGCTCTTAAAAACCCGTAGGCTCTTATAGCCATTTGTTTCTGATTCCATTATAAGTCTTTTTATTAGTGATTAACATTTTCGCAACAGTTTGGCGAAGAAAGTGAAACATCAACCATTTTACGGAAATGTGAACGGTAGTTTATTCTTTTAGGTAGTTTATTTCCCTGATTTATGTGCTCGTTTATAATGAAAAGTGTATGGGAATTAAAATTCATGATGAAATGTGGTACGCTGTGTGTTGTAGTATCAACCCGCCCTTGAATTTAAGCTGTTTTTATGCTACAAACGTTATTTATTATTTAGTCATGTTATAAACGGTGCTATTATGAGAGCAAAACGATTTACATATCGTCAACAAGGAGTCTATGAGAGTGAAGACTTTATAATGGCAACAACTGTTGCATATGCTATCGCCATTTTACATATCGTTAGGGTTCCTTTCACACGAACAAAATCGTACCTGACCCGGCTGGCCTAATTGTATAATTTCAATATCTATCACAATCCCTTTCAAAGAAATTGTGATTGTGACAGTGAATTATGGAATTGTGTAACTTATTGTCGCAATCCCTTTCGGAACGAATGATGCTTTAAATGACACTTCATTTGAAACTTCTCCATACATTTGAAAGATATTTACCTGTGTCACTTTGCTTAGACAGTTCAATTTCGTTCATTCAATACGAGTCCCGATCACAATCAATATCAAACGTCAACTATTGACGGCCTGAAATATGTGAATATCTTTCAAATGACGAATTGAAAGGGATTGCGATAGATTTTGACTGACTAGCGGCCGCCCACGGTTTCACCCGCGTGGTTCCCGTTCCTGTGGGAATATCAAGAAAAAAAGTAGCTTAAATGTTGATCCACCACTTGAAGGCGCTACATACCAAATTTCATCCAAATCCGTTTAGTAGTTTTTACGTGAAAGAGGAACAAACAAACAAACTGACATACTTTCTTTTAATATTGGTAAATAAGTATTATTTTTGTCCGCAGATATTGCAATGGTAGTATACATAATGGCAGATGTTGACAAATTTTTACAAAGAAAAGATCTTAGTTTACATAATATGCGATGGCCATGGAAGTGGACACATTTTATTCTGAGAAAGGAATGTTTTAATTGTACATATCCGGCCCTTTCTAGTTTACATTTAAACTTTGTGATAGGTCGTCAAAACATAGGGAACAATTTACTTTCATTTTCTGCCGAAATTGTAAAGAGTATTTGATTTACGACCATTTTATTAAAGATGAATGCGAATATTGTAATCCTTAATTAATTGGTAATAATACAATAAAAATATGTCTATATCACTATAGCTACAATTTTATTTTTCGTCACTAGTTTCCTTTCTATCCTCATTTTCAATAAAATAATCCTCTACGGAACTACTGGCTGATTCGTTGGTATGGGCTTCGTAATTTTGTAGCATCATAGGAGTAGAGGTGGTGGATGTAATGCTCACAACCATGTTTTCGTAGACCTTTTTTACTTTTCTTCTGTAACCACCGCTCCTTTTCAACTTCTTCCAGTGTTTTGAATCCATTCTTTAAATGTAAATTCCGCTCCGTAAGAAATTCACACAATCTGCTGTACTTTCTAAATGGCGAATCTAATTATGAAAAGCATTTTAATGTAACCATAAACAGAATAATATCTTTATAATCACTGTTTATAGGAATATAGATTGCTTTCATCCTTGTTAAGATCATATAAAATATAAGAATTCGTTTGTTGTATAGACGTATTATCAAATGCTCCTATAAGTTAAAAAGCATCATAGTTGCCTTGTGCAATACTTTTCTAAGAATAATTGACTATATTAAAATACTTTATATGACTTTGAATATTATCCGGCTAAAAAGCAATGTAACTAGCCTCTATAAGAAGAACACATTTCGAACCCTTATTGTAGCCGTATAAATTGGAATTATTAACGTTTACCCACCCAAATTATAAGAATAATGGTAATATTAGCCAAATTTTCTAATAATGTGCCATTATAAGGAACATTGACATAATGAATGCTCTATTATAACAAGTATAAGAGTTTAGACCATATAGACTTAATTTTATAAGTTTAGTTTGTTTGTTGGGCGTGATCGGAGTCTGGCCCGAATGGATGTCTTAGTCTACTAATCACTATGCCCGATTACAACCGAAAAATCTACAATTTGTTGTGACAAATATTGTTGTGTTTGGCCTTTTTCAGGCTCTCGCATAACACGTTAGAAATACATTATTATGAAAATTTCCTTTGCCTCAACAGATGGCAACCTCGCAAGGGTTCGTAACACTGGGAGAACTTTTTACCAGACAAGGAGAAGAAGAGGATGAGGTACTCTTATCGAAGATCAAGACAATTATAAAAGACAGCCTCCCCGCGGGATGGAAGGAGTGGAAGGTAGTTGACTGGTCTAAAGAGGAACTTTTGGGAAATAAAATTGACCATAGTGTTTTAAGATTCGATGTGCCCTACCCTCAATAGAGCTGGCTCAGGCGTTTTACCCTGAAGCAAAGTCACTTGGTGAAAAAATATGAAAATAAAACTTCTGGAATGGGATATATGCAGAGCACTGATCACTAACCCAAATCACGTAGCAGCAAAACTACGTGGCTCATCAGCGCAAGCCGAAATATTTTATAGAGCAGTCGAACATAACAGAGCATCAATTTATTTGAGGGAACAAATTTCTGACGCTCTGACGACTGACGTAGATTCACACCAAAATCGGATAATCAGGAGGTCCTCCAGATCAGGCTCAAGCAAGGGGAAACAATCTAACCCTAACCCAAGAAAGCAAAATCGCATCCTACATGAATCATCGTCTTCTGAAGATTTATCACTACCAGAAGCATCTTGGCATCGAGCCTGCTCCGATTCTTACGAAAAAAGCCCACCAAAGCGTAAACGATATTCTTCAACATCATCCTCTTCAAGCTTGCAAAGAAATGACACAAATTCGAGATAGAATGGAGGGGATGATCCAAAATCTATTTGAGATGATGAGCTCAAATAAAGAAAATGACTTGAGGTCGGAGTCGCAACACCCGGTTTGGCGAGCACCTAGTCCAATTCTGGACTTACCGTCACTAGATTCTGAGCAGAACCCAACAAATAATTGGGACATATTCGCACCGACCACCAAAGAAAGGGAACCGGCTATCCCTAGAGCCGATCCAGTCCTCGAACACCACGGTATAAACTGTCAAAGACTAGGTGAACCAACTTGGAATAAAATCCGCTATGCCGAATCACAAAAAAAAGCTACAGGCCGCACCTGTATTTACCTGCCTACGTGTTAACACAGCATTATACCAAGGCTCCCATCCAAGCCAATTAAAGGAAAATTTGAGTAAATACGATACTGCATTCGGCACTATATCACACGGGCTCTTAAACCAGCGCCTGAAACTCCAAGAAGCGTTAAAAAAAAGTGGCGGAGCAACATCCGGAAGCCACGGAGAGCCTTAAAAAAATGCTGGCCGCTGAAAGTGAGTTTCGCCTTATAAATCACAGAAAACTGCAGTATTTACTTCACCTACCATACTACCTCGGCATACTACCACGTACCAGTCCGAAAGAGACACCGGCGTTACCTGGCTCTACATTACCGAAACTCAACTTATGTTCTAAAAGCTCTCCCATTTGGTCTGAGCTCTACCCCACAAATCTTCGCCAAATTAACAAATTGGATAGTAAAGATATTCAAAAACAGAATATCAGAGTAGTGGTATACCTAGACGATTTCTTGATAGTAAATCAAAACCCCCAGGCGATGAAGTTAGAAGTATCCGTCGTCCTAAAGACACTAGCAGATTTAGGCTTTATGATAAACTGGGAGAAGTCAGTGTTAAATCCTACACAAAACATAACCTTCTTGGGGATAAGCTGGAACATGGAAACAAACCTCAAAGTTTACCCTCGGAAAAAGTGCAAGCAATGGAGAAAACCATTCAAAATTTAATAAAAAGAAAGGAATGGAGTTGGCTCAAAGCAAAATCATTGCTGGGAAAGATGGAATTCGCGTCGTTTGTGATACCCTTAGCACGACTACATTGCCGAAAGATCCAAAGGGCGACAAAACACTTACCCGAGGACAAACCACACCTACGCTTCGTACTAAAACCAGAAATCATTCAAGAAATGCAATGGTGGGTAGAAAACCTAAGTCGAAAGTCAAACATCACTGTCAAAGAGCCAGAAATCTACATTGTAACCGACGCTTCGAACACAGGCTGGGGAGCAGAACTAGAAGACAAACTGATATCGGGACAGTGGACCAATATCCAAAAGAATTGGCATATAAACAGAAAAGAAATGTTTGTGGTATACAAGGTATTGTCAAAATACCAAAATCTACTTCAGAACAAAGGTGTCTTGATACAATCCGACCACAGAACAGCAGTGTCATACTTACGAAACCAAGGCGGGACAAGATCGGTTACATTACTAAAACTAGCAAGCAGTATTTTGCATTTGACGAGTCAAAGAAACATAGAAATACAGATCGAACACATACCAGGCAACTACAACATCATTTCCGACCACCTGTCAAGAGGCAAGAACTTACCGGATTGGCATCTATCCAGCCCGATGGTCCAATTAATATTCAAAAAATGGGGGACTCCATATATCGACCTATGTGCGACCCAAAAATCCGCTGTCGTCACGAAGTTCGTCACGCGCTTTCCATGCAAAGAAGCGGAGTTCATAAATGCCTTTACAAGGACTTGGAATTACAAACTAGGGTGGATCTTTCCACCCTCACCGCTAATACCCAGAATTCTACAACACCTCAATCAGTGTCGAGGAACTTATATGTTAATAGTCCCCAGGTGGACGATGGTGAATGTGTTCTGGCGACCGATCCTCAAGAAACGAGCTCTCGAGAGACCCTTCACTCTGTGGAACTTGGACAGCCATCTCATAGACCACCAAACCAATCGCCCTCCTCCCAGAGCACAGGACTTGTACTTGGAAGCATGGAAAGGTACGGGGTGGGCTGATCTAGTGAGATCTTGGTCAACTGAAGAGAAGCGAATCTTAGAAACATCATGGCGTAAGTCATTTCCTAGTACCTACTCGACAGCGTGGAAATACTGGTGCCAGTGGGCAAAGGAGAAAAACATCTCTTTAAATGAACCAAGCCCTTCTAAAGTTGCAAGATATCTTTGCTATCTATTCTATCAAAAGAAATTATCGCATGGAACTATATGTTTGCACAAATCAACTATTGCAACGTTTTCAAATCCCTTAAACGCCGAAACATTATCCAGTAGCCCAATAATAAAACATATTTTGAAAGGAATTTCAAATGCAAATCCCCGTACACTGAGAACAAAAATTTGGGATATAAAAAGATTACTAAATTGGATAAACGACAATCCGCCTGAGCCAAATAATCTTTTCCAAGTTTCCAGACATCTGTCTTTACTTCTGCTGCTTTCATCCGGGAGAAGAGTGCATGATCTGACACTACTTCGACAAGATTCAGGTTTCCTAGAAATGTCGGAAAACGAAGTTATCTTTTGGCCTGAATACGGTTCAAAAACAGACAAATCTCAATATGTTCAATCGGGTTGGAAGTTCCTTAGGAATGAGCAGCAACTATGGAACATTATTTATTGGCTGAATCAATACATTAACATATCAAATCATCGGAGGCACGGCAAATAGCCAAACAATCCCTTTTTTATTCGTGACAACCAGAGGTAAGACAGGTCCGGCTTCTCGATCTGTAATAGCCGGTTGGGTGCGAACAGCCTTATTATCTGCAGGAATCGAAACAAGTGCAGGCAGCACTCGGTCTGCAGTGGTAACCTTCAGACTGAATAACAACCTACCTTTGGATGAAGTACTGAGGAAAGGAAATTGGCAAGGCCCAAGCAATTTTTTCAAACACTATTACAGAAAAGTCGATAAATTCCCATCTCATGATGGTATGAACAGTAATGGCAATGCTATCACTAATTGTTTTGTACCAGTATAATATTGAGACTGATTGGCAATTTTTTGTGATATTAATTTGAGACTGATT
This sequence comes from Chrysoteuchia culmella, assembly GCA_910589605.1. NCBI lineage: Eukaryota > Metazoa > Arthropoda > Insecta > Lepidoptera > Crambidae > Chrysoteuchia > Chrysoteuchia culmella. The sequence goes on along the minus strand of OU342670.1, from coordinate 10,510,807 downwards.
ACCATACTTAGGTACCTATTCTTTAAATTGTTGGGTTGTGATTGAATTTAACTTTATTAAGTGGTTATAATTATAATCTAAGGCTGATTACTTAGTTGATTACCGTATTAAGAAATTGTTATGATTAAGTAATAGTTTAACTACGAAGAAGTAGTAATTAGAAGTGATTAACTATTAATGTTCTTAATTCCTTTAAACATTTTTTTTTACCTACATTTAATTTTTGCTGTAAGACAGAGAATCTGTTGATATTACGTTTAAATTCTTAATTAAACTTCCTTACTGTTATTTTGCCTGAGGTGTATTTACTTTATCATAGTAAAATAACCATAATTTATATATAATGCCTATCCTATATCTACCTACTTATTTAAATAGGTCAATATTACCTATCACAGTACGCTGCTTGTTGTCAGTTATCAATTTTATGTACAATATTTCATCATGTTCCATTTTTTTTAGGATAACTTGTAACATATCATTTTTGATATGTTACATTCATAATATACTTTGACGATACCAACCTTTATTTATGCCTTTTTATCCAATATTTTACATCATCACACAACATTTTTTTTATACATCCCACATTGCAAGGTACATACATTTTCATTAATTCAATTCCACGCAATAATTGCTAGTTTTTCTTACATCTTATGTAGACTTAAATTTGTCAATAAACAACAGTTCGATCTGACCTGATTCCTGCCTTCACGTCTGGATTCACAGAAAAAAATAATAATTGGATTGCCTATGGTTTCTATAAACTTTTATCAATAACTTAATAAATATCTAATGTGCAATGGGAGTAATTAGTTATTTATAATCTACCAACCTTCCTTTATTTGATTTCATAAAATTCTTCATTTATCTTTAACTAATTTTCTTAACCATAGACTATAATCTGATCATTCTAGAAGCATGCGAGTCTGTATTGTTTTTTTCTTGCGATCTCGGGAATGTAGTGGATTGTTCGCGAAATTAAACGGCTGAAAAAAAAAAGATATAAATAGGACTCGATTTCCTCCAGTGAGGATATTCGCTTTCTCTGAACTTCTACCTAGCTCGGTGTGCGCGATTGTTTACAGTGATTGAAAGATTTCTGATACGCTGTGTCAGGCGTCCCTGAGTAACTACGATATTCGCGTTCTAAACTGCATCACCGGGAATATCACAATTTCTTAAATTGGTCCTCGGATTCTCGACGTCCGGGTAAGTCTATCTGCTAAACGGCAATCATGTCTAACAACATCGTATTTATGTCACTGTTTTGTCATAACGCTGTGTTTTCTATCTCCTCGACAGTTTTTTTTCTTTTAATTCTGACGGGATCACCCATCCGAAACGAGTGCTGCTGGGCAGACTACAACATCGCCAAGCCCTCGTTCGCTGACCTTTGACCTTGAGTGACCGGGGGATCCAGAAGGCTTTCCTCAGAGCACGAATCTCAGGTGTAACCGTTCCTATATTTTATATTACTACACCTTCGTATACTATTCACGTTTGTGAGTTATCCACAAACGTGTGGCGCCCGTACTCATCTCTACTCTTCTTTTCTGTCATCAGTTTAGCCTAGTTATATGCATAATAACACCGCATAACTCACCTTTGGTTTGTAATCTACCGCCTTAATCTAGAGTGCACTTGTGTATTTCTTAAAGGACTTCTTATTGATTAATAGCCTATATCTGATCTAATACATTGTGAACCTACTTAAGGATAGCGATAAGCTAGTACTCTCATATATCTAGATTTGTTTTAAAATACCTTATTTGTTTAACTTCAGCTTTATTACTCTTATATGTGAACTCTCAATTCAGTGAGAATACTGTATTTTAAGGCCTTCCGCCAGTGCAACAAGTGAGCTGCAAATAATTATTATACCCACGCCCTGCATTTCTTACAATCTTATAACGTTTTATTCTTTTATTTATGTTGGTCTCAATAAAACTTCGTATTTAATTGTTTTTAAGTCTTTTATTTTCATATTTATACATACAGCTAAAAATCCAGGTTACATTTTGCGCCCAACGTAGTTTGCACTCAATTCTTTGTTGGCAGTTTCTCACTGAGTTGTAGGTGATAAACAGTAATTACTTTTCTTCTCAAATTGTACTTATATCAATTCCAGTGATGGAGCTTGCCGCGTTCTCCGGTCTACTCAAGGACGAGGTCAGCTATGAGCTCAACCTGCGGGGAGTGAGACACGAGCGTGGTGACACAGCGGAGACGTTGGCTGCCCTGCTCGAGAAGGCTGAACCGGCCGCTGCAGAGTTTGAGGACAAATTTGTTGGTTCCCTCAATACGGGAACAGAACTAGAGGTATGTGCACGGAAGTTGGCCGAGCTAGGCGCTCTTATCCCTAAATATTCAACGACTTCACACTACCAAAAATGTCAGGCAAGGTTGACCCACGTTATACAACGACTGGACAGACTGACCGGGCAGACCAGGGAGCAAAGGCTTTACAAATCTTCCTTACTGGAGGAACTATACAGACTCCGCTTTTCGATATCGAATAACCCTCCGCGCAGTAGAGATCCTTCCCCGTCAAAACAACACCTACATCCGACTACTTCCCGTGATGAAGAAAACCGCATCACAGACGTTCGGAAGAACGATGCCGATGGGGATGTACACTCTGAGGCAGCATCTATCCCTATCCCTCCTCCTTACCCTTCTCACTCCTCTCCCAGAAATTCTCCAATATTAAAATGGGGTGTAAATTTTGACGGACACACCTGTGTCTTAGAATTTATAACTAAAATTAAAGAATTAGCTGCCTCCTGCTCTGCCCAAGACCATGAACTGCTCTCAAACTTCTCACATCTGCTTACTGGCGATGCATTGATATGGTTCCGCGGTTACAGGGACAATATAACTTCTATTTCTCAACTTTTTGAATATTTAAAAGAGGAATTTCTAACTGTTGATTATGACAGACGACTTCTACTGCAAAAATCTGAAGACATAAAAATTTATATTAATCTCATGCTCTATGAGTTGACTAAATTATCTAAACCACTCTCGGAAGCTGAGAAGTTGGAAATAATATTATCAAATATGAATACTTTTTATATTGCAAAATTAGCTCTCCATAATTTTTCTTCGATTGCGGAACTCAAATCAGTGTGCTCCAGGCTAGACGTAGCAAAGTACAGATGTGAGAATAGAGGTGCTTTAAATTCTGGCAATACTGCTATTGTTTCCGGTTTCACAGTGAAATCTAATCTCACTAAATCGGTAAATCAACCGTTTAATAAACAAAAATATTCATCGGGAAATGTTGCTACCATCTCCCATGATGCTAACAATTCCGCTATGCTACAAAAAGATGGTGTCACTTGTTTAAAATGTAGTGGCAAACATCACTATTCAGAATGTAATGTATACAAAACACCTATATGTTTTAAATGTAAAAAACCTAATGTGCTTACTCGCGACTGTACTTGTTCAAAAAACTGAATAAGCGGTCAGTAGCATGTTCTCTCTCTCTTAAACCTGAACCCTCTAAACAAACTAAACATACTACTGACCAGGAATGGCAGGAATATCTAATTTTTTTTAAAAACTTTTTCTCCTCTCAGAAGATAGCTCCGCTTTTTGAGTCAAACTTGCCTGACAACCGAGCGTTTATCAAAGTCAACATTTTGGGAACAGAGTGCTAGGCCTTGGCCGATTCTGGTGCATCAACTTCGATACTCAGCGGTGATGCGCTAGGGACGCTTAGGGAATTAGGTCTACAGACTCATCTTCAGCCATCTTCTAAAACTCTTAAAGTTGGCAATAACTCAAATCTTAATATTTTAGGATCCATTACGATACCTATTACTTATAAGTCGAATCTAAGACTAATTACTCTCAATGTGTGCACAGATATTAACAGTCCTCTTATTTTAGGTGTAGATTTTCTTAGGGCATTTAACCTATGTCAAGATATTCTGGAATATACGACTGACTCACAGTGTCCTTCTGCTTTTAACTCTTTACTTGACACAAACACACACTTACATGCTTATGAGGATCTGTCGGTTGAACAAAAATCTCAGATTGATAACATTATCGCTGATTTTAAAAGTATTTCTGCTGATTCTAACAACTTAGGTCTCACTGATCTAGAAGAACATGTCATTGATACTGATGATCATTCCCCAGTGAAACAAAAATACTACCCTATACCTGTTCACTATAAACAGCGAGTCGAGGCTGAAATTAATGATATGTTGAGAATGGGTATTATTGAAAAAAGTAATTCACCTTGGAATTCCCCTCTCTTAGTAGTACCCAAACCTAACGGAGACTTAAGGATCTGCCTAGACAGTAGAAAGCTGAATAGTGTTACCAAAATAGATTCATATCCTATGCCACGTATCCAAGACATACTTGATTCTCTTAATAATGCTAAATTTTTAAAGTGCTGAAAAGCGCATTTTTTCAGATTAATTTACACCCAGACTCCCGGGAAAAGACTAGTTTCTCTATTCCTGGAGTTGGGGCTTTCCAATTTTGCCGCATGCCTTTCGGACTTGTAAATGCATCTGCTAGAATGATGAGACTTATGGATAAAGTCTTTGGACCTGAGTTTGCTGGTCGTCTGTTCACCTATATTGATGACATAATCCTAGTGAGTAATTCATATGACGAACACGTCAATTTATTAAAACGCGTATATCAACGTTTAAAAGAAGTAGGTCTCACCATCAATTTTGAAAAGTCAGTTTTCTGCAGATCTTCCCTTAAGTTTCTTGGCTTCATCGTCGACCGACACGGACTACGCATTGACAGTGACAAGGTTAAGGCCATTTTAGAATACCCTGTCCCGACTAACCAAAAAGAAGTCAGACGTTTCCTAGGCATGGCATCATGGTATAGGCGCTTTATCCAAAATTTCTCTTTAGTAACTGCTCCTATAAATAACCTAATTAAAAAACAGCCCAAGGGCAAAGCTTTTAGTTTTCCGCAAGAAGCTCTCCTTGCCTTCAACGAGATTAAGCAACGTTTGGTATCTGCACCCATCCTCTCTATACCTAATTTTGATAAACCTTTTATCATCTCTACCGACGCCTCTGATTTAGGTCTCGGTTGTGTCCTCTCTCAACAGGATGACGAGGGTAAGGAACATCCTGTCGCCTTCGCTAGCCGTTCTCTTACTAAACCAGAGAGAAACCATGCCACAACTGAAAAGGAACTCAATGCTTTAATCTTTGCTCTAGAAAAATTTAGGGGTTATATTGAAGGCTCTCCTTTCCCCACTACGGTCTATACTGATCACAGTAGTCTGAAATGGCTTGTTAGTCTTAAATCTCCTACGGGAAGATTGGCGAGATGGGCTGTCCGGCTTTCTCAATTTAATCTTAAAATTGAGTATCGTAGGGGCTCTGATAATGCCTTGGCCGACGCTCTTTCTCGTTCATTTCCCATAAATGTCACTTCTGATGACGATCCGTCTCAAAACTCCCCTACTTCTTCTTCTACTACTAAGGACTCTTGGTACCTCAAGAAAGTACAAGACGTCAAGTCTACACCCCACAAGTTCTCTGATTGGAAACTGATTTCTGATCGCCTTTATAAAAGGATGAAAAATTCCAACCCTCTCTCTGCTGACTGTGAGTGGAAACTCGTGGTTCCTTTCGAATCGCGGCATGACGTCATAACTAAATGTCATGACCACCCGAGTGCAGCCCATTTAGGTATCTTTAAGACTTTGAAACGTCTTACTCAATCTTACTATTGGCCATCGCTACATAGAGATGTCAAGAAATATATCAAAAATTGTCAAGTTTGCTTGGCTTATAAAAGCACGAATGAAGGTCCCCCAGGCATCATGAAAAATCCCAAACAGGTCCAACGTCCCTGGCAAATGATCTCTACAGACATAATGGGTCCCCTACCTCGATCTTATCAGAGCTACAAATTCATTCTAGTAGTTACCGACGTTTTCACTAAGTTTACATGCATATTTCCTATGAGGAACTCACTTGCCAAGACAGTAGTTTCTATTATTGAAAATAATATATTCATGAAGTATGGGATTCCTCAAACAATTGTCATGGACAACGGACCACAATATATTTCTAATGCCATGAAGGATTTGGTTGCGAAATATAAAGTTCACAATTCTTTTTATAACTGTAGGTTCCTCCCACAAAACAACCCTTCTGAAAGGACTAATCGTGTCATTGTCACGGCCATATCTTCCTATGTAGGTACAGACCACAGAAAATGGGCCGAAGAATTACCAAAAATTGAATTTGCTATCAACACAGCCGTTAGTGAATCCACTGGTTTCAGCCCGTACTTTCTAAATCATGGCCGCGAAGCTGTACTATCTGGTGACTGGTATTCCAACTCTCCACTTAATGAAAAAGATATTTTGTTTACCGACAGGACTTCATATGCATCTACTCTACCTCATCTTAAAGACATTTTTATCAAAGTAAACTCCAACATGTCCAAAGCCTACTCCAAATATAAAATTAATTACAACAAAAATAGGCGTGATATTGAATATCAGGAGGGCCAGACTGTATGGAAGAAAGAGTATCCACTTTCTGATGCTAATAAATTTTTCACTGCAAAACTTGCTCCTAAATTCACTAAATGTATTGTGAAAAAGAAGATCTCTCCTCTTACATACATTCTGAAGGACTTTCACACATCCAAGGATTTAGGCACTTGGCACATTAAGGACATTTTAAAATCTGTACCTATATAACTAAACATATTTTCTTATTTCATTTCATTTATGTATTTGATTATATACGAGTACTTTGCTCTGCCTCTACATACCATTTCCTCTCATCCGTATCCGTATGGTTGCCGGAGAAAGAATAGTGCCATCGTTATACCCTTGCGTGTCGTAAGAGCCGACTAAAAGTCCCATCTCCATATCCCACATTTCCCCTCATCATCCCCTCCCCATCACCATACCCATTACCTAACCCTATTATATATTCTTTTATGTACTCTATCTTTCTGTATGGTTTTTATTATATATATATTAAGTTTATAGTACCTATCTAGTTTATTCTATGGGACGGCTGGTAATCCCATAAATGAAAAATCAAAAGCCTTATTACTCAGAGCGGGTTGTAACTCTGTATAAATAAGCCTTAACGACAACAGATTATTCTTATCACACTAGTATATTATACTCATCTATATATCAGAGCGGCTGCGACTCTTAAAATAGGCCATCGGCACTCCATTTATTTATGTATATCAATATTTATCTAGCATACGCACACTTTAAATTTTCGGCAAGGGCGCATGGCAGATAGGCCAGAAGTAAGACCCACCGTCGATATCAATTATCTATATTGTTTATGTATTCCGTTTATTTAAATAACTTATTTGTTTACGCCAACAGCTGGCATGTAGTCTATGTGTTTTTTTTTTGTTTTTGTTTCCTTTTGCCCTTTCCTTTCCTTACTTGATTCCCAACCCACAACTTTCTTTACTTTCCTACTCTAGTATACCGTGCTATCCATCTTTCTCTACAAAAATTTTTTCTTTCTCTACACAACTTTCCTTTCTCTACAATTTTTTCTCCTCTTGCTCCTTTCTTGTTTTATCTATTCCCTTCATGTTTCCTCACGCTTTTGCTTTCTTTTCTTTGCTGTGTGGGGATAGTGAACTGTCCTTTACTCACCTCATCCCAGTTCTTTTTTTATTTTTTTTCTCTCAACTAATGAGGTATTGTAACATATCATTTTTGATATGTTACATTCATAATATACTTTGACGATACCAACCTTTATTTATGCCTTTTTATCCAATATTTTACATCATCACACAACATTTTTTTTATACATCCCACATTGCAAGGTACATACATTTTCATTAATTCAATTCCACGCAATAATTGCTAGTTTTTCTTACATCTTATGTAGACTTAAATTTGTCAATAAACAACAGTTCGATCTGACGTGTGACATTTTAATTTTATTAGCATAAACATCATAATTCTCGGACTATTAGCTCAATCTTGCGAGGAATAACAGAACTAATACAACGAACAAATATCCAAATATATACGTCTTCTCATTCTGGCAGTTATGTCTAGCTATTTGCATCTCTTCCTTTCACAAAGCCACCTAGCGTCGAGATTCCGCACTTCATCGAAACTTAAGCGCTATCTAGTGTCAAATAGTGGCAGTCTGGCGCACGTATATTGCCATCTTTATCACACCTAAAATGCATTACCATCATGTCATCTCGTTCACACAATAGCACTCAAAAGTGACATCTAGCATGACGTAGCTTCCTGCCTTCACGTCTGGATTCACAGATAAAAAAAAAATTGGATTACCTATGGTTTCTATAAACTTTTATCAATAACTTAATAAATATCTAATGTACAATGGGAGTAATTAGTTATTTATAATCTACCAACCTTCCTTTATTTGATTTCATAAAATTCTTCATTTATCTTTAACTAATTTTCTTAACCATAGACTATAATCTGATCATTCTAGAAGCATGCGAGTCTGTATTGTTTTTTTCTTGCGATCTCGGGAATGTAGTGGATTGTTCGCGAAATTAAACGGCTGAAAAAAAAAAGATATAAATAGGACTCGATTTCCTCCAGTGAGGATATTCGCTTTCTCTGAACTTCTACCTAGCTCGGTGTGCGCGATTGTTTACAGTGATTGAAAGATTTCTGATACGCTGTGTCAGGCGTCCCTGAGTAACTACGATATTCGCGTTCTAAACTGCATCACCGGGAATATCACAATTTCTTAAATTGGTCCTCGGATTCTCGACGTCCGGGTAAGTCTATCTGCTAAACGGCAATCATGTCTAACAACATCGTATTTATGTCACTGTTTTGTCATAACGCTGTGTTTTCTATCTCCTCGACAGTTTTTTTTCTTTTAATTCTGACGGGATCACCCATCCGAAACGAGTGCTGCTGGGCAGACTACAACATCGCCAAGCCCTCGTTCGCTGACCTTTGACCTTGAGTGACCGGGGGATCCAGAAGGCTTTCCTCAGAGCACGAATCTCAGGTGTAACCGTTCCTATATTTTATATTACTACACCTTCGTATACTATTCACGTTTGTGAGTTATCCACAAACGTGTGGCGCCCGTACTCATCTCTACTCTTCTTTTCTGTCATCAGTTTAGCCTAGTTATATGCATAATAACACCGCATAACTCACCTTTGGTTTGTAATCTACCGCCTTAATCTAGAGTGCACTTGTGTATTTCTTAAAGGACTTCTTATTGATTAATAGCCTATATCTGATCTAATACATTGTGAACCTACTTAAGGATAGCGATAAGCTAGTACTCTCATATATCTAGATTTGTTTTAAAATACCTTATTTGTTTAACTTCAGCTTTATTACTCTTATATGTGAACTCTCAATTCAGTGAGAATACTGTATTTTAAGGCCTTCCGCCAGTGCAACAAGTGAGCTGCAAATAATTATTATACCCACGCCCTGCATTTCTTACAATCTTATAACGTTTTATTCTTTTATTTATGTTGGTCTCAATAAAACTTCGTATTTAATTGTTTTTAAGTCTTTTATTTTCATATTTATACATACAGCTAAAAATCCAGGTTACAAACTAACATGCCGGCAGATTATAAACACATCTCAGAGGTCAGGCCGTAGGCACAGAGCCGAAATAGACCAATTTTACCCCCGAAGGGAATAAAATTGATATTTCGGGTCTTGCCGTAGGCCTGACCCAGGCAATTTCTTGCCGGCTGAGGTACTGAAGAGAAATGGCGCATGGCGGTCCGCAGACTAGCTAGACCGCAACTTGCCGACACAGATTATATAGAGTGACAGCGATTAGGTAAGTGACAGGTAAGGAATAGAATAGGATGTAGCTACGATCACCCACTTCGCGACCGTTTAACAAGAGAGGTAATCTCAGAGGTCAGGCCTACGGCAAGACCCGAAATATCAATTTTATTCCCTTCGGGGCTAAAATTGGTCTAGTTTGTGATTCAAAATTAAGTCAAAAGTTTTATTTCATCGGACTCTGATCATAATAAATAACAGCAGAGCGTAGTTGATCGGACAAAACATGGCGTCGGGATCGGGAACGTGTAATTTCCCGAAACTCAATGAAAACATATCTTTCTCGAATTGGAAGTTTCGAGTAAAAGTTTTGCTAGAAGAAAGAAGTCTCGCTAGTATTTTGGATAAAAAATGTGACAAGAATATAAAGGAGGATGTCGAGAATGATGCGAAAGCCCGGTCCATCATTGTAGGTACAATGTTTGACGGACCGATACCTAAACATTATCAAAAAATGTAAAACAGCGGCCGAAATGTTAACCTCTTTGGAAGAAGTGTTCGAGAGAAAAAGTGTATTTAAGGTGGTACGACTTCCATATAAACAAACATTGCACATTAATTGGTTCATCATACATTAATAATTCATAAATACATGTGCAACTAACTCGTTTCAGTTATTTCTTTGCGCGAAATTATTAAAAAATGTACTTTCATACATGAGGTATATAAATGCGATGGGTCACACACTCATACGTAGAATTATTGAAATTATAAGATATTAGTATATTCGTGTTTTATGTATGAATGTATTTTTTTTCTATTATTTTGCGCAAACAAATAACTGAAACGAGTTAGTTGCGCATGTATTTATGAATTATTAAGGTATGATGAAGCAATAATTGTGTAATGTTTGTTTGTATAGAAGTCGTACCACCTTAATAAGCTTTTCTTACGAAAGAAGCTAATCGCTATGAAATGTTCCAGTGGCCAAAGTCTACAAGACCATTTCCTACAATTTGACAACCTCATAACACAATTGGAAACAGCCGGAACAAAAATGGAAGACAGCGACAAATTGACACATTTATTCCTTACACTACCGGAAGAATACAAAACTGTGATAACTACTTTAGAAACCATGAGTATCGAAAAAGAACTCACTGTAGATTTTGTGAAATCTAGACTGTTAGATGCGGAGTTGAAATCTAAGGAAAAGAAAAGTGAAGTAGTAGAGAGCAGTTTTTATACATGCTATAAATGTGGAAAAGAAGGACACATGGCATACCAATGTGACAAAAAGACTGAAAATGATAAGCAAAGACAGCGAGGTAGAGGCAAAGCTAGAATGAGAAGTAGAGGTTTTTCAGGTTTCAGAGGTATATCTAGAGGGCAAGGACATGTAATACAGTCAAAGGAAAACTACAATGATATGTTTATCGCTTCTAGCACAACTTCAAGCACAGAACACATAATGCACACTGATGCTTTGGAGGTTACTTTTGTTATAGATTCAGGAGCAACGCATAACTTTATACAAGAGAAGTATGAGAAATTTATGTCTAATGTGACAGAACTACAAGTTCCAATTCAAATAAAAATTGCTAATGGAGAAGTATTGTGTGCGAAGAAGAAAGGTTATTTGAAAACATTTTATGGAGAAGACACACCTATAGAAATTGAAGGCCTGATAGTAAAGGGGATTGAACATAACCTATTATCAGTAAATGAACTAATGAACAAAGGCAAAAGTGTAACATTTCAAAATGGAAAGGAGAAAAAAGTGGAAACTGTACATACTTAAACTACAACTACCTAAAGAAAAACATGATTGACAGTAATGAAAACTTGACTAATGGTGATTTATAGCATATTAAACTAGGCCACCTCAATCGTAAAGCATTAAATTATATGAAGTTACCTTACAGTAAAAGGGTATGTGAAGTTTGTATGAGAAATAAGAGCACTAGGCTACCTTTCAAGATAATTACAAAGCCTCAGTCAAAGGATGTAGGAGAATTGATACACTCAGATGTTGCCGGACCAATAAAAGTACCAACAAAAGAGGGCTACAGGTATTACAAAACTATACTGGATGACTACTCACATTTCACTCAAACTTACCTGTTAGTCAACAAATCTGAAGCGGCAGACAACTTGATAAAGTATGTAAGGGAAATAGAAACTGAAATGGAAACAAAAATAAAGAGAATCCGTTGTGATAATGGAGGAGAATATTCATCAAACTATTTCAAAAAGTTTTGTGAAGAAAAAGGTATATAAATAGAGTATACTGCACGTTATAGTCCACAAATGAATGGAAAGAGCGAGAGACTAAACAGATCCATATATGATAAAGCCCGGACTATACTGGATGAATCACTCTTACCAAGACATCTTTGGGGTCATGCTATCTTAACAACAACATTCTTAATGAATAGAAGCCCATCAAGTGCAATAGATTATGAAATACCAGCAATTATATTTGAGAGAGAAATGGTGCTCAATAAATTGAAGCCATTTGGATGCAAAGGTTGGATGGTTATACTACCAAGAAGGGATAAATTAGATTCAAGAGCAAAAGAAGTAAGAATGATTGGCTATGCTAAAAATGGATATAAAGTATGGGATCCTATTACAGATAATGTTATTGTGACTAGAGATGTAAGATTTAATGAAAGAGACTATAAGTATCAGCAAGCCCAGACTAATGAACAAGTAAATGATGATGTATATACATTGAACAAAGAGACAATGAACAAAAGAATAGAGAAGAAGAAAGGGCAAAGGCAAAGGATGTGTTCAAGGTTCGATAGGAGGCCCAACATTCTGGAACTTATTACTGAACCCTCTTTTAGATGACCTAGAATTGGAAGGTGTTCATTGCCAGGCATTTGCAGATGACATTCTGTTATTGTTTTCAGGTAAAGATGCCAAACAAATAGAACAACAAGCAAATACAACACTAAAATATATAAAAGAATGGGGAGATAAAAATAAACTAAAATTTGCAGCACACAAAACTCAACAAATAACTTTTACTAACAAATTAAAATTCGATAATCCAATAGTTAAAATGGGGGACATTACGTTAGAACAGAAAGAGGAAATTAAAATATTAGAGGTCACTTTTGATAAAAAACTAACATTCAACAACCACATTCCAAATGTATGCAAAAAAGCAACCACAATTTACAATCAAATAGCCAAAACAGCTAAGACAACATGGGGGTTAAACCCAGACATAATCCGTACAATTTACACAGCGGTTATTGAACCGATAATAATTTACGCTGCTCCAGTCTGGGCGGAGGCGGTCGGAAAGATATCAACGCAGAGGCAGCTAAATACAATTCAAAGAGGATTTGAACGAAAAATCGCCAAAACATACTTAATGTCCTCCTCAGGACAGGACAGCCTCCCTGCACTTTGTGTTGATACTTTCTGGGCTGCTCCCCCTGGACCTCAAAATCAGGGAAGTAGCGGACCTATACAAGGTAAAAAGAGCGCAGGACTTTTACGAATTGCCGGGAAGACCTGTAGAGATGCCTGAACCGCACCTTGACAGACCACACCCAGCCGAGGACGTCGGTCACTCCTTCACCATCCTGGACGCAGACCAGATAAAAAGTATCGACAGGCTGGCGGAGGTAAACATATTCACGGATGGTAGTAAGGTGGATGAAGGAGTGGGAGCCGCGTTCTCTGCGTGGAGAAACGGAACAGAAATTAAAACCGAAAAGCACAGATTATCCAGATACTGCTCGGTGTACCAGGCGGAGCTCTTTGCGCTGCTGAGAGCAACCAAATATATCACAAACCATAACTTCACAAACACAGCCATCATAAGCGACTCACGATCATCTTTGGAAGCCCTCAGCAGCGCAAAGTCTCTACATCCTCTGGTTGTACAAGCCAGGCGGGAGCTGGCAAGGGCGACAGCGCTGAACAAAACCATTAAGTTGTACTGGGTGAAGGCGCATGTCGGAGTAACTGGGAACGAAAGAGCAGACGAGTTAGCCAAGCAAGCCGTCCTCAAGAAGACCCGTCCCAGTTACGACGCTTGCCCCACATCATACATAAAACGATCACTGCGAGAGAGGTCCGTGAAAATTTGGCAGAGCAGATACGAGGAAGGCGAAACGGCCAAAGTCACCAAACTATTCTTCCTAGGAGTGGGCGATACAAATCGTATATAGATATTGAAACGAATATTGCATCAATATCGTCAAATCCGATATCGATGCGTTCTGAAACCATATATTTTGGCAAAACACTATATTGTATTCGATACTGTACCATATCGCAATGGAATAGAGCGCAATCAATGCCAAGCGAGAGTCGATTCGATCTGAACTATATATTTAAGCAAAACACGATATTGTACTGTATCGCAATGGAATAGAGCACAATCAATGAGCGAGAGTAGAGGCGATATTGTAGTACCTATAAGAATGCAACAGCGTAGTAGACGCATAATTATTTTTGTTGTCCAAACCTAAACCTTATTTCTTAGGGAATAATGATGAACTTTGACACAATTTCTTTTTACTCTCATGTCATGACCTTTGGCCTTGACCGCGTAAACGTGGAGAAATTTGGTGCATTTTTTGAATATTTATAAATTAAATAATCATTAGTACGCTATTACTTTCGGTCGTGCGAACAAGTGCAAGTTATTTGCATCAGCGGATTCTTTAGTAATTGTTTGTAGGTGCTTTACTGTCTTTCGGGTTATGTATATAATAGTTAGTATTTCAATAATAAATAGTTAAGTTAGTTAGGTATAGTAATTATAATAATAGTTAGGTAGTAAGTGTAAATAAAAAGAGATAGTGTGGTGTTAGTGGTGACTTTTTTCTTTATTTAATTACAATGTCACGAATTAATTCAAGTGTCCTTTGGGACTATTTTACCAAAGAAAATGTTGCTGACAAAAAGGCTAAGTGTCGAGTTTGTGGCGATACTTACAGTTACAAAGGGACGACCGGTAACTTAAAAGCGCATTTAAAAAAAAGACACCTGGATGCATATTCAAGAGTTACTACTGGCCAACATGAAACACAAGTGGCTGCAGCAGTAGCCTCGACATCTGCGCAAACATCGACAGTGACAGCAACTACTTCGCGGGTATTGAATACGACAGCAGCAGCGACGTCGACGACGACATCAACCACGGCAGCTGCAACGGCGTCTTCAGCTAAAGGTAATCACCAAACGCAACAAACAATGGATCGGTTTGGAACCACAAAAAGGATTTCGGCAGAGACAAAACGCAAGATTGACAATGATTTGTTGGGTTTATTTGTTGATGGTTATCAACCATTTTCGTTGGTTGAAGAACGGGCATTCAAGAAATTCGCCAGCTGGATTCCTGGTTATCAACTTCCTACCAGAAAAACCATATCAAACACTATGGTTCCGGCTTTGTACAATAAAACCAAAGATGATCTTAAAACTACCTTTGGTCCAGAATGTAATTTGCATGTTTGCCTCACCACTGACTTGTGGACATCGAGGGCAAATGAGTCGTATATTGCTGTAACAGCTCATTTTATAACTGAAGATTTTGAGCTAAAGACCGTTTTACTTGATTGTAGAAATGTCGAAGATTCCCATACCAGTGAAAACATCCAACAAAATCTTTCTGAAATTGTAGGGGAATATGGTCTGATCAACAAAGTTAATTTTGTTGTGACCGACAACGCGGCAAACATGATGAGGGCCATAGACAACCTCGGGTGGAGGCATTACGGCTGCTACGGTCATACATTAAACTTAATTGTACAGAGCGCCATCACAAATACCCAAGGTCTTGTCGACACGTTGGATAAAGTAAAAAAAATTGTACGTTTTTTTAAAAGCAGCAGCACGGCTTTAGAGAAGCTGTTAAAAGCTCAAACAACTCAACAACCAGACGCAATACCAAGAAGATTGATACAAGATGTTCCAACTCGATGGAACTCTACGTTTCACATGATCAACCGTTTCGTCGCGCTGGAACAACACATACGGACGACAGTTGCTCTATAAAAAAAAGACCTACCCCTAATTACCAATGAAGAATGGCTCCTATTAGAAGAAACATCAAAAATTTTGAAACCTTTCGATGAGGCCACAGAGTCCATGAGCGGCGAAAAATATATGACCGGGAGTTTGGTTATAGTTATGACTAGATGTTTAATTGCTGCGTGTGACAAATTAAGAGCTCAAGATATAAGTGACATATCGCACGATTTAATTAATCGATTAAGAACGGGTCTTGTTAGTCGGTTTTCACTGGTCGAAAGAAGTGGCACATTTTCAGTATGTACATTTTTAGATCCGAGGTACAAGCTAGCCGTCTTCTTGGATGCAAATGAAGCGAGAAATACAAAGAAACGTGTTCAAGATTTATTGGTAGCCTTAATCAGAGAGGCTGAAGCAGTTGCGACAGCAGATCAAGTAGCACATTCCTCTTCCTCACCTTCCGAAGAAAATGACAAATTTTCCCCCTGGACCATTATGATAAAATGAGCAAAAACTGATTAGATACAAAGATGTATTTATTTTCCAGCTTTTCACATTGTTATTTTTTCTTTTATTTTATGTCGCTTAGCAACCACAGAGAGTTCGCAACACTCCCCGGCAAAAGAAACCGGTAGATTCATTAGATTGATGAATGACATAAATTACTTACTCAATTATATACACAGTTAAAGGAAGAAAAAAAAAATATAATAAACAATCAATGAAATCTTTCAACGATAACTGAGCCTTATTGGGGATCTCACAACTCGTCCAGAACGAGTAGTAGTCAAACCCGTATTGTCCGAGTCCTCAGTAGTAGTTTTGGGAAGCTTGTCAGAAGTGTCAGTCTTAGTCTGGGGTTGGTCAAGCTGTTTAAAATTGTCTGAAGAAGTAATTTCAAGCGGGTAGAGGCGCTGTGCAGGCCTCACCTTTTCTCCAGTGGCAGTTCGTACTCTAGCAACTCGTGTTTGATCATCCTTGCTCAGAAAAACTTCTATTATGACTCCTATTGGCCAGTTAATTCTTCGGAGTTTATCTGTTTCTATAAGTACAATATCGCCCAATTTAAAATCGCGAAATTTAGATTTTCTTGGCTGCACGAGTGTGCTTAAATATTCACTTCTAAAACGTTGACGGAACCCTTCGCGTAGTGCTTGACAGTACTTTGCTCGAAGATTCAAAGTTTTCCTGTCAACCTGGTCAAGATCAGATACATCATGTTGAAACAAAGGTTGCACGAACATAGCAGGTGTAAGAGGTCTGAGCCCATCAACACTGGTGTCTACATAAGTAAGGGGACGACTATTAATCGTAGCCTCACAGTCACACAATATCGTTACCAACTCTGTTAAAGTAAGAGACGCCCGACCCAAGAGTCTTCGAAGCATCGCTTTTATGACACCGATAAGACGTTCATAAAACCCACCCCACCAGGGGGCGCTAGGGGGCAAGAAATTCCATTTTATTCGTGCAATGGAAGAGTAACATAGAATCTCATTCCAATCTAGAGTGCTAAAAGCATTATCAAGACCTCGAAAATTAGTACCATTATCACTGTATAGGCAGGAAATTCTACCTCTGCGCGCTATAAAACGCCGTAAAGCCATAATGAATTCAGCAGTCGACAGCGATTCAACCACTTCAATGTGTACAGCTCGGTAGGTGGCGCAAGTAAAAAGAACAATCCAAGCCTTCCAACCGGACCTTAATACAAGAGGACCAGCTAGGTCCACTCCTGATACTTCAAAAGCAGAGCTAGCCTCCATGCGCCCTTCAGGTAGACTTCCAATTGGTGGCTGATAAGGCTTAGCCTTAAAACGCTTACATTTCACACAGTTATTGACTACCTTTCTGCATAACCTACGCAAACCAACAATCCAAAAATGTTCACGTAGATTACACATTAGTGTCTGAACACCAGCGTGATGCAGAACGAGGTGTCGTTGAAGCACTAAGCGTTGCACTATCGGTTCACTGGCTGGCAGGACAATAGGATACTTAAAATCTCTTCCCTCGCTGCCTAAGCCTAGCTTAGTTTCGATTCGTACGATACCTTCATTATCAACAAAAGTTTGTACGTTGTTACTTTTCAACATACTGTCACTGTGTTTGTTTTGAATCAATCTGATGATAACCTTTTCTGCCCGTAGAAACTCATTATACGTAAGCTCCTTTATAAACGGTTCTGGCTTCTTTTTAAGTCTCAAAATCCAACCAATCATTCTTACGATCTTACTGTACACAGAAAAATAACGCAATCTTTCCAAAAAAGAATCACATTCAGTGAGCATGGCCTTTACTGATCTTCTCCGCTCATTCTCTACTACATGGAAGTCAATTTCAAAGTTGACGTCTGGCCAGTTTTGTTCATCTAATCGTAACCAGTCAGGTCCTTCCCACCAGCGGCTTTTGAGTAGCCCTTTTGGATATATTCCCCTCGACGGCAAATCCGCTGGATTCAGGTTACCGGGAACATGTCGCCAATCTGAAGGCGATGTAGTTAATAATATTTCATGAACTCTATTTCTGACGAACACACTCCAATTTCCGTTTCCTTTGATCCAAGCCAATACGGCACTTGAGTCCACCCAATAGTGGACTGGACAATTTTCCAGAGCCAGTGATTTTATGACCGTGTTTGCTAGCCTGGCACCTAGTGTCGCAGCGATTAACTCGAGACGCGGTATAGTGATGTAATTCATTCTTTTGATCGGCGTGACTCTCGATTTAGCCTGAATTAAGCTCAAATCGACTCGTTCGCCGTGTCTGGCACGTAAGAAGATACACACTGCATATGCCACTTGACTTGCGTCACAAAAAACATGAAGTGAATTTTCACATTCATAAAGAGAAGACTTAGTAAGCCGTCTTGGAATCACTATTTCATTAATTAAATGTGCTTGATCTAGCCACTGCTTAAATTCGACAGATAAATCTACAGGCAATTCCTGATCCCATGTAAGAATCTTTTTCCATGCCTTTTGTAGCACCATCTTAGGAACTATTGTTGTTGCACATACCACGCCAATAGGGTCGAATACTCTCTGCATAACAGATAGAAGAGTTCTTTTTGTCAATTTCTCGTGCGTTGTTTTTAATGAATTAGCATTTAAATGCAGTGAATCACCTTCGATATCCCATAACACACCTAAAACAGAAATTGATTTAGTTTGATCGCAAACTTTAACTGGACTGGAAACCCAACCTCTGAGATCAAACTTAGCGTCGCTCATTAATTTTTTCGATTCACTTATGAACGTCTCCAGAGCTACTTCTGAATCCACACTTGTCACACAATTGTCAACATAGAAAGACCTTTTTAACTTCATAGCCGTCTCTTTTAAATATTCCGGACAGTTGTCAAGATGGTAGTTAATTGTAGCGATAAGATGAAACGGACTTGAAGCCACCCCGAACACTACCCGTTTATGGCGGTAAGTCATTGTTCCCTTATTAGAATCGTTTACATCTAACCACCACAAAAAACGTAAATAGTCTCTGTCATTAGGAGATAAGGAAATTTGTAAAAAAGCCTTTGCGATGTCAGCTATGATACCAATAGCTCCTTTACGAAAATCTAATAATAGCTGAGGTATTTGTTCTAGAAGGTTAACACCTTTCTCAAGACAGGAGTTCAAAGATATACCATTAGAATCCCTTGCTGAAGCATCAAATACGGGCCTGATTTTTGTCGTTAAACTGGCCTCTTTAATGACAGCGTGATGGGGCATGTAGTGCCCTATAACTCTTTGGTCTGGTGCAACTTCTATGATACCTAATTCAAGCCATTGCTGCAATGCTTCATTATATTGAGATAACTTACCTAAAATATGAAGCCGATTTGTAGTTGAATGAAGCCTCTTCTTTGCCACCAAGTAATTGGATTGTGGACGCGGTACATCACACCATGGCAGTGATACCTCGTAACGCCCTTTCTCGTTAATGGTTATGGTCCTCTCAAACTCTCTAAGTACCTCTGTGTCATGTAGACTTTTCGCCTTTTGTTCAGCGGGGTCTTTTATCCCTATAGTCTCTAGTTCCCATAAATCTGAAATATTTATGTGAGAAAGACAGTGAAGTGCCGTTATCGTATTTACTAATGAGCTGTAAATTCCCGTAATTGGGCCTTGAATTGTCCAGCCCATTTTAGTTTTAATTGCGGTCAGAGTACTACTTACGTGAACAAAATCACTAGACAAAAGAAGACCTGAAAAGTCGGCGCCTATCAAAAGTTGTACATCGTCGGGACAGTCTGTCGAGTCGGTCAATATAATGTTGTGTCTCTGTAATTGTTGAATTATTTCATTAGATCTAACTTTCGGTAAAAAACCACAAATATTTTGTTGTTCCACTGTTGACATTTGCATCTTAAAATCATTTGTCAAACTTTTGACACAAATGTTATAAATTTGACGTTCTTCCGTATTTTCTTCTTTTCCGCCAAATAGACAGTGCGTTATAAACTCTTTTCTTACCGGTTTCAAAACTAACTTTTCAACAAGATCCTTTCGAATATACGACCTCTGCGCACCACTATCTATTAAAGCACGCACTTTAATTGACATCTTGCCGTCGCTGGATGCAACTTGAACGACAACAGTCTGCAGAAAAGTGGTAGATTTCAACTTGCAATGCAAACTGTTGGCCTTTTCAGGTTCTAGTTTGTTTTTACAGGTACTCTGTCCGTGCATATCAGGGCACATCAATGTATAGTGGCGTTTCTTACAAAATAGGCATTTAGGAAAACTTTTGCATCGTTTAGCAATATGGTTTTGTCTTAAACAAATTAGGCATGCCTTTTTAGCTTTAATGTGCTCTGTTCTTTGATCAAATGTCATCTTAGCTGCTTTATGACACTCTGCGCTACCGTGGGTGTCCTTGTCGCACCAGATGCATAGTGTTGAGTTTTTACGAGTTTCTGGTTTCGTTTCAGCGACAAAACAGCAAGTGGGTGCTTTTGGTTCCGAAATAGAGTTATTAATCATACCTTGGTGGGCAAGTTGAATCCTTTCCTCCGATTCTACTTCTAGTCTAAGAAAATCGACTAATTTGGATAAATCATTCTGAATTTTACTGTCAGAAGCTCTACGCCGGTTCCATGCTCGAAGCACCTCATCAGGTAAGGCGGACTCTACCATCGGGAATAAGATAGACGCATATTTATCTTTTGTGACACCAAGAGTTTCAAGTGCTTGCAAGTGCGTTTGTAGGCTGTCATACAGTGCCGTCAAGTTCTTTGTATATGATGGTGACTGCCCTTTTTCTTGCATCAATGATAGTAATCCTCTTACATATGTCTCTATTAAAACGTCGTCTCGGGCAAATCTGGATTTGAGAGCATCTAGAGCCTTTTTATAGTTCTCCCCACATGGAGGGTAGCTCTCCACAAGCTGCCTGGCGTTAGAATTAGGTTCCATCGATTGGAGCAGGTATTGAAATTTATCTGATTCGTTTATGTCTGGATCTTCGTGAATCTTTACAAATTGGCCCCAGAAAAGCAACCATTTTTTCACTTCTCCATTGAATCTAGAGATTTCTAGCTTAGGCATCTTGACTTTATGTTCTCGCAGACGCATGACGCTCGAATTGGCACAGTTGGCAGATAATACTGTTCCAACATCATCATCATGATAAGAATTGTCTCTAGGTTTACTGAAGTTTCGGTAACTAATCCTCAGCTGTGACCATCTGGTTTTATACGGTACTGCCCTATCTTGGTCTTCCTGGTATGCTGTTTCATCAAAGACCTCGCTTTGGCACCACAAGTCCCTCACAGCCACTTCACAACTAAACAGTTCCTCAGCGCAGTCGGAGAGTCTACTATATTTACCCTCCACAATAGTTCCTTGGTCTGGCACGTCCTTGTACTCCTGGAGAGCTTTTTCAAGGGCATCCGCAGCAATTGTGAACTCCTTGCGGAATTGGGTTCTCTTTCGTTTTAAGGCCTCCATTTATTATTTATTCTGCACGTCGGTGTAAATACTGTATTTTATTTTATTTGAAATATATTTTCACGGTCGCCATATGATAAAATGAGCAAAAACTGATTAGATACAAAGATGTATTTATTTTCCAGCTTTTCACATTGTTATTTTTTCTTTTATTTTATGTCGCTTAGCAACCACAGAGAGTTCGCAACAACCATACTTAATGAAATAGTCGGCACCAAAGAGCGCGTTGGTACACCGTTATCCAAGGCGATCAAAGAAATTGATACCTTTTTAAATGATGATATTTTACCGGTGCGAAATGGCAAACATTGGAATTGTCCTTTGGAATGGTGGCACAACCATAGACATACATATCCATACTTGTCGAAACTTTTTAAGCGCTATGGAAACGTAATGGCTACTTCTGTTTCATGCGAACGAATATTTAGTAAGACTGGCTTAATTATAAACGAGCGTCGCACAAGACTAACATCTTCAAAAGTGAAGCTATTAACATATTTGAATGTGAATCTCAATTCAAACAGATTCAATGTATAGGTTTATTGAGAACTAAAGTGTATAAAGAAAAGAAGCACAGGCAAGATGATAAGTACCTATATAAAAAGCTATATCCATAAAAAGGTAGTGTAAAAAATAGATTAAGATATTAATTTAATGTAAATACTGAATATAAAATATGTACATAGAAAAAATGATTCTTAAAACCAAAGATGGTAAATAATGTAAATAGTGTAAATAACACAAAATTATGTACAAAATCATCAATGAACTTCTAAATACGCCTGCACTGTTGATAATTTAATTTAAAATTACGAAACAAACTTTGTGTCGGATCTTTGATACGATTGAGTAAATTGATAGCTTTTTACGTAAAATTTTATTATCTGACCAAAAGGCATGTAGTTCTGTGAAATATATTTAAAAAAAAAGATCAACACGCATTTTGGTCGGGTATTAAAATAAGATGTAGAAAGATGCCATTTTACTTCATAAAACTTAAAATATGGTTTTTGAGCAAAAACATGCAGACAGTCCTAAGCCTGTTAGAAGTATGAAGGAAAGCTCATTGAACTTAGTGAATTATCTATTTTTTTTAAACACATGTGCGTGTAAATCTTCTATAAAATCAAAGTTACAATCTACAGATAAGAAAACCTGTACATACTAAACAATCACTCAAAACCCTCTTAAAACCCGGATAAAACTGCGTCATCTAAGTTGTAACTCCTGATGTAACATAACGTTATAATTTACAAATTAAATCGTATCTGTCACGATACGTCGATATTGGTTTAGTAAAACTATATTATCCTGATTCGTATCAGGGGAATATAGTTTTACGAATCCTATTTCGACGTATCGTCAGAGATACGGTCGCACCCGATATCGACGATATCAAAATATATGGTTTCAGAATCCGATATCGAATATCAATATATAGTTTCGAATCGATTCACAAAAAAAAGATATATTACCCACCTCTAATTCTTCCCAAATGTAAAAAAATAGTAAGGGAAATTGCACCCAGTCATCTGCTCTGCCAGGCATTCACTGGCCACGGAGCCTTTTCGCAATATCTTCACCGCTTCAAGATCAAGGATTCACCAAACTGTGCCTGTAATACAGGCGAAGAAGAGACAATAATACACTTATTAACAAAATGTAAAAATTATAGACTCGAAAGAATGAACGTAGAATGCAAAATTAAAAACAAAATAATAGAAAACAGACTAGAAGAAATATTAGCAGATAATAGAATGAGATACCCGTTTTTAGAATTTACAGTAAAAATAATAATTGATGCAATTGAAAGAAACAAAACATAATAATATGAGTAAAACATAATAATATAAAGGAACAAAACATAACATAAAATTGTTTCTTTTAGAAACAAACAAAAAGAAAGAAACAGATACAAAGACAAAAATATATTAATAAAAACAGAAACAGATATACAAAATTTCTGACGTTTAATGTCAGAAGAAAGAATGGCAGCAGGACAAAAAAAAAGACTGATCATAATAAATAACAGTGCATAGATGCGACAGGATGTTATATCCCTCCATTTATTATATTCAAAGGTGTAAGAATCATACCACAACTGACAAAAGGATTTATGCCAAACACCCAAGTACGATTTTCTCCAAAGGGATGGATAACGGGTGAGCTATTCCTAGATTGGTTAAAATTCTTTGTTCAATGTATCCCTCCAGCAAGACAAGTTCTATTGATAATGGACTCACACGCCAGTCACGTTATGCCACCTGTACTGGATTACGCTCGATCACAACATATGATATTGTTTACAATACCTTCCCACACGAGTGCCATTCTTCAACCACTTGATGTGTCAGTGTTCATCGACCTCTGAAAGTAGCCTGGAGGACGATAATCGAAACTCACAAAATGAAAAATCCATGCGACACCCCAACCCGCTATGATTTTCATATTTTTTTTACCCCTGCATTTGAAAAAAGCTTCACGCCATCAAACATACGAGCTGAGTTCAGAAAAGCGGGTATCTGTCCATTTAACAGAACAGCTGTAAATCCACTGGCACTTGCTCCATCAAAGTTAACAGACAAACCGTTTCCGGAATCGGCAGAAGAGGTCACACTTCATGAAGATGAACAAACCCCGCGACCCTGCACATCTCGAATTCAACTTTCGGAGGAAAACGTATACTGCAACATTGACCAAGAAAATGGGTTCCTGGAGACAGATGTCCCTGTATGTGATCTTCTTCATTCAGCGGGTTCTCCATTGGAATGTGAAGAAAATGGGTGCCTAAAAACATGTGACTCTCTATGTGATCCTCTTCATTCAGCGGGTTTTCAATTTAAGATAGATGATCCTGTGTGTGATCCTCCTCACTCTGTTAATGATGCTCCTCATTCAGCGGGTTCTCAATTAGGATGTAATGAAACTGGGTCTTTCAAGACAGGTGACCCTGTGTGTGATCCTCTTCATACAGCGGGTTCTCAATTTGAATGTGAAGAAAATGGGTCTTTGAAGAAATATTATCCTGTGTGTGATCCTCCTCATTCAGCGTGTACGCAATTAAAATGTAGAGAAAATAGATCTCTGAAAACAAATGATCCTGTTTGTGATGCTCCTCATTCAGCGGGTTCACAATTAGGATGTAATGAAACTGGGTCTTTCAAGACAGATGACCCTGTGTGTGATCCTCCTCATACAGCGGGTTCTCAATTTAAATGTGAAGAAAATGGGTCTTTGAAGAAATATGATCCTGTGTGTGATCCTCCTCATTCAGCGGGTTCGCAATTAAAATGTAGAGAAAATAGATCTCTGAAAACAGATGATCCTGTTTGTGATGCTCCTCATTCAGCGGGTTCTCAATTAAAATGTAGAGAAAAAAGATCTCTGAAGACAGATGACATGCATCCCAAATAGGGATAATACATAAGTAATGATTACTAACTCATAATATCTATTTCGAATGTTTCAGTCACAAAACAAGTTAAGTAATTTAATTATTATGTAAATGATTTGCACATCGATTGACGATAGAATATGTTGGAAATAGCTAACTTAAGATCAATATCTATACTTATCTATACTAATATTATAAAGCTGCAGAGTTGTTTGTTTGTTTGTTTGAACGCGCTAATCTCTTGAACTACTGGTCCGATTTGAATGATTCTTTCAGTGTTGGGTAGTCCATTTATCGAGGAAGGCTATAGGCTATTTTTTTTTTCAAATTAGGGATCCGTAATAAAATTGCTATTTTGTAACACAAGGTGTAAAATCGAAAACCTATTTTTGCGTGCGCTGCAAAAACTATTGACAATAGAATAAAATGATGTACTACGGGTTTGTAGATCCCAATAAGACCTACAAAAAAGTCCGCGAGAACATATATCTAGCTATCATGGTTTAATCACAATAACAGATTTTGTGTTCAAAATAATTATTAAATCGTCTGAAGAAGAAAAAACTACGTTAAATATGTATCGTAATATTAATCTTTATCGAAATTAAGCATTATGTTATCAAAAGTATTTATGTAAAAGTAAAATACTTTTTGTTTCATCTCAATCGGATATTTCGTTTAAAAGTTATCACGTGTGTAAGATGCTAAGAGTTGGTACCTATTAATGAGTTATGGGCCATTTATTTTATCAACATAAAATCCTGTAATAATCTTTTTTGAAAAATATTTGTTAATGATTGTAAGTATAAGATCTTTGAAGAGTATAATAAAAACATTTCTATCGTAATTCTTATGTGTCTGGCTGAATGTCGAACAGCACCCCGACCGCCTAACGGTATAGCTTGTGCTATCGCTATAGCTATCGATTTTTCAAACCCCCTACAAGGGCTCTCGCTGACGCTATCACTTTCATGCTAAAAATGCAATAGTGAATCCAATATATGAATAGAAATATGTCGTACCTCCGGAGAAATAAAGGCACAACTGTAAAATTGACATTTTTCAGAACTTGAGTTTAAAGATTTTTTTCTATAATTTGTGGATTTCCTGATCAGGGAATAATTTATTTATTTATTTTGTTCACGATTTCTGTAACAAGAGGGTGTTTACTAAGAAAATCAATATTTTTTTAATTTGAAATAGTTACCAACTGTAAAAAAAAAAAACTGAAGTAATTAACTAGGTCCCTTAAATGTGCCTTTGTGGCACTAAGTACATGAATTGCTAAGTACAGTTGTGACAGAATCTGAAACAAAAGTACATTTTTACCTCATAATATTGTATTTAATTATGAATATCTAAATAAAAATAGTAACATAATGAAAGGAAACAAAAAAAAGCGATAAAAATAATATTCTAATTGACATAAAATTGAAGATGTGCCTTTGTGTCCCTAAATTAAATTCACTACCTGCGGAGCGCCCCGCACAACTGACAGTTCGATCCCCGCGTCACCAACTCCGTACAAAATTTACAACGGAACCTCAAAGACACATCACGACATCTAGCGGAAATTGATGAAATTACAATTGGATCTTTGTTTCTACGGTTAAAGGTGCACTTAAAAAATGGTTTGGCATAATTAACTAAATTTTGCTATTTTTGCAATTGAGCCTTTGTTTCTCCGAGGGTACGATGTATGAATTAGACAAAAACCCTGTTATTGAAGGGTTTTATAAGAGTTTGAAGTTTGATAGCTATAGCATTAGCACGCGCTATACAGTTACGGCCATTCCCAATAATCTACCCTCAGTAAGAGATAGGCCTACTGTTGTTCAGTTGCTAGGCAATCTTTGTTATTTCCTGTAATGTAACAGAAATAACTAAGCAACCAAACTATAGTAACCCTATCTGTTACTAATGATAGGTTATTGGGAACGGCTGTTAGGCGGTCGTGCCGCAGATAGACAGCTATTGCCTGCGACTTATACAATTTAACTTAATCTATATTTTTCTTAATATTATAAAGCTGAAAAGTTTGGTTGTTTGTTATGAACGCGGTAATCTCGGGAAATACTGATCTGATATGAAAACTGTTTAAATATTCAATAGTCCATTTATTGAGGGAGGCTATAATATAGGCAATATTTTATCTCGGTATTTCCACGGAAACGAGAAACACGCGGGTGAAACCGCGTGTAGTATATTATAAAGCTGAAGAGTTTGTTTGTTTGAACGCGCTAATCTCAGGAACTACTGGACCGATTTAGGAAATTCTTATACCGTTAGAAAGCTACATTTCTCCCGAGTGACATAGGCTATATTTTATCCCGATATTCCCACGGGAACGGGCACCACGCGGGTAAAGCCGCGAGGATCCGCTAGTTGTAACCACATTCTTGCAAATAAATATTTTATTGTTTATTATTATTATGCAACAAGGCTTATAATTAACGCGGGCGGAGACGCACTAGTCAGTTTGTAATGACCGTTGACCCCGTTGTCACGAACTTTTGCTACTTCCACGACAAGTTTGGCCAAGCAATATTCACCTTTTGCTTGTTTTGTAAGCGCTTATGTCCGCGCTGGACAGACTGATCGTATTTGATCACGTTTGTCAAGCAAAGTTCGGCCCGGTCAGGTACCGGTTGGGTGACCTAAGTGGCATTATAACTGAGCGCTTCCGTGCTTCGGAAGGCACGTTAAACCGTCGGTCCCGGCTGTTGCCATTTCATTACAGTCGTTAAGCCAAGTCAAAGGCCTTATAGGCGGCTTGATAAACTCTGACACCAGAGGTGACCACTAATCCTCACTCGATAAGAAGAAGACCTTTCAAAACACGTACAGAAAGGTGATTATTGCTTGGCCACACTTGTCGTGGAAGTGACAAAAGTTCGCGACAACGCGCAAGTCTGGCCGTAGCATCAGTGCTCGAGGGATCCGGAAGAAGAGTAGATCCACCTTCAGCCTTAACATTAAATAATAAATATTTCTTACACACCAATTAACCTAGCCCCAAAATGTCGAAGATTGCTTTCAGTGATCTTTTAATATAGATTTTGACTCCAAAAAATGTAGAATTGGAGATGTTGAAGACGCGGGAATCGGGCCCCAGAACGTTTTAGTTCCTTAGTTGTTTGTTAGAAGGAGTAGTATATCATATTTGACAGAAATTGCGTTTGACAGCAAACTTTGCCGTAATTATTACTGGTTGTGAGTTCGATAGTCAACCTGTCGAAAGGAAAATAAATAAATAAAATACTTTTATTTCAGACCATGGTCCATATTCACAATTACAATTATTCGCTTAAAAATTACTTTATTATTACATTATAATTAAAACTAATACATTAGATTATAATAAAAAAATAATAAATAAAGTTAAGAGTTTAAGTAACAATACAACAACTATATCAGTAACCAAATACAAAACAAGATAGAATGCAAACATCCCAACCCGTAGACTCACTGGCCCACATGTAAAACATGCAATCCAGTGAACCTCCGAAAGACAGCTGCATCCATCCTATCAGCTATCATCTTCAGGATCGTTAGCTGCTTCCTCTAACCTTGCCCACTAATGATGATGACTCCTCGCCCATGATGGCATAGAAATCATCGACATGTGCATCCGCGAATATACCCGACGCACTACAAAACAAGGAAATGATTCCACCTTCAGCCTTATCATTCCTTTACATCAATACGTGGTTTGTGTTTTGCTCGTGTGTGTGACACGAGCGCCGTTTTTTGCGCGAACCGAGCGGGACATGATTCGCACGCGAACGGACGTTCCCCGGTGTGCGTTCGGATGTGCTTCGTCAGATCATCGTTGCTCTACGGAGAAGAAATTTTTTTTTTTTAAACGGGGCGGGGAGATACACGCAGTTATCTAAAGCAAGTTTTATTAGAAGCCGGAGGTTAAGCAACTTTTGCAATGGTCGTTCGCGGATAAGGTGTCCAACAAATTTACTATCTCGAGCTCCTCCGTTAAGCCGTTGGTCCCGTCTGCATTTGTAGTCGTGCAAACCCAGAAATCTGAATTGGGCCTGCGTAGTGGGTCATGTACCATTCTCCTTATTCATCGGTGCCTTAGCAGTGGGGCCACAAAAATGCTGTGTTCCGGCCGAGATAAGAAAGCCAGTTCATCAGGTGTTACGGCAGACATAAGACAGCCAGTTCATCAGGTGTTCCGGCAGACACAAGAAAGCCAGATCATCAGGTGTTCCGGCAGAGATAAGACAGACAATTCATCAGGTGTTTCGGCAGACATACGACAGCCAGATCATCAGGTGTTCCGGCAGAGATAAGACAGACAGTTCATCAGGTGTTCCGGCAGACATAAGACAGCCAGTTCATCAGGTGTTCCAGCAGACATAAGACTGCCAGATCATCAGGTGTTCCGACAGAGATAAGACAGACAGTTCATCAGGTGTTCCGGCAGACAAGACAGCCAGTTCATCAGGTGTTCCGGCAGACATAAGACAGCCAGTTCATCAGGTGTTCCGGCAGACATAAGACAGCCAGATCATCAGGTGTTCCGGCAGACATAAGACAGCCAGTTAATCAGGTGTTCCGGCAGACGTTTTGACGTTCATAAGTGCTTGTAACAGCCTAGACTGAATAAATGATATTGATTTGATTTGATTTGATTTTGACATAAGACAGCCAGTTCATCAGCGGTTAAGGATTCCGAGAGAGGCGTGAATCCAGCTTCAGCCTTATTGTTACATAACAGTAGTGTGTAGTAAGTGTTTCTTATTGTTACGGTGGGTCCAGATATCCGTATTATTGTACCTCCGTTTCGTATCAGCGTCGCTATAAAGAACGCTAATCTGGAGGGTTACTATTAAAAGGATCGCGTTGAGATCAAGATTGAATGTCAATAATTATTACCGATTTTCGACGTTGATTCGATTTTGATTGGCGCTAAAATCGATTTATTTAGTACATAATTATTTTATTTACAAATTTTTTGTTAGATTACTTATAAGCCATAGTTGTTGACTTTTGACATCAATTCAATCTCGATATCTATGCAATCGTGTCAAGAGTAAGAGAGCTGAACGCCCGTTTGGTACGATACGGTAGTACGGCGTCTTGATACGGAATTACGAATACAGGTACACTCCGAGGGCTTATTATCTAACAGAAACTCGATTCAGTTTTACTTTCGTCACTGTTGCGGTTGTCATAAAGTATGAAAATGTGATGGTAATGACAGGAAATCCTAATTGCATGAATTTTTTAATAAGTTACCAAAATCACGGAGCTTAGCTTACCTATATTTAGGAAAAAACTGCGATATGGTTAACAGGAGAAATGTTTTTATACAATTGGGGAGTATTTTAATAAAAAAATTGTCATAAAATGAATTATTATTATTATTATTAATGACATTAATGATATACAATTTAATATTATTTGCAATTATTTACCTATTAATCATTCCTTTTTATTTTATAGTGACATTTCACACGCCCTTTGTTTTGCAAAACGGAAGATCAACATTGTATACGACCATCTGTAACTTACTTTGTTTTATATGAATAAAGATGATATGATTTGATTTTGACGAAACTGGTTGCTAGGTGATTTTTTGTTAGACAATCAGACTGCGAGTCGGTTCAAAGTAAATGAATGCGCGATAATTGTGGTGAAGAACCTTGCGTCAAAAATTGTTGAATCGCGACGCTGATACGAAACGGAGATACGGTACGGACAAAAGAACATATTATTATGTGTACCCACCCTAACACAAGATTCTAATAATAATAATATAGTTTATTATACAAACACGAATAGTTGTCTGGGAATAGAACCTAAGACCTCTGCGCAGAAGGCAGGAAACCCTACTCCTGCGCCAAACGGAGGCCCTATTATGACCTTTTATGAATAGCTTGCAGTGCAACTCTTTTGAAGAACATGTCTGGATCAGAACAGTCCTATATCGACATATACGAAAAGAGCGCATCAAACTGTACAAGCGAGATTTACTCATGTGGAAATATTTTTTACGAGCTCTTGCAAGAAAGCGCTGAACAATTAACCATTTTCGTTTCTGAGTGACGCGTGTTTTCATGGCAATGGTCTGAAGACTGATTAAGGTCGAAAAACTTTGACCGTCGATCAAACTTTTTTCAGGCAAGGTAGGTTCACTTTACCGTTATAGATCTCTGGTCTGGACCCACCTTTATGTTCCACTATGGTGTAATGCTCGCGTGTGCGTCACGAGCGCTACTCGTTGCGCGAACCGAGCGGGGCACGAGCCGCAAGCGAACGGACGTTCGCCGGTGTGTGTTCGGATGTGGTTCGTCAGAATCTTGTTTGTCTACGGAGAATAAATAAACGATTTTTCAAAACACGTCATTTATCTAGTTCAAAGTAAGTTTCACTTGCAAATTCAAGTTTTACGACCAGCCCTCTAATTGTCTAATTTCAAAATCTATCACAATCCCTTTTAAAGGTATTGTAATTATGATAGTGATTTATAGAATTGTGTAACGATAAGTCGCAACCCCTTTCGGAACGAATGATGTTTTTTATGACACTTCATTTGACACTTCTCCACACATTTGAAAGATATTTTCGTGTGACACTTTGCTTAGACAGTTCAATTTGTTCATTCAATACCTTTCAAAACGCGTCCCGATCACAATCCCTATCAAATGTCAAATACTGACAGACTTGAAAGGGATTGCGATAGATTTTAAAATTAGACAATTTAGCCCCCCGGTTATACAGCGTAACTTTATATCATAGTCGTAAACTTAATATAGGACAGAAAGAACTGTATGTTAAGATAAATTTTAAATAGAAAAATATTGGAAAAAACAACTCGGCCACAAGTGAATTTTCAGATGGGACTCGAACCCACGACCTTTGGAAATCCGGTCCAATGCTCTCGCTCGCGATTTCCAAAGGTCGTGGGTCATTCAGAGATTCAGATCATTGATGATCATGATCATTCAGATCATTCAGAGAATTCACTTGTGGCCGAGTTGTTTTTTCCAATATTTTTCTATACGTACATCTTATGTTTTGACGCGCACTGTTCATTAAAATAAAACAACTTTTACGGATATCAAACGCGCTATATTTCCACGAACTAAGTTGTAATTGTCCGTATTTTTAGGTTTTATGAGTATTAACATCATGTCATCCCGTGACCACGGCAGCTGTAAAGGTGCCGAAACGTCGGGAAAATCAAAAAACCCCTAAAAAACCTAAAAATACGGACAATTACAATTTAGTTCGTGGAAATTTAGCGCGTTTGATATCCGTAAAAGTTGTTTTATTTCAATGAACAGTGCGCGTCAAAACATAAGATTGCTACACGGTCGGCTCCTATATCTCACTGTCTTTCACTGTAGTCCGAGCCTAAAAGCGCAAAGCTCGTCGCTGCGATCATCGCACGATCGATTCCTTTGAACAGCGCGAAAAGCCGACTCGCTATAAATCGGAGCGTACCGGTATCTGTATCGAGACACCGTACCACCCCGTACAGAACGAGCGTCTAAACTAGCGTTCTTTTTTGCGACCCTGCGCTAATATGAATGGATCTTAAGACACAAAGGGCGAGAGAATTGAAAAATTCTTATTCAAAGTAAACAAAATCATCGTTTTGTAGTCCCCTATATTCTCCTCTAAAATTGGAGCTGTTTGATAAATTTATTGATAAACTAGCTGTGCCCCGGGGCTTCGCTCCCGTGGAATTTCGGGATAGAAAATAGATAGTAGCCGATTCTCAGACCTACTCAATACGCTCACAAAATTTCATGAGAATCGGTCAAGCCGTTTCGGAGGAGTATGGGAACGAAAACTGTGACACGAGAATTTTATATATTAGACTAGCTGTGCCCCGGGGCTTCGCTCCCGTGGAATTTCGGGATAAAAATAGATAGTAGCCGATTCTCTACTCTAATAACTACTCAATACGCTCACAAAATTTCATGAGAATCGGTCAAGCCATTTCGGAGGAGTATGGGAACGAAAACTGTGACACGAGAATTTTATATATTAGATAAAACAGAACACAGAAACGCTTTGGCTGCGTCCCTATGTTTTCTTTTTTTGCAGAAATTATATAAAAAAGACGGCGCTCCGTGGGTAGGCCCCCGACAAGGTGGATCCACGATCTGATGAAGGTCGCGGGAAGCCGCTGGATGCGGACAGCTAAGGACCGATCGTTGTGGAGATCCTAGGGGGAGGCCTATACCCAGCAGTGGGTGTTATATGACTGTGACGACGACGACGATAAACAAAGACGATAAAAAAAGAGTTATGAACTTTAAAAAATCATATTATAATAGATTTTTGACAATTTATACCTCTTTTTCTAGGTCATACCTCTCATACATATTTTCCTTTTCTAGGGACGCAGCCAAAGCCTTATTTATTTATGAACAAATTTATTCAACAGCTCCAATTTTGGAGAAAGTTCATACCTCTTTTTTATGTACTTCTGCAAAAAAGAAAAACAGGGATATAATTCAGAAAGGCTTTGGCGGGGCGTCCCAATGTTTTCCTTTATTGCGGAAATTACATTTTTTTTATGAGCGACGGGGGTACTCTTAGCATTCATCATACCTGCTGTTAAGTATTGATTAGGCTGAAGATGGAAGCGAGCCTCTCCCGGAATCCTCAATCACTGAGCAACAACGCTAAAAACTTGTTGTTATGGCGTCAGAGTTAGATTAGATGGTGGTAGCTAGCCAGGCGGACTTCAACAAGTCCTACCACCAACCAACCCGAATACAATATGTACCCCGCTGGGAATCGAACCCGGGACCCCTGGGTCTGATACCGATGGATGTACCACTAGACCACAGAGGCGGTTTAATGGTATGAACTTTAAAAATCTATTAAAATAGATTTTTGAAAGCTCATACCTCTTTTTCTGGCCCATACTTCTTTTTCTGGTACATACCTCTCATATCTCTTTTCCTTTTATAGGGACGCAGCGAAAGCCTTTCTGAATTTATTTATAAATAAATTTATAAAATAGCCCCAATTTTGGAGGATAAAACATTTAAGTACATTGTACAGGATATTTTAATTCTCTTGCCCGTTGTTTCCTCTTAAGCTGGCGGCGCAGTCTAGCCGGATTTTCAATTTAGTGTGTGATTTAACAGGTTGTCAAAGTCACTTTGTAAAAATAAAGCTTCCATAAAATGTACCTAGCTATAATGATAATATTGAATTTGAATGGAATCAATACTTACTGATTTGGAACTGGATCTGCGCAAATCATTACGAAAAACAGTTAAAGCAGGATTATTTTTACGACGTGACATTGGCACCTGTCAATTTAGTCTACTGAATTGAAAATTTGAGTATGTAATGTAATGATGCTTACACTAAAGCCTCGTCCACACATGTAGCAGATTTTGTTCTTCGGTGGTAATATCCCTTCGTGTAAACGTTTCTTATGTCTCACTAGATCCGCATTTCTGATGAAGTTCTGAAATAACAATATTTATTTAATTTTCTCTAATTAACACATTTTAAAGACTCTTCTGGTTTTGCTTGAATCTGTAACAATCAATTATTATTAAATAAAATACT
Organism: Chrysoteuchia culmella; assembly: GCA_910589605.1. Classification (NCBI taxonomy): domain Eukaryota; kingdom Metazoa; phylum Arthropoda; class Insecta; order Lepidoptera; family Crambidae; genus Chrysoteuchia; species Chrysoteuchia culmella. The sequence goes on along the minus strand of OU342670.1, from coordinate 10,476,126 downwards.
ATAATTTATATGTAAAATAATTTTTTAAAACCATAAAAAAATATATTTAAAATATATAAAATTTCATATAGATTTAAACTATTTTTTTTTATCATTGCCTATGACCATATTTTGTACATGCAATAACAGTCACAAAGTATCGTATCAAATCATAATATAGATGAGGACTTCGCCAGAATACCCTCAAAAATATTATTCCTTCACAACGAACAAAAACTATTCAGCGTCGATGAAGTGACAGTACCTTAACTACCATTTTTAGGGTTCCGTACCTCAAAAGGAAAAAACGGAACCCTTATAGGATCACTTCGTTGTCCGTCCGTCAAGACCGTTTTTCTCAGGAACGCTTTGAGGTATCAAACTAAAATTTATATCTAATACTCAGGTCAACTGTCCCTTGGAGCTGTGAAAAAATCAAACTTCTAAGCCAAAGCAATCAAAAGATACAGCCGTTTATGCCGCAAGTTTCCGCAAATTTTCGAAACTCGCACGGGAATCAAAACCTACAGGGTACTTCCCGTGAACTTAGAATCTTGAAATTTGGTACGAAGTAACATCTTATAGTACAGATAAAGAAAAAATTGCGAAAACCGTAAATTTTTAGTTACATCATATAATAAAAAATATTTCAGAAAATTTTAAATTTCATTTTGCAATAAAAATACCATAACTATGACTCGATTGTCGTGATGGGTGAACTTTTACTTATATACCTACAGGTTTGTACGGAACCCTCGGTGCGCGAGTCCAACAAATTTAATTTTAAGTCTATCACATTAAAGCTCAGTGGTAGTACTGTTCGAATCACAGACATAGATCTAAATAGACGACGCAACTGTATCTACTTCGCGTGCCCAGCATAAGCCAAAAACACTTATGACGGCTCAGTCCGCGTCCGACCGCTATCTCAGTGACAGCCAGCTGGAACGCTATCTAAAATGTGAAAAAACGCCTAATTGTGCGATTAAAAACTGTAAAAACACCACATCTGTGAGTAACCGAATAAACGGAGACGTTTCCTTCCACCGGTAAGTAATTTTATAATAAATTTAAGCTTAATTTATATTAAAATCAGTAAATTTTGTTATTGAAACCACAAAATGTACAAACGCGTCTATGCCGCTTAATTCGTAATAGACTGCGGGTTTTACTTAGCGCGGTAAATTTAATGTACTGCGTTAATAGGCAATGAATATCGAAGCCGCGTAAGTATTTTATACCGCGCTACGCGTAGCTTTTCAAAATTTAAATCGATAAGTGATGTCCACTCTTCAAAACACATTTCTCGATTATAAATTATAATCGATATTTAAAACAGAGGATTGATTGGATTGACAATTCGTTGCACAATAAAAAACTTCAAATGCATGTACACCTTACTTATTAAACTTTTTAATCGACTTCGAAAAACGGAGGAGGTTATCAAGTCGTCTGTATTTTTTTTTATGTATGCTCCACGATAACTCCGCCAATTATGAACCGATTTTGATCATTCTTTTTTCATCTAATAGATCAAAGTTTCTATTTGGTCCCATGAAAAATTTACAGTAGAAGGTTCAGAAGTTTTTATAGAATCCTGAAAAAACACTTTGTTGTCCACTGATTGTTCCTGCTTTACGCGTCAATATCTTCACGAACTATTGATCTACTTCAATGATTATTTTTTATTCGCAAGAGTTTACTTTTGAGATGATCCCATTGTTACCAAGGTTACCATGTCAGGATCTGATGGTGGGATCCAGGGGAAATGAAGAAAAACCCTCAAATTTTATAGTTAGTTTAGGTGTTTCATATATTTTCTAAAGATTTTCAAGTATTTGCATCTGGTAGTTATCATCTCATGATGATAAGCTGGTGATGGAAGGTACAACTCCTCAATGGTTAGGAGTTAGAGGATAATTTTCTATATCGTTGAAACGTAAAGATTTAGAGTAGTATTCTTCAGGTTGTTTAGGAGAGCTGATGATGGAAGGTAAAGTCCTTAACGCTTAGGAGTTAAATCATGTTTATTAAGTACCACATGCACGAATAGACCTTTAATTGTATTCTTTCAAGTAATTTAGGTAAGCTGATGGCAAGTAAAACTGCATAACAGTTGGAGGGTGGTGCTTGCCTGAGTGTTCTTATTTAGATAAGGGGTAAAGTTTTAGTCCTTGCACATTGTGCTACGCTTGCTAATTATACAGTTTTTTTACGGTTTAATTTTCACGTGTTTTTGAGAAGTGAGTTTTTGTTGGCAGTAAAATAAAAAAAAAATTGAAAGAACACTAACCATTCGTTTTTTTTTTAGTTTTCCGAATGATCCTAATTTAAAAGAAAAATGGATTGACGCGACGGGAAATAAAGATTCCCAACCAAATATAGTACTATTTGGTCAATGCACTTTAATGAAGTCAGCTTTATTGAAGGGAAAAGGCGTCGACTATTGACCAAAACAGCACATCCAACTATTGATATATTGACGTGATTAAGTGTGAAGTGTAAGACTATAGTTTGATGAACAATGAAGAAGCCTATAATGATATGCTTTAAAGTTGTCAAATTAGATTTTTAAATGTTGCGCTTTTTTTTGGTTTTTAATTGATCCTAAATAACATGCATGGGCGTATTTGTTAATTTAAAATCATAATTAATCCAGTTCAAAATGTACAATTTACCTTCAGTATTGCATTATGAAGAATACTAGTTGTGAATTAAAGATTGCTGTTTTTATTTTTGTAGTTTTATTTCTCCTCGCACGTTATGTTTCCTATTACAAATTTTAATTAGTACAAAGATTTAAGGGGATGATAGTGTCCATCAATATGAACAACTTTTACTATCACTTTTACTGGCCAACCACGGAATTGCGAAAAAAAAATCAGCGTTCCATACATCATAGTGGAGTCGATGTTGTACTTTTCTATGGAACAGCTGATTTTTTATATGATAAATATTAAACAAGAAAATATACTAGAAAAAAGCAACTAGTCTCATGTCGCCCTGACGGGATGAGACTAGTTGCTTTTTTCTTGCTTTTTTTGCTTTGCATTGTAAAATGCAAAATTAAAAAGTTATAGCTGATTTTTTATCGCAATTCTGTGCTTGGTCCCATAGTAAAAGTTGTTCATATTAAATGGACACTATCATCCCCTAAAATCTTTGTACTAATTAAAATTTAGTGGTGTATATATTTTGTGCTGCTATCTAATAAAAATAATCACCTTCAATAATATACAAATTGTAACCTTACTGAAAAAAAAATAAAATGAAGTATTTAAAGAGCATTCGCCCGGACACTTAAAGGTCGTGGGTTCGAGTCCTATCGAAGCTAGTTGTGAGGCGGGTCGACTTTTTCTAAAACTTAATTTTTTTTTTTTCGGTAATACAAATTTCATTGTGAATGCAAAAAAGTAAAAATAAAAATAATTTCAATTATAACCTTGTTAAAATTTTGTGATTTGTAGAGTTTTTACCGATTCATTATTAACTAAAATTACTTGCATCTAAAATACATGAATGTTGCAACGCAGATCGACTAAAGAATACTTTAGTCGATCGACTTAAAATTAGCACGGAAAGAGATTTCCCATCACTATTAGCGTAGACGTCATTATAAGTACATAAAAAGTGGCACGCTCGGTTTTCATACAAATCGCGGTACTTGCGTCGTCTATTTAGATCTATGTCTGTGGTTCGAATAGATAGTGTGACCCTACCGAGCCACGGGTCATTCCCACTCGGAAGAGCTAGGAGGGAAGATTTTGTAAAAAAAATTAGGAGGTATTGTCTGCCACTTCAACGACGAAAATAAGTCCACGTACATCAAAGGTTATGTAATTATGTACGTATTTAAAATTGTGAATTAAATCCAATAAAAGTAGAATAATACAGTAAGAAGCTATAATTTTAATTATAGTTCCAAATAAAAAAGCGTATGCGTGTTTTGTGTGTGTGTGTGTGTGTGTGTGTGTGTGTGTGTGTGTGTGTGTGTGTGTGTGTATGCGTGTGTATGTGTGTGCGTGTGAGCGCGCGCGTGTATATGCGTGTGACTTATCAATGGATGCAATTTACGCCCGAATATTCAAACGTTTCTCAACTTTGAGGGCTTCTTAAACATCAACCTGTCGCTTTAAAAGTCAAAGGTATGAAAAAGACGCCATGATGTTCAAGAGCTTCTAAAAGTTTAGTTGCGTTTGAGTTTTCGACCATTACATATTCATTTACAAAATTGTTACCTTATCACACTCTTGACATCTATATTTGTATAGCTTCAAATGTATTAAATCATAATGCTCTTTCATATTAATGTTTTTGGAGAAAATCTTGTCACATTCTGGGCAAGGTATCCTAAAAAAAACATGAATAATATATGATAAATATTAAACAAGAAAATATACTAGAAAAAAGCAACTAGTCTCATGTCCAATTTGGCGCTAGTGTCGCGACTCGAAAGTACCAAACGTCCCAATACCAATGTCGAGCGATCGGTATTGGATTCAAGAGTAAGCCTACTGATGCAGGAAGCGAAAGCTAATAGACCAGCTAAACTATCAGAGATATGGAAATGGCGCCTTAGCAAAAGTCGTTTAGCGTGATGAACATTTTCTGTTGGCATATAAAAATCAAGGGTATAAGAAATTTTCCCATTAAGTAAATGATAAAAAAATTACACTGGGCGTTCGATGTCAACGGATACAAAAACTGATACATTAAATCCACGGTACGAAGTTGCTGGTATCAACTAGTATATTAAATACATCATTGCTCTAATCTCAGTCCAGCGTGGGAGATTACGGGCCGTCACCACCGACACCGACAAATAACTTGTTGTCATCTCGCAACTTGTTATCGTTGGAGTATGTAAAATACGTCAAATTATCTGCCAGAACTAATCAGCTGGTGGTAGAGCCCTATTTAAACACATAGGTAAAATATGGTCCGGTTGTAATCACGCCTTACACGAAAGCGACCTTGGTAGAACCTTTGTTTCCATCTGCGAATTTGGAGTACATCAGTCTGTCGTCTAGATCAGGGATTTCCAACCAGTGGGGCGCGGCCTACTTGGGGGGCGTAGAATGATTCAAGGCGGTGCATAGCGGCTTCAGCGGTATGTTACTTTTTAACCGATTTCAAAAAAAGGGGGAGGTTCTCAAGTCGACGGTTTTTTTTTATTTTATTGTTTTATGTATGTTTTACCATAACTTCGCTAAGGTCAAAAAAATATATAGTTAATAGAAGTGCAATGTAGAATGGCTGGCACTGACTCCAAAAGTTTTATTTTTTACTTTTTGAAGTCGGTTTGTTTTTTTATTAAAATAACTGTAACCTTTTATTATAATTGTCCCGCGGCCCCATGGACCAACTGCATTGCACAACTAGTTGTGCTGTTCATATTCTCGCGCTTGGACTCCTGGACTCGCGCGATGTGACGCGCTCTCGCTAGCTATCACTGCACGGCCGGCTCCTCGATCTTTTTTATTTTTTTTATTTACGATGGTGAGACTCGTGGCCTTCATCATACCTGATGTTAAGTATTGATAAGGCTGAAGATGGAAGCGAGCCTCTCCCGGAATCCTCAATCACTGAGGAGCTGGCTATCTTATCTCTAACTGCCGGAACACAACAATGCTGAAAATATTATTGTTATGGCGACAGACTTAGATAAGATGGTGGTAGCTAGCCAGGCGGACTTACAAGTCCTACCACCAACCAAACCGAATACAATATGTACCCCCGCTGGAAATCGAACCCGGGACCCCTGGGTCTGATACCGGTGGTTGTACCACTAGACCACAGAGGCGGTTAAATCTCACTGGTATTCACTTGTAAAACAGTTGCAAGCGCGTGTAGCGGCGAGTATCTGCGTCATTTTTTATATCATTAATTGTATAACTGTTTAATACTTATTTGATAAGTACCTACTAATAATTGTTTTTTGCTTAAATTTCAAACTCGCAGTCAAACCTCTTGTAGGTTTTGCGAGATTATGTAATCATTTTATTGTTTGTATTTTATAAAATAAATAAATAATAAAAAATAAAAAAATCGTCCGTTTAGGTTGTGGGCAGAGTATTTGCAGACTGTTTGCATAGTGTCTCTGTGGAGAGGAGTGATTACAACCGTCTGGAACATCTTAAACAAACCTGACTTTCTTCTTAGGCGTATGTTTGACGCTGTTATTCAAATGCCACTTGTACCTAACCATGTCTGGGTACCGTTTGTCGCATTCGACGCAGTACGCCTGGGACTGCGCAATGGTGGTATGCTTCAATTTGTTGTGTAACCACAAACCGTTGTAGCGTCTAAAGCGCTTGTCACACAGCTTGCATTCATAAGGGGAATGTCGTCGTCTAGAAAAAAAATATTAAAAGATGAAACATAAAGTTTATTCCGTAATTTAAAAATACGCATCAATATGGCACTACACAAATTGTTGACGATATATCCTAAAATTTGTAAGGATTTTTGGATGTTTGTCTCTCTTTCACGCAAAAACGACTGAACCGATTTTCATGAAATTTGGCACAAATATGGAAGATAGCCTGGATTTAGGCTAATTTTTATACCGATATTCCCACCGGAAAGGGAACCACGCGGGTGCTAGTCTTAGATAAGGAAAAGTTACTTTCTCGTCGTCGTCGTCGTCTCAGCCACATGACACCCTCTGCTGGGTATAGGCCTCCCCCAAGGATCTCCACGACGATCGGTCCTGCGCAGTCCGCATCCAGCGGCTTCCCTCGACCTTCACCAGATCGTCGGTCCACCTTGTCGGGGCCCCCACGGAGCGTCGTCCTGTGCGCGGTCGCCATTCCAGAACCTTTCCGCCCCAACGGCCATCGGTTCTTCTCGCTATGTGTCCCGCCCACTGCCACTTCAGCTGAGCAATCCTTCGAGCGATGTCAGTTACTTTAGTTCTTCTACGGATCTCCTCATTTCTGATTCGATCACGTAGGGAAACGCCGAGCATTTCAGTTCCTTTCTACTACTTGTAAATTGTAATACCTCAGGAGCGAACGCGATATAACGTATACTAAATCCCTTTAGTTGCCAGCCAATCCATAATGGGTTGACATTACAAGTAAGGTAAGGAGTGCCACGTGCCCATATGCAGGTTTGAGTGTCTGCACATGATTTTCGGTCTAAATTACCACAATAGAGAGTATTTTACCGCGTTGCTGCGCTGCTCTAACGTCACTTAAAGATTATACGTCAATCATAACGTCAAATAAGTAGCGCGGTAAAATACACTCTGTCTGTGAAAATTAAGACCGAAAGTCGCGTGCAATGGGCGCTTGGCACTTCGTACTTACAATTTGAACCAGTGACGATAGTACACGGTTATGTTAATATTTTAATAGATTAATTCATGAAAATAAGTAAAATATTAAGTTTTGTACATGTTTTTGAACAAGAAATAGCTCAAATCGTTGTCAGAATTTCAGGCGCATCCGCCATTTTTAATGGCTGGCACCTAACGTCAACGTCAAAAGACATTGGCAACTAAAAGGTTAAAACAACAGGAGTTACCTTATATGATCCTCAATAGAGTATCTCATCTTGAATGAAACACCGCAATAGTCGCAAATGTATTTCTCGTGCCAGTCTCTATAGTGTATGAAGAATTCTGGTCTAGATCTGAAAATAAATAGTTTTTTTTTTGGAAAAAATCAACTCGGCCAAGTGAATTCTCAGATGGGAATTCACTTGTGGCCGAGTTGATTTTTTCCAATATTTTTGTATTTCAAATTTATCATATACTTATAAAAATAGCATTGGAAAATGCAAAAATTAAAATATCATAAAATATAATGTTATCAAAGCGGAACAATATAGGTTTCAAAATAAAAAAAACCGGGACAAGTGCGAGTCGGACTGGCCCACCGAGGGTTCCGCACTAATTTATATAGTTTTATATGTAGTTCAGACCTGGTACAGACTCCACGCGTTCCCAAGTTTTTCCCAAAATTCAGGTTCCAGAACTTTTATGATTTTTATGACTTGTTTACAAATGTTTAGTTTTTAAATTTTTTCCTGTATTTGTAGTAAAAGACGATATTACTTGCCAAATTTCATAGTTCTAGATCAACGGGAAGTACCTTATGAATATTGATTCCCTTGAAAGTGTAGAAATATACGTTTTTTTTTCGACATAAACGGTCTTATTTTTGTTTTACGTTAATTAACATGTTTGATTTTTTTACACCTTGAACAGACTATTGACCTGAATATATGGCTCTAATTTCAACTCGATATCTCTACGCGTTCACGAGATAATCGAAGACAGACGGACGGACAGACGGACTACAAAATGATCCTATAAGGGTTCCTTTTTTATTTTGAGTTACGGAACCCTAAAACTCTACCTGCTTTGCTGGTTTTAATCTTGCTGATGAGATAATACAAGGTTTAAATAATAAGTAAAACGTTACAGCTATTTTCTTGGATATGTCAAAGGCGTTTGATTTTTTATCCCACAAAGTTCTACTGGAAAATTTAGGGCTTAGATGACCTGCAGACCGACCGCCTAATAGTATAGCTTGTGCTATCGCTATAGCTATCAAACTTCAAACTCTCATAAAACTCTTCAATGATAGGGATTTTGTCTATTTCCTACATATTTCTATTCATCTATTGGATTAACTATTGAATTTTTAGTATGAAAGTGATAGCATCAGCGAGAGCCGTTGTAGGGAGTTTGAAAAATCGATAGCTATACCAAGCCAAGCCAAGCCAAGCCATACCAAGAGCTATACCGTTAGGCGGTCGGGGTGCTGTACTGAATTGGATCGCTACTTATTTAAAAAAGAACTTAGTAAGTATGTTGAAATCTCAAATATAGATGCAACCCAGACCGTAACGGCTTATAGAACTGAAAATAAAGAAGAACTTAGGCTCCATAAAAATATCGGAATAACTAAAATCGAATGTATTATTTGAACTAGTGATCTGGGGCCGTACCGCGCAAGAGGCGTTATCATCGAAATCGGCTTCATTTGACAGATGGATATGACACATTGCTGGTTCCTTTTGACACAAATGAAAACTTACCAAAGACTAAGAGCAATATATCACATCCATCTGTCAAATGAAGTCGATTTTGATGCCGACGATACTTGCTCGGTACGGCCTCTGATGATGATAACGGATAAATAGATAAAGATAAAGATCAGTTATTTGCGGAGCTATAGGAGAGCCGATTTTTCAATGTCAAAAAAACAAACAAACTGACAATTTCAATCAGATTAATACTATTCCTCTGATATTAAATAAGGGCAAATTGAAAATTCACGGTCATATTTTTTTTTTACTTTGTGAATGTGATGGCTCATTTCTTATAGTTAGTTATGAAATCTCATTTAGTTTGTGAGGATCATTTATTTTCGTTTGTTATGAAGTTTAATAGACTGAAAACCTTCAATAGTTTAAAAATTAGCAGACACGATATACTCACGCAAAAATTAATTCACAGTGAACACATTTAAAGATTCTGGTGTGAATTTTAACCAAATGCTCCTTTCCTTCGATTTTGGTGTTGCAGACAAAATCACACAACTTGCACTCGTATCTTTCAGCATGAGATTCCAAATGGGCCAAAAGATATTCCTTGTCAGTCACTAATAAGAAGCACACATCGCAAGCAATTTCCTGAAAATATATTTAAAATCATATATTTACTATTGGTTTCCGCGTTGCTGCAACTAGATACCCTACTCATACATTTAGTTCTTGACCTTTGTACTCTGCCACAAAACGGCACAGTCTACTGGGACAATACGGCATCAACAATCATCCCTAGCAACCTAGTCAGTTGGTTGAAGAAAAACGTCAAGTGGTCACAGTGGTCGTATTTGTGTTCCCAATGAATACAGAGGACGAAGGCGTCGACCTAATCTACTAGTGGTGCCTAAAGCTCGCACTAACTTACTACGCGAGTTCCAACTGTCGCGCGCCTTTCGCACTGTCAACCTTATCGATGAGCAAACGGATTTGTTCATTTGTTCTCTGAGTGAATTCACAAAATTAGCTACTTGGATACTTTGTTATTATAAGTCAGAGGTTGTAAGTTAAATGTAGTCTTATCTTAATCATAATTGTAACAAGAATGCTGTAACTATCGCATAGTGCCTGTAATGATAGTTATAAGTTTAGTGTGTGTAAATAAATAAATATTTTTTTTGATCCGTTGTTTGTATGAAGCGCGGTATCTAGTTGTAGAAACGCAGAGACTAATGATATATATATGTATGTTTTAAATTCATAGACAACGTTATGTTAAGTTTACCTAAAACCTTAAAACCCTTGTAGAACTAGAACTCATTATTATGATCAACTTTTTGTATGGAAGCAAACCGTAGAATCGCGAGAAAAATCTGCTGTTTTCTACAAAATGTTATTAGAACTCTGCTAAAATGTATGAAACAGCGGTTTTTATTCGCGATTTCAGAGTTGCTTGAAGCCACTCTGAAATGTATGGAAGCAACTTGCTTCCATACAAAAAGTTGTTTGTTAGCATAAGGTCTACTAAAATAATGTTGTATATATCATGGGCCAAATCTAAAAATGTATAATTTCATGTAATGGCCTATCATTCGTGAAATGATTATAAATAACTGTCAGTCTTTAGCGCTTCGCCGGTACTACAACATGCTCGCATTAATTTCGCTAATAAAATTTACTTATGAACTGGTTAAAAGTTTGACTAAAAATAAATGTAACTTGACGTACAACTTACCAACCTTCTTATGTATACATTTGAAATGTTCCATCAAAAGATCTTCACTTGTAAACCTCAAGTTACAATCTGAGCAGTCTAATTTTTCCTTATGTTTAGATTTTAGACTTTTCTTTAACACCATATTGACATTAACATCATTTGCTTTCAGAATTTTAAACTTCGCTTTCTTTTTCTCTAGAGCTCGTTTCTTCATCCATTTACTTATGCTTTGAATTGAGTTTCTTTCTTTATCTTCTATTATTCCAACTTTAACATATGAATCATCGGACGGCTCTGTTATTCCAACTTTAACAAATGAATCATCAGGAGGATCAGCACAACTTTCCGTCCATTCTATGAATGGAGAATCAGTACAGTCTTCGTCAGGGGATTGTTTAACAAAATCTTCTTGTTTTACGGTGATATTGGATTCATCAATAGGTATATGTTGACCTGTTTCTATTTTTACCACGGTTGTCAAACACGACAGACTGTTGTATAAGTGACTCTAAAAAATGGGAATTCCTTAAAATATTGTAGAAAACAGTGTTCTAATGAGAGTTCTAAACTTTTTATAACAATCTTGGTAATATAATGCAATGAAATAACAATTACATACAACACAGGATAATCGAAATGATTTGAGAAATTCACACAAAGCACGTGTTAGAATAATCATCGCTATAGACACAACAGAAAAGGACATAATATTGATTGGATCCAGTGTTAATGGTGCATTAAGTGGCTTCATGACGCTCTCGGTATTTGACCAAAATGCCCACATAACGCCTAATTTTGAATTTGGTCTAATAACAGATATTTTCTCACCTGTCCACATTGTATAAGTTGACTTGCTCTTCTGACTTGGTTTCGAAATTTGTCGAATCTACGAAGTATGGAGTGGCATTCCCAACATATTAATGTATCTTCTAACGAGTGCTGGATCTATTTAAACAAAAAAAACACGACTTAATCTCTAGGACCTCTAAGAACAATGAAATATAGGTAAACAATGTGTAACTCTAAACATCTCCTTAGGGCTAGATGCCTTTTAAAAGGTCTTTAGTAATTAAAGCCGGTAACATGTTATCTAAGGCATCCGACTTGTATGTGCCATAACATTTTAAATGACGCGCCAAAACTGAATAAGAGTCACGAAAGAAGTCCTTTGAGAGCGGCGCTGCAGTCGCGTTCATCATTCGAAAGTAAGCTCTGTTTCTATACAGATAAGCAAACCCACATTTTAGTTCCCGTAATATTCCGCGGCACTTCTTTCGTGGCGTGGACTCTAGTTTCGGAAAGGTCAAGCAGGTGTGCCAATAGGAAAAAAATATCTGCCACTTTCGGCGAATTTTCATTCAAGATGGCCAGACGTAGGTATGTTAGGTATTTTTTAAGTGTCTTACTCTGTATATTGTCAAATATACAAAAATAACAACATCCTAAAGATTTACACGAAAATAATAACCTCGAAAAATCCGAGTAGGGGAAGCTGGGGGACACTTGCGCCTTAGGAAACACTTGGTAACCTTTATTCACAAATCTACTAAGCGTATTACAGTTTTTTAGGTTAGCAACTATTATCTGTGTAATATGTCAATGCAATATTTTGTTTAATAAGTTGGTAATATTGACTGATTCCGCTTAGCGGTAGCCATTATATTTCCTCTGTACTTGTACGCTCGCGTACGTGGATTAATAAAATAAGTTTATTGAAGTGTAATGTATCATAATCTGTGGCACTTTACTTTACTCTGTGGAGCGCCCTCTTCTCTCTTGTCGATGGACCTGCGATGTTAAATATTATACGTGTGTTTAGTTTATTAAAGTTATTAGTGGATTATAAAGCGAATTATCATTTATTCCACGACATTGTAAATTGGCGACGAAGGCAAAATCGGAGTTTTACTTTCCACGGCGGAAAAATAAGTATTTCACACATTTTTACGAATTTTCATTTAGCTTGGTTTGGCATACAAGATGGCTACCAGCAATGTGCTACCATCGACTGTTCAATTAAAACCATATTGGATGCTTTATGGAAAGAATGGAGCAGTATTTCACGGCTAATCAGGTACCTGTAGAGAGGAACACGCCTACATTGTTGATATCATTAAGTGAAGGAGTATACAAAATTCTAAGAAATATGTTACATCCTAGCTTACCAAAGCAAAAGACATACAAAGAGATTGAAGAAGCGTTAATATTGAGATTTCAGAAAGCGTATTTATTATATTCGATAATTTGAAGCAAATAGAAGGCAAATTAATTTCAAAATGGTTTGCTCGAGTAAAGGAAGCGGCAGCAGAGTGTAATTTTGTCCAAGGGGCGGAGGATCGAGTAAAGGATAAATTTGAAACTGGATAAGACCGGGACCATTGCAGGATAGACTTTGTGAAGAACCTGTGTCAAGAAACATTAAGGAATTACTCGATATTGCATTACACAAAGAGGCAGCGTCACAACAAGCAAATTTACAAGTGAACAAAGTTAGTAAAGTCAACTATGTTAAAGGTAAACAATTTTCAGAAGCGAATGACAACAAAAATGTTTTAAAATGTATTCATTGTGGTAAGTCGAACCATTGTTTTTCAAAATGCAATGCATATAAAAGTTACAAATGTAAAAATTGTAATTAAATTGGTCATTTAGCTTCAGTTTGCAAAAAGAAGTTAACACATTTTATTGAAAGTAATGAAACGGAGCAAAATGTAGACTCAATTGATATATTTACTATTTCACAGTCTAAAGAATTTATAAATTATGTTCATATTCATATTCATATATTTATTGCAAGTCACTCACAAAATGTTTAACAATATTACATAATATTATATTGTAGGTACATATAGCATAAGTGACACCCTGTAAGGTGTCCGTTTCGACTGCTCGGCCACAGTGTCCCAGAAAAAAAACGACTACGTCAACATTACGAAGTAATTTGTAGAAAACTAATAAAGAAAACCGCAAATTTGCAGAACCGATATTCAGAAAGTTATAAGGGCTTAACCATGGCCGCGCAGTCGAAACGTGGAGAACTGCGCGGCCATGGAGCTCTCATATACGGGAGCTACATAGACATCTCATTCTTTTTGCTAATCACTGATATGATTTCGCAGAAATTGTAGAAAGTCTTAATAGAGCCTTAAAGTATGTACTTTACGAGCTATAGTTCTTTAAAGTCGTGGCCGCGCAGTTGAAACGGTGACAGCCGAGCGAACATAGGGATCTCAGAAACGGAGCTTCCCAGAGGTCCCATTCTTTTTGCTAATCAGAGATACGATTTCGCAGAATTTATAGAAAGTTAGAGTAAAGCCCTAAAGTTTGTAGTTCACGACCTGTAGATCTTAAAAGCCATGGCCGCGCAGTCGAAACGGTTAGAACCGCGCGCCCACTCAGATCTTAGAAACGGAGCGTCGTAGAGGTTCCATTCTTTTTGCTAATCACTGATACGAATGTTGATAGTATATTAATGGCTGGCATAAGGACCTGCATGATATTTAAATAAACCCCTGCGTGTTTCATGAAAACGCCTATAATTTTTGAATAGTTATTTCATGATTCAGAGATTGCTAAGGTACTGAGTACTTACTTTTGCAACTACTATAGGTACGTGCCTCGTACCTAAGATCTTTAAATCTCAAATAAATTAGATATTGCGTCATGTAATTGATTAAATATTCCGACGAAGGCGTCGAAACGTTTTGTGAGAAAAATTACCTGTAAAGCTAGAAGTGACCATGATTTGTATTGCCTCAAACAGACATTTCTAAAGAATTAAGTATGCAACGTCATAAGTTTGTATACTTTGTTTCTTTTTAGCATTGGTATCAGAGATGAAGTGAAAGGTGAATTTCAATAGCATAAATAAGTGCTTAGCCAGACTGAACACGCGGGCGCGGCGCGATTAGTGATGTGCCGTTCCCGGGAATATTGGAAACATTGGGAATATTCCCAGAAGCGTTCCCGGCAATATTCCCAAAAGCGGAAATTTAGGGGAAAATTGCTTGTGTTGTATTACAGTATTTTTTTGTTGTATGCTAACCATTCTATTGGCAATATTACAAGGCTTAATGAATATGCCAAAGGTTAATTATCACTTATGGGGAAAATTTCCAATGTTCCTGGGAATATTCCCAGTAAATTTCCAATGTTTACGGGAATATTTCCAATACCCATATAGTTAATTATAGTAAACCTGTAAGCGATCCAATTATATACATTGAAAAGAATTTATAGAAAAAAATACCTCCCACCAGGGGTCTTCTTAAACGAAACAGATACCAAAAATATAGTTTTTGAATTTTTTGTCTGTCTATCTGTCTGTCTGTCTGTTGTCCGCGTTTCACGCAAAAACTACCGAACAGATTTTAATGAAACTTTTTTTGTTATACAGCTATTGGTCGTCGCCAACATATAGGCTATAATTTATTTTGAAGATCGCAATATCTGATGTAGAACCATAGCAGTCCAGTCAAACTATGAGAGATATACAAATACGGTCTTAAGGAAAATTGTTAAGCATGATGAGCATTTTCTATTGACGTACAAAGTTTGAAGATCTGGTACACCTGATGTGGAACCCTAGCAGCCAAGTTAAACTATATGAGATACAAACATAGCGTCTTAAGAAAAGTTGTTTAACGTAATGAACATTTTCTATTGACGGAAAAATATCGAAGGTCTGGTACACCTGGTGTGGAACCCTAGCAGTCCAGCTAAACTATAAGAGATACAAATATAGTATCTTAAGAGACATTGTTCAGCGTAATATGTATTTTCTTTTGACATACAATCTATACTAATATTTTAAATGTGAAAGTGTCTTTGTTTGTATGTCCGTCTTTCACGTGAAAACGGAGCAGCGGATTGACGTGTTTTGTAGTATGTGGGTAGTTTACGAGCTAGTGAGTGGCATAGGCTAATTTTAATCCCGGAAAAATATCACTTTCCCTCGGGCGAAACTTTTTAGCAAAATATAAATATATAAATTTATAGCATAATAATCACAAGGAATAATAGAATTACGATTATTTTTTTTAAAGCATTATTGGTGTATGCCGGCAGGCGTGCAGCATGCAAGCAGGCAAGCAGCATGCAAGCAGGCATGCAGCATGCAAGCAAACAAGCAGCATGCAAGCAGGCATGCAGCATGCATGATTTCTATCACGGCTCCGGCGCTGCGGGGCTCTGGCGGTCCCACGCGAGCTTATCGTCGCAGATGGTTTTCAGTCACCACCTGCTCCTCAGATCGCGGGCCGCCTCGCCCCTCCACGCCTACGCGGGCTTAAATTACACTCTAGGGGTAGGGCATACAAGACTGCGTGGAGTCGGTTTTTAGGCGATTCGTTTCTGTCACTGACTATTATGCAAATAAATTAAAAAAGTGTTTATTTTTAATAAATAAAAAATTTTTTTCACCAAACGTCACAGTTCTAACCTAACCTAACCTGAAACGTCTGTTACAGTTTGTTGCTGCAGACCCCCGTCCCCCCATCTCTGTTTTTTTCCAAAACTTTTGAGAGAAAAACAAATATATGTCCGTCGGATTCCTCCTTAGTATCTCCGGGGGTGTCAAAGGGGGGTCGAAAATTTTGTTAGATTTTAGCTACGACGCACCGTTTTCGAGATATTCGCATTTTTATAAAATTCATTCTTGAAAATTTTACAAGATTTTTTTTTAAGTCCTGCACCCCTTTTGCGACACCCTAACCCAAAAGTATAATAGAAATGAAGAAGAATGATGAAGCCTGAACTGTTTGTTGTCTTTGTTCCGTGACTCTTGATCATCTTCCGAAAGTTGCCCAAGAGGCAATACCGAAAAATGACGTATGGCATGTAGTACCATTTATATTTATCAACTTACAGTTGTGCTGTATCAAATGCATACTGACCAAATTTTGTGGCATCAATACCTCTACTGCTTGACATGACCAGTAGTATAACATAAAACCGTTTTCTTAATTGCTCATCTATACCAGTAATATCTGATGTACACTGGTAATTTTGAAAAAATCTTCTGGCTGTATTGCCGTCATTAGTGTTACCACTAACTGGCTTTGATTTATCTATATTTAGTCCAAGTTCTTCTCTGAACTTTCAATGTACATAAGTCTTCTTTTGCTTTTTCAAATTTTTCTTTTCTGTTTTTGTGTCAGACGATTTTTCAAAACCTAAATCGTAAGATAAATGTAAAATAAGTTCCATGAATCTGATCCAACAATGCAAAGTAAAGTTGAAAGGCCATATTGATAGGAAGTTTCATTGACAGGTTTGTTTGATGTACTTTTTCTATCATGAACAATTGTTCATCTCTGTAGGTCTTGTCACCGCAAATTGTACATACCGCACCTGATGAAGTTTCTGTGAAAACTTGAGCCACTTTTCCGTCAACGTATGTTTTATTTCAATACCTTCGCCACTATGATTGACCAGGGAAGGACTAAGTGCTAAAATTTGAGCATTTATTTCGTCGACTACGCTTTTTGTCTTCTCAGGCGTTTCTTTTGAAAATTCAATGAGGATTGGTCGGTAAAATCTTACTGATGATGGAGCAGGATTATTCCACAATACTTCATTATTATTCGTATCTACAAGTCTCAAGGGCACTAATGATGATATAAATAAATTTGAGTCTGAAATAGTATCACTCTCTTCAAGTAGAACTTGCTTGTATTCGCTTTGTTCACTTGATCCATCACAACCCCATTTGGAATATATAGTTAAGTGGGTTGAACCAACTTTATAAACATCATTAATTTTTAGAAGCCTGGCTGAAGTGTGATCCAAAAGGTCTTGCAGCTTGACTTTTGCCTTGATGTTAGTAATTTCTATGCTTGATTCTGAAAGTTATGAAAGACTTGAATACTTGCGATAATTTTAGCAATATTTGCATCTGAAGATTCGGTGAAATTGCTTCGTATATAGTTAGAGATGGAAACACCATAATTTGTATCACTTTCAATCAATAAGAGACTTAGGTCGCGTCTGGTACACGAAAACTGAAACCAGAAAAGTCTTATTAAACGTATTTAAAAATATATGGTTTCACACGCAGATATTCTAAGAGATTTGACAATGTTACGCACTAATACTGCAAAAAAAAATTTGTTGCCGTTAAATTATATTATATTATCTAAGAAATAACACAAAAAACAGAACTTCGGCAAGCTTCGGCAAATGTCAAAACTCCAACTGAAAGCCTAAGAGACGAAAATAGTACACATTATGATAAAGATTTTTTTAATTAAGTAATATTTAAACTAATTGCATATATTTTAATTTTATAGAATAGAAGACATTCTAATCTTTCTAAAATGGTATCACAGTTATATGACTTCTTTTGTTATGATACTATAAAATTATATCAAACTAACTGAAATTATATTATTATTTTTGTATTTTTTTCATTCCCTGACTTTAGATGTTCTTCTTTAAAAAATACGATGTGTCAGAGACTTAAATCATATTGATTATAATAGAGTAACTCTTTAGCTATAATTTGATGTATAATACATGCCTCGAATCACAGTTATGAAAAAAGCATTTATGAGATGGCTTTCTTAGGCGGGTTCCCATAGTGGGGCGGCGCGGCGGGACCTTCCCCTCGCGGCTCAAGCAAGCGCATGCACATACTTGTTGTTGCGTAACCGTGGGATTAAGAAGAAAATATAAATAGCACAGAATTTTTACCATACTTGAAAATATATTATTTTGGAAACTTTGGGAAAGTTTCCGGGAATATTGGGAATATTCCCGTAAGTTTACAACGAGTAAATTACTGGGAAATGGGAATATTCCCAGCGGCACATCGCTAGGCGCGATGTACTCCTATATGAAACCTTATTCGAGTGTCCACAGTAGGCACGCGGATGGGCGCGGCTAGTAAAATTTCATACGTTTGAGACATCGCGCCGCGTCCGCGTGTTCAGTCTGACCAAGCACTTAATCTGATTTCAGAATGCGTTCGCATCGATACTTTTTGTGGTTGCGGTGCTGTGTAGTGTAGGTAAGTACTATATCCTCATTTCTCACGTCAGCTCTGGTAAAAATACGTATACGTCCCTACTTAATACTTAGACTAAAAAAATTATAAAACCGAGACATTTTTGCGCGGAACAAGCTTGTCCTCTGGTCGGAACATATATTCATGTGCTCGCGTGGTATTTTTATAACCCTTACAGCAGCGAGGCGGCTCCCACCCACGTGCACACGCAACATTGAAAAACTCATCAAGCTTTTTATATAGTTACATATATTTTTTATGGTGTCTAAACTTTAGAACGACGAAGGAGTGAAGCCACTCAAAGCAATCTGAAACAGCGAAGGAAATTTATTCGCGTTGCAGTGTCAATTCACCTTTCACTTCATCTCTGATACCGGTATTATAAAAAGATGGAAACATTCCCATGGGAACTAAAACCACGCGATATCGACTCGAGTTGCCCAAAGGTGACAGAATGTCATCATCCATTTTCTTGAAGCTTAACATGTCCCTTGTAAAATCTTCAGAAGAATAAAAATGTTTATTCAACTTTTTTGGATATTTGTTTTGGTTGCCCGTGCCAAACACGTAAAATTTTACGCTTTTGTACGGTTTTTTCAGATATCGGCTCAAAAAAGTACTTAACATACCGACTTAAGTATTTAATTTAGTGCTGGTTAGTAACATTTCGTTTCGCGTAGATTCTTAGTAAACCTCTGTGAATATAATTAGGTACTTAATCTAATACCTCCTCAACAAACTGAACGTTATCCATTCCTTTTGCAAAACCAACGCCACCTGTTGGGTCTCTTTAACACTTCTTTTTAAACATTAGTTTGAAATTATTTTGATTGAATCATAAAAGTAGTTTTGGAACTCAAAACATCAGAATGTTGCCACTTTCAGTTCTGCGTGGGGTCTAACCGCAATGATTTAAAGTCGAATTTTTACTTAGTAGATTGATTTGACAGGATGTCAATGTCACTTTGTAAAATAATGTTGAATTTTATTGTATTTATAATGATAATATCGAATCGAATGGAATCAATACTTACTGAACTGGCACTGGATCTGCGCAAATCAGTACGACAAACAGTTTAAAGCAGGATTATTTTTACAAAGTGACATTGGCACCTGTCAAATTCTACTGAATAATTTATAATAATCTTCACGCTGGACCGCAGTCACAGATCGACATGGTTTTAGTATAGAGATAGTTTATGGGCTAAAGAGTGAAATTTTACCCCGAAAGTCCCGCGGGAAACGAAATTCCTACAGGAAACGAAAATTCCATGGGAAACCAAAACCACTCGGATGAAGTCGCGGGCGAAGTTTAGTTATTTATACAGTAATTTTATGTAAAAAATGATACCCTTCCGCTAAAAACCCCAATGATTCAGTTTTATAATTTTAATATTTTTTCCGTGTATGATGTTCAACATAATGTGTCAGAAATTGATAATTGGAATATTACATGGGGGGAAAAAAAAATTATCGCACAAAAAATATTATTTTATTTTCAAATTTATAAAAAATTACTTTTTTTTAAATATTAAATAAGTTTTTTCTTTGTCAATATGTTATTGTTAGTATGTATACGAAAACGGTATGAATATTTTCGTATCTGTACCTATACTTTCCTCATCCAACTAACCATACGTATACCTCATTATGATAAGTAATACCTACGTGATTAAAATGGCGACGCCTTTGGAAATGTCTGTTTGACGCAATACAAATCATGGTCACCCTACTTCTAGCTTTACAGGTAATTTTTCTCACAAAACGTTTCGACGCTTCGTCGGAATATTTAATCAATTACATGACGCAATATCTAATTTAATTGAGATTTAAAGATCTTAGGTACGAGGCACGTACCTATAGTAGTTGCAAAAGTAAGTACTCAGTACCTTAGCAATCTCTGAATCATGAAATAACTATTCAAAAATTATAGGCGTTTTCATGAAACACGCAGGGCTTTATTTAAATATCATGCAGGTCCTTATGCCAGCCATTTATATACTATCAACGTTCGTATCAGTGATTAGCAAAAAGAATGGAACCTCTACGACGCTCCGTTTCTAAGATCTGAGTGGGCGCGCGGTTCTAACCGTTTCGACTGCGCGGCCATGGCTTTTAAGATCTACAGGTCGTGAACAACAAACTTTAGGGCTTTACTCTAACTTTCTATAAATTCTGCGAAATCGTATCTCTGATTAGCAAAAAGAATGGGACCTCTGGGAAGCTCCGTTTCTGAGATCCCTATGTTCGCTCGGCTGTCACCGTTTCAACTGCGCGGCCACGACTTTAAAGAACTATAGCTCGTAAAGTACATACTTTAAGGCTCTATTAAGACTTTCTACAATTTCTGCGAAATCATATCAGTGATTAGCAAAAAGAATGAGATGTCTATGTAGCTCCCGTATATGAGATCTCCATGGCCGCGCAGTTCTCCACGTTTCGACTGCGCGGCCATGGTTAAGCCCTTATAACTTTCTGAATATCGGTTCTGCAAATTTGCGGTTTTCTTTATTAGTTTTCTACAAATTACTTCGTAATGTTGACGTAGTCGTTTTTTTTCTGGGACACTGTGGCCGAGCAGTCGAAACGGACACCCTGTAAGGGCGTAGCAAAATTTGTTCTACATTTAGAAACTAAATTATTATTATTAACACACTCAGCGCCAACGACCATTTGGTCGAATGTCATGGACATGTGTTTTTATTGTATTAATGGCTTCTAATGGTTACAAAATATGCACAGAATTTTTATTAAGCTTTGAACCGTTATTTGAAGCCTAACTAAAAATATATTTGAGAGTAGCGAACATGATTTTCGGTAGCAAGTCGGTTATAATCTGTGAATACTCTTTCTAATCTGACGTCACACGTCACGTTCCGTCCGGTTGGCGGGAAACCGCAGTCGATGTAATTCGGGCAGCTTACGGTGTGCGCCATTGGCGTCTTGTTAGCCGTAGCGATCGGTTGGAATTCAAAGTGAGTTTTGAATTCAAGAATTTATATTTCCATATTTATTTATAACCTTTCTGTACATTTTCTTCACAGTGGAAAAATTATAACGGTGCTACCGTTCGATGTTTTTAAAATGTTTCTAATATATTCATCTTCGGACTCCTCGTCGGTGGATACTCCTAAAAAGCGATGCTCGCAGGATACGCCGCCACCACCCGTAACAGCCGAGCCAGTGTCGCAGAGGCAAGGTGTTAAAAGGCAAGCAGATGGCGCGAAATCTAAAAGTAAGCGGCGGCGTCGTAATCAAGTCAAGTCAGTGCGTGGCGCGCTCGGAAACGGACGTGCTCATTGCACTAAGTGCGAATCTTATTCATGTTTCGCGCGGCATTAGCCGCTGCGCGTTATCACTATGGGTTCCCAGCAACTTATAGTGAACGAAGTCCTGACTTTCATCCAGAACGCCATCGATACAATGGACGAGCTCAGCATTGTCCAGATCTGCAAGTCGAACTTCAAAGAAGATGAGATTTGCAGTGGAAAGGCGGTGCTGTTTCGGAGCATCGGGAAAGCCGATGAGATGCCATCTCGACGAAGGGATGGAGGTGCGAAGAGTCTCCAGGATATCATCACCTGTTTGAAGGAGACCGACCCAGACGACGTGCCGACTTTCGTGGCTAAGGAGCTGCACAAGCTGCTCCCCGTCACTTTCGACCACGTCGACGTCACCAGGCTGTTGAAGGACATCACCTCCCTAAAAACAAGCCTGGCTGAAGTGCAGTGCAAATTAGAGGCTTCAGATAACACCATCTGTGAGTTACGAGCCCAAGTCATGTTGTTAAGCAATTCGACGGCGGCAAGTAGGTCACCCGAGGCCTCTAAGGTGAACACTCGACGTGGGGCGCAAAATGCATCCATCGGCAGTTTCGAGTCGGCGCATATGGATGCGTCACCGGTCGCCGCTACTAGCGATGCGCCGCGCCACGCTGCCCGTCCCTCCGCCCCGGCGGAGACGTCACGCGTAAGCACGTCGACCCCTCAAGGTGCGTACGCAGCAGTCACCGCTGCTACCCGACCCGCCAAACAACAACTTAAGCGGGTTACGAATGAGGGGTATGATCAACAACGACCGGTCTCCAAAGGTGTTCTGCAGAGACAAGATGACGGCTGTGATGACGACGGCTTCAAAAAGGTGGAGAAGAGGAAGAAGCCTACTCGTCGCAACCTTTGTGGCACCGCCCCGGCCGGATGCAACCAGCTGCTGCGGCCGGCGGTCCCGACGACACTTTTGTACGTGTCCCGCCTGCATTACTCCACAAAATGTGAAGGGCTTGTGGAGTACATCAGAACGAAGACCAATTTCATCCTGAGGGTCGAGCGGTTGGAGTCCCGCCACAGTCTGAACTTTAACTCATTTGTGGTGAGGGTACCGACTGAACATCTGTCGACCTTCATGAAGGAAGATTTTTGGCCGAAGGGTGTCCTGTTCCGGCGGTTTCGGGGTCGGCTATCGGACACCGAAATGCGCAACACGTCGCCGCCGTCTTTACGTGTGTAAATAATTAAATTACATAATGTTGTTATTTTATATATTATGTATGTCTAGTGTTAAGGTATATATCTATGGGCCATTGTAGCCTGATGACAAATAAATAAATAAATAAATAATGATCAGGCTGAAAAGGCGATTCTTTTCCTGGCTGAGCAAGTAAGTGGTATACAAAACTTTTTGGCTAGCAGTGTTGCATTCCAACCTGCTCACTCTAGTGCTTATGTACCCCCTCTAAACTGTGATAATGTGTCTGATGTTTCTGAAATTAGTGCTAATGTTAGTGGGGGACTATTATATACTCTGATAACGAACAGGAAATTGACATGCCACAGCCTACCTGTGCGTTTGATTTACCTTTGAATACCGTTTTAAAAGAACCTTCCGTTCCGAAAAGTAAGACTGTTCATATAGATTTGATAAATCGCATGCAACATTTCAACACTGAAGAGTGGGATAGTGTTCGTTATGCAGAAGTGCAGAAACTTTACTGTTCTAAACCGGGTTTTACATATTTAGAAACGAATGACGAGGTCAAGCCATATGATAAGTATAGCTCCATTGCCCTTATTGAACGCGGTTTTGCAACTATGACACTGGCCCTAATTAAGCAAAATGAAGCTGGCGACGTGACAATATGCTTAGATCTGTTAAAGATAATTTTGTGAAAGCTAATTTACGAAAAATTCCGCCCACGTGTGAACATTTATAACAAAAAGAAGAGTTTTCGAGAAAAAGCCGGAGGTAGTTCTAAAGTTTTTTGGCCGCTACGTGCGCCAAATCAAAGCAAAGCTGCTGCGCAAGCACAGCCATATCAGCAAACTCAGGCCGTGCCTAGTTTAGCTGCCAATTATATGAGATTGCGGAGTACGTTTATTCCAAACTACCCGAACCCCGATTTTGTAAATAAAAATCCATCGCATGGTCATTTTAACAATTATAACGCTTTTCAACCCCATAGTCGTCCCAATCAGAAACCAATTACGAACCAAAGGCCCTCGCGTCAGAGGCCGAGCCGGAATTTTCAGGGTCATGACTCGCAACCAAATACTTTTCGTGGACAGGGTCGATACCCCAGCCAGACGGCCTCACGAGGTCAACCAAAACGAAAATTCTGACTCGATCAATTTCAGAGCAGGGCGATTGATACATTATGTGACTCTTTGGGACGAACTGCAAGCTCCAAGCATATTAATAAGAATCATTCAAAATTTCCGAATTCCCTTTCTAAGCAAACCGCCGCTGGTTGTGCCAAACCTACAGAATCATTATCTCCAGACTCCGAAATCCCCGGAAATGGACAAGCTAATCAACCAAATGTTAGAAATGAATGTCTTGGAACCTGCGGCTCTAAGCCCAAGCTTCATAGCTACCCTCAAGGAAATTCAAAGTATCATAGGTCAGGCAAACTTTGCCAGCTTTCCAATACCCAGGGGACGTCGCCAAGAGCTACTAATCAAAAATCCCCGTACCCAGTATCCGATTCCAAGTTCAGCCATGGCGGAATTGGAATGGTGGATAAAAAACCTGGAAATGTCATCACCGATACATTACCAGCCTGTTTCCAATTATCTGGTTACCGATGCATCGGGGATGGCCTGGGGTGCTCAACTGAACAATGTAAGATTCGGAGGCCCGTGGTCGATAGAGGAAACCAACTTGCACTCCAACCATCGAGAGATGTTAGCTATTTGGTACGTCCTAAAAGATCACGCTCCGCGCCTTGCCGGTACGACTTTATTGATACAAAGCGACAACAAATCAGTGGTTACATATTTGAGGAACGAAGGGGGGACAAAGTCAATACAACTCATGAATATAACTTACCAAATATTCAGTATTCTGGATACCTTTCAAATTCATATACAGGTCCATTACCTTCCGGGTCGCTTCAATGTGGAAGCGGATCGCTTATCTCGCTTAGCCAGTCCTCCAGAATGGCACCTACTACCGCAAATAACCCATAAAATTTTTGCTAAATTCAGCACACCAACGATAGATCTGTTCGCTTCCTCGATAGCTCATGTAGTCCCACAATATTGCACCCTGGATTTAACGGATCGGATGGCCTGCTATTACGACTCGTTCAGCCGAGTCTGGAATTATCCCCTGGCATGGGTCTTCCCGCCACCATTTCTCATGCCTCGTGTGTTACAACACCTCAACACAGCCACGGGGACATATCTAATAATTGCTCCACGTTGGATTAAAGTATTTTGGAGAGCCGATCTCAAGAATCGGGCCATAGCCCCACCATTCACGATCCACAACTTGGATCAAGTTCTAATAGATGCAACCACGGGTCAACCACCGCCGCATTTGTCAGAGATAACCCAAGAGGTGTGGAAATGTGGGAGTGGACGGAAAGTTTGACAGGCTGGTCTCTTGAACAAAAACAGTTCTAGCAAAAATGTTGGCGAGATTCTTCTTCCAAAACCTACTAACAGGCATGGAAAAAATGGTGCGATTGGGCTCGTTCAAATTCCGTTAACAATGAAAAACCGGAGGGAGCAGACCTTGCTCGTTTGACTTGCATCAGGTACATGGATTAGCGTATAGCACTATTTTACTCTATAAATCGGCAGTATCAACACTTTGTGACCCAACCTTACAAAATCCACTAAGTTCTCATATTCTGGTCCGCCAAGTATTAAAAAGTATAAGTAACTCTAGTATTAAATCTAAAACCAATAAACCCCCTATTTGGGATACCGAAAATTTAGTTCGTTGGCTAAGTGTTAATATCCCCGATTCCGACAACTTATTTCAATGTTCCGCTCGCGCCGCTATATTACTTCTATTATGCTCAGGTCGTCGAGTGCACGACCTAACCCTTCTTAGTATTGGGCATTCAAATTATTCTTTTCAGAATAATAGCATTATTTTTTGGCCTAAGTATGGTTCTAAAACCGATACTGTTACTAACCGTCAATCAGGATGGCGCTTAAAAGAAAACACAGAAATGTCCCTTAGATGAGATTTTAGCTCGGGGTAATTGGCGTTCAGAAAATAAGTTTTTGAAGTTTTACTGTAGAGAGATTAGTGAGTCCCGTCACAACAGACACACTATTACAAATTTATTTACACCCGTAAGTGAGTAGTAAGTCACATACAATAATTCATTATAAGTTTAGTTTGATTCGTTGTGTTTTTTGAATTATACTAAAGAAGTATCATTAGTATGAAATTTACATATTCACACATTCAGAATATGCATTGTTAATATTTGCCTTTTATTATCATTGTTATACTTATTTAGAGCTAATTTCATGGGATGTACTTGAGATATTGCACTATAATTAGTAATTAAGATTAAGAAATAAAATATGATTTGATTCATTACTATTATATAAATTAAAATGAATAAGAAGTTAATAAAGTTTGTTGTTTCTTCAATATTTCTGTTATTTTTCTTTTTCTCTTTCTCCTTTGCTTCCTAGAATATGTATAAATATAGTAAAAGGATGCATATACTTATTGAATTAATTTATTCTTATAAATATCACATTGGCGTCCTCGTCCCGTCCTCCAGGCGATAACAAACAGGTCTCAAATATATTTTTAGTTAGGCTTCAAATAACGGTTCAAAGCTTAATATCGGCGTTTTACCTAAAAATAAAACGCTTGATAAGCGATAACCTTATTTGAAGCCTAACATTTCTAACTCTACCTGGAGTTTAGCTTTTCAAAACCATCAAACATATTTGAAGACCAATGGCGCACACCGTAAGCTGCCCGAATTACATCGACTGCGGTTTCCCGCCAACCGAACGGAACGTGACGTATGACGTCAGATTAGAAAGAGTATTCACAGATTATAACCGACTTGCTACCGAAAATCATGTTCGCTACTCTCAAATATATTTTTAGTTAGGCTTCAAATAAGGTTATCGCTTAATAAGCGTTTTATTTTTAGGTTTAACGCCGATATTTATTTTTTATTATTTTATTTACCCCCCTTTTTTTAGGTGTATACTTTAACAAAAACCTACCAAAAGTAAACTTTAATTACTGACTTAATGTATCTTTTTTTTAATAACTATTTTACGATTTTATTCGAAACAAATAAATGTTTTTTTTACTTTTTTTTCCTATTTCAATACTGAATTTATTTTTATTAATTAAGTATTTTTCCTTCACAGTCTTCAGTACCTAAATACATAATACTAATAAACTTCTTTGGAAAAATATTAAAACATTAACATACACAAATAAATCAAATCAATCTAATTCTGTATTAACTTATCTTAAATCATCTCCCAGCGAGTCAGCAAATTGTATAAATAACTATTTCGCAAATATTGGTAGTCTACTGGCAAATGAAATCAAAACCACATTAAATAAAGAAGAATCTGACAAATACCTCCATTCGTTACCTAGTCAGCCCCAATCATTTGTTCTACTCGATACAGATAATGACGAAGTAAATAGTATAATTTTGAGCCTGAAACCAGACAGTGCGCCGGGTTGGGACGGTATTACTACACGATATTTTAAGCTGGTGAAAGATGAGATCATACCGATTATTACACATCTGGCTAACACTTGTTTTAAGACGGGAATTTTCCCCGTGTCTCTTAAAAAGTCCTTAATCACCCCTGTCTACAAAAATGGTAACAGCGAGGACATTGGCGACTATAGGCCAATCTCGGTTCTTCCTGTACTAGCTAAGGTCCTTGAGAAGCTGTTAAACACTAGATTGCTTTAATCTTAATTAGATTGATTGAATTATCTTGATGCCCACAATATAATATCACCTTGTCAATTTGGATTTAGACGTGGCATTTCAACTGATGATGCAGTTACATCTATATCATCCTTAATAACTAAACAACTTGACAAGGGTACCAAATGTCTATCAGTTTTTCTCGACCTAAAAAAAGCATTCGACACGGTGTCTATCCCTATTCTCGTACATAAATTAGAAACAATCTGAGTAAGAAATACACAACTATCTATTTTCAAAGATTATCTTACTAACAGGACAGGATGCAAAAAGTTAAATTAGAAAATGTAATAAGTGAGGACGTTGATGTGACGTATGGCGTACCGCAGGGAAGTGTTTTGGGTCCTACCCTGTTTCTTGTATACATAAACGACCTTTGCAACATGGTTCTTAAAAATGCAAATATTTTCTCCTACGCAGATGACACGGCAATCGTCTTTACTGGCTCAAACTGGGCCCTTGCAAAGGCTAATGCTGAACGAGGTATGGCCCGAGTCTCTTCCTGGCTTAAACATAACTTACTCACCCTCAATACAGCCAAAACAAACTACATCTGTTATAGTATATATAAGAACTCACAACCTAGCTCTGATTTTAAAATACATTGATGTGGCGATGCTATAAGTCATGTGTGTAATTGTCCAACTATCAATAGGGTACAGTGTGTAAGATATCTTGGCGTGATTTTAGATCAAAGTCTATCTTGGTACCCTCAGATCGAGCAAATAGCAAACAGAATACGTAAATTTAATTATATTTTTAAAACTTTAAGAGACATCGTTCCGCGCAGTGATTCTGAAGTGGCTAGCTTTTCAAATAAGATACTTAATTAAATATATATCTCGTTGGTACAATCCATCTTAACTTATTGTATTACAGTTTGGGGCGGCGCGCTTAAAACACGATTTCTAGAGGTGGAAAGAGCCCAACGGATCTTGTTAAAAATTATGTATTTAAAAAAAAGAACTTTTTCCACACAAGATCTGTACCTAATTAGTAACTTACTGTCTGTTCGTAAACTTTATATTCTAAACAATACCTTGAAAAAACATAGAGTAATAAAATATATCCCTAATTTAGAAGGTAGACGGAGAAAACTAAAAGTGGCACAAATTCCCAAAGTCAAAACCGCGTTTGCGGGAATACAATATGAAACACGTTCTGCCTATCTATACAATAAAATAAATAATGTTCTACAGATATATGATAAGCCATATAACAGGTGTAAGACTATGATAACCAAATGGATACTTATGCTTAGTTATGACGAAACTGAAGCATTGCTGCAAATTATCTATAAACAATAGCATAAAATAAAGCATGCTGCAATTTATATATTTTTAAATTATATATGTCGGCGTCAGGCCGATGGAAATAATTATTTATTAACTTTTGTTATTTATTGCCTCGATATTTGAGTGCAAGGGAAGAGCTCTTGTTTTGGTTTAAGAGTGCAATAGTTTAGAGGTTGATTGATGAAGTGGGAACGTCGGTGTTATCGCACACTGAACGTAGTCGTGGGTCCGCTCTCAATAGTTATTTATGTGACATTTATAAAAACCATGGGATACAAACATTTCATAATATGAACCCTGAAGCTTGGCATTGAGTTGACGGACGTGGAGCTGATCGAGCGTGATCCACGAATTCGTTATTCGTTCCCTTTTGTCTTTAAACTCGCGGTTATAATATTAGATTCTTAAATTAGTGTTAGTGATTTGTATTTGGACTTGTTTAATTGTATTATTTAATTTTATGTTTAAATATTTGAACTCATTATAAAGCGTTAAAGTTGCTTCACGCGTCTTCGGTACAATGTGGTATAAGCCTTGTAAGCTCGACGTATCTGCTTCGACAGTTTAAGTCGGAGTTAATGTAAGATGGCTTAATTTCCAATACTGATAATAAGCATTCGCTAGCGTTTCCCTTGGTCCACAGTAATTAGCTCGTATTAAATAATGGTAACCCATCCTTATGACGTCCGAGAGCCCCGGCGCTCCGACATATATATATATTTATATATATATATATATATATATATATATATATATATATATATATATATGTATATATATATATATGTATTCATTTATACTTACTTCATACATACCTACTTATTAATTTGCATATATACTCATAATAAAATATACAAACATTAACACGTTTGCAATAATTAATTACAGTTGTTTATATTTAATGATATGAGAGAGCGGGGTCTCCTAGAACAGGCATTGTATGCTTAAAAGGAGACTTCATCAACTAGTTTTAAGTAAAACTGTAAAGACCAATTTTTTTTTTTTAATTTTTTTTTTTTATTATTTAAATAACTTTGAAGGCAGAAAGGTGTATGTCTATGTAAATATGGTGTCAATATCTTAATAACTTCCTTCACATTCGTTTAACATACACAAAGCACTTATCTTCTAAGCCATCAATATCGGTATCTGTATCGCCGATTATTTTCGTTTATAATCGGTATCGTATCGGAAAAAACATATATCGTTACATCCCTATTACAAAGGTAAAAATGGCTTCATTTGGAGTAAAGAGTGTCCAAGAACATCACGTACTGCAAGTCACAATATAATACGATTACCAACGCGTCGGAATACAAATAACTTTGAAGGATATTTTGAAGTTTGGTCAAAGCTTTTTGATGATTCTATGTTAGAAACTATAGTAAAATTTACAAACCAAAAGCTGCGTGCCTATCGTTCCAAGTTCAAACAAAGTACCAAGATAGAACTTATGGATACAAATATCTCAGAAATTAAAGCATTGATAGGCCTTATGTACTATTCCTCAGTATTTAAGTGCAATGATTCCGATCTTAATTTAATTTTTGCTACTGATGGTACTGGCCGTGAAATCTTCCGATGTGTGCTGTCCAAATATCGATTTTTATGTTTGCTCAACTTTTTAAGATTTGATGATTCTATTACCAGAGAGGAACGTCTGAAAGATGATCGACTTGCTGCAATATCAGATCTATTTAATGCGTTTATTTCCAACTGTCAGTCTCAGTATGTTCCTGGACCGTACCTCTGCATCGACAAAATGGAGGGGCGCGGGATAGCAGCAATGCGTAGCGCGGTTTTTGTAATTTTAGTCACCATGAGGCATTACACAAACTGCGCTACGCATTGCTGCTATCCCGCGCCCCTCCATTTTGTCGTTTAGAAATGCAAGCGAAATCAAAAGTGCATTTCTCTCTGGGCCACCCTGTAGTATGTGCGCGCATCACTCAACACCATAATTTTGATGCCGTATTTTGCTATTTTGCTGGCTTTTGGGGCATGTTAATGATGAATTTGCAACGACCTCTATACGCCAGAAAGATTTCATCGATGCAGAGGTACGGTCCAGGAACATACTGAGACTGACAGTTGGAAATAAACTTATTTATTGCCTCGATATTTGAGTGCAAGGGAACGGGCTCTTGTTTTGGTTTAAGAGTGCAATAGTTTAGAGGTTGATTGATGAAGTGGGAACGTCGGTGTTATCGCACACTGAACTAGTCGTGGGTCCGCTCTCAATAGTTATTTATGTGACATTTATAAAAACCATGGGATACAAACATTTCATAATATGAACCCTGAAGCTTGGCATTGAGTTGACGGACGTGGAGCTGATCGAGCGTGATCCACGAATTCGTTATTCGTTCCCTTTTCTCTTTAAACTCGCGGTTATAATATTAGATTCTTAAATTAGTGTTAGTGATTTGTATTTGGACTTGTTTAATTGTATTATTTAATTTTATGTTTAAATATTTGAACTCATTATAAAGCGTTAAAGTTGCTTCACGCGTCTTCGGTACAATGTGGTATAAGCCTTGTAAGCTCGACGTATCTGCTTCGACAGTTTAAGTCGGAGTTAATGTAAGATGGCTTAATTTCCAATACTGATAATAAGCATTCGCTAGCGTTTCTCTTGGTCCACAGTAATTAGCTCGTATTAAATAATGGTAACCCATCCTGATGACGTCCGAGAGCCCCGGCGCTCCGACATATATATATATATATATTTATGTATTCATTTATACTTACTTCATACATACCTACTTATTAATTTGCATATATACTCATAATAAAATATACAAACATTAACACTTTTGCAATAATTAATTACAGTTGTTTATATTTAATGATATGAGAGAGCGGGGTCTCCTAGAACAGGCATTGTATGCTTAAAAGGAGACTTCATAAACTAGTTTTAAGTAAAACTGTAAAGACCAATATTATTTTTTTATTTTTATTATTTAAATAACTTTGAAGGCAGAAAGGTGTATGTCTATGTAAATGTGGTGTCAATATCTTAATAACTTCCTTCACATTCGTTTAACATACACAAAGCACTTATCTTCTAAGCCATCAATATCGGTATCTGTATCGCCGATTATTTTCGTTTATAATCGGTATCGTATCGGAAAAAACATATATCGTTACATCCCTATTACAAAGGTAAAAATGGTTTCATTTGGAGTAAAGAGTGTCCAAGAACATCACGTACTGCAAGTCACAATATAATACGATTACCAACGCGTCGGAATACAAATAACTTTGAAGGATATTTTGAAGTTTGGTCAAAGCTTTTTGATGATTCTATGTTAGAAACTATAGTAAAATTTACAAACCAAAAGCTGCGTGCCTATCGTTCCAAGTTCAAACAAAGTACCAAGCATACAATTTTAAGCATGAAATGTACGAAACACCAGACGAAACAAAATTGTCATACCAAAATGTAATCTGACATTATTTCAGAAAAATGTATTTTATATGGCCATTAAAATATTTAATAGTTACCAATGAGTCTCGTAGATTTGCCTATTGAGCGAAACATATTCAAAAAGTCATTACATCGGTGGCTTATAGAAAAAAACTTTTACTCTGTTCAAGAATATCTGGAACATAAAGAAAGTCAGTGAAAATCGAATGTCACATGTGTAATTTATTATTTAAATTAAAATTTATATTTGACTGTAATTTAATCCAATTGACATCATTTTAATTTGTAACTAGCATTATCGGACTGACATGAAATATAACTAACTGAGATAGAATTCAAATTTGTAAAAGTAGGTATAGAAGTGGTCATTAATTATTATGTTTGATTACGACTACTTAAATTAATATTTGCATGCCAACCTGTATACGGCAGAAAACTATTGGATCATATTAATGTTGTAGACTATCGCAATGTACATACATGGTTTTCCAGCAAATAAATTATTTCTTTCTTTCTTTCTTTCTTTCTTTCATCGTTATCTTATTTGAGTGTCTGTTTTCTTCGCAGTATTATAATATCACTAAACTTGTCGAAATAATCGAACGAGTGAACAAACACTGTTCTAGGTCTTCAACAATTAACTTCCGCAAATGCTAGAGCTACAGTTGATGCCCTCAACAGTCTTATTAATGAGCTGAATTTAAATATTAAAAAATTTATGGGAATAGGAACTGATAACGCTTCCGTGATGGTGGGGATAAACAATGGAGTGTTTAAGATTCTCAAAGAAGAGTACAATCTTCGGGCCTAAACTAATTTTGAATAGATGCGTATGCCACTCTATACAACTAGCTGTTTCGCATGCATCCCAAGAAACAATATCGAGAAACATAGAATTTTTAATAAGAGTGACCTACAATTGGTTTTGTCTATCCCCATCAAGACAAGAAGCATACAAAGAAGTGTATGAAACAATTAATGTAGGTGAAAATTAATGTATGAAACAATTAATGTGGTATCATATTATTTGTGGCTATTTGTGGTGTATTACCTGACGTGTCTTGCAAAGGACTATTTAAAAGTCTAGGATTATTGCCACTTCCTTCGCTTTACGTTTATGAAGTTACCGTTTTTATTCACAAAAATACTAATTTGTTTTAAAAGGTAAATAATTATAGATTGAGAGATCCACATAGGATGATTTTTGATAATATTCCGTAGTCGGATAAGTATGCAGAAAGTTGCCTTTGTATGTGTGTAAGGGTCTATAACAAAATTCCTAAAGAGTTAAAAATGCTCAATATATATATATGTATATATATATATATATATATATATATATATATATATATATATATATATATATATATATATATGTTCAAAGAAAAATTGTACGAATGGATTAACCAAAATAGTTTTTATGACAATTAACAAAAATAATTAATTATCAAATTTGTATTGACATTTCTTATTTGTACTGACATTCATATTGTTATTATTTCTGTATTAATTTTTGACATGAATTGTATTATTAATATTTGCATGCTATATTCATTATTAGCGAAACATGTGGCCTATTATTTATTGTATCAACTTGTAATACCGTGTTTTAAGCAAATAAACAAATTTATTATTATAAAAACCGCTGAAAATTTTAAAGATGTGTGCTACTCGTTGGATTTCTATTAAACCAGCAATAGCTCGAATTCTTGCTCAATGGGATGAACACAAACTACTCTTTCAATTGACACAGAGGGCGGTAAATTGTTATACAGCCACATTGCTTTATTCGATGTTCCAAGATCAGAGGAATAAATTGTATTTGATTTACTTAAAGTGCTTAGCGAAGCCCAAAAAACATTAAAAATATTTGAAAACAAGAGCGCAGACCCGGTACTTCTACTAGATACGCTACAAAAGCTTATTGAAAGTTTGTGTCATAAAATTATCAATCCGAATTTAGTAAACAACTACGTTGATCCAAACCCGTATATGGTATATTTATTTGAGGATGACTTGAGTAAATCAACACTAGAAAACGATAAAAAGAAAGCGCTGAAGCAAAGATGCATTGATGTTACATTAAAATTAATAAGCGAATAGCAGCAGCGCCTACAATGAGACAATGACTGCTCTTTCTGTTAAAGAGACACTTAAACGAAACAAAACTGTACAACGCATTGTTCACCTTGCAGAAGCATTTTGTCTGACACCAGAAGATATTGATAAAGCTCTAGTATCATATAGAAATATCGGAGATCACGACTGGGAGAACAAAGACGACACCATTAAATTTTGGTGCTAAGTTCTTAAATACTATGATGCTGCTGAAAACAACTTGTATCAAGAGCTCGTTAATTTGGCAAAAATAATTTTGTCATTGCCCCATTCGAACGCAGATGTCGAACGTGTTTTCAGTTCTATGAACATAATTAAAACTAAAAACAGGAATTAAATGGGATTAAAAACAATGACATCCGTATTACATATACGATGGGGTTTGAAACGATTGAAAGAGTCTTGCTGTTCCCACAAGGAGCCAACTGAAATAATAAAAAAATGTGGGAGTAATTTGTAATACTTGTTAAAATTGGCTAAAAACACAGATGTCAATCAGCTATCAACTTCTACTTCAGCAGATATGATTTTTGGAAGATTTCGATGAAGATTCTGTTAACAACTTAATAACTTAATTATAATTAGATTTTGCACTTTCTGAAATTATTTAACTTAAGTTTCAAATAAACAATTTTTAACCCTTTGCATTTGTATTTATGTTTTTAGCCCTTTTAATGGCAAAAACTGCTAAATCTAGCTCTTTCTAGCTTGTCCAGCTGCTCCTTTTCAAAAACCAGGTGGCAACACTGATCTGTAGCCACCTCATCGATGGCCAACTGCACCCCGACCGCCTAATGGTATAGCTTGTGCTAATGCTATAGCTATCGATTTTTCAAACCTCCTACAAGGGCGCTCGATAACGCTATCAATTTCATACTAAAAATGCAAAAGTGAATTCAACAGATGAATATAAATATTTAGGAATTAGAAAATGACTCTGTCGTTGAAGGGATTTATGAGAGTTTGAAATTTGATCGCTGTAGCAATAGCACACGCTAGACCGTTAGGCGGTCGGGGTGCTGGTGTGGAACAGATTTCAGAATGGTTCCCGTCACAGCAGCAACGCGGACGATCGGCACTACGGGTGGAATCTCCGGAGCACTCGATTCCCTTTAGTTTCCCACGCCGAGATCACCACCAGCAATTAAGGCGGCTAATAAGACCCCGTAGGGTCTTATTCTAATATCAAACAAAGATTTAAAACGAAATTGACTAACTGAACACCATATTTTTCTAAGATCAACCAGCTTTTTCTCCAACGGCCTACGAATCACATCTATCCGAAAATTTTCTCTCCAATTTAAAAAAAAATAGAAAAATAATAAATTTGTTTTTGAAAAGAGAAACTACCTAGGCGGCCAAAAAAAGGTTTTAATGCAGCGTAATGCTGCAATATGTATAAAATAAACAGCCGTTGAATTGGTGCCTGATCGTCTACCACATCAACATAATTGTTAAAAATACAGTTTAATACTAATTTTACCGTTGTAGCTATTTGTATTTAAAAGAAATTTGAGTGGGCAATGTTATGAGACATTGCACAGGATCGAGTTTACAACATTGCCCATCACAAATATGGTGCTAGGGTTGGCAAACTTAGAAAATGGTGAACAAAATAATTAGTAGGTAGGTTGTAGTGAAAGTGATTGAT
The DNA here is from genome assembly GCA_910589605.1 of Chrysoteuchia culmella. Taxonomy (NCBI): domain Eukaryota; kingdom Metazoa; phylum Arthropoda; class Insecta; order Lepidoptera; family Crambidae; genus Chrysoteuchia; species Chrysoteuchia culmella. The sequence continues at coordinate 10,439,708 of OU342670.1, read as the reverse complement.
GAGTGATTTTTAGTAGTGTTGGCGCATCGGTATTGACGCGGTATGAAAGGCATGCGGGGTGGCAGCTCGTTCGACAGCCTACGGGCGTATCCACCGCTCAACGATCTTGCGTGCAAGGCACCGACCAAATATTTGTTGTTTATTTTATATTTCTACGACAAAATATATACCTATCTAACTTATACGGTTCACTTTCAGTTTTATTTGAAACCCATTAGGGCCTAAACAAATGTACTTAATCAGATTGTTAGTAAGTAGGTAGGTACCTACTGCAAGACTGGCAGCTTATCAAGATGAAAATACTTCACTTTCCTTCGATATTCAAAGTTTTGTGGATGTCATCAGTCAGTCCAGGGCATTGTGGCTTTATCAGAATAAAAATTGATTTAGTGATTCAATCCCGATTTTTTTTTAAAGTAGGTACGTCTCTTTTATAGTACCTAGCGAGTTGAATAATAATTTACTTAGGTACCTAATTTTCAGGATGGGCAAGCAAAAGAAAAATAGAAGACGACTTGGTGCTCGACACTACAAAAATTATTCGACGGGTATGACGGAACTTGCTGCGCAGTATATTGAAGAAAAAAAATGTCTTCAAGGGAAGCAGAACGTCAGATTTGTATACCAAGGCGAACTTTACTTAATAAACTAAAAGATTTGCATAATAAAAAAGTGGGAAAACCTACATTACTTACTAAAGTAGAAGAAGAAAAAATTGTCAACGTCTTACTTGCAGCAGCGGATTTTGGCAGTCCTTTAACGAAACTTGATTTAAGGTTGGTAGCGTATGAATATTAAAAAAAAAGCAGCCGCGGAGCTATTTTTAACTTCAAACCTCCAGGAAAGCAATGGGTAGAATCTTTTATGGAAAGACACGCATCAGAACTGACAACAAGATCTTGTCAAAACATAAAATCAGCAAGGGCTGAAAAGACTGTGGAAGAATTCCTTGAATATTTTAGGAATTTAGAAGAAACACTCAAAAACGTTCCTCCATCGCATATTCTAAATCTTGATGAAACGAATTTAAGTGATGATCCAGGTGCATCCAAATGCATTTTTAGTAGAGGGGTGAAATACACAGAGCGCGTTTTGAACTCCACAAAAGGTGCGATTTCCTTAATGTTTTCATCAACTGCTGCAGGTCAACTTTTACCAATCAGATTTTTATGATTCTGACAATGTGCCATTATCAGATTTCAAACGAAGCATTAAAGACAAAAGACAAAAGAGGTCTCCGTTTCACGAATTAATACCAACTCCTAACTTTGCAACAATTAAAAGTAAACCAAGGCGAAAAGCGATTAATTATATTGGTCAAAAAGTAACCAAGGACTTATTTAATGCCGTTCAAGAAAAGAAAGAAAAGAAATCAAAAACAACTAAACCGAAGGGAAAAATAACTATTAGCCAAAGAGATAACCAAGAGAACAAACATTGTAAAGAAAAGGGCAAAGCAGAGATAAGAAAGATAAAAGAAAAGAGAGTAATTGTAAAAAATAGAGGTACGGTAAAAAGTAGATCTAAAGAAAGCCAGACCGAAAGTTGGTATTGCCGTGCTTGTAAAGCTGAACGAGTCGCAGATATGCGACAATGTAATGGTTGTTTTTTGTGGTACCACTAAGAATGTGTTGGGCTAACTAAGAACGACGTATTCAATTCAATTCAATTCAAAGAGTTTATTGCAATCATGTGGTTACAATGGTGGTATATAATATAAAGCCAGTACCATAACATGAACCCTGCAAGAGTATCGCAATTTAACTTAATCTAAAAAATTCAAAAAAACAATTTTTAAAATTTTCAATGAAATGAAAAAATAAAACAAAACGAATTCTTTGGGTATTAAACAAACATTGATAATTAATAATAATTAAAAACATTAATAAAATAAATAAAACTCAAAGAGACAAACACTAAGTAATTAAATACATATTGTGCCTAATTACACAATCATTTAATTATTTAAATACAGAGAGGCTAGACCTAATTATGTTCATAAAACTCTTGCAAAGTGTAAAAGCTCTTATTTATTAGATATTTTTTTAGTAGTTTTTTAAATCTATCAATATTATTTATTAGTTTAAAAAAAGAAACATTCTTATGCCCAGAGTGTAGCTAAGAGGTAGCTACTCTCTAGGCATATGAATTCTTAAGAACTTATATGTTAATTACAAAAAATATGATGCTCTTACAAAGAGCATAATATTTTTATTTCGATTATACTTTTTAGTTCGATTCTGGCAGTCGTGTTTTTCTTAATTTTTCATTATTTTTTTCTATACCGTAAGTAAGGCCCATCGAAAATGTGAGGATTTTTTATTTTTATGAATAAGTTTATTTTTTTTGTTATCTCAAAAAATATCGTTTGAATATCGCCACAAAATTGTTCTTTGTTGATTTTTTTTTGAGATTTTTATTTTGTAGCAAGATTAAGTTTTGCTAAGCCTAAGTTGGCCCACCGTCCAATTTACAACCAAAATTTTATTGTAACAGACTGATTACCTAAGAATATCATTATGTTAGGTTAAGCTTTACGTATTTATATATCTTTTGTTTTTATAACGTTTATAAATAACGTAATTGGTTTTGGGCCATGATAAGTACCTATGTTCCTAAAAAGACCCACATCAGAGCTTTTTAAAAACAATTATTTTCTGGTAGAAATTTTAACAAATTGTTTTCTGGTAGAAAGATTTTATTCATACATAAATGAGTAATATTGTGATAAAGTTTCTTTTTACCGACTTCAACAAAAAAGGATGGAGGTACTCAATTCAACGCGTATTTTTTTTTTTTTTTGTCTGATGTATGTATTCCGATTACTCCGGTGTTGGTGATCCGATTTTAATAGTTGTTTTTTTGTTCGATCGGGTACACTGTCAATTTGGTCCCATATAAGTCTCATTGAGATCCGATGATAATCTTCGGAGATATGGGGCCTAATGTCATGGAAGTCATGAAACAATTATATCATCCAGGTAATTGTTAGATTCTTGTTCGAGCTGAAGTTTCACGCAATAACTACTGAGCGGATTTTGATGAAACTTTTTATAATTATTTTTTTATCTGAAAGAAAATGGTTTATGTGTGGTCTCATATAATTTTTACAGAGATTTGGCCAGTAGTTTTTTCAGAATCCTGAAAAATATCATACACGTTTTGGCAAGTAGTCGTTTACCTAGATGTTATCATGGTTGTGTATGTGCTGATTTTTAGTGTAAGTAACGGCACATGATGTAACTAAAAAATCTAAAATAAAAACATTTAAAAAAAAATGAAACCGACTTCAAAAAGTAAAAAATAAAACTTTTGGAGTCGGTGCTAGCTAGCTAAGGCAAAAAAAATATATAGTTAATAGAAGTGCAATGTAGAATGCCTTGGCTGGCACCGACTCCAAAAGTTTTATTTTTTACTTTTTGAAGTTGGTTTCATTTTTTTTTATTAAATGTTTTTATTCTAAATTATTTTAATATTATTATTTATTCCAATATTGCAAAGATTGGGCCTTACAAGGCGCGCCTACCTTATACATTTTGAATTATAAGGAAACACTTAAACTATTACCCGCACCCCGACCGCCTAACAGTACAGCTTGCGTTATCGCTATAGCTATCAAACTTCAAACTCTCATATAACCCTTCAACGATAGGGTTTTTGTCTAAATCCTACATATTTCTTTCATCTATTGGATTAAATATTGCATTTTTAGTATGAAAGCGATGGCGTCAGCGAGAGCCCTTGTAGGGGGTTTGAAAGATCGATAGCTAATAGCGATAGCACAAGCTATACCGTTAGGCGGTCGGGGTGCTGATCTTTCACAGCTATGGCTTTATCAGCAAGCAAAAGTGGCTCATGTGTTAACCCTTTTTTATTGTTACTTATTTTTGTACCTCTTCAAAATATATTCAAATACTTTAGTTTTTTAAGGTTTGCGCTGTTGTAGTAACTAATGAATGTAAATGATGTAAATGAATAAATGATGATCGATCTTTGAAAGTAATATGAATTTAACAATATAAGTTCATAAATATAGTTTTTATTTAAGTTTGAAATAAGAAATCGGTAAAAAAAAACGTAAATATTGTGTTTGATTTGAGATTTCTTTCATTTATTTTTCTTTTTTGGCATGTTAGCTACATCATCAGATAGGAAGTTTAACCTAGTTTCTAAAATATATAATTTGACGAAGTTTCATTAACAACATAGCAAGATATCCTTGAAAAACCAAACTAAATCGCGCAGACCGCAAAATCGCGCAAAGTACCGCGACGCTCAACGGGACTGGGACGTTTCTGGCCTCGACGCGCGAGAGGATACGTCCTTGAGGCCGCAAACTGGACGGCCGCGGGTGCGGGCGCGGGGGCGACTGCGGCTGGCGCGTGCCGCTTGTTGCCCGCCGCCCGCACCGCGGCCCTCCAGAACGGTTAATACAAACTTAAGCATAAATATCAAATCGCGCGAGCCCCCGCGCCCGCACCCGCGGCCGTCCAGTTTGCGGCCTGATTGATTCTTTTAAAGATCGAAAGAGGGCTGAATTTCTTTTCGGTGATAAGCTGGGAGATCTCGTTAAGACTTCAAGAGGAATAAAAAAGACCGGCCAGTTAATTCAAGCTTCATCGTTAAATCATTTAAACTGGAATGGCCCGTCAGCGCGACCTCGTTCTCAGAAGAACAATCAACCCCAGACAGGTCGAGCCGGCGGGTATCAAGCACAATCCGCGATCCGACATCGAGTGATAAAACCACCGGCTCCGCCGCCACCGCTGCGCCAGCCAGTGCCGCCGCCCGCGCCGAGGCGTCAACCGCCAGCGTACTGTGCCCCGTACCCAGCACGCCGAATGCCGCCTCCACCGCCGCCGCCTCCGCGAGCAACTTAAGTTCCCAGGGGGTTTATGCTGGTCGTTTACGTCATTTTATTAATACTTGGAGACCCACCAAAGCCGTCTCGTTTTATAACCTTACTGGAAAAATATTATATTTAAACAATTTTAAAATGAGTGTATATTGCGAGGAGCTACAAAGCTTAGTTTTAGACAAAACAACTGGTGAATTTGTGTATTGCGAGGAGCCCCAAAGCTTAATTTTAGACGAAGCTACTGGTGAATTTCGAGCAACCCCTCTGGAAGAAGAAAGGTAAGCGTTCGTTCTTTTCTTTTGTGTTTCCTTTGCTTGGATATCTACCTATAATATTGTTATGTTATTGAATTTTGTATTAGTTTACACAAAAAAAACTTTGTTACAGTACTGTTATCCAGCAACAACTCCCTGTTAGAACCAACACTTAGGCTCAGCACCAACACTTGGACCTAAGATGATCTGAACCAACATGGGCAAAGTTGTAAGGTTTCACGGTATCCGAAACCGATATCTATGAAGACGGTGAAATCAGAGTTACATTCCTAAAATGTGTGAAAAATGGAAAACTATTTGTATTGAATGAGAAAGATAAATCCTATGTAGCATTCGTAGATATAATTAAAAGAACTTCCAACCTCGGACATTGAACACAAAAAAGGCACTGATTATTATAAGTTTTCATGTGATATTAATGTTTTTAGAAAATAGTTCATTTAGTTTAGTTTAGCACCTATGGATCTCTGCTATGATTAAGAATTTTTGTTTTTTAGATTATTTTTTAAGTTTGTATCTTAATGAACCCTTGTGTGATACACAGAGGTATAAGTCATTTATTGAGACAGCAAAGCACAAGTTAGAGTCAAAAAAATAAGTTACGTTAAATACGCGACGGACGTTGCCAGATAGTGCAGTATGGCTAGGCGAGACAGCCTCATACACCGCCCGCTCTTTCTCAGTTTGCGTTCGCAGCGTGAAACGACGTGTTTGTGGAGCAATATTAATTTTTTTGGCAAAAAACTTTTTTTTCAGATTTATTTGATTTCTCAGTTTAATACTATAGTAAATTCCGTTTTTCTCAGTATTGAGTCAGTACATATATCATTGATTCACGTGGACTAGATAACCTATTCAATTGCTCGACTGTGGTACGTTATTTTTGAGGTTATTGTAAAATACCGTGACACAGTTCAAGGGTGGACACAGTGAAACACTGTTTAATAGTGTACCACTTTGTTTTATAGAATACCATGTCATGTTATACTTATTGTGGTTGAATCATTAGGTATGATTTTAATAAACGTTTTAGGTTGCTAAGCATTTTTTCAAATAGTTACATATAAGATTACTTACTTAACTATTTTTTAACTCGTCGTCGTCGTCTCAGCCACATGACACCCACTGCTGGGTATAGGCCTCCCCCAAGGATCTCCACGACGATCGGTCCTGCGCTGCCCGCATCCAGCGGCTTCCCGCGACCTTCACTAGATCGTCGGTCCACCTTGTGGGGGGCCTACCCACGGAGCGTCGTCCGGTACGCGTCCGCCATTCCAGAACTTTTCCGCCCCAACGGCCATCGGTTCTTCTCGCTATGTGTCCCGCCCACTGCCACTTCAGCTGAGCAATCCTTCGAGCAATGTCAGTAACTTTAGTTCTCCTGCGGATCTCCTCATTTCTGATTCGATCACGCAGGGAAACGCCGAGCACAGCTCTCTCCATTGCACGCTGAGTCACCTTGAGCCTCCTTATCAGACCCATAGTTAGCGACCACGTTTCACTGCCGTAAGTCATCACTGGCAACACACACTGGTCGTAGACTTTCGTCTTTTTTAACTACCAAGTATTATTATAAATGCGAAAGTTTGTCAGGGTGTTTCGATAGATGCATGGATATTTGTTACTCTTTCACGCAAAAACTACTGAACGGATTTAGATGAATCTTTATAGTATTAAAGCTTATACATCAGAATAATGCATATTCAAAAAAAAAATTGATATTCCCTCTGGAACAGGAACCACGCCGGTGAAACCCCGGCCGCTAGTCATTGATAAGTAGATAAAAATGCAAACTTTAACTAAGATGGCGCGTAAGAAAACGGCTTTATGAAAGAAGGGCAACCATGGGGTAAAGTCAAGTATGGGGTTCCTCAAGGAACAATATTAGGGACTCTATTATTTTTAATTTACATTAATGACATGCCTACAACCATTCAATATCCCATGACTTTATTTTCTGATGACTGTACTATATTTATTAATTATAAAGATAATTTGACGTATGAAAATGAAATTACTTTGACATTAAATTGAATGGGTCGAAATGAATAATTTGAATATAAATATTGACAAAACCAAAATAATGCATTTCCGCCAATATACAAAAGCACCAAATCTGACCATACGTCCAAGCACGATACCATAGAACCAGTGACTACAACAAAGTTTTTAGGAATAAATGTTGACTATCAAACCAACTTGAATGAGTTTCATTCAAATGATTTGTGTACACGCTTGAGTAAATTTGTCTATGCACTTCGAACACTATCCAAAGTTGCTAATCCAGAGACAGTATTAACTGCTTATAACGGATATGTCGCCTCTATTTTACGTTATGGAATTATATTTTGGGGCAATTCTGCATGTAAATAATTAGTTTTAAGACACAAAAAAAAGTGCATTAGGGCTATTAAATCTTTAAAACGTAGGTATAGCTGTAAAGAACATTTTATGAAGCTAAAGATTCTAACAATGCCATCACTGTAATTAGACGAAACTGCAATGTTCGTCAAGAGGAATCCACATCTATTTTCCACAATATCAACTGGCCAGTCAAAAATAAGCAAACGCCAAACACCTATCTATCCATATGAAAGGTCCAAAAAATTTAAAAAATCCTATAAAATATTTTTATCAATTGTATGATTAAATAAGTTATTTTGAACCACTAAAACAATAATTATATCACAGAAATCTTTTTTTTTTTTTTTTTAAATAAATACCATCGCCCAGTATTGTCCGACATGGCCCTGCGCAAACGATATGAATAAATTCTTCCGTTCGAGCCACGCGGGTCAAGATGTCGGTCGGTCGGACGCTGCCGCTGCCGCGCTCGAGTATATTCCATACTTTGGCGCGCAAATCAACGGCTCGCTCGCTCCCTCCCTCTCCCCCGTTGCGTGCGTCTCCCGTCACGAACGACGCTAGAGCACTAGTGCTTCGCTGAACCGCGTAAAGTAATAACATATTTTTATGTACAAAGTATAACAGTGAACTTAGTTCAAGATGGATGATTTCGACGATTTTGAAATTACAAATGAAAATCTGACACAGCTTGATAACATAATAGAGATATCGTTATTAAACAGTAGTTTTTGCATTAGTTCTGAAGACGAATATGAGTACTCAGTACTGTCCAGTAAACGAAAGTGTCGTCGTGTAATTTTTTCCAACAGTGAGAATAGCGATGCGGAAATAGATCTGATACTGCGAGTGATATCTCCTCATCGAATACCTGGACACAACCTAAAGGTAACCAACGAAAAATAATACCTTTTACCGAACCTTCTGGTGTTCCACTTCATATTAAATCAACAATGATTGATAAATCGCCTGCTGAATTTTATTCTCTTTTGGTGACGCATATGTTACTACAAAAGATTGTCGCTTGTACTAACGAGTTTGCTATAGTTTAGCTATGTGTATGTAGTATGTAGTTTAGTCAGTAAAGTATGTAGTTTAGTTTAGCTATAGCAAACTCGTTAGTACAAGCGACAATCTTTTGTAGTAACATATGCGTCACTAATATGTAACACGCATGAAGCTACGAGTGGTGCACGTATTAGAAAATGGACTCCTACTAATTTGGTGGAAATAAAGAAGTTTTTTGGCTTGATATTATATATGGGATTGGTGAAGCTTCCTAAGCTTGCAGATTATTGGTCAAAAGATAATATGATTGGTCAATCATTTCCAAAAACGATTAAGTCCCGGAAGCGCTTTGAATTAATTTTGCAAATGCTCCATTTTTCTGTCAGAGACGACCAAAATAAGGATGACCGTCTACATCGAGTACGTGACTTTTTGGAAACTCTGAATTAATCTTTTAAGAATAACTGTACTCCAAATGAAGACATTTGTATCGACGAAAGCATTGTTCCCTTTTGCGGCCGAATAATTTTCCGCCAATATAATAAGCAAAAACGCCACAAATATGGTGTAAAAGAGTTCAAACTTTGCACGATTCCGATTTTATTTTATATACACATATAAAATAAGCATTTATGCAGGCAAAAATGATGAACAAAATACATCACCTACGAATGTTGTAATGACTATATGCAGTGATTTATTAAACAAGGGTCACACCCTCTACACTACACAGATAATAGGTAAACCAATGTAGATTTAGCACGGAAGTTGATGGAAAATGAGACCCACCTAGTAGGTACAATTCGTATAAATAGGAAACACCTTCCGAAGCATGTTGTAACTGCCAAACTTAAAAGAGGCCAGTATTCTGCTGCAGAAAGCTCGTTAGAGCTTTATGAAATGGAAGGACAAGCGTGATGTCTATGTATTGTCTACGAAACATTTAGTACAGTTTAATAATATCACCAAACGCGGAAAAAAAGCCCAAGATTGTCGCGGATTATAATAAGGTTAAGGGTGCAGTTGATTTTGCTGATCAACTCGCTGCTTATTCTTCTCCCTTGAGAAAAAGTGTTAAGTGGTACAAAAAACTAGCCATCAATCGACGTTTGAAAATCTTTAGTGAATTCTTTAATTTTGTATCAAAGGTGACAAATAAAAAAAAATCTATGGTAGACTTCAGATAAGAAATTATTAAACATTTTTGTTCAGAACCAGAAGCACTAGACACTGTCGAAACAAGACCAAAGAGGTTGAAACATAAATAGATACAGAAAGAGGGAAAGAGTAGTGTAAGAAGGGCGTGCTCTGAGTGCTACAAAGGAAAGGTAAAGATCTTGGTAAGAAAAGATGCAAGAAATAAAGTTGTACGGTACAATACAACCGTACATTCCGCGCGGTCAGCATTTACGCCATCAGTCAATATTTATTATAATTAATTTGTATATTCAGTAACTAGTTCACGATCAGTCATCATACAGTGCACTCATATCATTAGCAATTAAATTAGCAGTTTATCGTAATTAATCAAGTGTAATTTCGTATAGCAATAAATTAGTGTTCAACATATTTTTCTCTTATCATTTATCATCATCAACTGTACAAGTCTGTACATTGTGGTCCTTCGAGCCGGATATTGTGGCTGGCAAAGTTAGATTAGCACCGATCAGCAAAAATATTTCAATACCTAAGTTGGAATTAATGGGTGCTCATCTGCTATCAAAATTAATGTTTAAAGTATTAAAATGTTTAGATATAAATAATATCAAAATAAACTGCTGGGTTGACTCGATGGTTGTCCTTGGATGGCTAAACGGAGAACCGAACCGGTGGAAGCCGTTCGTAGAACATAGACTCAGTCAGATCAGACAAGTAATACCAGTAGAATCATGGAGATACATAAAATCAGAGGAAAATCCAGCGGACTGTGCTAGTAGAGGTTTATCAGCAACACAGCTTATGGAACATTCGCTGTGGTGGCAAGGGCCAAGTTGGCTTCGAAATGTAAAATTAAATTATGACGTCGAGCAGCCTGAATATTTTACCGATCAAGAGGTAAAGAAATCAGTAAAGCAAGTGAATGTCATAACAAATCAAGAAAAATATGACGTCATTACAACATTTACGACTCGTTTCAGCAACTTTTCATTTATCATACGAATAGTTGCATGGCTGCGGCGTCCTATTACAAAAAAGCAAGTAGGTAATATCAATTATTTGACTATTCAAGAAATAAAGCAAGCTACAATGACCATCATGAAACATCATCAGGCAAGAGAATTTTATAACGAGATGGCCAGCATCCGAGAAGGGAAGAGCATGAATAATAAAAGCAAACTATTGAATTTAAACCCCTTTTTAGATAATCAAGGTTTACTACGTGTAGGCGGCAGGCTAAGGCACTCTTTTACCACACGGTAGTGGACTTCACAGCATACTTTTCGGTGAAGGCAAATAAAGGGCGAGGAATCCGAACCACTAAGGGTCATATAGCAGTCTTTGTATGCATGACAACAAAAGCCGTCCACTTAGAGATTGTGTCCGACCTGACGACGTCATCATTTATTGCAGCCCTACGAAGAATAACAGCCCGCAGAGGAGCACCCCAGCACGTTTATAGTGATAACGGGACCAATTTTGTAGGAGCTAACAACATCCTCCAAAAAGAGATTGAACATCTAATCAGGAATGAAGAGGTAATGAAAGAGGTCACAGGAATGGAGATTACGTGGCATTTTAATGCACCCTCTTGGCCCTCTGCAGGAGGACTATGGGAAGCTGCCGTCAAAAGCCTTAAGTATCACTTAAAACGGGTAGTTGGCGAACAACATCTAACGTATCTTGACATTCATAATACATTGACATTACTTAATAGATGGTTGACAGAAAATAATTTAAAAATTAATTTGACGAAAACAAATATAATCAATTTCAATAATTTTAAATTCAGACATGTTAGTATAAATTACAAAGATCAATTAATTTGCGGTAAAAATGAGGTAAAATTCTTAGGTATCACGCTGGACTCAAAATTAAATTGGCACACACACACAGAAAAAGTGCGCAAAAAACTAAATTCGTTTTCGTATGCCTTATATAAACTAAGAAAAGTAGCTGGTAGCGAAACATCCATTGTTGCATACTATGCATATGTGGAATCGATACTTCGATATGGTGTCATACTATGGGGAAATAGTACTAATGCCAAACAAGTTTTTATTGCCCAGAAGCGATGTGTGAGAGCATTATGTGGTATTGCTCCAGACATATCATGCAGACCATACTTTAAAAATTTACCTATATTAACATTAGCGTCTATTTACATACTGGAGATAGGAAAATATGTAAAATTAAATTATGAATTGTTTACTGAAGCGAAGGACTTTTACAGGACTAACACCAGAAACCCACATAGACTTATATTCGAGTCTACTCCAAGAACCTCACGCTACCTAAACAATTGTTACGCAATGTGCATTAAAATTTTTAACAAAATACCAGTACATATAAAGGAACTTCCATTGTCTAGATTTAAGTTGACTTTGCGTAAATGGTTAATACAAAATACATTTTATAATATTGATGAATTTATGAACAACGACGTAACTATTACTTAAGATATAAAATAATGTAAATATTTGTATTTTTTTATTTTTGTAATAGTGATTAGTTAAATATTTGTATGCTGACATGTCCGCTAAATGTGTGTTTCTCAATTTCACTTTCCATCTATGTAATGTACCACATTTATTACAAATATAAAAAAAAAATAAAAAAATACTCAACACTGCTAGCACAATTAGAAGCATGTCTGAACTCGCGACCTCTTTGCCCTATTTCAGAGGATCCCGACGACTTAGACTATTTAACTCCAGCTCATTTTCTATCTGGAGGTTCATCATTAACCTTAATAGGAACAGAAAGGGATCTTCGAACCAGATGGCAGCTTACGCAAAAAATATTCCAGGACACGTGGAAAAGATGGCGCTCAGAATATCTGTTGATGCAGATATTCCACGTGTCCTGGAATATTTTTTGCGTAAGCTGCTAACAGTCCGTAGTAAATGAAAAAGGACTCAAGACAATATCAAAATCAACGATATCGTACTGATTCACGACGATAACCTACCAGCAGGAAGATGGTTAATGGGTCGAGTCATAGAGCTTCACCCAGGAACCGATGGTAACGTCAGAGTCGTAACGCTTAAAACGAAAAACGGTTTCTTAAAGCGACCCGTAACCCGTAATCTTACCTACAAGCAGTTTCGAGCGACACGAGCAAGTATCATCAAAACAAAAACAACAATCAGCAGAAAAGTCGAAGCCTAAACAAAAATTTTCATTAAATTCTATCGTCATGGTTATATTATTTTTTATGTCTATGATTTCTAATGCATCATGCGCCTACAATATATCAAAACTTCAAGAAAAACAAATGATCTATTTCGATAAAGTTTCCGACATGAGATTAATTCACGATGAATGGAAGATATTAGCTTATTACGACATGAATCCATATAAACAAGGTAGATGACAAATGTTTACAATTAAATAAAGGTATCCGATGTGACATGCTCGTATCACAGTTGCGTCATGGGTTTAGTGAACTAAAGTATTACAATCATATGCTGCTTAGTCAACATTCTCGCACGCGCCAGAAACGCGGCCTGATAGACGGAGTTGGTTCAATTGCAAACAGCCTTTTTGGCGTATGAGATCAGAAATTTGCAGAGCAAAATAGAAAAGACATTGAACTAATTAAAACTAATCAGAATCATATGGCTTCGTTGTGGAGAAATCAAACTTCCATTATAGAATCAGAATACGATGTTTTAAAACGGACAGAAAGTTTAATTGACCAGCAACACAAAACTATTAATCAACACTTAATGAGATTAGACGCCGCTACTAGTCGCATGTATCAAGAAATGCAAAATCAGCTCGATATAAATAAGTTCACATTAACTACAGTTATTGCGAATAATATGTTGCAAAACTTAAGAAACATACAAGATGTATTATCTGATACTATAATCGACATTTATCACGGTCGATTTAACCCCCATTTAATATCACCCGAACAACTTAAACGGGAACTAAGCAAAATTGCAAGTCAAGTGCCAAAGGACTTAGCATTACCAGTAGATGACATACAAAACGAGATTAAAGATATTTATCAGCTTTTATCAGTCAAGACAAGAACAACACAAGAGTATTGCCTTTTTGAGATCACGGTACCCCTGGTAAGCCACGACTTATTCGAAGTATATAACCTAATACCTATTCCTCAGCAATCACAGAATAACAAAATCACTATCGTGCCCAAAACAGCATACGTTGGAATAAATCTAAAAAAGGATCTCTACATGACAATTACCGAAACGGAGTTAAAAGATTGTTTGCACAATACAGAAATCGTTCTATGCCGATTACAAAATCCTATTAATCACCTACTAATGACAATGACCTGTGCGAATTAAATTATAAAACGCATGAATGCGAAATAAACATAAAATCATGTAGTGATGAATGGATCAGAATGAATCATATAAATACATTTATTTATTTTTGCTGCGATGAGTGTCAAATTCGAATACTATGCGAGGATCAAGTTACCGCTGAACAGCTGTCGCACGCAGGCATTATTAGTCTCGGTCAAGGTTGCATGATCAAAAGGAGGAATTTTACTATTTACTCACACAGACAAATGAATAGTAATTTGAAGATCGGGGTCCAACTAGACAGTCCATACTATATACCACCTATCAATCACGTGATGAATTTTTCAATGCCTAAGCAAATCGAGGACATAAGTCAGCCGGCAACATTGGATACGCAAGAAAAAATGAAAGAAATTCATGATAAAATACGTGCCTTGCAAGATAATCAAGATCAGTTCGAGTATATCTTATCATGATGTTCATCATTATACAGCAATTTATGTACTGGGAAGCATTGTGATGGTGTTACTAGGGCTCATCATGTGGTGGTTGCGAAAACGTGCGGCTCCTAGCAGTCGCAGGGGTCCGGCGCCGGCGGAGGAGAGGCGGGCGCGCCTCGGGGGGCTCTAGCGCTCCCTGCGCTCGCCTTCTCCACCAACAAAACTAATAGTGATCAGTGTCAGTGTACGGTACTATCAGGGCAAAGTGTAAATGAGTACAGTGTTCGTAAGAACGAAGGTTCTTCGCCTGTTGTGAGAAAATCAGTATTTAAAGTGTGTGAACAATCAACCTAAAGTGCAAAATTTTAATGACTTTAAGTTAATCAATTTAGTTAAAAACTAAAGAACGATTGGATCACCTTCTCTCATATATCATTCTACAGCAATCATTCATCATTTATCTTAGTTTGATAGTTGTTAATAATGGCCAAGCATAGTGGTACTTTTTTTTTGTAATACCATCTGTATTTGTTTATTTGCTACCTTTGTTTACAAATACGATTAAATGAATTTCTATTTCTATATCTATTCTTCTGAAAATATGCTTAACGCTATAAGACTCAATAGAAAAGGAATGAGCACACGAAAAGCCGCAAAACAGTGCAAGTGTGAGTTATCCTACACTGTTCCTGTACATCCAAAAACATAAAAATGTTAGTGATGCGTCACTGGAAGGTCAAAGTTAACACTTAACTACGAAATAAACATAACCTTTACAGACGCCCAAGAAGCAGCACTCAAAACATATATAAAAGACTGTGCATTAAAATTTTATGGACTGTCTAGTAAAGATGTTCGCCGCGTCACTTTCCAAATGGCGATAATCAATGATATTAAATGTCCTGATACTTGGAAAAAAGAAGAAATGGCCGAAAAAGAGTGGCTTCGATCTTATAAATCAGGGCATCCAGATTTATCAATGAAGAAGCCTGAGGCCTGTAGTTTGGCTCGAGCCGCTGCATTTAATAAAGAAACGGTCAAAACTTTTTATGACAATCTCAAAAGTGTTATACAACGCCATCCCTTTTTTGGCAATGGTACAAGAGTGTACAACCTTGATAAGACTGCTACGACAACAGTCCAAAAGCCCCAGAAAGTCTTGGCGCCAAAAGGAAAACAGAATATTGGGAAAGAAGAAGTGTAATCTTCTAAATTAATTTTTAAGAAGTGTATCTTGCTCGTATTATTTATATTTTTGTTAAATTATGTGAAAAAGTAGTTTTATTGATATTTTTATCAACACAAGTGATACCGTAAGGTCGGGTTACTTTAACTCCGGAGAGCAAATTTGGCTCAAATAAAAAAAAAAGATTAAACTTCCTTCCTGCCACTTCGCAGCGAAAGCAGTATTCGATCTAGTTCAAAGGGATTTTATTAGATGGCAATACTGGCGCTCATTTTGGATAGGTTGCACGCTAATTTTTTTAGTTTAAACCGCCATTTGCATTTCTGATTTCTGTCACGTGAGCACGTGTTTTCTTTACGTCTGCAAACTTTCTAGTGAAACGGAAATTTTAAGGTGAGTTTTGTTTAATATTACATTTAATTCGAGTCAGAAATTTATTAAGGAGTAGAAAGATAGTAGAAACAATTGCTTTTTCATGAGTTTAGATACAAAAAAAATTGTTTCTTAGTGTTTCGTAGCTCGTTTGTTGCTCATATAACTGCACTTTCTGAATTTTGTTTTCCTCTGACCGATTTCGAGTTAACAATTATCATAAAAGATTATCACTTAGCTCAAGGTAGAAATGTACCACAGTTTAAAAATAATCTTCCAGGAAAGGATTGGTTACGATCTTTCCTCAGTCGACACAGAGTGCTATCACGACGCATGGCTAACTTTAAGGTTTAGTTTTGATTCTGGAATTTTTTGTTAGTTTTAGTTTATACCATTTTGCCTCTCTGGTTAAACCTTGTTTTGTACATAGTGAGAGTAAGAGCACTGCACCTGAGATACAGGTTTTCTAGTTCGGGTGCAGATGTTTACAATTGGCTTGTTTCAATCAATGGTTTATTACATGTAAGAACTAAGTTATGTTTACAGTTGTCTTATTGTAACTTGCCAAACAATGTAATTTTTTCTTTGGTGAAATAAAATATATTATTATTATTATATTATTATGGCCAATAATATCAAAAGAGTGAGAGCTCAGATTTAAGAAAACGAGATAACAAAATTCATTGAAAATTTTAGTGTAAAGTTAGAAAACGTACCGGCAGAAAATATATATAATTATGACGAAACTAACCTCTCTGACGACCCTGGGAGGAGAAAGGTTTTATGCAGGCGAGGGACCAAATACCCCGAATTCATAATTAACGCTACCAAAGTTAGCTTTACTGTGATGTTCTACGGAAATGCTGCGGCTGACGAAGTACCACCCTTCACAATTTATAAGGCTGAACAACATGGACTTCAAATGGCCCAAAAATGCTAAATACAATAGGACCAAAAGCGGATCGATTGACGCACCCACTTTTGAAGACTGGTTTATTAACCATCTCATTCCAATATTAAAGAAAAAAGAGGGACGAAAGGTCGTTATTGGTGATAACCTCTCATCGCACATCAATTAAAGAGTTCTGCCAGAATGTGAAAAGCATAACATTAGCTTTATTTGTCTGCCACCCAATGCAACACACATTCTGCAACCACTAGATGTTGCTTATTTTCGGCCACTAAAATGCAAATGGCGACAAGATTTACTCAACTGGAAAAAGAGTCAAGTCTGGAAGGATGCTACCAACAACTCCTAAGGACCAATTTCCAAGTCTTTTAAAACAAGCTCTTGAGTCATAAACTGAAACAAAAGGAAATTTGATTCCAGGATTTAGAAAAACAGGAATATTTCCTATAAACAAAGAAGAGCCTCTAAGCCGACTGCCGTGGCAGGCTCGAGTCGTTGATCCAGATCTTATTAGTGCTAAAGTTAAAGAAAAATCGAGCCAATATTTGCCCAGAAAAGAATATAATAAAAAAGAAAAAATCAATGTAGCTCCCGGGAAGTCGATCGGTGTTGAAGATATTTCAGGCGCAGGCCCGTCTACATCTCAAACTGGAAAAAAGGAGAAAGAAATAAAAAATAAACGCACAAAACGACAATGCTCAACTTCCACTACAAGTTGCAGTCTTGTGTCTTCTACTGAAGACCATGTGATGTTTTCGGATGATGAAGATGATGTTACTAGTGCAAATATGTTTTGAAGTAAATATGTTTATAAATATAAAGCAAATATGTTTTTAAGTGTACGTCAATTATTTAAGCATTTTATGGTGGTATTATGCTTCCATGAGGAAGTATTTCCGCATTATTCGTTCGCTACCTACCACGATTTTCTAGGCGCGTGGAAAATTCTAGCATTCGTCATTGTTAGCAACATTCCAAAAGATGATATTGACGCATGTTGCTAATAATGATAAACTATAGAGAAAACAATGAAGATTGTTGCCACTAATGATTTCGATCTGAATGAAATTATTTTTTAGAACTACCTACTCAACCTAGCAAATTATATTGACCAGCATTTTTTGAGTTGTGCCATTCATCATGAAACTTACATACTACGTGTTATAAATAGTCACTAACAGACAGAGTTTGAAGTAATCTTTGCTACATACCAAGGTGGGTGCTGTAGGTAAAGCACTTTGCGAAGATCAGGAAAATTTAAAATTATACAGAGAATACGAATCAAACTACCCATATCAATATGATAGTGTCAGTATTGTAATAGAGAGCAATAAACCGGAACAGATCATAACTATGTACAATATTGTAAACGATAGCGGAACAATTATTATCGATAGATGGAATGATTTATTTATAAGTACCTGACTAGAGATTTGTGAGTTATGAAAGATTTTTAGTAGATGTAAAGACTAAATTACAGCCATGAAATCGTATTTGTATGTATTGTAGTTAAAGAGTAGTATAATGTAGTTTGTAGATATTCCTCAGTTGTAGAGTCATTGGTTTAGTGAAATGTTTCTTTCCCTGAATTGCCCTGCTTTTTATCAAGCGGGATACTACTGAAATATGTATAAAATAAAATCAAAAGACAACTATCCTTTATTTTAAAAGATATGTCATTATTTCCGAAATTATTGTTCATAGCACAAAAATTCGTATAAGGCATTTTTAGGAAATAAAAGTTATTTTGATTTTGGATGAACTTTGGGGTAATCTTGAGAAAGACACATAATTAAATAAATTCCAGATTAATAAGTTTTTCTTTCCTTTTTTAAATCATAAATCATAAGAATCTAAGAAATTATAACAAAAAATCAGGAAAGTAAAGACATTTATAAAGAAAATGCCGCTTAAATCGAAAATAAATAATGAAGACTTGATTAAAAGAAGACTGCCTCAGAAGATATGCAAAAGACGGCGGTATGCTGAATTAAAAAACGACCCAGAGTTTTTAGAACTAGAAAAGAAAAAGAGAAAAGAGCGATACTTAAAACGGAAAAAAAAGAAAACAAAGAAAATAAAAAGTCACCTCGTGTAATTAAAGAGCAACGAAAAAAAGGACCGAAAAATTCTAACGCATTATGGTACAATTGTACAGGTGAGTTGGTTCACTGTACGAATGTTATATTTAGTTGTTTGTTCTTGCAAACAAATTATTTTAAGACTTTTATGGTCATTAATTTTGATACATTTTGTTTTTTTTTAATATTTATAGATATCGTCAACAAAAAAAGGAAGTATCTGTTGAAGGAAAGAAGGAACCTCCATTTCAGGTAATTAATATCCAAGCAGTAGCTATTGATGAAAATAGCTCGGACCCTTAAGACACCTATGTGGTAGATCCATTGCACCATAGTTCACAAATTAAAGCAGCTATAAGAAGAGTTCGTTACATTGAACTGAAAAAAGAAAACAACTGCTGCAAAACATTGCAGCCCAAAAAAAATAAACTTAAGACAACGCAAACGTATTCAGCGACTAAAGAAAAAAATAATGAAAGCTCAACTCATGAGAACAGATCACGCAAGTACTTCGGAAGATACAGAATCTGTGAGTGGCGTAACAGAGAAAAAAGGAATACATGTTATTGAACGCATAAACAACTTTTACACAGAAGATACAAACAGTACCATAAGCGCTTCCAAAAGGGAGTATATCACGCGGAATAAAAAACGCCAGCAAAAAAGGTACTTAAGCTTACCTTTAAGAGATTTACATAAAAAAAATATATCTCAGAGACTAATATGAAAGTAAGCACTCATTTTTTTGTAAGTTACGTCCGTTTTTGGGTACTTTTCCCAAGAAATGTTAATTGAGAAACAATGCACCGTTCATACAAATATGGAATTATTAATTTCTGCTTTGAATAGAGCATCTGTACTGAACGAAAAAAATTGCGACCCGGTTTTATCGAAATTATGTTGCGATTCTAGAAATATCAAAGAGAACTTGTGCCTCTTGTATGGCTAATAGCTTGGACTGTAAAATTGAGGTCGAAAACAGAAATATTACATTACATTATATTTTCAGTGGACAAAGGTTACCAAAGATGTTATTCTTGAAAAAGGTAAGAAAAAAAATCAAATAGTAACTGAAAAAAGTAACAACACAACTACTTCTACAGAAGCGATTGCAAAAATGGAAACGGATTTAATAATATTTCTCCAACACACTTATAAAATTATTGGTCAGTACAAAGCAATCAAACCTTAAAGCAAACCTGACTATCCAAGAAGCTCTGGCTGGTCCATGTAGACTTCTCCGAAAATTACTCCTTAAAATATGCGGAAGAAATACAGCCTTTCCACTTAGGAGGCAGTAGGAAACAAGTTTCTCTACATACTGCAGTTATATATACACACAATTTTAATACAGGACTAGTAACACCAACATCCATGTGCACAATAAGCGATTGCTTGCGTCACGATGCTGCAGCCATATGGGCACATTTAGTGCCGTTAGTAGAACAAGTGTTAAAGTTGAACCGCTTTATTGACACAATCCACTTTCTGTCGGACTCACCGTCTTCTCAATACAGTAACAAGAACATGTTTCTCATTATTACCCAAATTCATAAAGATTTCCAGGATTCACATAAAATTACGTGGAACTATTCAAAATCTGACCATGGAAAGGATGCTCCCGATGGAATAGGAGCTACATTAAAAAGAACAGCGGATCTAAAGGTTCTCCATGGGCAAGACGTAGGAACATTCAGTCAATTCTACGATTTGATTAAAGGTCTTGTCGGAAATGAACAGCTCAATATTATTGTTAAAACAGTAGATGAAAGAGATATACTGCTAAAAACCAACTTGCTTCCTGATAACCTAAAACCCTTCAAGGGGACCCTGTCCGTGCACCAAGTTGCATTGCATTTTGAGAAAAATGAGTTGATTTGAATGCTCCGCTTCACAAACCTGCGTTCACCGAACACATTTAGGTCATATATTAATTGTACCTGTACACAATGACAACAGACAACAGACAAAGACATAGTCTAAACTATGTAGTTTAAGAGTATTTACCTTCATTAAAAATGGTAAAATTACCAGATTATATTTAGTTATTAATAGGGCCCGGATTAATATGCAAATACATATTTTTAATTAAAATGGGTTTCGTTCTTAATTATATTTCTAACATACCTAAATTATGATATTTAGATCGAGAAAATTCAATTTTAATTTTCCATATTTTACCCATATTACCAAAAAAAAAATCAATCTATCCATATTTTCATAATTTTACGTTAGATAGATCAGCAGTGCCGTGAAATGACTAAAGATCTAAAGAGCGGTCTCTGATACCTAAAGCGCCGTCACCCGCGCCTGCCCCGCCCGCACACCGCCTTTCTTTTCACACTGTATTGAGCAAATAAATAATTTCTATTTCTATTTCTATTTCTATTTCCTCGCCCGGATCGTGCCCTTCAGTTCGCCGTGTTAGTTAGTGATAGACGTGACGATCGTAATTTCTTGCCGTGTCGAGTTGCCGTGCCTCATTGGGTTTTATACTTACCCGTATTACAAAAATGCCTAAAGATAAGCAACCATTGCGTTTCAAATTGGAAAAATATATCGAAGATTTCCCAAACCAACGTTGACTACAGATGGAAAAGTAATATTTTGTAAAGCTTGTGAAAAATCTATATCGACCGAGCAACGTTTTTTTTTATATCACAACACATGTCTACAGCTAAACACAAGCAAAATATTACAAGAAAGAACAAATTTAAGCAACATTTTTTTTCTGATGCAGTCGCAATCAGCTCCCAAAATTCTACTTTCTCGAAACAATTATGTGAAGCTATGATATGTGCAGATATACTAGAGGTGAGTCGAAAATATTAGATCAGATAAAAGTATTAGGTATTTTTCGAGATTAGGCCGCACCTAATCCAATGGACGCAGTACCTAATCCACCTAATCCAAGAGGTAGCGAGTAGTATCCGAACCCGAGCCGCGCCCGCGCGTCAGTGATCGGGCGGGCTGCGGGGCGCGGGACGCGAGACTGGTAAAATCCGGTTTGTTTCGCTGGCTGTTCGCGCCTCGCGGGCCCGCGGCGAGCGCACAAAACAATAGCTTTCCTTTTCTAACACATAGAAACGTTACCTATTTTTGTCTTTGTTTGTTGTTCGGTTAAGAAAAACGATAAATTTGCATGTAATGTAAACAAACATTTAGTTAGTGTCTTTCGTTTCGTCATTTGGTTGGGTGACGTAAGCTGTGACTTGTTGTGATTGAGTTTGTTTAGTGAACTTTAGTGCAGAAAAACTTTCGTATTTGTGAAAATAATGGCTCCAAAGGGGAGTAGTGTCGCGTGGGACCATTTTGTGGTCAAGGACAAGGACCAGTACATGGCCGAGTGCAAAATATGTAAGACTCAGTTATGTTTTAAAGGTTCTGTGTCTAACTTGACAAAACATTTGAAAAGGAAGCATCCGTTGGTCAATTTAGTGCCACGAAATTCTTCGACGTCAGCTTCCATATCGCTTAACTCGGAATCACCATCATCACAGGTAGAATCACAGGTGGCAACGGCAACGACTTCATCAAGTGATACGACCGCAAACGATCGATTATCACCAGCAGCTAGTGCCAGTAATACTGGTACAGTGCGTGTAGTACAGTCAGGCACAAAAACTATAGCTGCATATATTTACAAGAAGAACGCCGATAAATGTAAATCTGATATCGATGATTTGATAATGGATCTATTTATTCTGGACTTTCAACCATTCCGCATTGTAGAAGACAGGGGTTTTAGAAAACTGATTCAGTCTGCATTTCCGTTTTATATAATTCCCACACGCAAGTACTTTGCAAACAACTTACTACCGAGCCGTTATGAAAGCTTGCGGGATATAAAAATGGTCGAACTTCGAAATGTTGAGTCAATATGCATCACAGCTGATATTTGGACTTCAAGTACCAATGATTATTTTTAGGTGTTACTGGCTATTATATTGACAAAGATGAGTATGTGCTTAAGTCCATATTACTTGAATGCGTGCTTCTGGATAGTTCCCACACAAGTATTAATTTAGCAACGGAGCTGTTGCGAGTAGCAGAGGAGTGGCAAGTGGCGAACAAAATTCTGCTGGCAGTTTCGGATAATGGATCCAATATTAAAAAAGCCATAGAAAAGGATTTAGGCTGGAAGCATTTTGGCTGTTACGCCCATTCTCTCAATCTGGCCGTACAAGAAGCGATGTCGAAGTCAGAGGAAGTGACTGCATTGGAGGGCAAAATAAAAACGATTGTCAGTTATTTCAAAAGATCCGCTAAAGCGTGGGAAAAATTGAAGAAGTATCAGGAGCAGGCCGGAAAGACTGTTAAAAGACCACTGCAGAGTGTGAGTACAAGGTGGAACTCCACCTTTTACATGATGCAAAGGATTCTCGAAATCAAAGAAGAGATTAATAGTTCTTTATGTAATTTAAATGCCAGTGCTATGTCACTTACCCAATTTGATTGGGAGCTTTGCGAAAATGTGACCAAAATTTTAAAACCTTTTGAAGAAGTGACCAAAGAAGTGAGCGCCCAAAAATATGTTTCGGGAAGTATTGTTATACCTATCACAACGGGACTTATAGCCTCTTCGGAAAATATGGATACAAGTTCCTATCTTGAAACTGCCCAAATGTTTAAACAAGACTTATTAGGCGCTATAAAAACTAGGTTTGCTAACTTGGACAGAAGCCGCACTTTCACAGTTTGCATGTTCCTGGATCCTAGATTTAAGTTGTACTTCGATGATCCAAGTGTAGCGGAAAATACGAAACAAAATGTTATACAGCTCGTGACTGCTCAAATTCACAAAGAAGACCGCGCTTCACAGTCATCCCAAAGCGAAGAAGGTTTAATGGAGCTTCAGGAGTCCACTTCAACACAACCAAGTACCTCTACTTCAGCGGAGGTGCAGATCTCTTCGGTATGGCAACATTACACACAGAGAATGAAAAATATCCAACCGAAAGGAACTGCGTCATCGAGGGCAATCATAGAGGTGCAAAGATATTTAGAAGACAAAGTTGTGTTGCCTACTGAAAAAATCTCACCATTACAGTGGTGGAAACAAAGGAAAGATGTGTATCCGCATTTACACGCTCTGGCTATTACAAAACTAAATGCAATGGCTACGAGTGTTCCATGCGAAAGATTATTTTCAGCTTGCGGCCTGCTCCTAAATGACAGACGAACTAGACTAGGCACCCGAAAAGTGCAACAGTTGATGTTTCTTCATCAAAATACATAGCGCAGCCTGTTGTCGAGTGTATAACTGTATATAATATGTAGCACATTGTACATACATAAAGTTGTTCCATATTTGTAAAATAATAGTGTAAATACACAACTAAAAAAAGATAACAAAGTTAAAAAAATACTTGTAAATAAATAGTGTAAATACTTACTCAATAAAAAAAAGACAAAAAAGTAAAAAAAAATATATAATAAAACAAAAAAAAATGTGACCTTATGTACATAAAATGAATTGAAATCTTTTAAATACGCCTGCTTAAAACTAAATTTTAAGCTGACAGTCCTAAGCCTGTAGAAGTATGAAGGGAAGATTACAATTCATTAACTAAGTAAACTTATAAAACTAGCATAGTAAAGTAAATAGTACGTAGTAAATAAAGTACTGCGTCATATCATATTCACTCAATACAATACGCAGTACTATGTGGATTAGGTGGAACAGGTATTTGGATTAGGTACTTATGTGGATTAGGAACAGGTGTATCTGATATCAAATTTACCTAGTACAACCCATCTCTAAGATATACCCTTAGTTAAATAATCCTACTTTTAAAAAAAATCTAGAGAAGTACTCTGGCAAACGTATTCCTGATGAATCGACACTAAGAAAAAATTATACTAGTGGTATTTATGAAAATTGATTGGTTTCGATTCGTTAATATATTCAAGATGGTCCTACATGGGTTGCCATTGACGAAACTACAGATTCTCAAAACCGCTACATTGGGAATGTAATTATCGGACGTCTAAATGAAGAAAAAGCGAGCAAATCGTTTTTATTGGCGTGTGAAGAACTTCCAAAATGCAACCACCAAACGTCTGCAAAGCTATTTTATGATGCAATTAGTGTTTTGTGGCTTAATGGAGTTAAAAATAAACAAGTTTTCTGGTTACTCACCGATGCTGCTCCTTATATGGTAAAAGCTGCAAGTGTTCTTCAAGTTTGGTATCCAAAACTAATTCATATGACGTACTTGGCTCATGGTGCAAAAAATGCATAAGGTTTTAGTTTATAGAACAATAACACTCATTTCTATTTTTTCAAAAATACCAGAAAAGTTATGCATGGGAAAATATACTCATTTCTCTCATCACAGCAACTTTTGAAAAACGAACAATTTGGGTTCAGAAGAAATTGCTCGACTACTCTGGCGTGTTATCACCTTGTCAGAGAAGTGACACAAAACCTTAACTTTGGTATGTATATCTTGGGCTTATTTTTGGATATGAGCAAAGCCTTTGATTTAAATGTAATGTAATCGGTTTAAACCGGTGTCAAAATTTGTAATCGGTTTACATTTCTAAGCTTCATGATCAGACAGCATAACTAAAGATTATTTTTTTCTGTTCTGTGAACTGTCTTTTAAATTGAAAGAGCGTAGGATCGAGCCCATTCAGCCTAGCATCAGTTTACGTTTTATTTTTATAATCACACATAATATGTGTGATTATAAAAATAAAATAAAAAACAAAACAAAACGATCACAACACAACAATATATTATATTATATTGTTGTGTTGTGATCGTTTTGTTTTGTTAATTAATATTTTTGTTTCTTTTTTTATTTATTTTTCTGGTGTGTTTAAATCGTAGTTCGGTATGTTGTTTTGGTGTTTTGTTTTTGTTGTTATTAACCGGAACGTCATCAAACCGGTCACGATGGAAGACCAGCACTGGTCATAAGACCATGCATTATGCTGAGTCGTGACAGTTTTGGGACAAATAATGTTCTCTGTATGTGTACTGGCTTTCGTAACCGTGTAATTTGTCTCAAATAAATTGTTTTTCTTTCTTCTTTCTTTCTTTATTAGGATTACGGACGAATTTAAGGAGTGATACACAGATACAGTGCTGCAAGGATCATTTGGCGCGCGGCCGAAATAGGAACTAACGCCGCCATTATGCGAAGCGTCACTTTTGACAGACAGCTGAAGTTGATGTTGCTTGTGGTTAATTCGTGCTTTTATTTTAATAAAAAATATTTTAAATTATGGCAAAAGTGATAAGAAGTGGTGTTAGAGAGGTGGTTTTAAAACTGAAGGATTATTTTATGAAAGAAAGCAATCTAGCGCCCCGATTATTCCATTTGAAAGAGTAAATGAGCGTGTCGCAGCTGCAACAGGTAAGTGATACCATATTTACCCCTTATATCTGCCCGATATTACCACGAATATATAACCAAATTTTGTAGGCTATAGAAAGATTTTTTCCTTCACATCATTATAACAAAATACGATGTCAGGTATATCTTTACGTACTGTTGCAAGAATTGGAAATGAAGGAAGATTGGCTGTAGCATCATCCAGTAAAATAGTTACTCCTGGGAAAAATAGAAAAACAAGAAAGGATAAAATTGTAATGGACAATTTTGATATTGGTATTCTTAGACGAAAGATCCATGAATTTTATGCTTCCAAAAAAGAAATACCAACAGTGAATAAGTTGCTGCATCTACTTAAAAAAGAGATTGGATTCGCAGGCAGTCGAGAAATTCTCAGACAACATATAAAAATGATTGGTTTTCAATTCAGAAAAACTAAAAGCAACAGAAAGGTCCTGATGGAACGTAATGATATAACTGCGTGGCGTGATCGTTATCTGCAGATATACATGTACTTCTTATTTAGTATTTAATACTATTCAAAATTAATAAAACTGTCACAGCTATTTAAGAACTAACCATATTGTAACGGGGCTCCTGGTCCGGCAGCACTATAGCCGCCGGGACGTCGGAACCGCCGCCCTCATTTAGTTAATAGGGAAACGAAATAAAGGTATCGTTCACAGGCGACTTGTTTTATTTGGTAGTAATAGAAATAAGGAACCCGATACACGGGTTCCTGATGTATTATGAGAATTATATTATTAACACAACTTTAGATAAAAATTATTAAATAAGCTCTGTTCAGCTTGCTGGTTTCTGTAAGATTACGTCAAAATGAGCAGATGAATTTAGACAGAACAGATAAAAATATAATTTGATTTCCATAGAGTGAAACTACGGAGTTTCCAGCCATTATGGAGGTTTTATCAATCCATAAGGCTAGAACGAAATGGCATCGTTACAATATAATTATTTTATTTCAGATTTTAAAACATAATGACGAAACAGAGAAACTACCAGTAGTCTACGTAGATGAGACCTATATTCACTCCGATCATACAGCTGGGAAATGTTGGCAGAATGATAATGAAGGTATTGTATAATTAATTATCTCGTAATATTAATGAGTAATATATTTTTCAAAACTTTTTCACTAGTACGTAAGTATTTATCGAACTGTATAATATTAATTTCAATTTCAGATGGAGTATTAGAACCCATCTCTAAAGGGCAAAGATTTATAATCGTTCATGCCGGAGGTAATCAAGGCTTTGTGGAGAATGTTTGTTTGGTGTTTAAGTCATAAACAAAGAAACTGACTGCTGACTACCACGATGACATGAATCATACGAATTTTAGAAAATGGGTTTTAGAAAAGTTGGCTCCCAATTTGAAGGAGCCCAGTCTAATTATAATAGACAACGCTCCATATCACAACACAGCGTCAAAAAGCCCCAAACACAAGCAGTAAAAAAAAATGAAATAATTGAGTGGTTAAGAAAAAACAATATTGAATATTCTGAAGAACATACAAGACCACAACTATTAGAAGTTTTAAATAGAAACAAACCCGAACCAGTGTATGCTGTCGATGCTATTTTAAAAGGACTGGGGCACAAGGTAATTATTAATTATATCTGCTCTACTGAACCCTTGTTTTCAAAATATGTTATTTTCATTTCTTTTTTTATTTATTTGTATTTTACATAGGGTAAGCAAGCAATTAATTATTTTTGCATTTTTTCCAGATATCGGGTTTACCACCATATCATTGTGATCTAAATCCTATCGAAATGGTCTGGGCATCTATGAAACGAAAAGTAGCTGACATAAATATTGGGAAGCCATCCAATCAAATGTCAGACATGGTACAAAGTGTATTCGATTCTATTTCTATCGATGAATGGCGCAATCATTGCGCCCACGTCAAGAAACTCAAAGAAGAGTACCGAAAAAAAGATGGATATTTGGACGGACCTTTCATCATACAATTATACTCTGAGAGTGAGGAAAGCAGTGACGACGATGATTCCCAAGATGAAGATGATGAAGAATTTAATAGCATGCAACCTGTCAACATAGTTCATAAAGAACATAATCATAGTAAACAAATTTGAAAATTTGTTTTTTATTTTTATCATTCATATTCCTTTAATTATATTTTCATGTAATAATACATCCTATCATACAAACATCTCATAAGGTAAAAAAAATGTATCACGTAATAGAGTTCAAACAATTCCCTAAGATTGAGGAGATTTTGTTAGCTGGTAACCCTAACTTCACACCCACGCCCTCCTGTCAATGTGATCCAAGTGTCAAATGATCCTTGTAGAACTGTATTTACTTTCATACATCGCACGTTCTTATATCAGACGGGCGGACGTTGTGTTTAGCTGCTGGAACGCACAGCTCATCGGCGGCCGCTCTGCGCGCGCACGTACGCAGGCGCGACGACGATGTGACCGTTGTCTTTGAGTTTTGACGTTTTCGGCCAAGCACACGCTTAGCATTGATTTAATTATTGAAATTAATAATTTGTTATTGTGTTATTTCCGAATATTCCCTTGCTGCTGTTTTAACTTTAATCTGTGATTTTTACTGTAATCTCTTATTTCATTCTTATCTCCTTCTGTACTTACTTTGTTTTCTGTTTGTGTGAACTGTATTACAACGTCTATCAAACCGTAAATTGTACTATCATTTACTCATCACACAGCAACCTATTAGACATTAACGGGGTGAGAATTCATCTCCCCCATAGTTTATTGTTTGGTAACACAGTGGCAAACTTAATTATAAAAGAAAACATTAGACTAAGACTATTTGGTATTTAACTTTTTATGATTATCCTATACTGTCGTTAGTGTAGTTAGTTTATATGTGATATGTTTCCGAACTGAACTAAATGTTCCAAACAATAAAACTTAATTTTGTAAGAAAGTAACGCAGTTGTTATTTTTTTTGTTTCAGAAAGAGTCAATGTCCTTTATTTTAAAAGACGTCCTCATTTTCAGCCCTTAATATGGGTATTGTCCCTAATTTTTTATAAAGATTAGAGGACGATACTTCGTACTTTAATTAGATAAAAATGAACGCATCAGTAGCTCGCGTCAGTGCTACTAAGGTACACACGGACGAGAAGACCGAGCAATTGGACATAACGTCGGGTACCTCTAACAAGCCTAAGAAAAACTGCTCGCGCGCGCAGTAAACGGAGGACGTGTTTTGAGTTGCTTTTCGATTAAATTAAGTAATACATTGTCACAGCAAAATGTTTAGTCAGTGTAGTGCTTGTAATAAAAAAGTGAGAAGTGAACTAAAAATGAAGTGTTCTCAGTCTACTTGTGGAAAAATATACGACTTAGTGTGCCTTGGGATCAAACAAAAAGATTTTGAATTGTTTACGGAAGAATATAAACGTATATTGTTTACGGAAGAATATAAACGGGTTTGTCCTGAATGTTTTAACTCAAAACCTAAACGTTTCGACTGCAACACACCTGTTCGTAGACCTGAAGAAATGGTGATCACTCCAAGTTCTGATCTCAACGTAAATAAGCAACGCGGAAGTCGGAATAAACAATCGGAAGAATGTTTTTTGGATGAAGAAAAAAGTCAAATGGCCAAATTATTGGAATTATGCTTAGAACTAAGAGGTAGATTAGACACACAAGATGAAACATTAAGGTGTATAAAAGAAGTGTGCTATTCAACACGAAATGATTTGCACGAATTTAAATCAAGTTTCGAAATATTTCTGCAACATCATGGCTCAACATCAATTTCAATAGAAAACCAGTTTAAGGCATTCTGTGATCGTAGCCAAAGCCTCGAGTTATTAGTTAATAAAATTGAAGAAGGTATGAAAACCAAATCAGCAGAGCATACATGTAAGCAGAAATTGTCACAGATATTAACAATTAATGAAAATGCGAGCGCGAGAGCCGACGCCGGTATCCACAACGAATCGATAAAAAATCAATGTAGAGCCACGAAATCTGCGTTTGAAACTTTCAACGCCACAACGCAAAATCGAGACAAACTTACTCAGAGTACCGACCTCTTAAGAAGTAATGAGACCCAAAATTTTTCTAAGGAGTCGGACACAGGATTGGAGAAATGGACCACAGTTGTCGAGAGAAATGCTGGGCGAGCGAAACATCCTACAGAAGGTGCATCAACACTTGATGACAGCGAAAAAATGGCCCAAAGCAAACAAGAAAAAAGAAAGACTATGAGCAGTACGGGTGGTAGAATTCAGCCAACACAAGTGAAGAGAGGTAAAGGAAAAGGAGGAAAGGTAACTTTCCTGTAATGATAGATGTAATGTGTGTGTGTGTGAAAACGATAAACTAGGTGCTCATGGGACTGACATTCCAAACTTGGATACATTTTTGACGGAATTACACGAGCACGTACGAGGGGTTAAGATTCACACTGTGCAGGTAAAAAATATAATAGATGCAGATGAATTGCTACCTAAACTCAGAAAAATCTCTGGCACTCTTAAAGTGCATCAGTATACATGGAGCAGGGAAAATCCCAAAATAATTTACCTAAGAGAACTCACCTGCACAGAGTGCAGTGTAGAATCGAAAAGCTCTCATTTTGATTTCAATGCCATTCACGAATTTGTAACGCCTCCTCAGCAACAACAGCATTTTGATGAGTGTCCCAGTTCTTCACGAACCTCCCACGAAGTGGAAACAGTTGAAAAAGTAGAAACAGGAAATTGGGTTGTAGTAAGATTCTGTGGAGTCAGGAGCAAAACTGCAGCCCATTTCGTAGGACAAGTGATCAGCTTAGACGGTGATGGCCCAGCAGTTAAATTCACCAGGAAGAAGTCATTGATTGAGGGATCAGCTACATTTATCTGGAAAGAACCCGAAGACATATCAATTGTTGATTTAAAAGAAGTAGAATGTGTTCTTCCAGAGCCTACGCCTTCAAGGCGAAGCGAGCTGATTTTTAATTATGATTTCAACCGCTTTAATATCAATTAAGAAAGGTGATGTTAATTACTTGGTTGTCATACTTATATTTTTTTTAACATTAGTTTCGTTGATTATTTTGTATTTCTTGACCTTTTTTTGATGATTAAGGTTGTTGAAACAGTTTAAGTTTTGTTTAACAAGCAAGCTACATTGTTAAGCAAATAAAAATATTAGCTATTAAGAAAAGCACTGATTAATAACAAGAATGTTCCTTTCAACCGCTTTAATATTAATTAAGAAAGGTGATGTAAATTACCTACTTTGTTATTATAGTTACTTTAAGTACATAATTATTTTGTATTTTTTGACCTTTTGATGATTTTTTTTTGATTAGCAACTAAACTACATTGTTAAGCAAATAAAAATATTAGCTATTAAGAAAAGCACTGATTAATAACAAGAATGTTCCTATTGCAATGTGGTTTCTAAGAATAAACAACATTTTGTTTACAATTGTGGTCTGCTTTACTGCCCATACCAATGTTTTCTGTGCCTAAACCTTACTACATACTTACCTTAATATGTGATTTTAACTCTTATGATATAAAAAACATGATTGTTTTAGACAAACTGCTGATATTTTATCAACACTAGTATACAATTCCATTCAGTTGTCAGCATCGTGGTCTATCAGACAGCTCCGTGGGTCGAACATGTCAACTCCATGTACCTAATGTCAACTTCGTGGATAACCTTTTTTTAAAATGGTGATAATTTCCAAAATTGGCCTTTTTCTAGTTGCCCATACTAAGTACGAAGTAAAGGAATGCCCATTGCATCGATCTATGCTAAATAAATCAAAATCTAAAACATGTGTCGCAAAATCACCTTATATGAGAACGACCCAACTATCGATCAATAAGTCTGATGAGCAACATATCGTCGTTGCGACTTCAAGATCTCCTATGTGTCACTTTTGTCGAAATTGCTTTTTTTTACTGGTTTATTTCAAATTTTGGCGCTCCATCGAAAGCAAAAACTCTCATGTGAATAACTCTTTTCAATTGCTATTTTTTTACCATATTCAATATCTCCTAAGTGCTCGCCTATTCAAAGTTGGCATTTAAAATATCTTATGTGCTAAATCTGCACACGAGAGTTTTTTATCGTATGATTAACTTACACTTTAGGGAAATTAATTTGATAAAATATCTTATGTAAAATAGATTAAAATTGTTATTGGCCAAATTCTTAAACTAACTAATCAATAGAAGCACTGGAATGAGAGGGATGCATAAATGGCGTGATTAATTTCTGATTGTAGGTGTTAGCGCGCTAGATGTGCGTTAGTAGCAAACAATACGTTTATTTTCATAACGCAACACGTCGGTACCTCCACTGCGATAACTTTAAAGTTTTGAAGTTGTGTAACGAAAGTTTGTGATTTTATGCGTGAAAACTACAAAAATGAATAAACCACTTAGCTCTACTGATATTGAGTTGTTAATAATCAGCAAAATACTGACGACTTCAATTTTAAGGAACTAGAAAGAGTTGAGCGCGGCTCCAGTGCTTCACTTATTACGCCGGAAGATCTAGGCATACATTATTCAGAATTGAACACAATGACAAAGGTTATGGGAATCATCTGATCAAAGCATTAGCTTACTCCTAGCCACTGAAGAACCAAGTATTTTATCTGAACCAAGGCAAGTTCTATCACCATTACCGATCTTTGATAATTTAAGTGATAACAGTGATGATGATCCAGACTGCGCTCCAGGAACTTCGCTGAGAAGGCGGATTCCTTATCCATTAACTAATGAAGATTTCTCTGATAAATTGAATGTGTCTAGTTGTGATAAAAATATAAAAATGTAACAGGCAGTTATTTTTAAGAATGTTGTCCTCTCTGAGCAGTGATGATAGTGGGATTATACTGCCAGAAAACATTACCTCTGCTTCTGTATCCCTTCCGTGCACTGTTAAGCGTAATAAATAAGCTCGTATTGCTGGCAAACCGTATCTTGGTTATAAGAAGTTGGATAGCAAGTGGACAGCGTTCATCGAGAGACCCAAAATAATTTTGAAACGTTACGTTGCTCAAATAACTAGTGTTGCTCCAAAATCTGAAAATTCTTTTCTTTGCGCTTTGGTTACTGACGAAGAACGTGATAAAATTAATAAACAATTTTGGAAACTCAAGACTTGGGTAGAGAAGATTACTTTCTACTAAGGATCAGCAGTGAGAAGATGTATAATACGTAGGCGCAAATCTCAGCGTTAAAGCGCCAATTTTTTTTTAAACACGTTCTACCTTCGGGAAGTCTGTTTCCGCCGATGGACTAAAGAACATGATCGTTCAGGAAAATAGTAACGAAGAAACTTCTGAAAGCATTCCATCAAGCTTAGCCGTTATTGTTAAAACAGGAAGGAACGCAGATTAGAAAAAAAAAGATTAAATGTTGAATCGACTTTTCGTTCTGAACTTCACATGCATAGAGTTTTTAAGGAATGGTGTACTGGGCTGCTTCAAGAAAAACATTTTAGAAGAAAATATTGGAGCGTGTTGTAGCTTTAAAACGGACAATATTTCTCAAGAAGAATACGATAGTCCCATAGCGAAGAAAGAAGAAGCTCGTCAAGCAAAACAGAAGTCAGATCGATTCAAATTTTGAAGATTTGGAATCGAATCTGAAATCTATTCGGCCTGGTAAAAAGAAGGGAGATCCCGTGGTGGTTGATTTAAGGGGTCCATTCTTTACAGGTTAAGACATACCGATGAGTGGTCATTGCTTCAACAGCGAAGAAGTAACCAAAGAAATGGCTTGTGACACTAACTACACACTACATAGCTCCGTTAAAAATAACTGAAAGCAAGTTTAAACCTTTGCAAGAACTAAAATGGTCATCGATCAGGATTACCATCCTTTTCATAATACCCTGAAATTTAATCCAGGTACTTAAATGTAAGCTTTGCATAAATATAAAAAAAAAACTTTGGTATAAAAACTTGTTAAATTAAAGATCGCGTGTTTTTAATTTCAATTTCTTTTACATACATTTTACATCAAAACCTCTTATGTGATACGAAACGCGCAACCAAAACCTCTTATGTACCACCTGGAACTGTTTTTTATTATTTTCACTATAATTACTTTTTTTATTTAAAAGGATAATACCAAAGTAAAAAGCATAAAATCCTTTAGTTATCACTTGTATCTTTTGTTATATTCAGTTTCTTTATATTTTTTTCAGTAGACGGTTTTTATTGATTATCTCGCACAATTAAATTTTACACTTAAGAGGTCTTAAAGTCGCAACGACGATATACAAAGTCTTTGCCAAAATAATACTAGGACGATTAGCAACAACATTAGAAGAAGAACATCCTAGCAAGCCGGTTTTCGTAGAGACTTTTCCACCATAGATCATATGCATGTTGTAAAACAACTAATAGAGAAACTAAACGAGTATGGAAACATATACTATATTGGCTTTGTCGACTACAACAAAGCCTTCGACTCCTTACGACACAATTTTATATATAAAGCACTAGCTAACCAAAGAATAAATGATAAATACACCGAAATAATCAGCTCCATATATAAAAACATCACAGCGAAAATCCAGCTGGAAAAAACTGGCGAGCCTTTTGAAGTCAAAAAAGGCGTAAGGCAAGGAGATCCACTATCACCTAAGCTTTTTACAGCGGTTTTAGAAGAAATCTTTAAGAACCTTGACTGGGAGACCGGAATATAGATCAATGGTACCATGTTAAGCCATTTAAGATTCGCCAATGACCTAGTGCTGTTTGCAGAAGACGCTGAAACTCTACAAAACATGTTACAGTCTCTCTCAACTGAAAGCAACAAGGCTGGTCTAACGATGAATGCTTCAAAAACTAAGGTTATGACAAATAGTTTAAAGTCTAAAATACAAGTAGATGAAAAGGTGATTGAATATGTGGACGAATATATATACCTAGGCCAGTTAATAACACCAAAGGATCAAACTGCCAAAGAAATACAAAGAAGAGTGAATAACAGTTGGGCAAGGTACTGGTCGTTGAAGGAAATAATGAAAAACAAACATATAACAATATCAGAGAAGAAGAGCGTCTGGGACAAATGTATTATACCGGTACTGACATACGGTTGTCAAACTTGGGCCTTTACAGCCGCTTCAACCCAGAAATTAAAAGTATGTCAGCAGAGTATGGAGCGCAGTATGTTGGGCATCCGTCTATCTGACAGACAAACACTCGGAAACATCAGAGCAAAAACAAAAGTTGTAGACGTGATCAAGAAGGCAAAAACTTTGAAATGGCTTTGGACGGGACACATGTGGAGATCCAAAACAAAGAAGAGGACTAAAGATATCACTGAATGGTATCCAAGGGACGGGAAAAGGAGAAGAGGAAGGCAAATTAAGAGATGGGAGGACGACTTGCAGAAAGGCTGGAGGAGGGCAGCGTGGAACAGAGAGGGGTGGAGGTGTCTGGAGGAGGCCTATGTCCGGGGACAGCCTGACCAAGTACAGGATGGCGATGCCACAACAGGATAATAAGAAGAAAAAAAAAGTTACTATATTTAGGTTTAATTAATCATTTATTGTAAAGGTCAGAGAATAAAGGCTTTTATTATTATTATTTAAAAAAAGAATAAAGCGTTAAAAATATAAGGAAAAGTCCGAGAAACTATACAAAACTTGTGTTGCGAAGTACGGTTCTAGAATTGCCAAAAATAAAGCTAAAAAGGTGGCACAAGAATGCCAAATACGTCCTGGGGAACCTCATTTGTGCCTGGGCTGTTTTAATAAACGTCATCGCTCTTTGTAAAGACAAGAGTCCACTCAAACCACATAACTTATATAAGTTCCATAAGAATGTGTGTATTTAAAATACTTAAATTGGTTTTTTTTTTCACATTTGTATTTTGCTTTAAATAAAACTGCACTTCATTTATAAAGTTGCATTATCATTTAACTTTTCCTATTACAAAAATAATATTTTAGTCAAATTGGATTCAAAGTGTTATTTTTTGGCAATGTTTGCACTTGACCTTAAATAATTCAAAAAAATCTTACGGTAGATAGAAACCATTGGAACCTGTTACTCTACGGCGCCATTCCGGTCACTTGCATAAGCCAAAAACAGGTTTGCCGTGAGGTCACCCGTGCCCTACGCGGCGCCTTAATGCGAGATAGCTGCCGGTCACCGGTGCCCTACATGGCAGTTAACGTGTTAAGCATTAGTATAAGTCTGTTTCAGTGCCATCGTGACTTCCGAATAACATTTCGTTAAATTCATTTGAACCTGTTTAAATAAAAAAAATAAGATTGAGTAGAGGCAACAGCTTTCAAAATAAACTTTATACCTACATAATATATTGATTAAAGTTTTGGTATCTAATATGGAAGGAATAAGACTTTTGTTATAGTTGATTGCTTATGTTGCTTAAAACTAAACCAAATAATTAAGAATGAGTTGTTTGTCAAATATTATTATAATTTTTTTAAAAACCTAAGAAGGAAGACTGTTCAGTTATATTATCTTAGTTCTTTAGTAATTTCTATATTAATATATTGCATTACAATGCATGGTGATTTTTTTTTTGTCAATACCCTTCCTTGGCAGTTCTTAAGTTATATTATGTTAACAATACAATCACAGTACGCTTCTTATAATATTGTGCCGGCAGATACAGAAACATGTCTCAGAAGGTCAAGCTGACGGCACAGAGTTGAAATATTACCGTTTTCTACCCCAAAGGGAGGAAAACAAGTATTTCAGGTCTTGCCTACGCTTGACCTGGAGTAAGTCCCTTGCCGTCATCAGAGACTTCACCCTAATCCGGATAGGTACTGAGGAGGCGAGGACGCGCAGACCGTGTTGCGCCCAGCTGGCACGAGGGGGCGAGTGGAGCCCCCTTGCTTGTCTAGTTACAGTCGTAGATAACGCACACAGGTAAGTAATGCAGTGGTGTAATCTCCGGAAGGTCAAGCCTAGGCAAGACCTGAAATACTCGTTTTCCTCCCTTCGGGGTAGAAAACGGTTACATTTAATTTTTTTGATACCTTATTTTTGTTTCGTATTAAAATAGGGATAATTTTAAATAAATATCTCTACTGATTTTACAACTGCGTTTTTTTTTTAATAACATCACATCCTTTGGTTCTGTCCTCAGTATAACTTCTACTAACAAATCCTCTGCAATACGAAACAGGACCTGGCAACCCTATGTATAAAGTACCTACTGAAGTCTGAAACGACTCAGTGAGGAAGCTCTCAATCTCAATGACACACTTGGTAAAGAAACTACAGATTTGGAACAAATGAAAACGCACATCTCGTGGCGATTTTCGGACCGTCTTACTTACCTGGAAAAAATCTGCCACCAACGTTCTGAACACACTTGCATGGTTGCCTACTGCTAACATTTTACGACCAAAACTAAGGCAAGTTAAACACTGTAGGCTGTCATCAAATTCTTTTTTGGTTACTACACCGAATTCAGACATATTTAACCTATCAAGTTTTTTAAACATAGTGAATGTATTAATTCCAGCTTGCGACCACAGTTGCAGTTTTATTGCAACAAGCACATGCAATGTTATGCGCGCAACGATCGTCTCCGTCGGTCAATTAAATGTACTGAATTGTTTTGTTTCTTGAATTGTAAACACAAGTCCCAAAAGTCAATACTCGACCAACCGATTCGAACGATTCGGAATAAACTTTTTTTCTGAATGACTGACAGTGACACCACTGACACGACAGTGACATATTATGATAGACACTTGCTTTTTTTATGGGGTTTCACGGTACGGGGTACTAGGCCCAATTGTGCCAAACTTAAAAACTTTACACTTCAATTATTATCATACGTCCAGCCCCCCTAACGCGTAAAAAATATGGATATGGATAGGGGCTTCATTTGACAGTTGAAGCTCATAAAATTACCTTATATGGTCATTTAACTGTCAAATGAAGCCCATGCCCATATCCATATTTTTTACGCGATAGCCCCCAGTTCTATGTTTCTATTATATTTAAATATTGGAGCAAAACATTTCACATTATTCAGTTAATGTTTGAGGTCACTTACAGAATTCACTGTTTTTTACGGTAAAGGTAGAGCCAAGCCTTAATTAATCGGTTTTACAGACTCGCAGCTAAAAAGCGAGCCGAGCGGGATATGTAGTACCGACCGAGGCTGTTCTGTTTGTCTCTTTCTAATGGTGACAATAAGAATTTTGCAAGACTTCTTCTGGATTTGCATGTTTATTCTATTTTATTTTAATTAATTTCACGGGATAACTTACAACGTTACAACTATTACATTAATTGGTTTCAGTTACATGATCGACTATATACCAAAAAAAAATCTAGTTTTTACAATGTATCTATTGTATTAATATTTACCTACTCTATGGTAATTAAGACACATTGGTACCAAAGAGTATGTAATCACTATAATTGGTACTACCTAAAGTTTTTATTATTTTAGAAATGGACGATTACGAAAATTACGAAATAAATAATACAAACCGTACAGGAATAAATCACTATTATTTTATAATTTATTTGTTTTGAAGTTGTTGTTATTCGCACTCGCAGTGTAAAAGCTGGAAGTTTCAATCAAAGTGGTTACTGGAAAATATACTTTAGGTGCAAACAATACAGTTCATTTTCGTAAATGCAATTTTTCAGAGAACTCAGTCCTACTACCTAGTCCTAGTACTCAGTATATTAAGTCAAATAATAAAGACACTATTCTACAATTTTCTTTCAACAGTAAGTATTTGATTCTGCGAACACATCAGTATTTGATTACTTCCATCAATCCATCCATGTCAATGGTTTCATTTGCTCCCCTAGGAGTAATTGTGATCTGTGTTCATTCAGGTCATTAATCTGTGATTTAATGACAGTTGGTTGTGAGTTCTATATTTTTATGGAAGCTAATTGTTCTGTTTCCAATTTGTTTGGTTTGCAGTTGGGGTGGTTTTGTGCTTTGTTTAACATAAAATATTTACCAAATGCTGATTTTTTAAACGAAAACATATAAAAATAATGTTTTCCGTTAAAGTTGAGTCGGTTAAGAGACTTCCGATGTGCCGTGGTTGCCTTAGCACAAATAGAAAAATAGTGCCATTACAAAATCGTCTCGATTTGTTTTTCACTCTTTTGGGAGTCCAACAGGAATATTGTGTAAGTTTATATAATTAAATGTCTATCGGTCAAATTTAACTTGGCCCCTTCCCCTGCTAGCCTGTAAGTAGGTAGGTAGGTAGGTATTTTATGTTTTAATCTAACTGAGAAACATTGTCAATAGTTTCTAAACTGCAAAAGTAGGCCTTACTCAACAAAAATCCAAAAAACTTTTAGAGACATTATTTTGCTCAAAAATTATTCAAGTCAAGGGCCAAGTTAACTTGATGGAGTAGTAGAAATAACTCTTAACCGGCTACTAAAAATGGCTTTTATGTAGTTTAGATTAAAACCAGTAAAAATGTTGTAATACACTTTTATCTCATTGTTAAATATTCTTTACATATTTCCTTTACTATTATTTTAGACTATTTAGTCCGACACTCTTCCCATAAATTCACCATAGCATAGATTATATTTGGATTCTTAAGCTTTGTCATTCTAATCAACTCAATAATATCCTAACGCACAAAAATGGGATATAATTCTCAGTAGCTCAATGATTAGCGCAATGGGCCGGACTCCCAAAGACTGCGAGTTCGAGTCACGTCTGAGTGATATGCAGACAAGTTGATTTTTATCTAGTAAAATAGCATAGTTATAATACATTTTATGCCTATATCCTCATGGGAAAGGAAACCATATAAGGAGACCCATAGGCCACCACTACTAAATCAATAAATAATTACATTCAAACACACCCAATCATCTAGCCCACGTTAAGTTTTCATGAAGAACTTGTGTTTGGATACTGGATAACGGATTAACATACTTATATACTTTTTTTTGTAAATACATACATAACATACATATTAAACACCCAAACCAAGACATATAGTAGATAAGTTTACACAGAAGTGAGTAATTATTGTTATTAATTTCAGGAGACACAGGTTTTCTTATGTTGGGAATGTATAGCACATCTTACGAACGTACAAACTTTTCAGAATCGGATTCAGCATGCCCAATTCATATTGCAACAGTCTCTTTACGAGCTGGTAAGTATACTTTATTATTATTTACACGATACTAGTGACTGGGCCCAGTTTCTCGTAATTTCGGATCCAAATGCTTGGTACATGCGGGCAAAATTGGCCAGTAGGCCAGTAGGTCGCGTAAAAAAAATATGGATATGGGCTTCATTTGACAGTTGAAGCTCATAAAATTACCTTATATGGTCATTTTACTGTCAAATGAAGCCCATGTCCATATCCATATTTTTTACGCGGTAGAGGCCCAGGGTGCCAGGGGCCCAGGGTGGACAGCAAGTCAGTACTGGAACATAAAATAGTGTCTACTCTACACAAGGCCAGGCAGTTAAAACAACATAATTGCCTGTATTGGCCTTACTGCTTGTTTGTTTGAAATTGTTATGTCTGATGTTTGATTGATTTAATTTGTCATTTGCTAGCAAGAGAGACCAGTGTCCAGAGAGCAATAGATTATCTATTGTGTCTTTTAATCCGGGTTCTAAGCAGGTTTATTGTTCTAAGCAATTTTCCTCATGAGCTATTTTAACTTCCGAACTGCTATGGCACAGTCTTTCCATAAATAATGTGCTGTGATCAACCATGCAGGCCTGTAGCATATTAACAACTGTAAACGGCTTAAGGCTAGCACATAGTAGGGTGAGCCGCAAAGCCCCCAATCATATAACAATAATCCTTACTTACTCGATACTATTTCAATAGTTATTCATGCTTGCCCCACAGTTTATTAGTTATTTATAGTTACAACTAATTTGGGTTTTTATCCTTTGAGTTTGCAGCAGCATCCTTTGCAAGTCTGCCCTTCTGGACACAAAAGCCTCCTCCAGTCTGTCCCAATTCACCCTATCTCTAGCTAGTGTTGACCAGAGTGGGTCTATCAGGTTTCGATATTTGTCTGACCATCTTCGTATTGGCCTTCCTCTTTTTCTATTTCTTTTTTCTCCTCCATTCAACAAGCTTCTTTGTCCATTTGTTTCTTGGATCTCTCATTATTTTTCCAGTCCATATCCATTTTAGTGATCGAACTTTAGTTTCCACGTCTTTCCATTTTGTCATTTTCCTTAAATCACTCGCCCTCTTCCTTTCCTCCTTTGTATAGCCCAATATACTCCTCTCCATACTTCTTTGACATGTCACCAACTTATGGATATGGCTTTTTGTTGTAGCCCAAGTTTCCAATCCATATGTGAGTATTGGAAGAATACAGGTGTCATATAATTTCTTTTTTATTGCAAGAGAGTAATGCTGGTTCCTCATTATGGTTTTAAGTGACCAGAATCTTTTCCAGGAGTTTGTGACTCTTCTTTTTATTTCGTGGTGCATTTGATCTTTCATAGATATTAGTTGTTCCAGGTATATATATTCTGTTACATATTCAACTTGTTCACTGTTTACTATGATTAAGTCACACAATCTGTTTGTCATGGCTTTGGTTTTTGTTTGGTTCATTGTAAGGCCGACTTTTCTACTCTGGAACACTAATTCCTGGATCATTGATTGCTGAGAATCTGGGTTGCTACTAATGAGTACAATGTCGTCTGCAAATCTCAGGTGGGTGATGTTTTCGCCATTTATATTCCTTCCTTCCTTGGTCATCCTATCGCAGTTGTTTGAATATCTCCTCTAATACTGATGTAAGTATTTTTGGTGACAATGGATCTCCTTGACGGACACCTCTTTTAATTGTGAAAGTGTCTCCTTTGGATTCTAATTGGACTTGAGCTGAGCTTTTAAATAAATGTTTCTTATGATCTTTATATATGTATTTTCGATGCCTTTTTTATATATCCATGATCGAGGCAATCAAATGCTTTGTTGTAGTCTAGAAAGGCCAAGTACAAGGGGTAACCATATTTTTGACATTTCTCTATTAGTTGCATGCCTGCTTGCATACCTGCTGCACAGGGGCGCGCATAGCATATAGGCAATTAGGCAGTGCCTACCTCATAAAAACCACCTAAATAATATGCCACTAATTTAATAATATAAAGTTAATTTAGTTTAATATGGTTCAGATATTCTATAACAAATTGTCTATTCAACACCTCACCCAATAAGTTTTTCCTAACGCTAAATACTAAATACTTACCTAAAGTAGGCACGCTCCGGATTGCCTATTCGAAGCAAGCAACGTTTCATACAACAGAATTATAAAAAATATTGGTCAAGGTAATACGTCCGCGTATAATATTTATCGAAAATGTGTATCGTCCTAAGACATTCATATGTTCGCAATTTAACTGTGTGTGGTAAGCTTGCTTACTCGGCGGTCACGCGGCCGAACGAACTTGTCGCGAAATAAACCGATGACCCCCGACCCATCTGTCTCACTCGCTCCAGATATAAGCCTGTTTTGCTCGCTGCAGTGTCTCGAGTTCGAGTTTCAACCTTATTGCGCTGATTTAAGAGTGTTTGTTAACGCCCGCACCTGTGATTGAGAGATAGAATTATTAATATTTACGGAAGTTATTTGCAACAACGAAAGTTCCTGCCATTTTGTTTTTAGTTCCTGTTTTTGTCTTCT
The DNA here is from genome assembly GCA_910589605.1 of Chrysoteuchia culmella. Classification (NCBI taxonomy): domain Eukaryota; kingdom Metazoa; phylum Arthropoda; class Insecta; order Lepidoptera; family Crambidae; genus Chrysoteuchia; species Chrysoteuchia culmella. Next base: position 10,396,759 of record OU342670.1, on the reverse strand, counting down.
TGACATCACGCGCGCACGAGTGACCGTGACCTAATTAGATAATTACAGTATTTATTCTCTAGTGTTGTCAATTACGTTCCGTGTTTAGTGTTTGTACTGTGATAAAAAGAAATTGCTGTGTGTGTCTGTGCTTAATAAAGGTAATCAATAATTAAAATATAATGGAGAAATTAGAGTGTGCCGATTGTGGTGCGGATTCGATTTGCTTAAGAAATTACGTATGTATCCTTTCGCACTGTTTTCGTTCATAGATAAAACAAAAATTGTTTCATTCAATAGACCTATGCCAAATATTAGTCTATCTCAACAGAAAGGTAAAAATTTCAGACATTTTAATACCAAATATTACGACAGTTACACTTGGTTAGCTGGTTGCCGCCATTCGAATTTATTGTTTTGTTTTCTACCACGAATATCAACGAGTTTGAAACCATCAGGAACTTTCCATAAAGATGTGTTAGATATTTATTTACAAAAAGACAGACGAGTTGATCTTGTATATAAATAATTTTTAGAAATACAATTATAATACAATCCGAAAAGGTACGTACGACCGAAACAAACTGCAGCAATATCTTTTTTACTCGCATTATTTCTGCATTTTATTTAATCTAGTTACATTTAAATACCTCTCAATGTGTGCGTGTTATTACTCGTTTATTAATTAATTATACCCGGTATTCGTGATCGTGGGTGATGTGAAGTGACATAAAACAAATACAACGGCTTTTCTAAAAGCCACTACGGCTATCGCTCAAATGACATGTGTGACTCTTTACGAGTCATATTATATTCATGCATTTTTGAGATATCTGTGGTGGTGAAAAATTCGTTCCACCGCACACGACCGCCAGGTGCCAATGGATAAGAGCAAGTTCACTAGGAAGTAAGTTTATTTAGTTACAGTCTGATGAAAACGGGAAAACATGTGGTAAGCGAATTTATATCCATAATAGCCTTCCGTCCGCGACTTTGTCCGCGTCACATCGCCGTCGCTCGGCCTAAATATTACGAATTTTAAAATGATAAGTGCAACTACCACTCGTTAGATCTACAGTGCCTACTGCGCTGGAAAACTGATGCACGCCCCTGCTGCTGCATGCTGCATGCCTGCTTGCATGCTGCTTGCCTGCTTGCATGCAGTATGTTGCACGAGTTGTGTTTAAAAAAATATTCATAATTCTATTATTCCTTGTGTTTAATATGCTATACATTCATTATGCTTAAAACAAAATATGCGTTAAGATATTAATCGTTGTGATCATTATGCTTAACATAAATTATGCTATTAAAAATTCTGCTTAAAGCTATTCTGCGTTTCAAAATTTATGCCTTTTAATACTTATGACAAACAATTTTAGCCTACACTATATTAGGACTTAAAATTATGCTTCGCGATAATATGCAACATGGTGATTATTGATATTAAAATTATGGAACATGATCTTATGACAATAAACGTTATGCTTAAACTACTGAGCCTTATTAGTTGTTTCATGTCAGCATGTGGTCGAGGGTTGAGAATCCCGATCTGAATCCAGCTTGTTCTTTAGGTTGTTGTTCGTCTAGCCTTGATGATATGCGATGGAGAATAATTTTAGCAAATATTTTGTACACATTGGACATGAGACTAATAGGTCGGTAGTTGGCTATATCTTTTTGTCTCCTGTTTTATGGATCAGTACTATGTTGCTGTTTGTCCATTGTGTTGTTGTATATTCTGATTCTAGAATCTTGTTAAATAGCCTTGTTAGTTCTGTTAAGGTCGCAGGTAGTAAAAGTTTTAGTGTCTCATTTGTTATGTGGTCAGGGCCTGGTGCCTTGTCGTTTTTCTGAGTTTTGATGGCCATTGTTACTTCACTCTTGAGGATAGGCGGAATCGGGTCTTCATCTTCCCCATCTAAGTTAGTTGTTATGTTTGTGTCCCTGCTTGAGTATAGTTCCTTGTAGAAGTTTGTTGCGACTTCGATAATTGCTTTTCTCTGCGAAGATATCTTATGTTTATTCCTCATAGTCGGTATTCATGGCTTAGACTCCAGAAGTTCCTTTAAAGCTTTTTGTAATCCTCCTGTCTTTTCAATGTGGTGGTTGATACAGTCTAATTCTCTCTTAGTTTTGTCTTCTTTTATACTGGCGATTATTTCTTGGCTTATTTTTGCTATTCTTTTTAGGATATGTTTATCTTATTTACTTTTAAATTGTGATTTCCTTGTGTCTAGTAATTGCCTTATTTTTAGGCTTATATAATCTTTTTTTATCGGATGATTTTGGTTTCTTGCATTTATATATTTTCTCTATTTCCATGTTGTATATCTTCTGTATTTCGTTTGTTGTGTTTGTTTATTGACTTTCCGCTTGATTTGTTGTTTTACTAGACACTGATCTATAAAGTTTACTTGAGTTTTTGTTTTGTTCCGAGTATAAGGATGTTCTGGCTTGGCCAACTAATTAAAGAAAAAAAATTAAGTAACAATAAAAAAATAATATTGTAAATATTGAAACGAACTTGACTTTAATAAATATAAGATGTATTATCAAAACATAAACCACGTTATTAATATCATGTCGCATGTCCTATTGCATCAATGACAGCCCGGCACCGCCTCTTTTAATGCCGTGTAAAGCTGATGCATGTTACTTGTACGTTTCTTGCCACTATGTTCTTCACACGGGACCACAAGTTTACGATCAGGTTAATGTCGGGACTGTACGGTGGCCAATCTAAAACTGTTATACATTGGCTCCTAAGAAATTCTTTGACTGCTTCTGAAGTGTGCTTGGGATCATTATCCTGTTGAAAAGTCCATATCACCGGCAAATGATCATCGGCATAAGGTAACATGGTTTCTTCTAAAATATTATTTTATTGAAATTTATTCATGGTACCTTCTATTTTTTTAATAAGTCCCACACCGTGACCAGAAAGAGATCCTCAAACTTTGATATTACCCCCTTCATCTTTGTGTACTTTGGATCCATTTCTTTGTTTGGAGGACGCCTCACGTAAACTTTTTTTTTCTTCGGAAATGAGCTCATTCTTTCACTGTCGTTTTGTCCAGTGTGCATATTTTTTGGGGAATGTTCTGATATTTTCTTTCTTCAGAAGTGGAACCTTACGGGAAATTCTTCCAAACAAATCTGCCTCACATAATCGCCTTCTAACCATTCTGCAGGCACTCCTCTAGACCCCTCTGCACCAAATACTTCTAAACGAATAACTTCTGATCCTTTGAAAGGGTCTCTTTTAGCCAACGATGCTATTTTTGAGTCTTCTCGCGAGGTCGTTATTCTCGGTCTAAGTTTCCTAGGCACATTTTCCGTATTAGCGCACACATACTTTTCTTGATAAGTTGTTAAAAGAATCAAAGTCCAAGACATAAAATTTACAAAAACATATTTAATGCCAACAACAAAAACAAGCCTATATCAAATTTAATAAAAATCACAAAGAGCTTATAAATGTTGGAAGAAAGAAACATTTCATCATTTGACTGCTTGGTAAAAATTACTGAAACTTAAAGAGAGTTTAAGAAGTATTCATAAATAGCAAGCAGTAAACACACATAGTTTTTAACGTAAAAAGCATTAATTTCGTCTATAAGAATATTATCAGTTTAAAGATGAAATATCTGTTATAATAAGATCAGCACGTTTTTTTTTAATTTAATATAAAACATTATTATGTTTAAGTATGAAACATTATTTGGTATAAGAAGATGTATGCTTTTAAAAAAATATTTTTACTAGCTATATTTGACATGAGCTAGGGATTGTGCTCGGGACGCGTTTTGAAAGGTATTTTACGGTCTAAGAAAAGTTACACACGAAAATATTTTATGATTTTTGAATTTTTGCATTTTTCAATGCTATTTTTATACTTATGATAAATTTTAACTAGAAAAATATTGGAAAAAATTAACTCGGCCACAAGTGAATTCTCAGATGGGAATCGAACCCATGACCTTTGGAAATTGCGTGGAAGAGCATTGGACCGGATTTCCAAGGTCATGGGTCGAGTTAATTTTTTCCAATATTTTTCTATTTAAAATTTATCATAAGTACACGAAAATATCTTTCAAATCTATGTAGAAGTAGTATGCGCGAGCCCCTTAGTCTTGCAAAGCATGGAAGAGCTCAAAAATCGGCGCAAATCGGTCGCTACTATGTATTGTAGCATCAAAAATTAAATTCAAATTCACACGCTAAACCTCAGTGAGTGAAACTTCATTCATTTAAACTTGAACTAATTCAAGACTTTTTAGCTCACAGACCTATATCGAGATAGACGGTAAACGTTTACCTACGTTGCGTGTAAAAAGTTTGATCCACGGTCAAAGTTTTTCGACCTAAGTCAGTCTGCTTGAGATCATTGCCATGAAAACACGCATCACTCAGAAACGAAAATGGTTAATTGTACAGTGCTTTCTTGCAAGAGCTCATCAATAACATTTCCACATAACTAATACTCGGTCGTGACGTCATCGTAGGTACGAAAAATTCGACACGCTAGGTTCTCATACAGTTTGAAGCGCTCTTTTCGACTATCTCGATATAGGCCTGTGCTTTAGCTATTATTTTAATAAAATAAAGTTTTTCTTTGCCTAGGATCTACCCATCACACCGCTCTCCACTCTTTCAACGGTAACAAAAGTCTTTTATGACGACACTATAGACTATGAATCGTCAACACAAGAAAAAGAAACACCAAAAACAGACTTTAGTGTTGAAATTATCAAACACGAAAATTCTGAAGATGATGAATCCTCCAATCTTGTGATAGATGATACTTTTAGCGATAATGAAATTCTAACTATAGACTATAACAAATTAAAGAAATTAGATATCATAGAAAATGCAATTAAAACGGAATCAAATAGTAAAAGGAAACAGAGCATCAAAAGATATGAGAGTAAAGCAACGGTGAAAAGATTGAAAGAAGATGGGACGGAATTAGATAAACCGTGGGTTAAAGTGAACCTTACGGAGAAAGAAATAGAGGACTTGTTACTAAGAGATAAAGTGAATTATGGATTTAGAAAATTGCCTTTTAAATGTGCAGAATGTAAGAATACATATAAAAGAGTTCTGGATCTGCGTCGACATGAAACTTTTAATCATGCTAAGGTAAGTTATAAAGAAATATTAGCGGGGTTACAACCTAAAAATTTGCAATAATCGCGCAGTAATCGCGCAATCGACGCGGTTAAAAAAAATAGTATTACGTTTGTGATCACTGGCTCATAGCTCGCTGATGGTTCGTATAGCGGCGGCGAACTATCTCGCGTTCCTACCTAGAGTGCGAGAGAAAGACGCCGCGTTGCTATGACGCTAGCGCCAAAAACAATGTGGTAGCAGTAACAGGAACTAAATGAATGTACATTATAGTTCTTCGATTGCTCGGTAGAGGCCGCACTGTAATAATATTGCGGTTGCTATGATGATACGTGACGTAAAGCAATTATCGCGCAATTTTTGCTATCGCATTGCTCTTGCGAAGATAGTTAAGGATAATATTTAGTATTAAAAAAAAAACTTCCGCAAAAAAAATCGGTTTACTCTTGTCTGGCCGAAGGACGTAGATAGATCTAAGATGAAGCGATTTCGCCCAGAAGAAGCCTGTTCATTTGCATCTTGAAGAGATTTGGGTTGTATGTGGTCGGGAAAATAGACGCTGGCAGGGCATTCCACTCATTGGCTGTTCGCATGTTAAAAGAAGATTTAAAGCGCTCTGTGCGTAACTTTGGAACGGCAACCAAGTATGGATGGTAGCCTGCAGTACGTCTGGTATCCCGATGGCAAAAAGGAGAAGGCGAAATGAGGTTATACAGCTCAGATGCACACTCCCCAAAGGAAAGTCTGTAGAAGATTTTATTTCTTTTCCAGCTCTCCTTCCCTACAAGATGTGTGGAGTGTAACGTATTAATAAGTTCGAGACAAGCGCTAGAGAAGCACTGGAGGAAGCATAATGCTTACAACAAATGTGACTTATGTGGATGGCTGTCACATTCTATCGCTTCAATGACTAAGCATCATAGGAGGGTGCATACCACTGTGTACTGTTGTAATACTTGTGATGTGCAATGTCGGTAAGTATATTTAGTACATATTACATACTCTCACCGTGCCGTGCTTGTGCCGTGTGGTGACGGCCTAGGAAGTCGTAAGAGTCGACTAGGAGGATCTACGCATTGAACACCTGTGCGAGAGAAGGAAAACTTGAAACAAACCCTCTACCAACCCGTCTGGCCGGCGTGGTAGCAGTAGGCTAATAGCCTCCTATGAACGCCACAATAGGCGTGAGCTAGGAGAGGCCTATGTCCAGCAGTGTCACACAGGCTGATGATGATGATGAGAGAATAGATTGACATTTTTCTGGAGATATTCTATGGCCCTTCCGCGTAAGTAAGTGCCGTAGGCATTCGCTGTTGACTTCATATTGACAGCCGACGGTGTTTTCGTACAGCTCAACTTCATCGTGCTAACAATAAGATTCCTTTTCAATAGTCAGTTGATATTCGACTCTGTGTGTAATCCCAGATAGCGCTATAGCATCAGCGCTCGCGTGTGAAGAGTTGCGCGATAATCGTCGCGTCAACGACGTCGATGACACATACGGCGGCTACCTATAACCAGGCCTGTTTCACTCCCCGTGTAGGCACGAAAACGTACCTACATATATTAATAAATCACAAAGAGGCAACCCTAGCTGCGTCAGAAGGAAAACGTTACGCGATAGAAAGAGACTCAAATTGTAGGTGAATAAATGCTAGGCATTTAGCGCAGTGCAACGTGAATTGAACTTTATTGCGTCGTGAGCTAGACTAGCTATTTGTTTGATTGGAGTTGCGAAGTGAACATTCTGTACTTGTACTATTAAGTATTCTGTGCTATAACTACTAGCGGATTGTTTTGGCTACGGACAGTTATATTTTGACATATTTCCCATATAATAAATGTCAAAATGTAACTGTAGCTAAAACAATCTGTTAGTATGTTATAGAAACCCTAGGTTATGCAGTAGGGCCACTGAATATCCACGAAGACTAACCACGAAAAATATTTTTGTTCACAGAACTTTACGGGAATTCAGCGAGCATTATAAAGAGTTACACGAAAGAGTAATATGCGAAGACTGCGGGAAAAGTTTCATCAAAAAACGTTCGCTCGAAGTTCATATCAGGTAAGTAATCATTTCATCCAGGGCCCGTATTCACTATGACCACTTGTCGATTCCTTGCTCAAACCACACCAATGACGTATTTGGTTTCGACATTTTCAAAGTTCGTTTTCTATATGTCACTTACAAATTTTAAAGTTATTTTACTTGTATAATAACTATACAATTTGTGACTGTCATGTACTTGTACAATCTATAATAATATTGTGAAGCTGAAGAGTTTATTTGTTTGAACGCGCTAATCTCAGGAAGTACTGGACCGATTTAGAAAATTCTTAGACCATTAGAAAGCTACATAACTCCCGAGTGACATAGGCTATATTTTATCTCGATATTCCCACGGGAACGGGCAGCACGCGGGTAAAACCGCGAGGATCCGCTAGTATCTCTATAATTTGTGAATATCATGGACAAAACGAATATTGCAAATGTCAAAACTTAATACGACATTGGCGTGGTTTGAGCAAGAAATCGGTAAGTGGCCATAGTGAATAAGGGTACAGTCCGCATTAAGTCCGCGTGGTGAGTCATGGTCCAATCTCCTGATCCGTCCATACGGAAGGCCAGTGCCCCAGCAGTTGGGCCTTAAATGGCTGATGAAGAAATCGCGAGAAATAAAGCAGGTTCAATATATTTTGATCGGAAGAGCAGGAGTCGTATTTTTGAATCACTCGAATTACATTCGCATACGGAATCGCAAAATTCGCATACGAATCTTGCGATGAGTTATTAACAAATACGACTACAGGTATCTTTTCTATGAAACACAAAATTTTTAGGGTTCCGTACCTCAAAAGGAAAAAACGGAACCCTTATAGGATCACTTCATTGTCCGTCGGTCCGTCCGTCCGTCCGTCTGTCTGTCAAGACCGTTTTTCTCAGGAAACGCGTTCCTGAGAAAAACGGTCTTAACAGACAGAGGTATCAAACTGAAATTTATATCTAATACTTAGGTCTACTGTCCCTTGGAGCTGTGAAAAAACAAACTTCTAAGCCAAAGCAATCAAAAGATACAGCCGTTTATGCCGCAAATTTCCGCAAATTTTCGAAACTCGCACGGGAATCAAAACCTACAGGGTACTTCCCGTGAGCTTAGAATCTTGAAATTTGGTACGAAGTAACGTCTTATAGTACAGATAAAGAAAAATTGTGAAAACCGAATATTTTTAGTTACATCATATAATAAAAAATATTTTTGAAATTTTTAAACGGAACCCTCGTTGCGCAAGTCCGACTCGCACTTGGCCGGTTTTTTTTAGCTATTTTGTTGTTTGCTCCATGGAACTATTCGTATTGACAGGTATTGATTGACACCCTCTAAAGTTTAAGATGTAGTAGCGGTACCGACAGAAGATCAGAGCTGGTCAAAAAGCCATACATTATGCTGAGTCGGCACCGTTTTGGGACAAACCGTGTGCTTTTGTTGTGTCATATTGTTTGTTCCAAATAAATATATTTAACTTTCATCCTTTTTAATAAATAACAACATTGTATAATCTGGGGTATACCATAATTACTTAAATTATATTTCTTCACCAACAGACGCCACCACGCCCCAGCAACATGCCTAGAATGCAACAAGACCTACGCACATTACCACGTTTTAGAGAACCACTACAGAATGTACCACCCTCAAATGGTTCGTGCTGATACCCGAACGGAGTTGGCGTATTGCGTAGAATGTGATAAACAATTCCCAAGCGTCTACAAATACAGGTAGGTCCTATTGATAGGCATTAAAGTCGAGATTGCTCTGTCAACATTGGATCGTTGTATGTCGATGATTTATAGTAAGAAGTCTAATGAACTACTATGTTGTTAGAGAACCACTATAGAATGTACCACCCTCAAATGGTTCGTGCTGATACCCGAACGGAGTTGGCGTATTGCGTAGAATGTGATAAACAATTCCCAAGCGTCTACAAATACAGGTAGGTCCTATTGATATGCATTAAAGTCGAGATTACTCTGTCAACATTGGATCGTTTTATGTCGATGATATAGTAACAAGACCAATGAACTACTATGTTGTTAGAGAACCACTATAGAATGTACCATGTGGGGGGGTTCCGTGTTTCGCTTTGGTTGACACACGTGTTTGCAAACTGTACTCTTAATATTTTGTTTATTTTCATAGGTTAAGTTTCTAAATTGATTTCTTTGTCTGTGTTTAATATTTGTTTGGTAAGTGTGTTGTGTTGTTTTCAAATAAGACTCCTTGTTTGTTTAACAAATTATGAGTCAACGGAGAAGACCGAGTCGCGCAAGCACAAATTGCCCGCTGGCACCACACCAAACCCGGACAAATGCAACAGACATATCAATGATGTAGACTCATCTGCGTCCATACAAACGGTTTTTACGCACCCATCTTTATCCCAGGAGTTTAGAAAATATAATGTCAATGACAAGGGACCCTTTATTGTTCATGTTTGTAGAGAAGTGCCTGACCCAGCAGCTGGAACCATTGTCCAATAAAATTTGCCCAACTGTTGTACAGTCACAAAGTTAAAAATATTACCAGGAGCGGTGTTAAAGGCGTTGGAAGCAATAGGATTGAAATTGAATTTTAAACAGCCACCGACGCTAACAACTTCTTTCCTTAGACCATACCCACATACAACTGCACCCAGATGGGAATCTTCAGGAACGTCCCAGTGGACTGGTCCCTTGACGAATTCATTAATTCAGTGGAATTACCCGACAATTGTGGCACCATCCTGAAAGCTCGAAGACTGAGCCGAGGTGTTATCGCTGGGCTCAGGAACACCCTGGGGACAGCTGTTCCATCTTGGAGGAGAATTCCACTTGTTTATTTTGTTCCGGTAGGCACTTTGCTACCAGCAGGGCTGTCCGGAGGCAGTGAGACAATACAACATTAAAATGACAATGTCCCAAGAGAATATTTCTTACTTAGAGGCCTCCGCCCGTTTTGCTCCTGTCCGACGTCCTTACTCTGACATATCTAGGACTCCTGTTCCTTCCCAAACAAACAGAATCCCATCCCAAACTTCCCCAAGATCAGCAACAACTATCCACCGCAAAACAGTGACATTATCCCTCAAACCCAACTCCACTCGCATAAGGCTACGAAAGACTGGCTCACCAATCGCTTATAGCAGATGTTCCTCCCCCTTCACCAAATGACTCTAACCTACACAATCCCTACTCAACGTTTTAAGATGATAGGTTTCTAGACCATGGGTGCGATTGTGTAAGGTAGTCGTATTCATTTGACAGTTCATATCGTATTCAATTGGCTGCGATTTGTATGGAATGACATTTAATATGATACAACATGAACTGACAAATTAATATGATTGATAAATTTTAAATAGAAAAATATTGGAAAAAATTAACTCGGCCACATGTGAATTCTCAGGCTGGAATCGAACCAGCGACCTTTGGAAATCCGGTCCAATGCTCTAACCGCTGAGCTACCGAGACTTAGAGCAGCGGTTAGAGCATTGGACCGGATTTCCAAAGGTCGCTGGTTCGATTCCAGCCTGAGAATTCACTTGTGGCCGAGTTAATTTTTTCGAATATTTTTCTATTTAAAATTTACCATAAGTATAAAAATAGCATTGAAAAATGCAAAATTACAAAATCATAATATGATTGACTTACGCAATCGCCTATCTGATCATCACCCTTCTTACCGACATCCTTTATAGGTTTAATAATGCGCTACCGCCCAACGTTGCACAAAAACTAAATATTCTACAAAGTCTTATTCCTAATAATGGACCCCAGTCGCCAACAGAGGAACACGTCCCTTCGATATTACTCGGAACTCTGAACTTAAGAGTGAACTCGCTGAGATTCATCATAAATACTCTGAAGTTGTAGACAAGTGTAACCGAATGGAAGACTTCATTCAGTCATTTAGGGATTGTTCTGACACTCATGAACAGGCATTGAGGCGCATTACTGACCTTGAAATTAGATTGTCTCTTTCTCAAAAGAAAGCACTTGATTTAGAGAAAGAAAATAAAAGTTTTATAGAAGAAAAGCACTCTCAAAGCCTGTTCAATGAGTTATCTCAATGTAATTTTGCAACAGGTGACGATTCACCTTTAGAATGTGTCAAGTATGTTAATAGACCATGTTCATACAATAACAATAATTGTCAATTCAGTAGCGGGAAGAAATTAAAAAAATACATTAAGATTAATAGATATATTAAGAAAACACAAAAATTGGTTAAAAGACAAAATTATTATAATCAATATAATGACTTAAGGAAAGAACGTAGGCAATTGTTAGAAAAATTAAATGTGATTAAAACAGAATCATGTAATAACAATAAAAATAGTGAATTGTTAGATATTCAATTAGGTAACAAAATTGACAATTTGGAGCTTTCACTGAGGGAAATGTATACTAACTTGAGTGAGCTCTCTCGCAAGCAGCTAAATTATCAAAAAATGGCTGCAAATGACATGATAGACTTTTGTAATTTTAATACAGATCGGTTTGAGTCACTAGGTAAGAAACGCAGCTGTAGTTGTATGATTGCCAACACTTGTTTAGGTCAAAATGAGTCGTCAGGCCAATTTGATCAGGTGGGTGATTTACTAACCAACTCTGTTTCTGATAGCTTATTACAAAACGATAAAAGTATGTCCCCTGCTAAAACTTGTGATACTAATACAATTATGTTTTGTGACGACATTGGGAAGAACTTAGGCCATTTAATCCAGAAAAATTCTAAGGAAAATATTGTTAACTATTGTATGCCTGGCTCAAGTATAAATGATATAATGAAAACAATTGTTAAGAAATCTTATAGTGACAACACAAATATCATAATTTTGATGGGGAATAGGGACAATGTCAATAGACAAAAGTTGATATCTTATGTTAACTCCCTATGCTCCTTAAATGTTAGGAAAGTTGTAATGTTTACATTTCCCTACAGTCAAAGTTTCACAGAGCTGGAAAATAAGTTAAGATACAACTTAAACTTAACATTAAGCACAGTAGCCTTTCATAACCCTGAAAAGCTACATATAATTGACATAAATCCTTTGTTAAATAATTTTAACTTGACAAAAGATAATTACTATCTGCCTCACTATTTTAAGAGACAAATAGCGCTCACGCTATCTTTTTATTTTAAACATTTAGCCAATAATCTGGCTATTAAAACCTCTGCTTTTATTGAGCAGTTAAATTCTGACATTTGTAATATAACTTTGGAATCTGTTCCAAGTAATTTGATTCTATTGAATCCCAACACTGACTTGGTTAATTTAAATTACCATTAGAGACAACAGAGGTGTCCTCTAGCCCAGTGTTGACAAGAGGAAAGCCAAAATGTTTAAAAATTGTTCATCAAAATATACAAGGCTTTTCTGACAAAGACCTAGAAGTAAGTTTATTTTTAAACTGTGAAAATGTTGATGTGTTGTGTATCACTGAGCATTGGTTAAAATGTCACGAATTATTTTTAAATCTGGATAATTATAGAATTGTAAGTTCATTTAGTAGGCAATCTGCTATTAGAGGAGGGTCTCTTATAATTTTACATAATAATTTTCAGTACAAAGAGCGCAAAGATATAATATCCCTCTCAATTGAGCGAATAATTGAATTGTCTTGTGTGGAACTAGACCAAATTATTGTAATATGTGTTTATAGACCCCCACAGAGTAATTACCCAGAGTTTGAGTCCACTATGGAGGAAGTTTTAAGAATAACTAGTAAAAGTAATAAAAAGGTTGTCATATGTGGGGATTTTAATGTTGACATTTTAGACTCAAAGTTGTCGAAGCTCGCAAGTAGATTATTAAATTTATTCACATCATTTAATTTATCTCATACCTTTAATGAGCCTACTCGAATAACACCCACATCTGCCACCTGTTTAGACAACATTTTTTCAAACTGTGTAGTCACTGAGAAGTCTATAATAAATGTTATTAAATCGGACCATAGTGGACAACAAGCCTCTATAGAGCACCATCATGTCTGTCCTAAGCGGAAAATTGTATGCAGGCCAATAGCTAAAAAATAGATGAATTCAGAAACAATGTGATTAATAAAATTAAGTCTTTACCAGTTCCTATTATGGAATCTAATTATCTTTATAATGATTTATTTCATGTGGTTGAACACGAATTTAGTAAAAAGTTTAAGCAAAAAGTGATCAATTGTAATTCGGATAAAGTAAAGTTTAGTGATTGGGCCACACCGGGAATTTACATAAGTAGAAGAAAACTATATGACCTCTATGCGTCAAAGCATACTTCCTGTGACCCAATTTTTATTGGATATGTCAGGAAGTATTCTCAAATGTTTAGAAATGTTTGTGTAGCTGCTAAGGCGATGTTCTTTTCAAATAAAATCAAATTAGCGGATAATAAAATAAAGGCTACTTGGAATATTATTAATCAAACAACTGGTAAAACTAAAAATAATGTCAACCACTTCTGTCTTAAAGTAGGTGATAAATTAATTGAATCTGACGTTGAGGTTGCCCGTGTTTTTGAAGATTTCTTCTCTCGGGTACCCTTAGAAACTACCAGTAAATTAAATTCCTGTCCAAACGTTGCTGCTGCCCTCTTGGAGTCGTGTGTTGATAAGTGTAATAAAGTTTTCAATTTTAAGCATATTAATAGTGAAGACATTTTAAAAGCTTTTAAGTCTATAAATATTAAAAAGACTGAAGATCTATGGGGCATATCAACCAACATTATTAAATCAATTATTGATACAATAGCTCCATATTTAGCTTTCATTTTTAATCAATGCATAGATGAAGGTACTTTTCCCGATTTAATGAAATGTAGTAAGCTTATTCCTCTTTTTAAATCGGGTGACAAAAGTGACCCCACAAATTTTAGGCCGATATCTATACTACCGGCACTTAGTAAAATTTTTGAAAAAATTATATACTCGCAATTATTAGACTATTTAACAATAAATCAAATCCTTCATAACAATCAGTTCGGCTTTTCTAAAGGTAAAAATACTACTGATGCTGGCATTGCACTTCTTAAACATATTTTTGAGGCTTGGGAGGGCAAGCAAGACGTAATTGGTATATTCTGTGACCTGTCTAAAGCTTTCGATTGCGTTGATCACGTTACACTTTTAAAGAAGCTAGAACATTATGGTGTCTCTAAAAAATCGGTTAGCCTTTTGCAGTCATACTTGCATAATAGAAATCAAAAAGTAATTGTCAATAATACTGCTTCTACTGGAGCCCCCATTATTATGGGCGTGCCCCAAGGTTCAATATTGGGCCCTTTGCTGTTTTTAATTTATATTAACGATCTCCCTTACTACACGAGTAAATTATGTGAGACAGTACTATTTGCAGATGATACATCTTTAATTTTTAAAATTGATAGAGGAAACAATTGTTCTGACGAAGTAAATAGTGCTCTCTCTCAAGCCGCACACTGGTTCAACATTAATAATTTGTCTCTTAACCCTACTAAAACCAAGTTTGTTAAATTCTCATTACCTAATGTAGTGCAGGTCGATATGCTTATCAATTTGAATGGGGATGTAGTAGAGCTAGTTGAGAGTACAAAATTTCTTGGTATTACATTGGATTCAAAACTACAATGGGATCCACATATTGAAGCCTTGTCGAGTAGACTTAGTTCTGCGGCTTTCGCAATAAGGAAAATAAGGCTCTTAACTGATATTGAAACGGCAAGACTGGTTTACTTTAGTTATTTTCATAGTGTAATGTCCTATGGCGTGTTGTTGTGGGGCTCAGCAGCTAATATAGAAAATGTTTTTATACTTCAAAAAAGAGCTGTGCGCGCCATTTACAAACTCCGACGTAGAGATTCTCTTAAGGATTTGTTTAAAGAGATTAATATACTTACTTTGGCGGGACAATACATCTATGATAATTTAGTATATGTAAGGAAACATCATGATTTATTTATAAAGCATAGTGATGTTCATAATTTTAATACTAGAAACAAGAATAAGCTTGCCGTTCCAAAATTTCGGCTTGAAAAATGTAGACGCTCGTTTTTGGGGAAAGGCATAGCCTTTTTTAATAAAGTTCCACAACAAGTTATTGAGCTGCCTTTGCATAAATTTAAAATATATGTTAAAAAAACGCTCTTAAGCAAAGGTTATTACAAGGTAGATGACTATTTAAAAGACCAAAATGCATGGATGTGATACCAACATTAAACATACTATTGTAAATAGTGTAAGAGGAAAATATTCTAATATGAGTATGAGAAAATTTTCTTCTTTTATTAAATATATTTCAAGATTGTAGATTTGTGTTTGGCAACAACATGTTCCATTGTAAATGTTGTTGTTTCTGCTAAGGCTGATAAGTTTCTTGCGGCCGTTCTTCTTATCAGTTAAAAGATGTCCTGAATGGCTGGTAGGGAAAAAAAATGTTGGACTATTCGAAAGTACTTATCTATAAGTCTATTTGAATAAAAATCTTTGACTTTGACTTTGACTTCGATTTCTGTAGTGTGATTTCCAAAAAACATGAACTCCAATACTTATTAAATAAGCAATCCATTGTGGTCGCTGCCATCTCTGAGACTTGGCTTAAGACAGGCATACGTTTTCGGATGCCAGGGTACGCCTGCCTCAGGGATGACAGATCAGGGGTGCGATTGCGTAGGTAATTACAACAAGATTACTTTACAACAACAAGATTCCTGAACCACTAAAACAATTACCAGTGCCAATATTTAGAAAAAAAATTAAAGAAATACTTATTGAGAAATGCTATTATTCTATACAGGATTTCCTTTGTGACAATTTATTAATATAAATACAATATGTTTTAATTTGATAATTTGAGTGGTATTTATTGTTTTTTTTTGACATTACGTAACATTAGTTTAAAATTATTTTTTTTGACAGTTTATAATATAAATTTTAATTTTGGACATTAAAATAGGTATACTTAGTATTAATTTTAACTTTTATCATTACATACTTTAAATTTCTGACATTTCAAGTCAGATTTTTTTTTTTTTTATTATTTTAATAATAAAAAAAAAAAAAATCTGACTTATGATATTAATTAATCTGCTAATATTATATTTGATATAGTTTTAATCTTTATTATTATTACTGTTTTGCACACCCATCATGGGTAAAATATGACGAACTAAATATTGTACTCTTGTGACCTCTTATGTACTCATATTTATGCAAATAAATGAATTGAATTGTAATCGTATTAATTTGACAGTTCATATCGTATACAATCGGCTGCAATTTGTATGAAATGACATTTAATATGATACAATATGAACTGTCAAATGAATACGATTGACTTTACGCAATCGCCTAGCAGATGGCAATGCTGGATGTGCCCTGTTTATCAAACAGGACCTAATCTACTCGCAAATTCACCTTCCCCCCCACAGTGACGCAGTACCAGTACCAACTTATCTCTAACTGCCTTATTTCTGCAGCAAATGCCCACATACCTCCCACCCGGCGACCAACGACCAACCTGCTTCTTGGAAGTCCCAGATCGTCATTCCATTGCTAAAACCAGGCAAAAATCCGAGGCTGGCCTCTTCCTACAGGCCCATAGCCCATTCTGTCACCCCGTGTCTGCCACACTGTCACATTTTCTGTCTCTGTGACATTCTGTCACATTTTGCGGGGGTAACGCGTAATCGAAAATTCGTAATCGAACAAACAATTTTAAAAGGTATAGTGTCGGAAAACAACATGGTACAAACAATATGGTGCAATTAATGTTTTGTAATATAACTATACTATCGTAATGTAACTAATTAGTAATACCTAACTTTGAATTATCCATATTATTGTTATTATTAATTTGCATGCTATTGTATATGGCTGAATAGGCTTTAAGATCTTATTTTTTATTTTTATAACATCGACATATAATGTACCTACCCTATTTAATGGCAAATAAAGTATTTGTATTTGTATTTGTAAAAATGTTTTGTAAAAATAATGTTCTGAACTGCACGCGTTGACTGATTTACAACTCCCAAGTTGTAGCGCGCTGTAGGTGCTTATCGCGGCAGGTATAGGCGAGTGACGGAGGCTTGACCGTGCTCTAATTTTGCTATTGTCTTATCTGTAACTGCCGGAAAACAACAATGCTGAAAACATTGTTCTTATCGCGTCGGAGATGAAATGGTTTATGGTGGTTTTTTATAAAACTTTCAAGTCCTACCACAAACAAAATAAACTGATAAACGGTCACTTGCCTGACCGTAGTAATAATTACTCTCCGGTTGAAATAAAACAACTTTTACGGATATCAAACTAAGTTGTTATTGTCCGTATTTTTTGTTTTTTTACGGGTTTTTTTATTTTCGCGACGTTTCGGCACCTTTTCAGCTGCCGTGGTCACGGGATGACTGGCTACTTGTAAGTCTACCCTCGAAAAGTTAATTTATTTTTTCGTTCGGATACGGTTAGACATTTTCTACGACAACAGTTATTATTGATTTGATATTTTTTGATTTAATTATTATTTTAAATCTTTATTTTTAAGAAAAGAGAAAACTAATGACTACTGGCAGTTCACAAATTGGGAGGAAGGTCCTCCCAAGAAAGAAAACTTCGAAAAGGTCGAGGTCGGCCGACCTCCACCTTTATAAAGAAACTAGCGGATCCTCGCGGTTTTACCCACGTGGTGCCTGTTCCCGTGGGAATATCGGGATAAAATATAGCCTATGTCACTCGGGAGAAATGTAGCTTTCTAGTGGTTTAAGAATTGTCTAAATCGATCCAGTAGTTCCTGAGATTAGCGCGTTCAAACAAACAAACTCTTCAGCTTTATAATATTATATTATAATATAGATTATTAATAGTACCTATTGATTAAAAAACCTAAAAATACGGACAATTACAACTTAGTTCGTGAAATATAGCGCGTTTGATATCCGTAAAAGTTGTTTTATTTCAATGAACAGTGCGCGCCAAAACATAAGATGTACTCTCCGGTTACTGTTTTTTTTCAGGAGACATTTAGCCACTGCTGCCAAACATACACCTCCTAAACCAGTCAGGTGAGTTTTCAGTGTTTGTTTGTTTTATTTATTCATACATTCATTCATAACATGCAAGTTTACAAAAGTAATACACAAGTAGTCATTCATTACATTTGTACAATTAAACATCAAAATACAGAAAAAATCATATAGTTATAAATCATCTCTTAACTTATTTCCCCACCCCTGGCCTAGACCAATGGTTCCAAACTAGTGGTCCGCAGAAGCCAAAATATAGTTCCTACCTAATATAAAAAATGCGAAAGTGTGTTTATTTGTCCTTCCTTCACACCCAAACTAAGCAACCAATTGACTTGATATTTGGCATAGAGTAAGTGGAAAGGATGGAGGAGCCCGTGGCGCAATAATTCGCGTGCTCGGCCTGCGATTGTTGAAGTCAAAGTCAATATCATTTATTCAGTCTAGGCTGTTACAAGCACTTATGAACGTCAAAGAAGGTACTCCATCGGTTCACAAACCCTACGGCGGGAGACCTTGTAACGAGAAGAACCGGCAAGAAACTTGTCAAGGGCTGTTTTTTTCTCCCTGTTTTATTTCATACAGAGTCGTCAAATTGAAAAGTGACCTTAACATATCAGTAAGGTCAATTTCCATCACAAAAGGAAAATACTAATTATAATATTACATTTTATGGTTATCCTAACCGTAAACAATTTTCAACCGACTTGATATTTGGCATAGAGTAAGTGGAAAGGATGGAGGAGCCCGTGGCGCAATAATTCGCGTGCTCGGCCTGCAATTGTTGAGGTTAAGCAACTCGCAATGGTCGGTCACGGGATGAGTTACCAAAAATTTACTATCTCCAGCTCCTTCGTGCTTCGGAAGGCTGCATTTGCAGTCATTAAAACCCATCATATTTTAAATCTTTATTTTTAAGAAAAGAGAAAACTGACCAGAGGTCGGAATTAGGTAGAGTTATTTATGTACTTACACTGATTTCATGCAGCGAAAGAATAAAGTGGATATGCCTCAAATCCCGAGATTAATTTTAAAGTGAAGAAAAAATCCCGTGATTTATGAAATAAAAGATTTGGACACTATCAGAAATATAACAGACAAATTTCTTCCTGCATTAATGACGAGGAGGAGAAAGTGAATAAATTTGCTAACCTCACCTCAGTTGACGTAGAGCGATCTTTGTCAATGTATGTCTATATCATGTGGTGGGTCATGGCCCGTTCTCCTTATCCATCCATAAGGAAGGCCAGTGCCCCAGCAGTGTGGTCATTGAAAATGGCTGATGAAGTGGAATGGACGGAGAGTAACACAGGCTATTTTTTATCCCGATATTCCCATGGGAACGGATACCACGCTGGTAAATCCGCGGGCGCAAGCTAGTTTGAAATAAAGTTTTTAATTATTTCAGTTTATTTTGATTATACCTACATAGTGGTTCCTGCTAACAAGAATGGTATTAAAGTGGTCTCATACCAAGAAAAGGTTGGGAACCCCGGCCTAGATTGAAAAAATTATAAGGAAAAATATTGGAAAAAATTAACTCGGCCACAAGTGAATTCTCAGACGGGAATCGAACCCGCGACCTTTGGAAATCCGGTCCAATGCTCTGATGGCCGAGTTAATTTTTTCCAATATTTTTCTATTTAAAATTTACCATAATTATAAAAATAGCAATGAAAAATGCAAAAACTACAAAATCATAAAAAATGATAAGGAGTTTTTTCTACGAAATATCCCCAGGAGAGATATCGCACATATTCATATTCTTTTTGTTTTACATTTTTTTTTAATAACTTCTAAAGACGGTACATAGGAGTAAGTTTCACTTGGGTTTTTTGAAGTAAATAAACAATGTTTCTTCTTATATTTCAGAGTGCCCTGTCCAGAATGCGACAAAGTGTTCGCGCGGAAGATCCGCATGACGAATCATTTCAATTCGGTGCACAGAAACATTTCTAAGCACCGCTGTGATATTTGTAATAAGGTAATTTATACTAATATTATGAAGAGGAAAGATTTCATTGTTTGTTTGCAAAGAATAAAATCAAAAACTACTGAACGGATTTGGATGAAATTTGGTACACAGATAGTATATAGCCTGGTTATGAATATAGCACACTTTTTATTACGAAATTCCCACGGGAACGGGAACCACGCGGGTGAAACCACAGGCGGAAACTAGTCAAGTATAATAGGCAAAGTTTTATTAGTCCAGATGTACCAAATTCGACTATAGAGTTACGTAGATCTCATTGGTGGTGTATTTTTGGACCAAGTCCCACACAACTACCCGTATTTTTTACTAGTATTTTTGTGCTGTCTTTGTAAAAGTAATTCGGCTAAACCGCCTCCACCACCATCACACCCACCATACCACTAGACCACAGTGGTATACCCACCGGCATCAGACCCAGGGGTCCCGGGTTAGTTTCCCAGCGGGGTTACATATTGTATTCGGTTTGGTTGGTTGTAGGACTTGTTGTAAGTCCGCCTGGCTAGCTACCACCATCTTATCTAAGCCTGTCGCCATAACAACAATGTTTTCAGCATTGTTGTGTTCCGGCAGTTAGAGATAAGATAGCCAGTTCCTCAGTGATGAGGATTCCAGGAGAGGCTCGCTTCCATCTTCAGCCTAATCAATACTTAACATCAGGGGTCTATTTAATAAACGTGACAATACGACAATTTTGTAACTTTTTCACAAATATGTCGAATTGTCGCGATACGAGCTGTTTAACCTCTCAGACCCCGGGATATGAGACACAATAGATATTCTATTGTTCTCCGGCTCCTCCTGTAGCCGGCGGGAGTTAAAGGGTTAATAAAGATGACGATTATATCGAAATGCGACAGACAAACCCACCGCTTCGGCACCGCAGCGGTCCGACACGAAACGTCTAAATTGAAAACGCCCCGCTACTACTCAGTCCCCGCTCCATACTAATGACATGCCAAAAAAACCGTTTCCCTAAAATTATGCTTTTCTTTAAAACTTTATAAGTTATATATGTCCAAAATAACAGAAAACAACACAGAAACAAAAGTTCCACGCAAACGAAAACAACCAAACATAAGAAAGAAGAAAGAAAGAAAGAAACACATTTATTGACACACACACACACATACGATACAGACAATAAAAATATAAAGTATAAAAAAATAAAAAAAGTATAAATTTAATAAACACAACAAAATATAACTAATAGGAAGAATTGTGTGGGGTCAATAAAACCCTATCTCAGCGTTTTGCCTCTGTGTCATTCACAGGTGGGCCGAATGAACACAGAGGCATAACATAGAAACTAGAAATTACAAGCTGTCAACATTTGACATTTCACGTATTATCCTACAAAATTCAATTGTTATGTCATTTCAAGGTAAGCTAGATGTAACAAAAGTACAATGATTTTTGTCGGTTTATACATTCGTTCATCATTCTTTTTAATACGCAGAATAACAATACCGAGTATACAAGCTGTCAACATTTGACATTTCACGTATTATCCTACAAAATTCAATTGTTATGTCATTTCAAGGTAAGCTAGATGTAACAAAAGTACAATGATTTTTGTCGGTTTATACATTCGTTCATCATTCTTTTTAATACGCAGAATAACAATACCGAGTATAACGTACTCTTCGAGTACATTGTAAAAACGTAAACCAAGATACCCAAGGGTAAATTCAAGGAGTAAAATTGTTCCCGTAACAGTAACACTCGTATAACTTTGTGGTCGAATCCGCTCTAAGGAGGTTTTGCAATTTTAACCGGCTTAAAAAGGAGGTTCTCCGTTTGACCCGTATGTATGAATGTTTGTCCGCGATTATATAAGATAAAGTACGGTCTAACAGCAACTGCAGCTTTTAAGAAATGACAAATTTCTACAGACAAATCTCAACTCAACGGCATATGTCTTAAACTCCAAAATCGATTAGAGAAATTTGAGAGATATGTAAAGTTAGCCGCTGTTGACTGTATAATGGGCATTGTAGGAGCAACCTAACTAACTCGATTTATTTTTTACTAGCGGGTCATAAAAATAGCATTCTAAAATGCAAAATTAAAAATGTATAAGTTGTAATTGTCCGTATTTTTAGGTTTTTAGGGGTTATTTGATTTTCCTAGCTTAGTTAGCAATTTAGTTCGTGGAAATATAGCGCGTTTTATTTCAATGAACAGTGCGAGCCAAAACATAAGATGTACTTATGTTTGTTTGTTCGTCCTTCCTTCACGCCTTAACTAAACAAACTAAACTGTAAACTGTATTTGATTTATGAATATTTTAACCATGTTCAGATTCTAAAATAAAAAACTATAACATATTATAGTATACTATACTATTAGTTTTATGTGGTTAGAAATGGCAAAAAAACACACACAATATTCTATAATGTATATCATATCAATAAAATAGATCATAGATATTTTCATGCACACAAATATTTGTCTTGTCCGGGGATCGAACCCGGGACCTCTGCGCAAAAGGCGGGGTTACTACCCCTGCGCCAAACAGGTCGTCAATAATGCTCGCTGAACTCCCGTAAAGTTCTGTGAACAAAAATATTCTTCGTGGATATTCAGTGGCCCTACTGCATAACCCAGGGTTTCTATAACATACTAACAGATTGTTTTGGCTACGAACAGTCCAATTTTGACATTTATTCTATGGAAAATATGTCAAAATATAACTGTACGTAGCCGAAACAATCCGTTAGTATGTTATAGGTAGCCGCCGTAACTGTCGTCGACGTCGTTGACGCGTCGATTATTGCGCTCTTCACACGAAAGCGCTGATGCTATAGCGCTGCCTCGGTCACACATAGAGTCGAGTATTAACTGAATATTGAAAAGGAATGTTATTGTTAGGATGATAACGTTGAAATTGCGCTGTACAAAAACACCGTCGGCTGTCAAAATGAAGTCGACAGCGATGCAGTCGGCACTTTAGCGATAGGGCCACAGGTCAAACTGAAAACCTTTGAACCGCTAAAGAATGGAATGCGCTGCCTGCTCATGTGTTCCCTGATTCCTACAACCTTGGCCTCTTCAAGGCGAGAGTGAATAGGCATTTCCTGGGCAAGCATGCAACACCTTAGACCACATCCTGTTTGTTAAGCTCGATGGTGGACAAATGCCTGCCCAGTTATTACAAAAAAAAACGGTTAAAAATAGCATTGTAAATGCAACATTGATGTAACATCATACTAATATTATAGTTTTTATCTTACAGTATATTAATGCACTATACATGTTCATTTCAGACATTTTGCTCGGCGTTTTCAGCGAGAACTCACAGGCAACATGTACATGAAAAAATACCGATGCCGAAAAACAAAATGTGTGATATATGTGGAAGAGGGTTTAGTGTAAGTTAAAAAAAAAGTTTACTAATAATATACTATTTGAATAGCTGTGTAGTGTCGGCTTAGAATAGCACTACCCCCTCTCATCCCGCGGGGGTCGTAAAGGCGACTAAGGGACTCGGCCTTCAGGAGACGGGCAGCAGCGTCTCCTACAAACTTGGCCATACTGCGATCGCCAACCCGCCTGCCAAGCGTGGCGATTATGGCAAACCCCCCCTTTTGGGGGAGGCCTATACCCAGCAGTGGGTGTTATATGGCTGAGACGACTATTTGAATGCTAAGGTCAACTTACAATTAACAAAAGGACGATTTTATTAAACCTTGATTATCCCATTAGAAAATTTCATAATATTACATCTAGATAAAAATGCAGGGCTAAATCTAGGTTAATAAAACCGTGATTTTGTAAATTTTGCTGCAAGTTGACCGCTTACTTTGACGATGTACAAAAGTTCCGCAGGTGGCAACTAATTTTAATTAATCAAATAATAAAATATTTTTTTCCAGACTAACAGAATCCTCACCAACCATCGACGAACACATACAGGCGAACGCCCATACAAATGCAGTCATTGTCCAGCCACTTTCGCTCAACGGACTGCCATGAAAACGCACGAAAGGACTCAACATAAAGCTCAGTGGGACTCAAATAGCGCCTTATCTGCTGCCGCTACTTTACTAGAATTGGGGGATAGGCAAGAAAGTTGATGAGACAACGAAACTTAAGACCCAAACAATAAAATTTTACCATACAAGATAAACAAGACAGAACCCAATACAGAACCCTGTAGGACTCAAAAGCCACAATCGCCCAACGGACTGCCATGAAAACGCACGAAAGGACTCAACATAAAGCGCAGTGGGACTCAAATAGCGCCTTATCTGCTGCCGCTACTTTACTAGAATTGGGGGATAGGCAAGAAAGTTAACGAGACAACGAAAGTTAAGACCCAAACAATAAAATTTTAACATACAAGATAAACAAGACAGAACCCAATACAGAACCCTGTAGGACTCAAAAGCCACAATCGCCCAACGGACTGCTATGAAAACGCACGAAAGTACTCAACATTAGGCGCAGTGGGACTCAAATAGCGCCCTTTCTGCAGCTGCTACTTTACTAGAATTGGGGGATAGGCGAGAAAGTTAATGAGACAACGAAAGTTAAGACCCAAACAATAAAATGTTAACATACAAGATAAACAAGACAGAACCCAATTCAGAACCCTGTAGGACTCAAAAGCCACAATCGCTCAACGGACTACACATAAAACGTAAGAATCCAGACAGGCAAGAAAGTTAATGGCTTTAAGATAACAATAATAAAGAGAAAGAAATAAAAATACAGAGCCCTGAGGATTTAAAAGCCACCTTCGCCCAACGGACTGAAACGCACGAAATGACTCTACATAAAGCTCAATAATAAAAAAGTTACACAATTATTTCTTAACTTAATACAAACAGTCGCTTACGAGACTCGGTAATTTAACGACACTAGCACCCTTACTAAGTTGGAAAGACATCTTGTATAAAAGGTGCTAGGCCCAACCCTGGGGCCCTACCGCTTAAAAAATCTGGGTATGGAGTTGGGCTTCATTTGACAGTTGAAGCTCCATATTATCCATATTTTTTACGCGATAGCCCCCCTGATAGGTGTGAAAAACAATCGTATTACATAATTATATTTGAGTGTGTACGTAACTTAGTGCTAGCACTAGGACTCAAATAGCGCCCTTCCTGCAGCTGCTTCTTTACTAGAGCTGGGGGCACAGGCCTATATCGAGATAGACGAAAAGAGCGCTTCAAACTGTATGAGAATCTAACGTGTCGAATTTTTCGTACCTACGATGACGTCACGAGCGAGATATAGTGATGTGTAAATGTTATTGACGAGCTCTTGCAAGAAAACACTGCACAATTAAC
This sequence comes from Chrysoteuchia culmella, assembly GCA_910589605.1. Lineage (NCBI taxonomy): Eukaryota > Metazoa > Arthropoda > Insecta > Lepidoptera > Crambidae > Chrysoteuchia > Chrysoteuchia culmella. The sequence goes on along the minus strand of OU342670.1, from coordinate 10,371,325 downwards.
CATTTTCGTTTCTATGTGACGCGTGTTTTCATGGCAATGGTCTCAAGCGGACTGACTTAACCCGGGTTTCTATAACTTAGGTCCGGTTGCTCGTAGCTCGGTTACGCTAACTTTAGTGTTAAATTATGGTTAAAGTAAAATTAACCGGCGGACAAATTTAAAAGCGTTGTTGAAGCAGCGGTTACTTTAACGAGCAGTCAAATTGCAGATTTAACGACAGTCAAAATAACCGACAGGTTGGGGTGGTTTGAAATTGTGACATTAGTAGAATTTGTAGTTATCGCTTACCTACAGTTTTTAGGTTATTTATTTAAAATACTCTTTTTACCCTTGTTTAAATTCACCGGCGCGTAAAATATTTTTGGGCAACTGATTGCGAAGATAACCGACGTATTTTTCTAATCTAAATTGACAACAGTTAAATTTTAACTATAACTTTAGTATAATATACGAGCAACCGGACCTTACTAACGTATTATTTTGGCTACGGACAGTTATATTTTGACATATTTTCCATAGAAGAAACGTCAACAATTAAAGTCATAGAAACCCTGTGTTAGGTCTTCAAACTTTGACCGTGGACCAAACTTTTGGCACGCATGGCAGGCACTGTGGAGATCGTATATGTCTCCGCACAACAAGGAGGCCGCTACACCGCCGTTGCTGGCTGGTTTTGTTTATAATAAAATTAAGAAAGAGAGGCCCGTCGTGCGTAGATATAGACGGTCGCCTTGTCAAATAAATTATTGATAAAATTGTAAAAATAGTAATATAATTACTGAATATAAAAACAGTATCGAGTTAAACATAGTTTTAATTCAATAAGAGCCGCCCCCGTTATAGTGCACTATTACCGTCTATCTCGATATAGGTCTGTGGCTGGGGGATAGGCAAGAAAGTTAATGATTAGAAGATCATTAACTTTCTTAAAGACAAGTAAGAACAAATAATTTTAATATATTTGATAAACAAGAAAGGGCCCAAAACAGAACCCTGTGTAATAGGGACAGTGCCATTTCCGTTGCCGCTACTTCACTAGGCCCAATCCTAATGGCAACGCAAAAAAGAGAGTATAAAGACAAATAATCAAATTTTAATGTATAAGATAAACAATAGAAACTTATTACAGAGCCCTGTATGACTCAAAAGCCACCTTCGCCAAACGGACTGCCATGAAGATGCACAAAAGGACTCAACATAAAGCTAGGGTTTCAAATAGTGCCCTTTCTGCCGCCGCTACATTACAAGAATCGGGGGATAGGCAAGAAAGTTAATGATTTAAAGACAAATAATTTTGATATATTTGATAAACAAGAAAAGACCCAGCACAGAGCCCTGTGCGATACGAACAGTGCCCTTTCCGGTGCCGCTACTTGAGATTGGGATTGACAAGAAAGTTGATGATATTATTAAAAACATATTATATGTGATAAACAAAAAGGACTAGACACAGAACTCTGGGGCTCAAACAGTGTCATGTTCGTCGTCATTACTACTGGAGTTGGGGGATCTCTAAGAAAATATATAATCTGTTAATACAAAAGACACAATAGCATTTTGATATATTAGATAAACAATATAGGACCCAGCGCCATGCCCTGTGGGATTCGAACAGTCCTTTGGTGGTTAGAAAAAATCAGCGATATTCGAAACATCACACTACTAATACCGTCACAAAAATAGATAAAATTAGAAAAAAAAAGTATGTGAGGGGAAGTTTGAAAGGGGCACCAGTAATAGAAAAGATGAAACTGCCTGTAACACCATGAAAGGCTCTTATCGAGACTCTTAACTCTTGGCATTGTCCTCACATCTTACAATTCTGACATCATATCGCGTGATATTGCGGTCATGCATGCATGCAACTGCTGGCCTGGTACGGACATGTTATAAGAAGGGATGGTAGGAACATTATTAGAAAGTGGTAGACATGAACTTTGGTGGTTGGGAAGGAAGAGGTAGACCACAAGACCGCAAAACATGGATAGATTGTGCGTGTAATGATATGAAAGAAAAGGGAGTGAATGAGGATAGGACAAAATGATGATGACATCTAGGTACTGTTTTAACTATCGCGTTCCATTATGCTAATAGTTTAAAGCAACGGGATTCAAATGCGACATTTATTTTGAAGTACATACAGTGGAGGTCACGTGATTAACGACACTAGCCGACTTTCATACAATCGAGCTAAGTTTGTGGCCTTGGTTCTCTGCCAAGGATTGACCGAGCTGCGATCTGATAATGGCTATCCAGGGAGTGAATGGAGGAGATCCAGATTGACATACCCAACTGATCTGATCAACATTAATATATTAGCCCAGCAAACATTTTAAGTATTTTTGTCCAAGACTAAAGAATATATTACCAATTCACGTAAAAATAACGTCCCACGCACCATTTTTTTTTCACTTCAAACACTTTAACTGCTACGTCGAAATATATAGCAATTAAAACGTTATTTTTACTTAATCTGGTAGAGGACTTTAAAGTTGAAATTTAGTCGAAATAAGTGGTATAATTGACGGTTGAAACCTTGACCAATAAGTCATGAATACTTGTACGTGCTTGCTTGGTATTTACTACGTAATTATTTCTTATTCAGCGACCATTAGGTCATCGATTTCAAGTCGGATTTGATACTAATTTTGAAGTAAATTTTACCAATAGTAAATACCAAAATGCGACAATCGAATGAAAAATACTTGTAAAGTATTTGCAATACCGTTAGGTTATATCGTGATAACTTATAAGTCAGACTTACTTAGTAATTTAACTAATAAGTCTTAGGTGACGGAGGCAACCAGGCGTTTATCGTGTTTTAGTTACAAATAGGTCAGTTTACGGTGAACTACGACATATTACATGTGACCTAGCTTTTTTCATTAAAATTAAACTTCTAATCTGCAATGGGCAAAGATAAAAAAATTGTACAGACATTCAGCTTCCTACTATAGAAAATGCAAACGAAAAACAGAAGCTCAGAAAGCTGAAATGCGTAAGAGAACATTAAAAGAAGGACCATGTCAATTGTCTGTAAATTTATTAGTATCCGATGCTCATCCCTCGGCCTCCACGCCATCTTTTCATGAAAATGCATCTTCAAGTCAGCTTATAAAATCAAACGTAGAGATAAGTAATGACAATCTACAGAAAAATAATAATGAAGAATCAGAAAACGAAGACTTTGAAATTGTAGACTCTGGAAATGATGATCTTGAAAGTGATGACTCTGTGTTAACATCATTAAAACTTACTGAAGATTTGAAAAAATGGACAGTACAGCATAAACCCACCATCTCGTCTCTTAACGATTTGTTGGGAATAATAAATTAATACGGATTTTAACTTCCTAAAGATGGAAGATCACTGCTGAAAACTGATGATGTCGATATAAAGGCAATGGGACAAGGACAGTTTTGGTATCAAGGCGTGAGAAATAATTTGGAAAAAAATATCTCAGCCATTGAATTGAGTTCTGTATCAAATATTGAGTTATTGATCAACGTAGATAGAATATATTTTTTAACAATACTGCTTCCGAAGTATGGCCTTTGCAATATATGGTATGCCAAACGTCAAGCCAATGTTTGCAGCGATCTATTATGGAAATGGAAAACCACCTTTGGAACTTTTTTTACGTGAGTTTATTAACGAGATGAATTATCTTATACAAGAAGGTATAATTATAAAAGAAAAAAAGCTGCGTGTTAAAATAAAATGTTAAGATACAATTAAACTAAATTATAATAATAATAGTAATTTGTGAGAATATATGCAATTATTTTTGTGGTTTATTTAAATTATGTTAGTATTATGTTAAATCACACAAATTGTGCTAGCCTCATGGTAAGTTCGAAACTTGCATTATGGTATACTAACTCAACGATACTATATTTAACAAACAAACTTACTTTCGCATTTATAATATTAGTTAGGATAATAATACAAATACAGAAAAACATCTAAGACCCAGTTCAATATGAAAAACATAATTTTCCATCTTGACCTGGCCGGGGATCGAACCCGGTCACTCCGCGTCGCAGGCGGCCTGTTGACCACTATTTCTATTTAAGCTACATAAGTAAATCCATATAATTATATAAATAAATTGTAAAGTTAAAAAATCCTAATCCTAACTCTTAACTAATATTATAAATGCGAAAGTTAGTTTGTTTGTTACGCTTTCACGCCGTAACTACTGGACCGATCATCATGAAATTTTACATACACGTTATCTGGGGTACGGAGAAGGACATAGGGTCATTTTATCCCGGGGAAAAGTACTGTTCCCGAAGGATCGACATTGACGCAGGTGGAGCCGCGGGCGAAAGCTAGTATAAAATAATATAATATGTAATAAAAAAAAAAGTATATAGTATAGTAGTATAGTATATAGTTAATTTGTTCGCCCACACATACTACCTATTTTGACCGTATTTTTTTAGGTCCGCTCGCAGCCGCTGCCAAACAAATAATGACACGTCGCAACCTAGTCGCGTCGACTTATCCGTAATTATTACCTATTGGTCGCGACTATAACTTCATGGTAGTTAGGATTATTGACATAAATAGGTAACCTGATACCATTTAGTCGCAGATAGTATGTCAAATTAACGTAAAATAACTACTAGATACCTATAGGTCGATATATAGGTTAAAAGAACATTTTAGTCGAACCGCCATTTTATTTTAATAATACGAAGAAATTATATTTCAAATCGCAGATTTTTTGTTGTTATTTCTCGGATAATATCGTTAAACGGCACCTCTACTGTCTAATATTCAGATAGTTAGTTGGGTTTATGTATCTAAATACTGCAAAAACAAGATTATGACAACTATTGATAAAATAAAATAAAATATCTTGACTTGAAAAAATTGAATTTTTTAATATATTTGAAGCCCATCAGCGGATTTCAACGTTAAATCATCATAATGCGCGAAAAAATTTTAATCGCAGAAGATTTCGTCATAATATCGCGTTGTAATGAGCGCCAAAACTTGGAAACTTGTAAAGCCGCCATTATTATTCTATCGATACAGAGTTTAGCTTTTAGTTAGACATTTTGTTTTGGAGTAAAAATACAATATTATTGTCTCTTTTACTCTTCATCGCAAACGATATAAACATCACCTAAATATGTAATTAAATTGTAAAAAACACGTGCGATCTACGTTTAAAAGAGGTAAATGATTACCAAATTAGTAATTGCAACTACAAGGCACGTCGTGGTGACGTCGAGTTTACGTGGAAAATATGACCTATCTGTTGACCTGCTGGTTGCAATCACTAAAATTACGTGGAATAAACGTCACTGGCACGTGCTTGTTTTCCCCACTTAGGGTGATTTCACGTCGACTCTACGTCGATTCTAGGTATCTTATTTTGGTCACCGTAAAAATTGCAACCTAAAATTGGTATTTTTATTGTAATTTTGACCTAAAATGTTTGCTGGGAGGGTACCTAGATCAAAAAAGATCTAGACACCCTAATATTAATATTTTTATCTATTCATAAATTTATTTTATCGATTCATGTTTTTTATTTATCTATTCACGTCATATTATATTTTCCTAGCCTGCTACTCAACTTGTACTCGATTAGTATAAAAACTTGTAATAATATATTATCACTTTTTTACTGCAGCTCATTTTTCAAGTCAAATTATTTAGGTACTTTCACTGAGTATGTAGGTACTTATTTAATTTAGAAGAGTCAATAGTAGTTAGAGTCTAAAAGATGTAGGGTTTTAGTTTCAGAAATTCCATACATTTTGTTTTTTTTAAACTTATCCATACATTTCTTAGAATGTTGATTAGATCAGTTGTGTATAGCAATCTGGATCTCCTCCATTCACTCCTTGGATGGCCATTATCAGATCGCAGCTCGGTCAATCCTTGGCAGGAATCATGGCCCCAAAATTACCGCGATTGTATGAAAATCGGCTAGTGTCGTTAATTCAGAAGTGCTTGACAGCCTAGACTGAATAAATGATATTGACTTGATTGTCGCATTCGAGTCCCGTTGCTCTAATCTATTGACATCTAGGTACGTCACAAAAATAGATAAAATTATCATCACTTTTTTACAAGCGATTCAATTCATTTATTAAGAAAACAAACTTGTGCAATACTTTTATACTTTATAGAATCTCGATTTTGTTTGGTAAATAATGTACGATACACAGATACACACGGAACGGACGGAGTCGGAGCGCATTTTACAATTGCTAAAGGAAATTGAAACATCCGTAAATAAGTTAAGTTCCATTTATGCATGCAATTTACGTAGCCGACCGGCTCTCTAAACGGTATTTTTATTGCTATCAAACTTAAAACTCGTAAAACCCTTCAACAATAGGCGGGGTTATTACCTCTTTGCAACAACAACGCGACAGCCATTAGTGACTTGTCTCTGTCGCGTTGCTGTTGCAAACCCCGCCGGTTTTCGTCCCATTCCTACATATTTCTAGTGATCTATTGCATTTTCAGTATGAAAGTGATAGCCTTAGCTAGAGCCCTTGTAGGGGGTTTGAATAATCGATAGTGATAGCAATAGCCGTTAGGTGGTAGGAGTGCGGGGTGCATGCAAATATGGAAATTAACTTCTTTACCGATGTTTTAATTTCCTTCAGCCATTGTAAAATGCGCTGCGCTGACTCCGTCCGTTCGCGTTCGGTGTAAATCATACATAATGAGCAATATACTTTTAATACTTCAGATCTTTTTGAGGCTGTAAAGAAATTACAATAGCGAATTTAAAATGTGTCCTTAATTTTTGTATTAATTTCTTGTTTCTTTCTTAACTTAATACAACAATGTAATAACATCATAATAATGTAAATAAAACAACTGAGACAATTCATTACATTCTTTTATTTGAATCAAAATAATAATTATATGTAATCATTATTCAGCCTTATTTATACTATCCTTATTTACATCTAAAGTGTTAATTCTTAGCACTTTTAATTAAAAATAAAAACGATACCTATGCAGTAATATACATTTTGTTTTAATATTCACAGCTTATTTCTAAATAGTGGGTCTGTTTGTAGAAACTAAATTGATTCTTCAAGATGGTAAATGACATATTTCTCAAGTAACATACCTTTAATGTTTAATCAACTTACTTGAGAAATAATCAAGATAATAATGTATTTCTATAGTTCTTTATGTCAACATATATTGAGAAACGTAACAATAAATGAATGGATTAAAAAATAAATTGAAATATCGATTATAAAGCCGAGTGTTCATTAGGAAACATTTGTTGCTTAACTGTTTATGAATTTGATCATCATGTTTAGAAACAAGTTTACCGTAACCACTGTTTCTAAAACTTGACAGTCCACACTTGTCAGTTGGTAGGATGCCGCGCCCGAGGAAGTAGTGATGGTCTGACACAACTTCCATGTTTATAGACTCGCGCAACTGAAGTTTCACCGAGTTCTTTTCGTAATAAAACGTGTTGCGAGACTCCATTTTTAACTCGATCTACAGTACAATTTTTATGTTACAAACCAGTTACAAAATATATAACTTTACTCGACATTGGTAGAATTCGCGAGCACGCCATAATTAAGAAAGAAGAAGACTCGCGTAACATACGTCCACATCTGTCAACATTTGTTTATAAACTAGATGTTTCGTCTTGCTCTCCACTCAAGGTTGGGAACACGGCAACATGTTTACAGAAACAATGTTTCTTCACTTTAGTTTATAAACTGTTTATCGAGATGATGAAAAATCAAGAAACACTGTTTATAACGTAATGAATACCTGGCTTAATCATGTTTCTGATAATTAGCATAAACAAGTAAAACTAGTTAAAAATATATGCAGTCATTCTTGAGTTTTTTTTAAGACTCTTCATCATACCTGATGTAAAGTATTGATAAGGCTGAAGATGGTAGCGAGCCTCTCCCGGAATCCTCAATCACTGAGGAATTGGCTATCTTATATCTAATTGCCGGAACACAACAATGTTGAAAACATTGTTGTTCTAATTTATCAACGGATTTAGATAAGATGGTGATAGCTAGCCACTACCACCAACCAAAAGTCAATACATATTTAAAAGTAATAAAGTAAATAAAGATTAGAGTTATTGTATGGATGATAAATGATATTCAATACATTCTTGTTAAAGTTGGAATAAAGCATGTTTTCTTAAAAGTATTTAGTGTTGTAAAATGCCACTATATAACATCAACTGCGATAAGTGCTATAGTAGACATTCCACTACAAATTATTTTCAATTACCATTTCAATTTTCATGGTTACATAATTTCAGGAAGACAAGTCCACAAATTGATACTAACTTTGATAATTGATACAGATCCAGAACTCGGGGAGCAAACTAAATAAAATTGTTGTAATAAGCACATACAGTTATGCTTATACATGATTTAAATGAATTATAATCGTTCATTAAATTCAAGTAAGAGTCCAATCCAACCAATAAAATATATAAGACTGAAAGAAACCTCCATTGATTTCAATGGAGATGATATGGCTACCAACTAAAAAAAAGGTTTATAAAAAAAAAATATGATTACTTATATAATGTATTTACAACAATGATTCATCACACATACTCTATTACAAAATTTGATACTTCCTGTATCAAATTTTGGAAAGTTTGGAATTGTAAAATTATTTTTGTCTCAATGATAGCATATAATATGACAACACAAATAATAAAAAATGAACTTAAAATGTCTACATTTTCATAAACTAAACACTTTTTACATTTATTAAATGAAATTATTTCATAACTACCAATGAAACATGTTTTAGTATAAAATATTAAATGTCCTTGCCATTTTTATACTTGTAGTTCTACTCAGCATTAACCACAATAGTCTTATAGGTGTTAATATGACACTGGTACTTGAGGCATCATGTTTGTATAGACGCAGTGGTTCTCCATCGTCTTCATCGGTTGCATTTGAGGGTGAGGCATAATGTTAGCTATAGGCTGAGGCGGTGGAGGATTCTGTTCAGGCGGTTTCTTGTTTTTCTTCTCGCACTTCTTAAACTTAATACCGAGCTTGTTCAATAATATTAGCCGTAAAGATTCTTTACCTCCTTTGAAGTTCAGTTCGTGTTTTGCTGCAGCTAAAATCTTACCGAGTGTAGGCACCTCTTTTCGCACCGAATACCCATTCACAATACCTCGTAAAGCACACAATTGGAAGTAGTCGAGTTGCACTTTAGTTTTTCTCACGCGTTTTTTCTTTGGACCTGTCATTTTGGTCTGTGTAGCTTCAGCATGTAAGCCATCTCTTTTGATTCGTTTAATAGTACTTTCGGACAAACCTGTAGCAGCGCACGCCCTTTTAACAACATTCTCGACGGGGAAAGCGTATCCCCTATTCTGTTTTTCGCTCTCAAAGAACTTTATAACTTTAAAAATGATCTCTTTTGCTTGACCATCAATAGCTTCCTTCTTTTTTTTGTCGTTTTTCGGCTTTTTCTCTTCCGATTTGACTTGTGGCTGGGGTTCTGGTTGCGGCACTGGTGGCTCTGGAGGTCCTAGTTGTGTTAAAACGGCTTGACTATGATGGGAAGACTGCACTTGCATGGGAACTAAGAGATTCAGAACAGGCACATCATGCACCAAAGATTGCGACTGATGTATTATTTCGTGCGTCGTCATGATGTCAATTTACAGTAGTTCCTCGATATTCACTTAACTGTACGGGTAAATGTTGATTATTTATAGCGCTTTTAGAGAAACATAATAACTAATAAAACAATGGAAACAATCCGTCAACAAAGCAATAGTCCAGCCGCCATTTGACCACAGAGAAGATAGATTATATAGATAAAAGAAATAATGTTTTGACATTACTAGTGATGTCCGTCATAGTAAATGAAATGAAATATCGGTTTTTGGATTACTTGTGATTGTGACACCTATTCGGATCATCTCCCTAGTCTGTGATGTAAAATTGATAGTGACAACGGTGCGTGTAAATAGCAGATGTCAAAAATTGAGATATTTTGATTTGTTTGTTTACTTTTTCCAAACAATTATAGATTTTTATTCCCCGCATAAAATTAACATATTCTTCGTTATTGATTAAAATGGATGACTGCTCCGAATTTGTACTGAAAAAGCTTTGTTGTACATGTCTAAGTCGCGATCGCAAACTATCACAACTTTGCAGACTAAAAGAGGGAATAAATAATTTATATTTATTACTCTCTCATGATACAGAAGCTTACAGAGTAAGTACATGATCTTATGCTTATTTTCTACTTATTAAGTCAATAAATTAATGGTTTCATTAATATTTTTATCTAAGTTATTTGTACAGTCAACAGCACTTATGCTTTACATTTGCACTACGAAACCCACCGCTATTACGAGCGACGTAAGGGCGCTGAGCGACGTAAGGGCGCTCTCAAGGTCAAAGTGTAAAACCATAGCTGCTGTTGACTGTACATCTAACAATATGATTTTAAAGTTGGGTATAATCAAAACATTTGATCAGAGATTGTTGTCTGGCCTCTGCGAATAATGTTTGGTTCTCTTTGGTAAATTAAATTATATATTTATTTCGAGAAACAAAGAATCATAATGGTTAGTAACAACTTAAAGCTATGTTAGTACTTACATGATATATTAAGAATTAATTAAACTCAAAACAATCATTAATACAAATTCAAATCAATCAAAAAGGTAAAAACTTCAATGAATTACAAAACCTATTAGTCAAGAAAATAAATATTAATTATTGTAGAAATTTATTGACCTCTGTATCATACCTTGTATAGTAGGTACATTATGTGTATTATTATGTGCTATTTCTTTCACATATCTTTCAATAAAACAAACTAAAATATATATTGTGTTCTGTTGACAGGAAGGTTTCTACAAAGATACTGCAAGCTGGTACATATGCTGGGAGTGCTGGGCAATCATGACAAGGATTAGTAAATTCCGCAGCCAGGCTTGTATGGCGCAACGTCAGCTGACAGACATAGTGGAAGGAAGGACAGATGTAAGAAAATGCCCCCTAGCATTTATATTTGATGCTGCTATCTAGTGTTTTTATTCCATTCTGCTCTTCACCATCTATATTTCATTATGCTCTCTTACATCTATATTTCATGATTTTGTAATTTTTGCATTTTTCAATGCTATTTTATACTTATGGTAAATTTTTAAATAGAAAAATATTGGAAAAAATTAACTCGGCCACAAGTGAATTCTCAGGCTGGAATCGAACCAGCGACCTTTGGAAATCCGGTCCAATGCTGTAACCGCTGAGCTACCGAGACTTAGTCTCGGTAGCCTGAGAATTCACTTGTGGCCGAGTTAATTTTTTCCAATATTTTTCTATTTAAAAATTTACCATATCTATATTTCATTTTGCCCTCTTGTCTAGCATCTGTATTTAATTCTGCCCTCTCTGACATCTGTATTCAAATCAGCTCTCCATTATCCATATTCCATTCTGCTCTTAAGCATCTATATTCCATTCTGCTTTAGCATCTTTATTCCATTTTGCTCTCTAGCATCTTTATTCCATCTGCTCTCTAGCATCTTTATTCCATTCTGCCCTTTAGCATCTATGTATATTCCATCTGCTATCTAGCATCTTAATTCCATTCTGCTCTTGCTCTTTCATCTATTTTTAATTTTTATCTCTTGTCTGGCATCTGTATTTAATTCTGCCCTCTCTAACATCTGTATTCAAATAAGCTCTCCATCATCCATATTCCATTCTGCACTATAGCATCTATATCCCAATTTCCATTCTGACCTTTAGCGCGTCTATATTCCATTCTGCTCTCTAGCATCAATATTCCATTTTGCCCTCTAGTATTTATATTCCTTTCTGCTGTCTAGTATCTATATTCCATTCTGCTCTCTAGAATTTTATCTATATTCTATTCTGCTGTCTAGTATTTATATTCCATTCTGCTCTCTAGCATCTATATTCCATTCTGCTCTCTTGAATTTTATCTATATTCTATTCTGCTGTCTAGTATTTATATTCCATTCTGCTCTCTAGCATCTATATTCCATTCTGCTCTATAGCATCTTTATTCCATTCTGCTCTCTAGTATCTATATTCCATTCTGCTCTCTAGCATCTATATTCCATTCTGCTCTATAGCATCTTTATTCCATTCTGCGCTCTAGTATCTATATTCCATTCTGCTTTTTAGCATCTATATTCCATTCTGCTCTCTAGCACCTATATTCTATTCCATTCTCAAGCATCTAATTCCATTCTGATCTCTAGCATCGATGTTATTCCATTATGCTATCTTATATCCGTATGTCATTCTTATGATAAATTTGAAATAGAAACATTGGAAAAAGTCAACTCTGCCTCAAGTGATTTTTTTGATGGAACATATAATAATTTATGTGGCATAATGCCATTCTCTACTCTATCATCTGTTTCAGATTTTAATTCTGATTTTTAGGATCTCTATTACATTCTGCTCTCTAGTATCTGTATTCCATTCGGCTTTCTAGCATCTATATTTCACTACCAACCATGAGATAACATGTATGGTGCAGGGGCAGAGTTCAGAGGTTGCAGATTTAATTTATACACAAGACAAGCATTGGTCTGTATAAACATCAGTATTGGATCAGGAGGCATCCCTAGCTTTGCTACATTCAGCGTGTTATGTTTTAGTCATCTGATATTTTATATTGCTAAGAACCAAATTATTTCTTGATATTTTTCTCGTAGCTTGCTTGGATAATATGATTAGGTTTTATAAAATATAATCTTTATTTACAGTTCAAACTTCTAAAAGCGTGTTTGTCACACCTCGGTTCTACATATAAATCAACTTTCGACATAGATATTATTAAGCAAGACATTACAGACAACTTTATTGACTGCGGTCTGGACATAAAGGCAGAGAGTGATGAAGATATACCACTGTCTCTTCTACACAATATTCCTGATGACCGAATACATTCTGATGAAGAATTACCACAGATCATTGAGAATAATAGTGAACCTCTTTTGAAAAAGGGACTGAAGAAAACGGCTGATAGCTTTAAGAAAAAGAAAAAGCTGATCTCTTCAAATAAAAAACAAACTAATACTGCAGATAATAAGCAATATTTTTGTACTACACTCATGAATGATGCTGACATGAATGAGAGAATAGTGAAACTAAAGTCAGATGCAGTTTTCGCTGATTCGCCGTTCAAATGTGAGTCTTGTGTAGAAGTTTATAAGAGTAAAATTGATTTGGATAATCACATTTCAGAGTTACATACAGAGGTAAGATTATAAATACGTATAAAATACACATTTTAATACACAGGGCCGGTTTCACCATCAGCATTAAGTTCTGAATATTTTGATAAATTGACATTGTAATATGCAAAATATGTCTAACTAGCGGCTGCCCATGGTTTCACTCGCGTGGTCCCTGTTCCCGTGGGAATATCGGGATAAAAAGTATCTAATATTTTAATACATAAAAATAAAAATTCTTAAAATTTATTTATTTCGGTACTTACCAATAAATTGGTACAGCATGGTGATTGACTCCCTCTATTATGTGCATAGTGCACCTGTGCCAGATGGAGTCACTCTTCCATAAAAAACTAGTATTAGTAATGGTACATACAATGTGCTTAAGTTCCAAGTAATTATTGTGCCAACTAACTAATTGTAATAACGATAAGTAATTTACTAAAAACTAAATAATATAAATAAATGTGTGTGGGTGTGTGTGTGCGTGCGTGTGTGTGTATGTATGTTAGGTTAGGTGTCGATTACAAGGAGATCCTCGGTCTCATCGTAAGTTAGGGCTTTTAACCACGCTGATAATTTTAGTCTGCATTCACGGTAGGTTAATGGGTATATTTCCAATTTCTTATTAATTTTGTTTTACAAATAAGATGACAAATAAACATATTGACACTGTAAAAATTTTGTATGAGTTCGTTTCATAGTAGCAACTTTGTCCTTTCTACGTCATTGTATAACAAAGTTTCATGTTTTTTTTAAAACAGTGTGCAAAATATCTCACTGTTAACAAGTCTGCTATTGTGTAAAGACTATAGGTTGAAAATTGGCGCCTTTTAAAATACATGAGCTTTAGAATTATTGTCTTCTATCTATATCTATATCTAATTATTATTATATGTGTGCCACATCCAAATAGGTTCAGTAGTTTTTGCGTGAAATAGTAACAAACAAACGGGCATGCTTTAGCATTTATAGTATAAGTAAGATGTCGGTGCTGAAACTCGCCCTAAGAATTTATATAAAAGTTTGACGTTACGCTATGCTAAATATTCTGCTATATTTCAGAAAGGGAAGCACAAACAATGTGATATTTGTCTAGTCTATATTAAGAAGTCTGTGTTACTTGATCATAGACAAAAACATTTTGCGAAGCATGTGTGCCAGTTATGTGATTTCACCGCCTACAGTTTGACTGATATTTTGAACCATTTGAAAAGTTTGCATGCTATACAAAACTTGGAAGTCCCGATGGAAAAGAAAGAGGTATATTTTTATATTTATATTAAACTAGCTTGCTAATAAAATAACTTTTACGGATCACTAGCGGATAGTTTATTTACACGAGTTTAGATCTAATACTAGGCGCCGCCCGCAGCTTCACCCGCGTGGTTCCCGTTCCTGTAGGAATATCGAGATAAAAAGTAGCCTATGTTTTAATTCAGGTTATCTTCTATCTGTGTGCTAAATTTCATCCAAATCGGTTCATTAGTTTTTACGTGAAAGAGTAACGGTAAAACTGTACATTACGGACCCACGATTTTAGGGCGGGGAGGGTGGTGGGGGGGAGGGGTGCGTCCCCCCTACCCCCCCACCAACTCCCAACCGTAGCAAATGCATAGTTCCTGAGATATTTCAGATTGAAATTTGAGGTTCGGAGGCAAGAAAAAGTAACATTTTATGCATTTTTAAATTTGGTGGGGGGGAAATTTGGGGGTAGTTGGACATACTTCCACATTTATAATATTTTAATTCGTCACTTGCTAGCAGAACAGCGGTGTCTAGAGAACAATAGATTATCTGGTTCATAACTCGGAGCCTGAGAGGTTAAGGCTTTTTAGAGGTTTTTTGTTATACGGACATTATTAACCATTCAAACGCCATGGGACACAAAAGTGTCTTGTCTCTTACGTCAGGGTACACTTGAGTGTCCTCTGCGGGTGGCGATGTGTATTACTAACTCTTAGGCTGTTTTAAGCATGCTTTTGACCGCCTCTTGCTCTTTAGTACAGTAGAATATTCTAATTGTATAAAAGGAAAATATTCTAATAACTGAGTATGAGAAAATTTTCCTCTTATATTAAATGTTTCAAGATTGTAGATTTGTGTTTGGCAACGACATGTTCCTTTGTAAATCTTGTTGCTTCTGTTAAAGCTGATAAGTTTCTTGCGGCCGTTCTTCTTATCAGTTAAAAGATGTCCTGAATGGCTGGTAGGAAAAAAAATTGACGATTCGAAAGCACTTATCTATAACAGCCGTTCCCAATAACCTATCATTAGTAACAGATAAGGTTACTATAGTTTGGTTGCTTAGTTATTTCTGTTAAATTACAGGAAATAACAAAGATTGCCTAGCAACTGAACCACAGTAGGCCTATCTCTTACTGAGGGTAGATTATTGGGAATGGCCGTTAGTCTATTTGAATAAATATCTTTGACTTTTTTTTAAATAAATGTAGATGGCGCTGTGGCAAAAAATACATTGAATTTTTGTACTCCATGTTTTTACATCAGTTTGAAGCGTACCACTTAGTCTGTTGCTTGACATTAGTGAACAGTTTAGTGAAAGTGCTCCGGATTGTTGCCATTTATTTTGAGTATTTAGATCTGTGTTTAAAGCTTAAACTTATTAATAACGATATTGTATATATATTGGGCTACACAACGGTATTTTTTATTTTGATCTAGCATGTATAGTTTTCTTTTAACGAACGTTTTTATCAGAAGAGTTGCCGAGCGATTTCTGGCGCGAGATCGCGCGCTGTCACCGGACGTTTCCGTGCATTGACAGTTCGTGGCGTTGACGGTTTACTGGTTAAATAAATAAATAATTCTTACACTCACACCAATTAACCTAGCCTCAAAGTAAGCACTATAAGGCTTGTGTTATGGGATACTAGGGTAACGGATATAAATACAAATCATTTATTATACATATATAAGTATTTATGTGTAGAACTGTATATAAACATCCATGACTCAATAACAAATGCTCGTATTCATCATACAAACATTTGCCCTTACCGGGATTCGAACCCAGGACCTCAGAGTAGGCAACACCTTGAAACCGGTGTACGTACCACTCTACCACGGAGGTTGTCGTCGTCGTAAATGAAAACATACTTTAATTATTTATTTGGCTTTTCAACTTACAGAAAAAATCATCAAAAGTTTTGAAACCAGGCTCCAAACCGCGAAGAAATCAACCCATGATGGACAAACGGACACCCTACGGATACTTGTGTACGGAGTGTGATAAATATTTTGAGTAAGTATTTGCTATAGTCAAAGTCAATATCATTTATTCAGTCTAGGCTGTTACAAGCACTTATGAACGTCAAAGAAGCTATCATAGCCATCGGTTCACAAACCCTACGGCGGGAGACCGCGTATTGAGAAGAACCGGCAAGAAACTCAAGGGCTGTTTTTCTCCCTGTTTTATTTCGTACAGAGTCGTCAAATTGAAAAGTGACCTTAACAATAGTAAGGTAAATTTCCATCACAAGAAGAAAATACTAATTAAAATATTACATTTTATGGTTATTGTAACCGTAAACAATTGTCAACTGGCAAAGAAAGACTTGTCTATCATACCTTACAACATTTTTCGCATTACAAGATTATGTATGTTGTATTATGTATGTATGTATGATATGTGTATAGTCAGAACCATACCCATTATTAGATAAATACAAATTTTAGATTAAAAAAAAAAATTACACATACATTTATAACATTATATTAATAAAAAATATAAAAAAAATAAAGGCAAAGATAGTTAATACATTTACGATACAAAAAGAGAAGACGAAACAGTGAAGCAGGAATTATAGTAGCAAGTAGAAAGTACATGGTCTGTTAGCTCATCTTCTTCTTTTTATGTAGTGGCGTTGCCCTTTTGGATTTCGTCAATGTCCAGTTTTTGGCTCAGTGGGTTGTTTCCATAGACTGCGCTTCTGCTAGGTGACGTGAGAGAGTACAGATATGTACGAGGTACAAGTGGTAGGTACAAGGAGATGTACTCCTCAATATAATTTGAAACCCGCTGTTGAGCTAAAAACTCTGATCCCTACATCTTTTAAAATGTTGATCAGATCAGTTGGGTATGTATAGCAATCTAGATCTCCTCCATTCACTCCCTGTATAGCCATTATCAGATCACAGCTCAGTTAATCGTTGGCAGAGAACCAAGGCTCTGAAGTTACCTCGATTGTATGAAAATCGGCTAGTGTCGTTAATTATGTGACTAGCATTGTATACTTTTTGTACCCTAAACCAGGGGCCCAATTCTCACGCCTTCGACATCTCGAATTCGACATTTTTTGGAGCCAAAAATCTGTATTAAAAGCTCACTTAAAATAATCTTCGATATTATAGGATTATCAAAGATAATTGAAACTAAAGGATTTTGACAGTAATAATTATTTTACTTCCATTTTTAATAAAGACATTAAGGATATAAAAATGTCGAATTCGAGATGTCGAAGGCGCGAGAATTGGGCCCCAGACATTTGTCCTCACAAATCAGTCTTAAGGAAGTATGTCAAGACCTCCCTGATACCGCCCTCCCTGAGTCCCTCCCTGATTTGGACCAATCACAGTTGATCATAGACGTTGTTTTTTTTTGTTGCAGTAACAAAAATCAAAGATGGAAGCACATCCAGAGACAACATAGAGAAGGGTACAAGTGTGCCACTTGTGATAAAAAGTTTACATTCAAAAATAACTTAAGCCGTCATGAACTGTAAGTGTTTATTTATAAACAATATATGAATACATAGCATAATTTTAAGGCACAGAAACACACACAGATACACACGCAAACACACATGCACTTTACGTGTGTAGCCGCCATATACGCTCACGATAATATACACATAATAATAAATGCCGCACACACACACACACACACACTACCACACACACACACACACACACACACATACACACACACACACACACACACATACACACACACGCACGCATACATACATACACACACACGCATGCATACACACACACACATATGCAAGGGGGCGGAGCATTCGTGTTCCTTCCTTGATGTATTGTGTCTTTGTATTTAGCTGATTTTACCTTGTTTTCAATAGCTTTGATATAAGTGTATGACTAGTCTAACAGACCTATATCGCGATAGACGAAATAAGCGCTTCAAACTGTATGAGAACCTAGCGTGTCGAATTTTTCGTACCTACGATGACGCCACGAAGAGATTTAGTGATGTGGAAATGTTATTGACGAGCTCTTGCAAGAAAGCACTGCACAATTAACCATTTTCGTTTCTGAGTGACGCGTGTTTTCATGGCAATAGTCTCAAGCGGACTGACTTAGGTCGTAAAACTTTGACCGTGGTCAAACTTTTGACACGCAAAGTACACTTTTACCGTCTTTGTCGATACAGGGCCCTAGTTCTTGTTATCGTATCAGGATTAGAGGCCACCTTTGGTGTTAGTGTTTATCAAGCCGCGTAAAAGGCCTCTGACTTGGTTTAAAGACTGTTATCAGATGACAACAGCCGGAACCGACGCACAATGACATTTCGTTGAAACAATTTCCTAGTTTCAATCTTTTATTTTATCAAAATTACAATATAAATTGCAAATGTGACTCAACATTATAAAGATATATCGCAACAAACAACGGCTTTAAATAATAACTTAATAGAAGACCGTCTGAGGACTCGAATGATAATACTAGTGTCGAAAGAAACGTATTTTAACACCAATTGGAAGCCGAAACAAGTCCCACTATGCGACTTGCCCTCCGACTTTGTAATGCCACTTTACGATCACACATTCGCCACCTGACCGGAGCAAACGTTGCTTAACAAACGTGATCGATCGATACGATCAGTCTGTCAAGCGCGGTCACGAGCGCTGGGAGGTCTGTGACCTGTCTATTAGTACAACGTCAATGCTTCTAATAGTTTCGAGGATGCCCTGTCTTTCTATTGATAGGCTTTCTCTATCTGCTCTGGAAAGCTAGCCAGTCCAGCATGGAAGAGTAACTTAAAAAAAACTGAATATGGTATTATATAATAAGAATAATAATAAATAATCTTTATTTTCTCATCACAACCAAATTTCATGAACGAAGTTCGGTATCATACTTCAAAGTAACCAATTGTTTGTGTGAGACTGACCCCTGCGATAGTTATGGATTACATTCCTGTAGAGGAGCCCGTGCCGCAGTGGTTCGCGCGCTCGGCCTGCGATTGTTGAGGTTAAGCAACTTTCGCTATGGTCGGCCACGGGATGGGTGACCAAAATTTACTATCTCGAGCTCCTCCGTGCTTCGGAAGACACGTTAAGCCTTTGGTCCCGGCTGCGTTTGCAGTCGTTAAAACCCACCAATCCGCATTGGGCCCGCGTGGTGGGTCACGGCCCGTTCTCCTTATCCATCCATAAGGAAGGCCAGTGCCCCAGCAGTGGGGACATTAAAAATGGCTGATGACGATGACATACCTGGAGCTCTATTTTTGATTCACTCGTCTCGAGGATTCTACTGGTTTTCGTGCGACGTTTGCGTTTCCGTATTCCGTAAAAGCGACCTTGCACATATATATATAGCTTCACTTTTCGCCTGTAGTACCGCCTCCCAACACGAGCGCGCGAGGGGCAAAGCGAAAAGCGTGTTATGTCTATGCTTGCAAGGTCGCTAATCGCCTGATCGCCTCCACGTTCGCCTCGCCACTCGCGCGAAGAGTGATTCAAAAATTGAGGTCCTGTAGTACAGGTCATCAGGCTCCCACTCGCTTGGATTTGACAAGATATTAAAATGAGATAGAATAGAATATCGTAATTATAATGTAGAATTTAAGCATTAAATATGCATTGCAAAAAAAACACTGCCACCACGTGACATTGATTTTTATTATGTGAAATTGTGAAAAATACTGACACCCATTTCCACTAAACTTAAGAATTGCCTAAGGCTATTTTGATCTATCTTAATCCTAAAACATGCTTTGCACTAATGTGACATGTCACGACAACGCTGGTATTCTGGCAGGGCCCGTTTGGTGTGCGATAAGAAAAAACAGAAAACAAAATACTAATAAAACAACTTTCATGGGATGACTCTGTCAGTCATCCCGTGACCACGGCAGCTGTAAAGGTGCCGAAACGTCGGGAAAATCAAAAAACCCCTAAAATACCTAAAAATACAGACAATTACTACTTAATTCGTGGAAATATAGCGCGTTTGATATCCGTAAAAGTTGTTTTATTTCAATGAACAGTGCGCGCCAAAACATAAGATGTACGTACAAAATACTAAGTTAAACATAAATATTAAATATTATTAATGTCACAAGACTAAGTTAAGATAGTTAAATTAGCCTATGCGATTCTTAAGTTTACTGCAAGTGAGTGGCAGTGTCAGCTTTCTCAAGCAGACTATATATTCCTTTTATTAACAAACGCTACAAATTTTTAGTAACTTAGTATTTTTGTTATATATTCAGAACACACAAAGAGCCTCCGCCTCGCGACGAATGCCCCGTTTGCCATAAAATGGTTCGAGTCGATTTGATGAAGATACACGCTAGAATACACACGCAGAGAGACAGGTATTAATGTTCGACGACCTCCTTGGTAGAGTGGTACGTACGTACAGTCAAATGATCGGCGCATTCAAACCTACCAAAATACCGAATCATTTGACAAAAACCAACCCTTTTTATGATTTTTAACCGCCTCTGTGGTCTAGTGGTAACAACCACCGGTATGAGACCCAGGGTGACACCCATGAGTCCCATCTGAGAATTCACTTGTGGCCGAGTTGATTTTTTCCAATATTTTTCTATTAAAAATCTATTATAAAAATCAACCTTATCTTAACATTTTAAGGTGCACTTTCATTTGGTGTCTAAAAACAATGCTAATTATTGGTAAACAGGGTTACCAAAATAGCGCAAAACGAACTATTATTTGATACGCACTTCACATCCCATTTTCCTTTACCACAGATACAAATGTGCAGAATGTGACAAAACCTTCGTGAGCAGAGCGTCGTATGAAAACCACTTGAAGTACACCCAAGTGCACTCCGCCGCTGACATACTCAAGTAAAGTCTACATAATTCATAAAAAAACTTGAGAGGTGTCAAGGGACACCCGGATGGAACGAAGTTCTCGCTTTCTATGAGAGAGAAGGAGACAGACAGACAGACAGACAGACAGAGAAACACGCGCACGCCGCACGGCTTACAACTATAGCAAAAGTGTCGTTACAACTTTTGGTCTTAATTTTTCCGTCTAGCCCCCTTTCGCAACGCGCGATAAGGAACTTCGTTCCAATAAAAAAAAAACTTTCACTGCTAGGTTTTGAACTTCTGACCTTCCTTTCCTTCGAGCCTGCGCAGACGACGGACATTGGAGGACTATCGCGTACTTTTCATGGATATACGCGGTCTAAGTTCAATCTTATTTGGTTAACAATAAAGACGTGTCGCGGACAAAAAGTCCTCCGTTATCCGTCGTCTGCGCTAGCTATAATTGAAGTTTAGACAATCCGCAGAAGAGAAGAAAGAAAAATAAAACTTGCAAGTTCGCGGTTTGAACCTTCGACTCGAATCACTGTCTTTGAAGTTTATATACAGCCCGCAGGCGTTAGCCGCTCGCTGATTCATATGATAAAATAGATGTACGGTATGTGCGTGCTTTGTTCAAAAGTAATAATAATAAAAACTTTATTTAACTACAAATAATAACATTGTAGAACTAAAACAATAGGTACTCATTATTGAGAAAAGTCACAATTACAACGTTAACAATTTAGGTTCCCAACTCCTAAACTAGGACTAATCCTGTATCTTAGGAGCTGGTGATTCCTCCAAAAGCAAAACATAATATTCTCAAAAACAAACTGGCTGGTTAATATAGTTCGCAGTCTATTGTACATATAATATGTGTGTGTGTGTGTGTGTGTGTGTGTGTGTGTGTGTGTGTGTGTGTGCGTGTGTATGTGTTAGTGTGAGTGTTGTGTGGGTGTGTACATCATCTAATAAAATTTTCAGTCTCATCATAATTTAAAGAAAGAAGCAAATCTAAAAAAGTAGGTTAATGACACAAAAAGTGTCGTTACAACTTTTAGTCTTAATTTTTTCAGTCTAGCCTCCTTTCGCAACGCGCGGTAAGGAACTTCGTTCCAAAAGTGTTTTTACCATAGAGCCCGATTTGACGATTTGACGACCTCCGTGGTCGAGGGTTTTAAGGTGTCGCCTACTCTGAGGTCCTGGGTTCGAATCCAGGTAGGGGCAAATGTTTGTATGATGAATACGAGTATTTGTACCTGAGTCATGGACGTTTCTATAATATTACTACACATATACAGTGGTGATCACATAATTGACGACACTAGCCGATTTTCATACAATCGAGGTAACTGGGGCCATTATTCTCTGCCAAGGATTGACCGAGCTGTGATCTGATAATGGCCATCCAGGGGGTGAATGGAGGAGATCCAGATTGCTATACATACCCAACTGATCTGATCAACATTCTAAAAGATGTGTTCAGAAATTCCATATATTTGTATGCAATTTTCGTGTTATTTTAAAACATATCCATACCAGGCCTGTCTCACTTCCTTACAAGCGGTGCAAAATCCCCGAGATATTTACCTATTACTCTGGAAAACAACCTAATTTCAACCTTTTGCATTGCGTATAGCGTTCATAGTACAATAACTGTCAGTCGAGCGAGTGCCAGCCTATTGAGACTAGTCCGGTGACCGGACGCTTGCGTTTATCATACCTAAACTCGGGAGTGAAATTTCTGTACCGTAAATCAAATCAAATCAATATCATTTATTCAGTCTAGGCTGTTACAAGCACTTATGAACGTCAAAGAAGCTACGCCATCGGTTCACAAACCCTACGGCGGGAGACCTTGTAACGAGAAGAACCGGCAAGAAACTCGTCAAGGGCAATTTTTTTCTCCCTGTTTTATTTCATACAGAGTCGTCAAATTGAAAAGTGAGCTTAACATATCAGTAAGGTCAATTTCCATCACAAAAGAAAATACTAATTATAATATTACATTTTATGGTTATCCTAACCGTAAACAATTTTCAACTCGCAAGGAAGGACTTACATTTAACATTTCTCGCATTACAAGGTTACTTTACTGCAAGTTGTGACGTACATACAGGTCGATAGCAATTTATTTTAGATGAGGTACTAATATATATTCTGTGTCCATACATGTCATAGAATGTTCATCAGATTTGTTGAGTGTGTAAAGCAATTTGGATGTCCTCCATTCACTCCCTGGATGGCCATTATCAGATCACAGCTCGGTCAATCCTTGGCAGAGAACCATGGCCCCAGTTACCTCGATTGTATGAAAATCGACTAGTGTCGTTATCGGTAATTATGTGACCACCATTGTATATGTGTAGTTATATGCATTTATATCCGTTACCCTAGTATCCCATAGCCTTACAGTGCTTACCTTGGGGCTAGGTTAATTAGTGTGTGTATGAAATATTTATTTATTTATTATTTAAGCATTGAATATCAACGTAAAGCTGGAAAGATCGCGACTGATAAGATCTACACTCCGACCATTACCGGCCAAAACCCCGAGAGTTTTCAACTCGAGCTCCAAAACCGCTTTGAAGCCCTTGAAAACAGCATAGATGTGGACGATCTACACAACACGGTGGTGGACACTGTCTGTGCGGTAGGGTCTAGGTTCTTTAAAACCCGCCGTACCAAGTTAAAGAAAATCTCCGACCACACACTCCTACTCATGGATCAGAGACGTGAAATGAGGCTTCAGAACTCAGCGGATGCTCATCGTTATCAGCAGATAAATAGGCAGATATCTAAGTCTTTGACAAGCGACCTTCGCCAATTTAATACGAACTGTATTAAAGAGGCTATCGAGCGTAACAAAGGCTCCAAAGTGTTCGAGAGAGATCTGTCTATTGGGCAAAGCCAGATGACGAATCTGAAAACTGACGACGGTCGCATCATTTCTGGAGATCGAGATTGAGAGTTTCTATGGGCAGTTAAATTCCACGCAGACACCTGTTGAAAGCAAGGCTAAAGACCCCAGAGCCAAGCTTCACCGAAGATATCCCGGACGTCAGCCTGTACGAGATTGGTATGGCTCTCAAGCAACTGAAAAACAACAAGGCGGCGGGTGATGACGGAATTACTGCGGAACTTCTGAGAGCGGGCGGTAAGCCGATACTCAAAGTCCTCCAGAAGCTGTTCAATTCCGTTATCGTCGAGGGCAAAATGCCAAGAGCATGGAATAAGTCGGGTGATTTTATTCTTTAAAAAGGGTGACAAGACCCGGTTAAAGAACTTCAGACTTACTCACTTCTAAGCCATGTTTATAAGTTGTTTTCAATAGTCATCACGAATCATCTTGCTCGCAGGCTCGACGACTTCCAACCTCAAACAAGCCGAGTTCCGAAAAGGCTTCAGCACCATAGACCACATCCATACGCTGCGGCAGGTTATACAGAAGACCCAAGAATATAATCTGCCACTTTGCTTGGCGTTCGTGGACTATGAGAAAGCCTTTGATTTGCTGAGACTCTGGAGGACCTGAACTGAATGCTCGACGATCTCCGTAGTGCTTCCTTAAGACGAAAATCATGTCGAATTCCCATGTCATACCCACTAGAATTCACGTTGGGAACACTACACTGGAATCAAATATTAAAACAACAGGACTAAAACGCGACATTTATTATGTAGTACATCTATGTACTTACAGCTTGACGACTACACTGAAAGTTGTTGACCATTTCGTTTACCTTGGACAGATAATCCATTTAAGTAAGTCCAACTTCGAGAAAGACATCTCTCGTCGACTCCAACTCGGATGGCAGCATTCGGGAAGCTCCGTAAAATCTTCGCGTCTAACTTACCTCAGTGTCTCAAGACGAAAGTCAGTGAAACGTGGTCGCTAACTATGGGTCTGATAAGGAGGCTCAAGGTGGACCTATGATCTGGTGAAGGTCGCGGGAAGCCGCTGGAAGCGGGCAGCGCTGAACCAATCGTCGTGGAGATCCTTGGGAAATGCCTATTCCCAGCAGTGGGCGTCATGTGGCTGAGACGACGACGACGATTATTTAAGCCCGCCACAAATGTAGCGTATGTATGTGTAGTGTATTATAGTAAATCATTTTGCTGGGCTTAGAACCGGATTATAAAATACGGGTTTATAGAAGTTTTAGGTTAAAGTTTTTACATAAACCGCTTCCAACGGATTTGAAATGAGAGCGCTTAAACTTTTTAATAAACCATGCTTGATCCAAAGTCGCGACAAGTACCAGTGGCGCATCGCACTCAGGTTTCAACTTGCTTTTTGTATGTATTGCAGTTGAAAGATAAGAAAAAAAACCTTTATAAACCGGTTATTTGATTCAAAACCTGTTTAATTTTGCTCCTTCAATAAACCGGTATTTTTAAGAATGAGGTCAAGAAGTTGATAGAAAATAATGAAATAAATGAATTATTGGGGAATTCATCTACCAATATTGCGTTAGCCCCCTTTTGAAACCCTCTGTGATGTGCTGTGCAGCGCTGCATTGGTTTGACACGCGCTTAAATTCCTTGATGATGGCAATAATAGTAGATTTCTTTTTTCACGTAACTGGGCAGGCATTTGACCAACATCGTGCTTAGTAAACAGGATGTGGTCTAAGGTGTAACATGCTTGCCCAGAAAATGCCTATTCACTCTTGCCTTGAAGAGACCAAGGTTGTAGGAATCGGGGAACACATGAGCAGGCAGCGCATTCCATTCTTTAGCGGTTCGCATTAGAAATGTGTCAGCAAAAAGCTTGGTACGGATCGCTGGAATGTCAACGACGTACGGGTGATAAGCTAACCTGCGTCTGGTACCCCGATGGTGGAAAGGGGCTGGAGGAAAATGGTCGTGCAGTTCTCTCGCACACTCTCCAAAGTGTATCCTATAAAAGACCGATAAACATGCAACTTTGCGGCAGTCACTTAGGCTCTGAAGTTCCGCCGTGGCCAATGCCGAGTTTCCTGGCACGGTTTTCAATCGATTCCAGAAGCTCTAGCTGATACTTAGCAGAAACATCCCACAGATGACAGCAGTACTCCATGCACGGCCGAATCTGCGCTTTGTATAAAGGAAGCAGCTGATTCGGAGAGAAGTACCGCCTAGCCTTGAGAGGACGCCCAGTTTCTTTGCAGCACACTTAGCAATGGAGTCGATGTACTCGCCAAAGTTCAGGTTGGAAGACAGGTCAAGGCCAAGAAGTTGCAGTTTTTGGGTTATCGGTAAGGATACACCCTGGAAAGTCGGAGTCAGTTGGAAGGTACTCCGTTTTGCGGTGAATGAACAAGCTTGTGTTTTAGTGGCATTAAAACCGACAAGGTTGGCGTTGTCGGAGACAGCCTAAAGTGTCAGATTTATATGCTCGACAAGGGACTCTCGACAAGACTGGATTTCATCACTGGTAGCCTTTGCAGTTGAAAGATATCTGCTGGTTAAGGTGGTATCATCTGCATACCCAATGGTATCAGACACCAGCAGGTCGTTGATGTGAAGAAGAAACAGTGTCGCAGGCAGGACAGATCCTTGGGCAACACCTGCATCAATTTCTTTTAGGTCGGATGATTGACCATCTACTACAACTCGGATGGAGCGTTTGCGAAGGAAGTCAGCAATCCAAGTGCAAAGGCCACCAGAGATACCGTATGAGGGAAGCTTTGGAGATGTCTAACGATACGGCAAGGGCTTCGCGCGTGTTTCTCGATCGCTTCACTCCAAAGATGGGTTGCATACACGAGAAGATCTCCAGTCGAACGACCTCGGCGAAAACCAAACTGGTGATCGCTGAGGAGGTCGTTGCCTTCAAGGTATGCCAAAAGACGGGTGTTAAGTACACGTTCCTTAGTCTTACAGAGTATGGACGTGACTGAAATTGACCTGCAGATGGAAGGGTTGGCACGACTGCCCTTTTTAGGCACAGGCTGCACATTTGCAAGATTCCACGATTGAGGTAACATGCAATATAAAAACTAGTACTTGTCCGGTCTTAAGTGAGAGGCGGTACAGGCGAGTTAACACAGGAGACAATTCAGGTGCACGGTTGCGCAGGACCCACTAGCTTTGTTTACGTCTAGATTACTGAGAGCTATTAGAACCATTTTGTTGTGAATCTGACAGTTATTCATAGAGGAGTCAGCACGAGGTAACTTAGGTGGCACTTTGCTATCGACATCTAGACGTGAATTCTCCGCAAAAATAGAGGCAAACAAGTTTGCGTTCTCGTATTATGAGCAAGTGACGTGAAATCTCTGACCAAGACTACGCACATTCACAATTTGCTATGTTTTACTGATATCCTATGATAATGTTATTAGGACTAAAGACACAAAAAACCCCGAAATTAAAAAGATAGCTAATGTAAAGTCTCTTTGATGTGTAAATTTTATAGTTAAAACCTCTTTAGACCAAGGAAACTATGCCTTGAACGGCCTTGTTTTTTTTCTCAACGGCCTTGTTATTTTTGATAGAACATTTTGGCGTTCCAAATTGAAATGTCATCATAATGTACAACATTTCATTTTCTATAAAACACTAAAATAAAAAAACTATTTCGAGGTTTTAGTGTCATAAGCTCACAGTTTTTATTTTAGATTTTTTTTTGCTTAGTTATTTTTTTTATCATAACCAAAGTGTTTAATCTTTAAAACATGCTTTGGTTTAATAACAAAAATTATAAGTTTTACGTAGTTATCGATATTTAAGTTCTGCCACTGTCACATCACTACTAGAAACCATTACGTCAGTTTTTGTTTTTAAATCCGAGAAAAGCAACAGCCTTACCAATTTAACTTCCTGAGAACGCACTTACGCTCTTTTAGAATGACCAAGTTTTGAAATAGTGATTTTATACACAAATATAATGCTAAAAATAAAAATAAAAAATACGTGCCTCGTATTTTAACATCTATAGTTTTATAATGCATAGGAAAAATTGCATAATATATTTTTGAAATGTTGTCCATTACCCAAGGGAACTTCTATACAACATTAGCTTTAAATTAAGAATACTTGACATTTAATTCGTGCTCCAGATGCAGGTGGTGTATAAAATTATTTTGTTGCAGGCACAAATGTTCAATGTGCGACAAGGGGTACAGGTCCCGAGGCGAGCTGAGGGACCACGTCAACTATTGCCACATCGGGAAGACGCAACACAAATGTCCCATATGTGGGAAGGTATGTACTGGCAATGGCCCTCCATGGCCTACGGCGGTGAGAGGGCAAGTAGTGAGGGGTTTAGCTGGTAGTGCCATTTCAGCCATTCAGCCTTTTGAGTTCGGTGGGGGGACGGGAGCTGGTTCGATCCTACCTCGAAGGAGGCGAGGGATAGGGTGCCGGACTCGCGAGTCCGGTATTCTAGGCGAGCTCAGCATAACCGTTTGGTATGTGTAAATGCATTCCCCTGACTCAAAACAAAAAAAAAAGAAAAGGTATGTACCGGCACAGATAACATAATGCCTACTTTATAACTGTGCAATCAGGTGAAATAAATAGTCACATTACTATTATTCAGCTGTGTAGTGTCGGCTTAGAATAGCACTACCCCCTCTCATCCCGTGGGGGTCGTAAAGGCGACTAAGGGACTCAGCCTTCAGGAGGCGGGCAGCAGTTTCTCCTACAAACTTGGCCATACTGCGATCGCCAACCCGCCTGCCAAGCGATTATGGCAAATCCCCCATTTTGTGGGAGGCCTATACCCAGCAGTGGGTGTTATATAGCTGAGACGACGACGACGACGACTATTATTGAATGACACTTGTGTTGTGGACGCAGAGAACTTCTGTTTCCGTGTGTTTCAATGTGACAAGGTTGTATAGTGTATATGTCGCAGCCATCTAGTTAAATCAGCTATTTGTTTGGAAGGCTAGCCCGTTAATTAAACGCCGGCATTCAGTTGAATGCCTAGGCCGATCGTTGATTGAACTAGCATCACTTATCGTTCAACTAGTTGGCTTATTGTAAGTTAGCCCTTTGAAGATGGCTGACGTTTACTCAGCCGCGTGGTTCAAATTTAGTTTAATTTTTTTGCCACTTGGGCGCTTTTAGTCTCAAAAAAAAAATGGCGTCAGATAGCTCGCATCAGCTGGCAATTTTATGCGCTTTGTTTTCGTTTCAAAATAACTTACGGTATTTGATAGAATCAGGCGTTACTTGGCGGAAATCCATATCTTAGTAGAAAACGAAAAATATGTAGCATAATTCCGCAAGAAAAACTTACATGCAAGATGCACCGCCCGCCCGCAAATAAATGCAGATGCAACACAGTGACACACCTTGCACCTTCACCGACTACTCTACACGTGTTTCATCACATCGGCCTAAGAATACGCGTGTCACCACTCCCTGACATGCCTGGGATGTCGTAAGAGTCGGCTAAGAGGTTCGACGCATTGAACACCTGTGCGAGAGAAGGAAAACTTGAAACAAACCCTCTACCAACCCGTCTGGCCAGCGTGGTAGCAGTAGGCTAATAGCCTCCTATGAACGCCACAATAGGCGTGAGCTAAGAGAGGCTTATGTCCAGCAGTAGACGTTTACAGGCTGATATTGGAAGCACTACTGTGTGATACTATACCACACATTGATTACTATGCTGAATGCTAAAATGATAAAATGATAAAAATCCTGCTAATTTGCGGAAGGGAAATGCTATTAAAATGATAAACCGACCGCGGTGATAGAATGCGTTTATTGCACTGCTGTAATATTACAATAACATAAGTTATAATTTAGGTCAACAGAAATGCTTGCTTGCAATTTACTTTATGATATACAAACATGTACGATTTCTCGTACATCTTGGCCTCTCAGAAAAGAAAGAGGGTTATCTGCTAACTTAAAGTTAATACTAATGTATTGTAAAAATTATTATTATGATATGATAATGCTGACAATGATAAATTACAAAGTTATGATAAAATGTGAATATGATGATGTTTGTGCTTGATTTTACACTAGCTATCTTAAAAAATGCATTTTTATTTATAATACTTAAATTATGCTACATATCAATCTTAAAATATTCTAAAGTTGTAAATCATGACAAATAAATTAAAATTAACATATTAAATTGCTACAAGTAATTGTCTCTGTCCGATTGTCTCTTATTTTTACACTACACTATTCACTATTTGCTATAGGCACCTCGAATTTGGCAGGCCGTAACACTATGGGAGAGGTCCCTTGCTCTACACTTTTTACCACGCACTTTTGAGGCTCACTTTCACTGCACACATTAATCACTGCACTAGCGACGCCATGCTCGTTGACGTCACCCGCCCGGGCCACAGGCACGGCCCCGCGCTCTGCTGCTGCTCCAGCCGCCTGCTCCAGCAGGCGTCTCCTCCGCCGCCACAGACAGGCTAACACAATTTTTTTTTTAATTATTTATTATTTATTATTATATATTAATTCCAGCCAATATGCCATAGAGTAGGGTGTAGTGATGAATGTCGTGAATAGTAAGATCTTTCGCTTCGTTTCTTTTTAAATCCTCTATCTGCATCTTTACTTCCTTATACAGTTCGTTGTGCTTTTCAGGTTTCCAGGCGTCCATTTCCATTGAAGTGCTAGTATTGATGATGGCATTTAAAATAGACATCTGCGGAAATTCCATTAAACTCTCTTCTTTCTTGATGTGATTGAAAAAGTTGTTGTGCGAATATATTGTAAACGAATCGCCTTTTAATGCGCAACCTTGACCTAATGTGATAAGCCCATTGCCCTGTAATGTTTTTATTTCTATACCTGACGAACAGAAAATGTGCACTCTGCATTCCTTGCAACAGGAGTACAGCCAGACGTTCGGGCGCTGTAATTTGATCCATTTATTGCGGCACGCTATTGTATCTGTTATACAGGTTAATGTTTTGCTATATTCGTCATGAGTAACTGAGACATCACAAATTGATTGTTTAATTTTTAGTTGATATATAGGTTTATCGAGCGAGCATAATAATTTTTCTTGTGAATAATGTATGCATTGATGTAAATCTGATTCTGATAAATACATACCTACATCCTTTCGTATGTTAAAAGCGATGTAGTTAAATGCTGGTATTATTTCAAACAAAGTGGTCTGAGACATCTGTGGCAAACTGATGAACTTGTCTAATTGATAGGATTCGCTGCTTAAAATTGGTATTCTAATCTCTATAATAAGATAGGAGTCGATAATTTTGGCATGCATTTTTAAAAGTTTGTACAAGCTCTGTATATCACCGTGTCCGACTGGTAATGTTAGATCACTCTGTAGTTGACTCATAATAAAATTAGTTTGTGCTTCCAGTTGCTGAGGGGGTAACAAATGAATGTCCACGCGTCCTTGACTTATATCAGTGATAGTGTTGATCAATGTTTCCTGGATTCGTCTTAAGTTTGCTAAAATTACGGTCGCTGCTAATGCTGATGATGTGATATAGGCTTCGTGCTTGATGTCGAGCCGAACCTTATTTACTTCCACTGATACGTTATGAAGATGATTGTTAATAAAAGTAAATTGTTGGTTCATAATGTTTTCATTGCGACGTAAAATGTTATACTCTGATTCAATAATAAGGGTCTGATTTTTTATTAAAGTTTTCAAGTGGTTTTCATTCCTTGTGATCTTATCGATGTCATTTTTGTATTGATTGGCAAAACGATCGTCTAGGACGCCGAATAAGGAATTTGCAATATAACCCACACCGTTTATTAATCCTCTTTTTCTTATGCGGTGTTGATGATTCATAAGAAGTTTGTTATAGTGCTCTATTTCTGATAACTCATGTTGCAACTGTAAAACGACGCTTCTGTACTGATCGTTTGTATTTGTATTATATGATATTTCCTTTATATGATTTACATATCGTTCTAGGTGATGAAGTCCGTTCCAGTATGTTGACATGTTGTAATACACTACTAGCTTCCAGTCATCCCTTATATGCTGCAGGTCTGATATTCTATCAAAATAAAAGGGTGTGTTCAGTTTGAAGGAAGTGATATGAACATTAGTTGTTTCTTGCTGTATAGACGGGGATAGAAGGGTCATAAATAAGAAAATAGTTGTAAATAAATTCTTAAATAATGTTCCTTTTGCTCTTGATGCTCTTGTTTTGTTTGGTAGTGATGATGATGATGATGATTGCTGATCTTGTGAATGCTGTTTTATTTGATCTAATGCTTGATTGTGCTCTTGTTTGATATTTTGTTCACCTACAGGTAGTAGAACTAATTTGTTAATAGGTCGTTTGATGACGTTTGATTTTGTTTTAAGGGTCACGACTCGCACGTAGCCGTCTTTTCCAGGGTGTAGTTCCTGAATGCGACCCATGGCCCACTTGCCTGGTGGTAAGTTTTCTTCCTTGAGAAGAACTATGTCATCT
The DNA here is from genome assembly GCA_910589605.1 of Chrysoteuchia culmella. NCBI lineage: Eukaryota > Metazoa > Arthropoda > Insecta > Lepidoptera > Crambidae > Chrysoteuchia > Chrysoteuchia culmella. The sequence goes on along the minus strand of OU342670.1, from coordinate 10,338,645 downwards.
ATCTGTAAGTTTCTAGTCGGGAATCTCCACTTTGCTCTAGATTGTAAATGCTGTAAATAATCGCTGGACCACCGTTTCCAAAATTGCTTATTCATCGACTGCACTAATTGCCAACGAGTTGTTAAATGAATAGTTTCAGGGTCTGTTTGTGGTCGTGATATTAAGGAGCTTCCAACCAAGAAGTGACCAGGGGTTAATATGTCATCCTCCGGGCTTTCGGTAAGTGCATAGAGTGGTCTAGAATTAAGACAAGCTTCAACCTGATGCAGGAGCGTGATAAATTCTTCGTAGGTAAGCTTTTGATCTCCAAGGACACGCTTAAGATGATGCTTTAAGCTTTTAACCGCCGCCTCCCACAGACCACCTGCGTTTGGCCAGGCCGGTGCGTTAAAGTGTCACGTGACCCCCATTTCACTGACATCGTTGATAAAACTCGTGTCCATTGTTTTTAATATGCTTTTGTATTCTTGCTTTAGTTCCCGATCAGCGCCTACGAAGTTAGTCCCATTGTCGCTAAACATATTATTTGGAGTACCTCTTCTAGCACACATGCGCCGAAAAGCTGCTAGAAAAGCTGCTGTGCTCAGATCCGATACCAGTTCCAGATGTACGGCTTTAGTTGATAAGCAAATAAACACCGCGACATAGCCTTTAGTTGTCTTCACACCACGTCCTTTGTTTGATTTTATATCTATGTAACCCGTAAAGTCTACGCCGGTGTTAGTGAATGGACGAGCAGGTGTAACCCGAGCTCCTGGTAGCGAACCCATTATCTGTTGTTGCTGACTGTGGTTAAATCTGCGGCATTTGATGATGATCCAATACTTGTCTCGAATGTGCGATAAAGTAAGTCGAGGGCCTCCATGTAATGTAATTAAGTGAGATTGCTGGATGATTAATTCAGTCAAACGACTAGATGATGAAAGAATGATAGGATGTTTTGCTGTGTACCTCAAGTGTGAACGCTACAGCCTTCCACCAACCCTGAGTATACCCTGATCATCTATAAATGGGTTAAGACTGGCGAGCTTGCTCTTTGTGCTTACGTGTCCGTTAGATTTTAATGCTATCAATTCGTCTTGAAAATCAATAGATTGCACACTTCTTATAATTAAATTATATGCATTATTAATTTCTGTTGTTGACAAAGTGCAATCGCGTGACGTATGCTTGTTACCTACCCAGCTGATGTAACGTGATATCCAACCGATTGTCTTTACTACCTTTACGATGTCACTATAATTATTCAATAATTTAATTATAAGTTGATTGTTTTGATTCGATTGTAAGGCAACATTCACACTTGCTTTCTTTTTTTCTATGTTCGGACATTGATAAATGATTTGCTCTGTTTTAGTATCTAACATGCTAAGCCATTTAGGGCCTTCCCACCACAAGGAGAAGTCTGCTAATTTATTTGATGTGAGCCCCCGCGAGGCGCAATCTGCTGCGTTCTCTTCTGATTTGACGTGACTCCAATTTGATGCGGGTATGATGTCTGTAATCTGACTTACTCGGTTGGCAACGAACTGCTTCCATCTCGAGGGTTCTCCTTGGAGCCATCCGAGCACTACCATGGAGTCAGTCCATGCATGGACCTTGACATCGCTGTTCGGTAGGGACTCTAAAACCTTCTTCATTAAATCTGCTAATAAAAGTGCACCGCAGAGCTCGAGTCTCGGTAATGATAGTTGCTTTCTACGCGGAGCGACTTTTGTTTTCGCAATCACCAACTTTGATGTGCACTCACCCTTATCGTTAGTTGTTACAATGTATATCGCGCATGCATAGGCTCTTTCCGATGAGTCACAAAAACCTTGTAGTTGATAATTTCGTTCCGTATTACCAAAGTGTCTTGGAATTTTGATATGCTGTATGTTTTTCAGGTCATCTTTTAATGCTGTCCATTCTTTTAAAAGTTCAGCGGGAAGCTCGTCATCCCATGCTAAATCAAATGACCAAATCTTTTGAAATATGATTTTTGCTCTAATTGTTAAAGGCGACAACCAACCTAACGGATCAAATATTTTTGATATGCTTGATAATAGTTGTCGTTTCGTATTACATTTATTATTGTCTGTTATATCATATTGAAATGTAAACGAATCTGATGACGGTGTCCATTTTAAACCTAATGTTTTTCTGCTTTGCGTGTCTTTAAATTCTAAGCTGCTTTCTAATTGCTCTGATGCTAATTTTTTAACTAATTCTGGGTCGTTACTAGCCCACTTTCGGATGTTCATACCAGCCCCCTGTAATACGGATATTAATTGCTGCTGTAGTGATTTTGCTTCTGCTAAGGAATTGTGGCCCCAAACTAGGTCATCCATATAGAATGAGTTTTCTAATGCTGATGCTGCTAACTCATATTGTGGATTATCTCTTGCTATTTGTTTGAGGGTTCGCATTGCTAGAAACGGAGCCGCTTTAGTGCCGTAGGTTACGGTCGTAAGCTGATATTCTTTAAGCAGCTGGTGCGGCGCATCCCTCCAAACAATTTTTAAAAGTTGCTGATCTGCAGTTCTAATAGATATGCATCTAAACATTTTTTCTATATCTGCTGTTAGTACATATCTATACTGTCTCCACTTCAAGATTAGCGATTGCAAATCTCGTTGCAAATTTGGACCACACTCCATCAAGTCATTAAGGCTGTATCCAGACGAAGTTAGTGATGACGCATTGAATACAGTCCGTAGTTTTGTAGTGGTGGAGTCAGGTTTCAACACTCCGTGATGGGGTAAATAACATTGAGGAAGATCAGTGTTTTTAGATATTGATAGTCGCATGTGATTTAATTCTTGATATTCTTTCATAAACTTTATATAGCTTTCTGAAAGTTGCTCGTTTTTAATCATTCTCTTTTCTTGCTGTAAAAATTGTGCTATTGCTTTCGGTTTTGAAGTTCCAAGATGCTGTTCAAATTGAGGTTTCATAGGCAATGCAACTTCATATCTGCCACATTCTAATCGGCGTGTTGTTGCTAAATAAAAATCTTCGCAATATTGCTCTTCCCTAGTTAATGATGATGCTGATTCACGACTTATTTCTTCAATCTCCCAGAATTTGCTGATGTCATCGATGTTATTTATAACCACATTGCAGTTAAATGTTCTAACGTTGCCTGACAGAATCCATCCTAGCTTGGTTTGTTGTGCTATAGGCGCCTGTGATGGCCCTTTTATTAAGCCACTCATGATTATATCCGAGTAAACGCTGGCATCGAGAAGGATGTCAATTGGCGTCGACACGTTATACTCCGGATCTGCTAGTCTAATATGCTGTAAATGTGGCCAAGTTTGCTTTCTAAAGGATGAATTCGGCAAGTTGTTAATGACATTTGTGATAACTAATGCTTGTGTGCTAAATTGATAGTCATCATAAACGGATTGACATTCCATTGTGACCACTCCTTTGCTTACTTTTGAACTGTGGCCTTACCATCAACTTTAATGCAATTCATTGTAGGTTGTGAGAGTGGGATGCTGCCATATGGCGCATCTAGCGGTGTCCCGCACTTACTACCTGAAAGTAGCTTAAAATGAATCGCATTACAGTTGATGGTAGGCCCCCTGCATCAACTTTAATGCAATTCATTGTAGGTTGTGAGAGTGGGATGCTGCCATATGGCGCATCTAGCGGTGTCCCGCACTTACTACCTGAAAGTAGCTTAAAATGAATCGCATTACAGTTGATGGTAGGCCCCCTGGTTCCTATTCCTGATATTGATGCGTTAAAACGCTGACGCTGCAGTCCTAACATCTGAGCGGCGTTTTCTGATATCAAGGATATCTGAGAGCCTTGATCCAGTAGTGCTGTTAAAGTGATACGTGTATTATCAGCTGCTTTCACTTTAATAGATAAGGTTGTAAGTAAAATTTCCTCATCCTCAGTTGCAACATGGTTTACGCTATGTTGTTTTGTTTCGTTTTTATTCGGCGTGTATTTTGCTGTTGTTAGGGGCAGTGACCGAGCTTGCTGCAATTGCAAGCTTGCATTTGACGCGTTCGAGGCTTGATGTGTCATCGCGTCATGTATGAGTGTGTTGTGTTCACCTTTACACTCTTTGCATCGTTTTGTGGAATGGCAAATATTGTCAACATGCTTGTACAAACAATTTTTACATACTTTTAATTTCGAAATTGTCCTCATTATGCTCTCGGGTGATTGACTTAGGAATTTTTTGCACTGATACAAGTCGTGATTTTGATTGCAAAACGCACATTTTGATGAATATGTGTATGTGTATGTGGGCATCGCTTGATAATTTTTAAACATATGGTTACCCTGATATTTGGGTTTGCTGTAGGACGGTTTTGATACTTGAGGCGAAGATTGATTATTTTGCTTATAAGATGATGACCGTAGATGAATCGGCTCGAGAGCAGTAAATTTGCTTTCTATGAACTGCATGAAATCTAATAGTTTTGGTAACTCTCTGGGTTGCTTACGAGATTCCATGTAGTCACTGTAGGTGTTACTATCGAGCTTTTTTGCTAATAAATGCACTAGAAGCGGATCCCACGTGTTAGTATCGACTCCTAAGTTATGTATGGCGTGAATGCACTCTGTTGTTACGTCATACAATCGTTTTAACTCAAATGCTGTTTGCCTCTGTATATAAGGTTGATTAAGGAATACCTCGATTTGCTTCGAAAAAAGTACCTGTGGGTTATCATATCTGTGAGTTAAGATATCCCATGCTGTCTCATAATTTTCTGCAGACACGTGCAAATGCTGTATAAGGCGCTCAGGCTCGCCGCGCACCTTACCCTTAAGATGCTGCATTTTCTGTGCATTGCTAAGATATTTATTCTTATGGATAGCTTCCGAGAATAAATCAAAAAATGTAGGCCATTGGGTATAATTTCCAGTGAAAACGGGTATTTCAATTTGAGGTGTTGATTGCTGGAGATGGGCAGTTGAACACAGTTTTTTATTCAACTTCTTTTTTATGTTGTAGTAATAGTCCTCAACTTGAGTATACTCGCTATCATATAATACATCGCAGCCTTGTAATATATTATCGATTTTTAAATGAGTTTCTTCGATTATTTGCCACTTTCGCTGTATGTTTCTAAGCTCATCTTCTATCTCCCACTTTTCGTCCAATCTTTCAATAGATATACGTTGTATTTGTCTCATTAATGCTCTGAAATTGGTTTTTTGTTGCGTCAGTATCTCGTCGGCAGCACCACCTGGCTGGGTGGCCTTGTTGTCCTTGCTGATAGATGGAATAGAGAAAGAAATTTGCGAAAACATGTCCTTTTTATCTTCGGAAACGGGCAACGGAGACAATGTTAACACCGATATTGGCTTATACGAAAATATCTTTGCTCTGCTTGCTTCATAAAAATCTTTTGTCTTCTGAAAAATATTCTTGATAAAATACTCATAGCTCTTATCTTCATATGCTTGCACATTCGAATCATTTTGCTGGAATTCCGCCCAAAGTTCGTCTAAAACTTTGACTCTTTTATCCAAATAGTCCTGAGTTTTCCTACTAGCACTATCTTTCCTAAAGTTTGCTTCTATCTTCTCGAACTGAGTGATAATTTCCGCTTGACGGACAAAGATTGCTTCAAATGATTGAGACATGATAAAGGTAAGTAAGTGAGAGGAGATAATGGAAAGATCTTACTTTGAGTTGCGGCAAACCGACTGCTACTGCTGCTGATGCTGTTGCTGTTGTCGAGACGAGCTGATTAGCCCGTTTGTAGAATTTTGTACAGACAAAATTCAATCCAAAAATGCTGTTTCACTGGTTTAGTGTTCACAATAAAAATGTAAAGCTCACGGTATTAACTACTATTAAAAAGTACAAAAAGGTCACAATGTAAAAAAGTTTGCTAATGCTATTTGAAAAATGTTCACTGTACACCAAAGCGCAAAGTCACTGATTATTATAGAAATTACGAAACTGTAACTTCGATCTTAGACCTCAACGCGCACTGGGTCAAATTCTCGAAGGACCAAAATAATGTGTGATACTATACCACACATTGATTACTATGCTGAATGCTAAAATGATAAAATGATAAAAATCCTGCTAATTTGCGGAAGGGAAATGCTATTAAAATGATAAACCGACCGCGGTGATAGAATGCGTTTATTGCACTGCTGTAATATTACAATAACATAAGTTATAATTTAGGTCAACAGAAATGCTTGCTTGCAATTTACTTTATGATATACAAACATGTACGATTACTCGTACAACTACCAATGTTTTTTTTTCAATAGCGGAGCTAGTGTGTAGAGTTATTATTCTTTAATAGTCTTTAGTTTTTGTGCTATTTTTAGGCGCTGGCGACTCGGCGTTGCATCACGAGACATGTGAAACGGGCCCACAACGGAATCAAGGAGAACGCGAAAGATAAAATATGTCAACAGTGTGGAAAGGCGTTTAGGGTATGTTCCTAATCTATACTAATTGTAACAGTAAATTTTTGGTTGTTGTTAGACACCTGTAAGAAAGTTTATATATTTGAAAAAGAAAAATATTTAGTATTTAATAACTTTTTAATGTTGTTTGTAACTAATCTAATCACGCAACTGCAGAACGAATTTGGATGAAATTTGGCACTTAGTTTGTATAAATATATATGTGTATATATTTATATTAAAGTATAATGCTTCTTATACATTTTATCCCGGGAACGGGGTGAAACCGCGTGTTGCGTTTTTATAAAATAAAGTGTTTGAACATTTTAGCGCTAAACTCGGCCGCCACGCCATTTTGTTTATGATTAAACTCGCGGCCCGCTAAACATTTATATTGTTTGGAAAGGGAACTTATACTAACAAATAATCTATATACTTAATTCAGGTTCGCAAAATTTGTGACGACTCGATAGGGACTTTGGCGCGTAGTACGCGGCCGAGTAAGGTATCAAATTAAAGGTACTCGAGTCTATTTGTTCCGAAAACTATAAAATATACAAAATGTTAAACGTTATGATCACAAACTGCAATTAAAAAGTGTCATTATTTTCGCATAATTTGGAATTTTTCGTCGATCGACGAACCCGAGTATCGGGTTGTAACAGCCCTAGTGTTTTAATAATATGACAATGTTATACAGAAATTTTGCCTTTAGATTTTCGTTCCGATTGAAATGTTTTGGATTGGATATTGTAGTGACGTGTGAATTAGATTAAATAAATAAATTATTGCATACAATCACACCAATTATCTAGCCCACGTTAAGTTTCATGAAGAACTTGTGTTATGGATACTAGATAACGGATAAACATACTTATATACTTTTTTTTATAAATACATACATAATACACATATTAAACATCCAGACTAAGACAAATAGACATGTTCATGCACACAAATATTTGTCTCATCCGGGGATCGAACCCGGGAACTTTGGCGCAGAAGGCGGGTTTAGTACCCTGCGCCAAACAGGGGGTCAATTCTGCAATTTTTTTGTCATAATCGTCTCTCAGTGGTGTTTCAATAGTAGTGTTTATTTCCACTTTTGTATCAAAAACTGTGTAAAACAGCACTACCATTGAAACACCACTGGAATACCATTGTGACTAAGCATTAGCAGAATTGGGCCTCAGGTCGTCAAATTGTGATGTTCGAATATTTTAAGGCGGGTACCCCCACCGAAAGTGGCGCCGCGTTGAATTTTATTTAATATCGTAATTCTAATTCACAATTTTAATAAAACTAAACGTGGAATTTTTAGAGCCCATTGTCTTGTATTTTTAGAAGGTATCGCTACATCTCGTCATAGTCATTCGTAGAAGTAGATAGCAAATGTGTCAAAAACGGCCACTTTTAGCAGTTTTGTTATCTACTTCTAGCAGTGACTACGAGGGAATGTAATGATACCGTCTAAAAATACTAGACTACGGGCTCTAAAAATTCCACGTAAAGTTTTATTAAAATTGTGTATTAGAATTACGATATTAAATAAAATTCATCGCGGCGCCACTTTCGGTGGGGGTACCGCCTTAATGATTAAAAATAAAATCTCTCTTTCTCTTTCTGCTTCGTTTTACTCCCTCTCTCTCATTAAATTCTTTCTCCTTTCTAGGACAAGAAAGGTTTACGTGAACACGAGTTTATTCACACCGGGGAACGACCTCTATCATGTGAAATATGCGGATGTACATTTAGACAAAGCGCTTCTCTATACACACATAAGAAAAGAGTGCATAAGATATTCCCTAGCAAGAAGAATGTCACTCTACTGGAAACTAACACTTCTTAAACTTATAAGGAACCACGACAGCTGAAAAGGTGCCGAAACGTCGGGAAAATAAAAAAACTCCTAAAAATCTAAAATACGGACAATTACAACTTAGTTCGTGAAATATAGCGCGTTTGATATCCGTAAAAGTTGTTTTATTTCAATGAACAGTGCGCGCCAAGAAGACATAAGATGTACTTATAAGAAACGTTGATAATAATGAAATTGTGTTGTACAGTGCCATCTATTGAAGCGTAAGAAAATCTATTAGTAACCGACGTCTTTTTGTAAAAACGGTTGTGTTCGGAATAAGTGGTTCTTTATACACACGTAAGAAAAGTGTGCATAAGAATTTTCCTAGCAAAAAGAATGTTACTACTGGAAACTAGCACTACTTGAACTTTGAACTTTAAAGAAAAAAAAAATGTAAACTTTAAAGTTCAAATAACGCCATCTAGCGATGAAAATAGAAATTAATGCAGCGCCATCTATTGAAGTGTAAGAAAAACAGTAACCGACGTCTTATAGTGAAATATGCGGATGTACGGTCAACAGAACGTACGGCTTTACATTTGCACTACGAAAACCGCCGCTATTACGAGCGGCGTAAGGGCGCTCTCAAGGTCAAAGTGTAAAGCTGTTGCTGCTGTTGACTGTACATTCAGACAGAGTGCTTCTTTAAGCACTTATAAGCAGAGAGTGCATGAGATATCTAATATAGTATATGTAAGGAAACATGATTTATTTATTAAGCATAGCGATGTTCATAATTTTAATACTAGAAACAAGAATAAGCTTCCAAAATTTCGGCTTGAAAAATGTATCAGTTAAAAGATGTCCTAAATGGCTGATAGGGAAAAAAATGTTTGCACTATTCGCAAGTACTTATCTATGTCTATTTCAATAAAAAAAATTGACTTTGACTTTGACTATTCCCTGGCAAGAAAAATGTCACTACTAGAAACTAGCACTACTTGAACCAAAGAAAAGTTGATATAGCGCCATCTATATAGCGATGAAACAATTTTTTTTTTAAACACCGCTTTCGCCATCATACCTGAATATTATTTTGTCGGCTATATAGTGTTCTAGTTTTGTCGTTTTATGTGACTTTATTGTATTATATACTTGGTTCAGTATAAGCACAAGCATTTCGTGAAGCTTTTATTTACTCGAATTATATTTTTATTTTCTAATTAGTGTTTCTTTCAATCTTGCTTTTTTTTAATGAAACTCTATAAAAATAATTAATATCATTATGGTAAATTTTAAATAGAAAAACATTGGAAAAAATTAACTCGGCCACAAGTGAATTCTCAGACGGGAATCGAACCCGCGACCTTTGGAAATCCGGTCCAATGCTCTTGTTCCTCAAATTGGAAATAAAACAACTTTTACGGATATCAAACGCGCTATATTTCCACGAACTAAGTTGTAATAAGCCGACGTTTCGGCACCTTTACAGCTGCCGTGGTCACGAGATGACGGGAGTCAGTCGTCAGCGCGATTGATATCCGTAAAAGTTGTTTTATTTCACATGTGTTTGTGTGTGTGTGGCTGCGTCCACCACTTCCCTTATTATTGGAATACAGTCAGTGTGTCTATAGCTATCGGTTGCTTCACTCGCCTCCTTAACCTGGTATAGAACATGCGACGAGTACCCACATTTGCTGTAGAAAAATTGTCGGCCCAGTTTGGAATTTTAAGTGCGTTTGACCATAATGTGCAGAGTTGGAAAGCGTATAAAAAACGATTACTGCAATGGTTCATCGCTAATGACGTCGACAGCACAAGATATTCTATCCATAATAGTATGGCTCGCCTCTTCGTTCTAGTATTATACTGGAACGAAGAGGCGAGCCATACTATTGAGTGCACTCTCGGAAAATACATATGGCCTGCGGATTTGGCATTGCCGAAAGAACTACACGAAGTGCCTTTTGAAGATATCCTGTGTTTATTGGAGAACCATTTTACACTAAAAAGATATGGGTTCACGGAGCGTCATAACTTCTACACTGCCACGAAAATGCGGGAGAAACGCACACTAAGGCTAAAAACTCACGAAGCGGTTTTCACCCGCGCCCGCCGCGGTCTCGGAACTGCGGTTTTATTTCTAAACTCACGAGACCGGTGATTTGCGCGGTCCCGCAGCCGTCGCGGTTGAGATTATCGCCCGCAAACTTAACGGGCGATGATCGCAAGACGGGCGGTTAAACGATCAGTTGAGGTCCAGACCGCCATGGACACACACCAGAAACGAGCTGTTGCATTATACTTACTTCACAGAAGAATCCAAAAAAGAAGGCCTAAAAGGTTCAGGATTCAGGCTAGAGATCGTTATGGATTATTTGTAACTCTTATTAGTGAAGTCACCAGTGCAAAATGGAGTCGAACGGCGGGTGCTGGTGAAAACCGCTTCGTGTATCGCTAAAAGTACCCGGCGTTTTTTTGTGAAATTTACTTATATGTGAGGACGAAGCGCTTTATACAGCTTTATACACTCATAAGAAGAGAGTGCATACGATATACCCTAGTAAGAAGAATTGCACTCTTCTGAAAACTTGCACTACTTGAATATTAAGAAAAGTCGCGAAAATGGCGAAATAGCGCCATTTAACGATGAAAGTATAAATAAGTACACCACCAAAAGAAGCGTAATAAAATCTATTATTAACTGGCGTCTTTCAGTGGTAGGTATGTTTATGAGAAATGCATCTTTACCCATAAGAAGAAAGTGCATAGGATATTCCCTAGTCAGAAGAATGCCACTCTGTTGGAAACTAGCAGTTGAAAAAACGCCATCTAGCGATGAAAAACAAGAACAGCGCTATTTATTGACGTGTAAGAAATACAATAACCGAAGTCTTTTAGTGAAAACGATTGAATATTAAGAAAAAGTGCTTCTGTAAAAAATTGTGTAACACCTTTAAGAAAAGATGGCATAAGATATTCCTTAGCAAGAAGAATGTTACTCTGCTGGAAACTAGCACTAGTTTATTTATGATTTTTTGCATTTTTCCATGCTATTTTTATACTTATGATAAATTTTAAATAGATAAATATTAGAAAAAATTAACTCGGCCACAAGTGAATTCTCAGATGGGCATCGAACCCATGACCTTTGGAAATCCGAGAGCATTGGACCGGATTTTCAAAGGTCATGGATTCGATTCCCATCTGAGAATTCACATGTGACCGAGTTAATTTGTTCCAATATTTTTCTATTTAAAATTTATCATAGCACTAGTTACTTGAACTTTAAGGAAAGTTGAAATAGCGCCATCTTGCGTTGAAAATATAAGTACAATCATTAGGATTGTGCTTATATTTGTATTTATATCTTAGCTAGCGGAAGTTTGCCCCTCTTATGAGGGCAGTGCATAAGATATAAGTACCTACAAATAATTATTTTCTAATCAATGATTTTTCAGTCTTGGCTTTTTTGAAAGAATCACAATAAAAAAATGGATTACACCTAAAACCCCCGCCATGGGGATTGATATATTAATCATTCTTTTAAAAAACATAAAAATAATAATAAAAAACAAATAATTGAATGGCATTTAATAAAGAGAAAATCCAGTAAGTAAAGAAAAATTATATTCTATAAATTGTTGGTATGTTTACGAAACTGTCCGGTAATCACTTCTGTGGTTTGTTGGCGTTGCGCAGGAGTTTGTACTGAGAGTATCTATATAGGATACATGTTTTTTTTTTAAAACATGGGTATGAAAAAAAAACATTATTTTTAATGCCATTTAATAATAAGAAAATACAGTAAGTAAAAAAAAGTGTGCGGTTATGACTTCCTTTTTTTATAAGCGCTGTGCAGTAGTTTGTTGAGAATGTATAGCCGCAGAATGCGCGAATGTTGCCGGACAGATTCGATATAAACGTCTGTGGTTACGAAACTGTCCGGTAATCACTTTCTTTGTTTTTTAGCATTATGCAGCAATTTTAGTCTTTAGGATACCTAAAAGCTGTTGAACAAATGATGGTAGCGCTATTAGGTCTTATTTTCCCACTTAAAACCATAACGAAACTGTCCGGTAAGCGGTAATCACTTCCATTATACTTATAATAGCGTTATGCGGTGGTTTGTTAGAGGGTCAATTATAGTCTTAGTAGTTCTGTGGTTACAAAATTCTCTGGTTATGTCTTTCGAGGTTTATTAGCGTTATGCAGTAGTTTGTTGTGGGTGTATAGCGCTGCGGAATGAGCGAAGGTAGCCGGACAGTTTCGACACTGCAGCGGACGCTCGCCAGTGTGTGTCCGGACGTGCGACTGTAGAATTGATAGAGTCTGAAAAAACAATGAAAATATTAAAACAAGATATAGTGCGTTTCATCGTATATTCCCTTTTCCGTTAGGTTGGTGCCTCTGTCGGTTTCGGTCAAATGGTTACATGATTTAGAATAAGAATTTAATGCAGATTTTTTAAGTTGTGGATTCAATGCTAAAATCATGCTCAAAACATTAGAAAGCCGTGAAAGATAAAAGGTTTCGATAGGTTCCGAACATAGCGGAAAAGGGAATATACGATGAAACGCACATATGTATACAAAAAAAAATCCTACTGAAAAATGTTCAAATATTTCTGAGATAGCTTAAACCCACATAGGGGCATTCCATAGACCCAGGCTTCAGGTAGGGCTGAACTTGTTACTGGCGGGCAACCCAGTAAAAAGCTAAAATTACGCCCATGCGTAAGTCTTTGAGGCGATTAGGAGCCCGTGGTGCAGTGGTTCGCTTGGACGGCCTGCGATTGTTGAGGTTAAGCAACTTTCGCAATGGTCGGTCGCGGGATGGGTGACCAAAAATTCACTATCTCGAGCTCCGCCGTGCTTCGGAAGACACATTAAGCGGTTGGTTCCGGCTGCATTTGCAGTCGTTAAAACCAATCCGCATTGGCCACGCTTGGTGGCCCATTCTCCTTATGCATCCATAAGGAAGGCCAGTGCCCCAGCAGTGGGGAGATTAAAAATGGCTGATGACGTAAACCGTTGAGTTCGGGATTGTCTGAACGACATTTGGTATAAACCGTGGTTCCCATTGACATCTTTACGAACTGGATGAACATTTGCTCAGTACTAAAAATCGCTGGACATAAACGCTTTGGTATTGCAACAACCACATGGCATTATTTATATTTTTACATAAATACAAAACGTGGCGCATTTGACGTGGAAGGAAGTGAGGTGGAGGCGATGACATTGACATATTTGTCTATCAATCTGTCCCGTCTGCCAACCAATCACCGACTGTCGTTTCTTCGACTCATCGGCAAACAACAGTGCACATAATGCCATAATATTATATTTTTATTTATCTACCTGTATGACTTTTTATATTTATACATTTTATTGCTTTATATTTTTATTTATAAATTTTGTTATTTATCTATTATTATTTTATTTGTTTTTGACTGTCTGTGTCCTTTGTAAACCCCGTCAGAATAACAGCGCTACTGGGTCACTTTGCACATCTATTAGTGGCTCAGTAGCATTATGCTGAGACGGGGTATTTATTGGCCCTGCATTGGCCCTGCATTGGCCCTGCATTGACTGTACCATAATTTAGCTCACCGTAAACCCACGTCCACAGTGATCGCATATCTTGTTCCTTGGCGGCCTTATTTTCTCATGGACGAAGTTAACGTGTTTCTTCAACCCAGATCTGTGCATAAATACCTAAAAATCCAAGTTATAAGACTGCTTATGATACATTTTAAATAGAAAAATATTGGAAAAATCAACTCGGCCACAAGTGAATTCTCAGATGGGACTTGAACCCACGACCTTTGGAAATCCGGTCCAATGCTCTAACCACTGAGCTACCGAGACTTTAGCGAGATTTCTATTTAAAATGTATCATAAGTATAAAAACAGCATTGAAAAATGCAAAAATTCAAAAATCATAAATTATAAGACTAAGTACATTCACAATTATTATATTATCCTCCGTTTCCACTGTGCAAAATATTTACAAGAAAACATACTCCCTTTTTTATTATTTTAGTTTTTTATATCATTAAAACAACGAGAATAAGGTATATTTAGATTAAATTTATGTTTAAAGAATTTTTTCCCGGAAGTTAACCGCGGAAACAAACATAAAATGTTCTTCGCTGTTGTGAGGTGAAAAATTGTGTGTTGCGCTAAGCAGAAAAGTTTTTAGCGTCTCGCTTCGCTCAGGATTCAATCTTCCCAGAATCCTTCACTTGCTCAGATTTCAATAGAGGTAACTCGTCGCTAAAAAACCAACTTTCCAGCCTTGCATAACAAATAACTATTCTTGTAAATGTATCGCCAGTGGAAACGGGGGGTTAGATATCTATCTCTACAATAACTTATAGATAGTTTGTGCTGTTAATAAACGTGCACTGGGACGCTGTTACTGTCAAAATTAACGTAAACACAAGATGCGTGTGCGTGTGAATATTTGTGTTCATCATTGGGTGCGTGCGAATGAGTGTGTTTAAGGCCTCTGACTTGGCTTAACGACTAATCAGGGCCCTGATTCACTATGACCACTTAGCGATTCCTTGTTCAAACCACGCCAATGTCGTACTTGGTTTTAAAATTTTCAAAAGTCGTTTTCTCCATGATACTCCCAAATTATAGAGTTATTGTACAAGTACATAAAAGTCACAAGTTGCATAATTATTAAACAAGTAAAATAACTTTAAAATTTGTAAGTGTCATAAAGAAAACGAATTTTGAAAACGTCGAAACCAAATACGACATTCGCGTGGTTTGAGCAAGGAATCGGTAAGTGGTCATAGTGAATACGGGCCCAGATGAGAACAGCCGGGACCGACGGTTTAACGTGCCCTCCGAAGCACGGAAGCGCTCAGAGGGCCTAGTCTAGTGTGAGTTTGCAAATGTCCAACGTTACCATCGCGTGAGAGTTAAATTTTTGACAGACAGCCTTAATGCAATTGGAATAAGGTTGAGAATTAAACTCTTTTCGCAAACTGCGGCGTAAGCGAGCACGGTGATAAAACTAACACTAAGCAATCGGAGGCGATATTACTAACATTGTTTTGATATTATCATCCTACTCAAGTGGCTAATACATTAAAAATCCTCGCAATTTAATAAAATAATCCGCACATAATCTCATGTCATAAATCTCTCTCGGGGATGGAAGAGCTTCAGATGTGCATATGTCGTAGGATAATTTGATAAATAGAATTTTCACAAAAATCCTAGGGATATTGCAAAAACACGGATAATTAGTATAGTATTATCATCTCTCTCTGACTATATCTCTGCGCGAAGCAACTGCAGAGCGGACTAGAAGTTTGGCGCGATCTATACGTATGCAAACTGTACTACATAATCATACCTTATCACACTTGGCGCATGCGTGCTGCCCTCTTTTTAGATGAACGAAGTCGATGTGTTGTTGCAAAGAACTTTTGGTCAGAAACTTCAGGCCACATTCGTCACATATAAACCTATTTAAAATATTAATAAATGTTTGGGTCATTTAACTAATAGGTAATATTATTTCTAAAGTTACCTATATTTTTATTTTTTTTTCATTGGGATCTGTGGCCCTACCGCACAAGTGTCGTCGGCTTTGACATATTGCTCTTAATCTTTGGTAAGTTTTCATTTGTGTCAAAAATACAATGTGTCACATCCATCTGTCAAAAGAAGCCGATTTCGATGCCGACGCCTGCGCGATACGGCCCCTGTATATTCAATAACATTATCCAGACAAATAAATTAATAATAAACATACTACACTACCTTATACTTGTAACGATGCCATTTCGTTCTAGCCTTATGGATGGATGAAACCTCTTTAATGGCTGGAAACTCCGTAGTTTCACTCTATGGTAATCAAATTATATTTTTATCTGTTCTGTCTAAATTCAAATGTTCTCCGTTCCATGATTCCTGTTCAGCTCATTTTGACGTAATCTTACAGAAATCACTATTTAACAATTTTTATCTAAAGTTGTGTAAATAATATATTTTTCATTACATCAGGAACCCGTGTATCGGGGTAAGCATAACTACCTACTTTTTTACTCATTGTTTAGATTAAGTATTTATAACTAGGACTTTTGCTATATCTTTGTATTTTCATATTGTTACAGTTCAGATAAAAATATAATTTGATTACCATAGAGTGAAACTACGGAGTTTCCAGCCATTATGGAGGTTTCATCCATCCATAAGGCTAGAACGAAATGGCATCGTTACATACTTACAATAATATTACTTTTATACTTTTTGTATTCTTGAATTATACTTATTCATATACCTAAGTACTTGTTTTATTAAATATTTCGTGTCTTGTGGTAAACGAACCCAAGCCACGACATGATCGGCAATTTATAAAAGACTCAGTTAAATTCTGAACTCAATCAACGGCTTACGCGTTAAAATTCAAAATCGATGGAAGAGAGTCAATTTTTCGACCGTACAAATATCAAATTAGATTTCTATTTTTAACTTAAAAAACATTTTATAAAAAAAATTCAAACCGACTTCAAAAAGTAAAAATTAAACTTTTGGAGTCGGTGCTAGCTAGCTAAGGCCAAAAAAAAATTATAGATAATAGAAGTCCAATGTAGAATGCCTTGGCTGGCACCGACTCCAAAAGTTTTATTTTTTACTTTTTGAAGTCGGTTTGAATTTTTTTTATAAAATGATTTTAGTTACATCATGTGCCGTTACTTATACTAAAAATCAGCCCATACACAAAAATGATGTCATCTAGTTAAACGACTACTTGCCAAAACGAGATTGATATTTTTCAGGATTATGAAAAAACGACTAGCCTGGGGGGCTATCGCGTAAAAAATATGGATATGGACATGGGCTTCATTTGACAGTTAAATGACCATATAAGGTAATTTTATGAGCTTCGACTGTCAAATGAAGCCAATATCCATACCCAGATTTTTTACGCATATAAAGCATTTTCTTTCAGATAAAAAAAGAATTAACAAAATCTGTTAACAGCTGGCGAAGTAATGGTAAAACATACATAAAAAAAAACAACTTGTCGACTCGAGAACCTCCTCCTTTTTTTGAAGTCGGTTAAAAATAGTCAATTACCTTTTATCAACATCTCTAATATGCGCCGAATGAGTCTTCAAATGATGCGCCAAATTATGCGCGCTCTTAAAGTGCGTCCTACATTCCGCGCAGTAGGACGCGCGCGTGGACGCGTGCGCGGACGCCGCGTGCGCCGCCAGCCCGGACTTGGCCGCGTATACCTTGTTGCACTGCGCGCACGAGTACACACGGCTGGATTGTCCGTGAACCGTGCTATAAATGAGTTTAATTGTGTCATTCTTTGGATATTCATCCAAACCCAATATCCAGAAGCAATATTAAGGACCCGCTATAGGCCAACGAAAATCAGATTGCTTTACATGATCGTCTGTAATATCAATATTAATGAAAAACTGAATTTTAAATTAAGATGCAGCAAACTACAGGACTAACACTAGGGACTATGTTACTCAAAAACACGATTGCATAAAATTTTCTGGATAGAAAAAAAATGCGAAGTTGCCTCCAAAACACTATAATTAACACGATAAACTGCTAGTATTCAAGTAATACATTAAAATAAAGCTTGAAACTTGTTAGTATAATTACACTATAGCTAAAACACGGCTTATGTTATATTTTTTTTGTAAATATCCTTTAAAAAAAGAATTTCCTTCATTTCTTAATTCCGGACCGGCCGAATGGGGCCGGAGCCGTTCGGAGTAGTTCGCCGTTGCAGTTATTACTTTTGATTTTGGCCTAGAGCGCGCCCTTAAGAGTCCGCGCGTTGGCGGACGCCAATTCCAGTACTGCTCGAAGAACCAAATCGGCAGCTTGAGGCTGTAGGAACAATGAATGGTATAAAAGGGAATGCGGAGCCACTGATAGGAAGGTTAAAGGGAATGGGTGATTGTAACCCGGGAACGTTACGTTGTAGAGATGATGGTTGAGGTATGAAAAAGGGTGGTAGATGGTAAGCCACTTGTAGGAAGGTCTAATGGTGAGCTCTTCCTCCGGACTGGGTGTTGGTAGTCCGGGGACCGCGGTCCGACAGATGATCGTCGGATGTTGTATTTATGTGAGTGGCTCGGTGAAACTTTGCTTGCGTGATGTAGGTTTCCATACATGTTCTACGTATCCCATACTGAGTTGCTGTCAGCGCCATCTGTTGTCACGGTAGGTAATTTCCGTGTGTAGTAGTTTGTGCGGCGTTAGGTAGGTGCGCCGCCACAACGTCAAAGTTGTTTACAGTGCGATCTATTGATGTACGATGGATAAATGATTCTTGTCTCGTGTGTTGTGGTATGTGCGGTTTGCGATAGATACCGCTACAAGTTCAATGCATACTTGGTCCTTCGAGCAGGATTATGAAAACTACTTACAACATGTGTAGCTTGAGGCCGCTTTTGTTGACAAACGTGCTGTCGCAAAGAGTGCAGTGCTCTTTCGGTTTATGCTTATCACGATGGTAACGGTAGCCGCGATAAGACCTGTGACAAGAGATGAAACGGATACAAACATAAAAAATGCATATCTCTGTAGCGATAACTTAATGGTAAACAAATATAGCATTTTCCTTTCCTAAATTCTTTTGTCTATGCCACAATTTTTCATCCGTAGGTTCAGTTCAGTTTGTTTATAACAGTAGTATCGAATGTGCGCGCCGTTTACACCAACTATCAAATCATAGACAAACCACAGACAAACCACAGAGAAGGAACGCCGCGGGAGCCGCACACTCTATGGGCACCCGACTAGCGCCGCGACCGCCATCTTCAATCAAGCAAGACATTCGCCACGACGTCGCCCGTGTACGCTCGCGCCGCGCCCTTTGTAACCAACTATCATTTTATGTACTGTACAATATTATTGCATAAAGTCATGAATTTAAAGTAGCTTCGTATCATTTACCTCTCCCGTGCTGACTAATATCAGTCAGTTGAATAGCCATTTTTGACCACTTGTATTCTGTCTTGAGTTTATGTTAAGTACCTACATTTTAAGTAAGTAAACGAGGCTATATCTGTGTGTTTCATCAAAATCCATTAAGTATAGGTTCTACGTGAAAGAGTAACAACCATCCATCCATCGTAACAAACCAGAGCCCCCTACCGTGCAAGTTGACAGATGGATGTGACATATTGTTCTAAGGGCCGGTATTTCAATATCGACTTATCTTGAATTGATCCAGGATTGAAGATAATGTTCCACTTATGTGTATTTCAATAAACGATTAAAGTGAAGTGACGCTTAAAGTCCATCCTAACTAGCCAATATTTAGGGCCGGTATTTCAATATCGACTTTTCTTGAATTGATCCAGGATTGAAGATATGTTCCACTTATGTGTATTTCAATTAACGATTAAAGTTAAGTGACGCTTAAAGTCCATCCTAACTAGCCAATATTTAAGCTAAGGAATTCAGAGACTTAAGTGCCGATATAAAATATTAACATATTTTTTACTGGCAAAAAGATATTTTAGTTTTACATTTAGGTATTTATTGTAAGTAGATAAAATGCAGTTGAAGCAAAAAAAATATTATAGTGTAGAAATAATGGCAAATTACAAGAATATTATGCGAAATTTTTAAGATGATGCGTAATGTAATGTAAAAATTTCGAAATGAGAAGAAATTCTAAAGTGATAAATTTTTTGGCGCTCTTTTTCATTGTGGAGCCTCCACGACGATTCTCATTGTCGCTGAGCGTACAAGCGCAGCCAATGAGCGCTCACTGTCACCAAATGACAACAAAATTCATAGACAATTATCATATTTTGTTTGTTATGTTGCAATATTGCGACGAATCCTAGATTTGCTAAGGCGAGGAATATCCCGATTGAAATACGCTATTGTCTTTCACAAGTGATACTTAGCTCAAATGTTGGACTTAACTTAAGTCATAAGATAAGGTGACATTGAAATTCCGGCCCTTAGTCTTTGGTAAGTTTTTATTTGTGTCAAAAAGAAGCAGCAATGTGTCACATTCATCTGTTAAATGAAGCCGATTTTGATGCAGATGCCACTGGCCCCAGTTCGGGGATGAGTGATGTGAATCAAGGAATGTTCAGAGAAAGATGTTATTTGAATATTAAATCACTTTCATTGTGGTTAAGTCAATACAAAAGTTCACTAGAAACTATTAAAACTGTTTACCTACACTAAAATGTTACTGTTTAAACTATTTTGAAAATGTTAATGTTATAAAGATAATGAGATAAAGATGTTCGGTGCATAGGCACCAAACACTGTGACGTGCGACTGACGTCACACGACTGTCATCGATGCGCTTGCACCGAATGACATAGTTTTAATTTTAGTATGTGTAGAGTCGCTAACTCTACATAGGATGTTGTAGGAATGTTAGTTAGATGTTCTACGATGACGTAAACTAATGTTCGAAAGGATGTGCAGAAAAATGTATAACACGTGTGTCACCGATAATTGCTTTATTGCCACTGGTTTACAAATTAGTTCGTTCATGTAATTTGCAGCGTTAGCGTAAAATAAATGTAATTGCGTAATAATATATATTGTAGGAGCTCGCTCCTACAGTATG
Source organism: Chrysoteuchia culmella (assembly GCA_910589605.1). NCBI lineage: Eukaryota > Metazoa > Arthropoda > Insecta > Lepidoptera > Crambidae > Chrysoteuchia > Chrysoteuchia culmella. The sequence goes on along the minus strand of OU342670.1, from coordinate 10,317,851 downwards.
TATATATTTCCGCGGACTGGTGCGGGTCGCGAACATTAATCTCAACATTTATAACATTTGTTACGTGGTATGAGTACATCCGATCGATAGCGCGTTATAATATGCACTAAAATTAATTGTTAAAATAAGTATAATTGACGAGTGACCGCTGACCTCCATACGGGGGGCTAATTAACTAATTTTAAAATCTATCGCAGTCCCTTTCAATTAGTCATTTGAAAGATATTCACATACTTCAGGCCGTCACTATTTGACATTTGAAAGAGATTGTAATCGGGACCCGTTATGAAAGGTATTGGTATTAAATGAACGAAATTGAACTGTCTAAGCAAAGTGACTGACGAAAATATCTTTCAAATGTATGGAGAAGTGTCAAATGAAGTGTCATTTAAAACATCATTCGTTCTGAAAGCGATTGCGACTTTAAGTTACACAATTCCATAAATCTATCACAATCACAATACCTTTGAAAGGGATTGTGATAGATTTTGAAATAAGACAATTAGGGGGGGTCATGCGCCACGCTACGTCAGTTTAGGTAGCTAAGTAGGTATATCGAAACACCTAAGCTATGAAAGTATTCGGTAATAATCCGAACACTTTGCATTTATATTATAAGTAGTAATGATAATGGATACCGAAATTCAGAACACTCACGCAGTCGTAACTCAGTTTCTATCGTGTCTGTGGTCAGGTGCTCGTCGTTGTAATGCCTGACCACAGAGTACACGCTGTTGTTGCGCTTGCCGCGGATGTTGAAGGTTTGTTACCTATCAAGCAAAACCGGCTGAACGGATTGGATTTGGCACACACATAGTTTATACACACACATGGTCTACTTCAGTCTGCTTATCTTAATCTTGTGCTTAAAGGTTAAATATTTTTTTTTCTTAAATAAATTGATACTGACCTGTATGTTCTTGCAGTACAGTAATCTTATAATGCGAGAAATGTTGTAATGTATGATAGATAAGTCTTTCTTTGCCAGTTGAAAATTGTTTACGGTTACAATAACCATAAAATTTAATATTATAATTAGTATTTAGTTTTGTGATGGAAATTGACCTTACTGATATGTTAAGGTCATTTTTCAATTTGACGACTCTGTATGAAATAAAACAGGGAGAAAAAAACAGCCCTTGACGAGCTTCTTGCCGGTTCTTCTCGTTACAAGGTCTCCCGCCGTAGGGTTTGTGAACCGATGGCATAGCTTCTTTGACGTTCATAAGTGCTTGTAACAGCCTAGACTGAATAAATGATATTGACTTTGACTTTGACTATAGACTGGATTATGATTCAGGAAATATTTTATCCCGATATTCCTACAGGAAAAGCAACCACGCGGATGAACTGCGGGCGTTCACTAGTTTAGGGAGAAAAGCCTTTTTTATGCAAGCTCGCGCCATCTTCTTAATCAATCTTTTTGCTGTTACTGCAGCTTTGAGAAAGAAACACCCGAACATCTCCTAATGTGACTGCGGAACCCTAATTTATAAACGCAGTATCCTCCTGAGCCGGCATATAATTCGACCGAAAACTAAAATCTCTTAAAGTTAGAAAGATTTTAGATTACCTGGCAGCCTCCAGGCTAATAGAGATACTCTAACGAAGCGAGTTACAATAGAATGTCGCACTGATTACAGGACCCCTGGAGCTGCTTAGCTATATCCCACAAATAATGATCTATATGTTAATCTAAAATCTAAGTCTTCTTAATCACAACACTCACGCAGTCGTTTACTCGCAGTCGGCAAGCGACCACAGACGTCGAGACTGAATGCACGTGACGTGAACTCAGTCTCTATCCCGTCTGTGGTCGCGTGCTCTTCGTTGTAATGCCTGACCACAGTACGCACTGTTGTTGCGCTTGCCGCAGTAGGACTTGTTGTAAGTCCGCCTGGATAGCCACCACCATCTTATCAACAGTTCACACATTTCCTCTTATATTAAATATGTTTCAATATTGTAGATTTGTGTTTGGCAACGACATGTTCCTATGTAAATGTTGTTGCTTCTGTTAAAGCTGATAAGTTTCTTGCGGCCGTTCTTCTTATCAGTTAAAAGATGTCCTGAATGGCTGGTGGGAAAAAAAAATTGGAAGGAAGGCACTTATCTATAAGTCTATTTGAATAAAAATCTTTGACTTTGACAGTCCGACAAGGCATTTAATGAACGCGGACGGGGGCGCTGTAACTGTAACTTTCAAAATTGACGTAAACACAAGATGGCGGTGTTAGTTCCTTTTTTGCCACGTTCATTAATGACCTTATTGTAAGTGCGACAAGGCTTATAATTAACGCGGGTAGAGGCGCTGCAGAGCTGTCAAAAATGACGTTTCAAGTTCCTTTTTTGCCACGTTCATTAGAATCCTTGTCGCACTGTATTCGAAAATGGATATCAAAATTCACAGCACTCACGCAGTTGTGTAACCACAGTCGTTGCACGTGAACTCAGTCTCTATCACGTCTGTGGTCGCGTGCTCGTCGTTGTAATGCCTGACCACTGAGTACACGCTGTTGTTGCGCTTGCCGCATACTTGGCACTCGTATCTGAAACAAACGGGGATTAACAACAAGTTCATTAAATCGCTTGAAACTGTTTTTAAAGTATAGCTTAATAAATATAAATATTTGCATACAATCACACCAATTATCTAACCCACGTTAAGTTTCATGAAGAACTTGTGTTATGGATACTAGATAACGGATAAACATACTTATATACTTTCTTTTTTGTAAATATATCCTTAATATACACATTAAACACCCAGACCAAGACAAATAGACATGTTCATGCACACAAATATTTGTCTTGTCCGGGGATCGAACCCGGGACCTCTGGCGCAGAAGGCGGGGTAAGTACCCCTGCGCCAAACAGGTCGTCATAAAAACGGAACTGCATTTGTTTTAATCAAATATGATAAGTAGGTTTTGATTTACAAGTTTTCGAACTTCAACATTCGCGCGCTCTTTGTGACGTCTTTGTATACTGTTTCATACAAAGAAGGCGATTCTCTGTCCAAACCGGTCAAGCGTGAGCCGCAAGCTGCATTCAAAGTGTTATACAGTGACGTCACAAAATAAAAGGTCGGCCAAAGTGTTTTTTTATTTTTTATTAACGACCGGGAGACTTAGCCTTGTAACAGTCCAAAACTGCACTGTTATTTTATTCCAAATATTTCTCTATATTTACATAAAAAAGTTTGAGACTAACCTTATTTATCGTCATCAGAAAATTTCTATAATGTCTATATTCTGTAGATTGTTGCACAGCACCATTTATATGGTAAATCTTTGTGAAAGTCCAAAAAGTAAACACGATATTTATGTTCCAAATATTTCTTTGTATTGACAAAAAAAGATTGAGACAAACTTTGTTTATCATCTTCAGGAAATTTAAGATAATGTCTATATTCTATAGGTTATTGCACAACACGATTTATTTAGCAAAACTTGATATTCAACGAAAACAATAATATTGGCTTTATAGGTTATAAAAAACAATAACATAGGTTTGACAACGTCAGATCAGTCATATTAGATAGTGGCGCCGGGGTGACGAAAGTAGGAATTAATAAATTTCATCAAGACCTTTAATAACAATCCTTCTGTAATATTGAGGTAATTTACTAGATTATCGTTACAAACTGATATTGAATTATAGAATCAACTATCACTATAAATTAATCAAGTTAACTTAAATCAGAACCTAATAAGTAGCGTCATCGATCGATCGCCATGGTGACGTAGGATGTCATTGTATAAACAACAAAACTTTTTATTATAATGATGACTTTTTAGGATAGATTGTGCTATCTAACTTTAACGATAACTTCGACTTTAACGAGGAAAACGTATAGGATTCGGTTCGAGTTAAGTTCGCTTAAGGTTGGCTGGAATAGCCCGGCTTTTAATATGTCAAAATTTGAATTTGAATTTGACATTACATTATTCGACTAACCAATCAGAGTTAGCCAATAGCGAGACGGTAAAAGTTTTAAGATAAGAAAAAAGAGACGCATCTTGGAGGGAACATGGATAGTGACTAAGTGTTGCCAATTTCTAGTTGCTATGCCAAAAATACCCATATGATTTGTCTGTCTGTTTGGAAATAATAGTTTTAATGTATACAAAATAGTTGAAGGATAGGATAGTTACTTTAATCAGAATTCAATAATAGGCATTTTGATGAACTAAATTAAGTAGATTTATGTCATTCTTGGAAAAGCAAATTGAAATAATTAATTAGATGGGATCTAGACAAAGTAGTCACACGAATTATTGATCTTGAGGAAAATCAATATATAAATCGCGTTATTGATAGTTTACAATAATAACTTATTAGTATAGTTATTATATGTAAATTCAAATTCAATAAGTATCATTTATTCAGTCTGGGCTTTTACAGGTACATATGAAAAGTAGATTTATGTCTTTCTGGGAAAAGCAAATTGAAATTATTAATATGGGATCTAGACAAAAGTAGTCATACGAATTATTGATTTTGAGGAAAAAATATATAAATCACTTTATTGACTAGGTTACAATAATAACTTATTAGTATAGTTATTACATGTAAATTCAATATTCAAATTCAACAAGTATAATTTATTTAGCCTGGGCTTTTACAGGTACATATGAAAAGTAGATTTATGTCATTCTGGGAAAAGCAAATTGAAATTTATTAATTAGATGGGATCTAGACAAAGTAGTCATACGAATTATTGATTTTGAGGAAAAAATATATAAATCACATTATTGACTAGTTTACAATAATAACTTATTAGTATAGTTATTACATGTAAATTCAAATTCAATATCATTTATTCGATCTGGGCTTATACAGGCACTTGTGAGAATGAAGAGGCCGCGCCATCGGTTCACAAACCCTGTAAACTTAGAAATTCAGAGATTAATACTTTATTTATAACAAACATTAAGATTGTCGTGTGAAAAAGGGGATTGTTCTGTAATAATTAGAAAATTATAAAAGGGCATAGTGAGAACAATGCTGAAAGCATTGAATAATTTGACAAGATAGGACTATGTTACTGATCATAAAAGTAAATACGTAACCATATAGTAATATATGATAAAGTTTTATTATTCACGGATATAAAATTTACCCTAATATTTGGGAAGAGGGGAAAAGTTTAGGTGTGGCATCCATGAAATGTAGGGGCGGAGCTTAAGAAGACGCGTCTTGTTAGGGAATTTGAAAATAGAACGAAAATGTTTTAGGTGACGCGGTGTTAGAGGGGATGCGTGGGAATGGCTCTATATAAGGGGCACTTTTCTTAGATAGGGGCTCTTAGCATCATCGCAACTGACGGGTGAAGACGGACCCCCGAAGCGAGAAAAGACGCCAACTTTTCTCTGTAAGAAAGCATCATTGAAATAGTATATCTTTAAATCAAGAAAACATCAAGAAGTCAGCAAGATAGTGAAATTCGAGGTTTTGACGCTAGGCCGCAAATTTCCTCGCGATCTTTTGCTAGAAATGCGTTAATCTGAGCTTAACTGGTATAATTAAGTTCATGATTAAAGTATATAAATTTTGTTTGCGAAAAACCACGAAGTAATGTAGTTTATTCCCCAGTAAATTCATAATTGATATAGTTAGGTCTGCCCCGGAATTGATGTTAGTGTCAATAGGAAGGGCATAGGTTTTGAATAGGACTGCTATCGTATTGTCAGGGTCTTCATCGGTTGTATGGGATCATAGTTTTCTTCTCTCTTTCATACTTATCTCTATAAGATGTCAGGGGAGGAGCGGCTGTGATGTTATGCGATTTGTTGAGGATTATGATAATTTAGTTGCAGCCTAAGCATATAATGTTAGCTTTGTGTCTCGAGGGGAGATTTGTCAAAACCTGGGGGGATTAGGTCAGAGTTTGGCATTATGGTGTGTCAAGCGGGCATCTGCTAATAGATAGCCTAGAAAGCCATATGGGAAAAGCGTGTGTGAGATCGGGACGTGAAAGCTAACGGTCCGAACGGCGTGGGGTAACCCGTCACGATTCGATGTCTATGATCACGTTTTTTCCATGCCTCTTTTGTTAGGGCGTCGGCTCTGTTCCCTTCCCAAGCAGGGCTGACCACGTACAGGCTATAGGAGGTATTAGGAGGGTCCCTGCCCGAACTGTACAGCGTGGGGCGACGTTGGCTGTGGTAAGAGCCAAATTACAAGCATAGGAATCGATTTTAGTCGTTGGTTAGGCAGGTAAAATCACGATTAGGGCTTTCGCGCCAAACATCGCGGTAAGCGTCATAAAAGATGACGAGAAAGGATAGTTGATAGGCCATCTGGTATAAGAATGGGTTGGGTAACTTGGGAGCCATTAGGCTTCCTCAAGATGGCCGAATTGTTAGCGAAAAATTAGTAGGATTGATAGGAAAATGTCGGGTTTATTAGGTCATTATTTGCAACAACAAAATGGCCGCCATAGGCAGCTAAAGAGTTGTAGAAATATTAAAATGGTTTTAAGATCTGGGTTGACGACTGACAACGGTACGCTGAAACTACTATACAGTCGACTTTAGGAACATCTTCCCTTTTGGAGTCGGTTAAAAATAGATTCTCCTAATTGAAACAAAAGTAGTATGAGTGAAAGTTTGCAATAAGCTTCACAAGTAGGTAGCATTTATGGGATTGAAAACAAATAAGAACGGGTCGGAAACATTGTGGTGATGTGATAGGATAAAATGGTGATCAAAAGGGTCCATAGGATTTATTGTGAATGGGCTAATATTCTGTATCTGATTCCAATCAGATGTGTTTTGACAAAACCAATAGTGCTAAGTGAAATCTAGGAAGGATATTTAATCAATGATTATATTAGTTAACATCTTGTGCATAATTGTGTTGACTTTACTTAGTTTCAATACTAGTTACAATTATTGTCTCAGAGTTAGACAAATTCATTCTCTAATTCCTGTCATGATGGTGGACAGTACTTACCTTTGTAGTAATGGTTAAACTATTAAGAAAACAAATCTTTAAATTGAGTTGATTATATGAGAAACTTTGGAGTAGACTACTGTTTATAATTGAAATAAACTGTTCTAGTAATCTTGAAGGTGTACTGCAGTAAGATCTAGGTGAATGAAGTAGCCTGCGTTTCTATATAAGCTTATGCTAAGGACACGGCTTGGGAACGCAAGATCAGAGCTAGAGTGTACTTTTACAATTGTTGGAATGGTGATAAATAAGGGAACAATTCTTTAAGTATGTACTTACCATAAAAGGTATCTATTTATTTAGTGAATAGAAACATTCACAAATAATGGAATTAAAGTACTACTTAACTTAAATATATTAACTTGGTTTCACTAACAAACTCAATTGGAAGAAACTACAAATAGAATCCTACTTGTAATTGAATTTAAAAAAAGATAAGTCTATTCAGCACAATTAGTGTACAGGTTAGTGTTCTTTGAGAGTCAAACTTATATTGTTACCAACTTTTAAGTTTAGCTAAAAGTGAGATGTGGAAAGCCATTTGCCTTATGGCATACTATTGAGTCTTCCTTCAGAACCCAGATTTGCCAGTATCCCTTACTTTGTATGGATTGTATTGTTGAATCCATTCTGATATAATGTTAATCAGCAAAGAATTAGAAATAAACATATTATAATTTAAATTCAATTTTATAACTCAGCTGCCACAGTGGAAAGAGAAATTCTTCATTGTGTAGACTGGTAAATCGCTTGAAAGCACTTTGCTTTGTCCTCTTTTAATTGATTGTACTAGGTCAGACTGACAATGACTGTAGACCTTAGATAAGTACTTAAAATTTCTATTAAAAATATCCAGCTGAGGCCGGAAGAGGATTGACCCGTCTGGAGTCGAGATCCATTGTATTGAGCGGGGAGGTGCTCGTACCTAGCCGGTAACAACTTAAATGCACTAAGATAAAGATAACAAATAAACTCTTGGTTGTAGTAATTGACTCTCCATACTTAACTCCACAGTGACTATAACTTCATGTTTACAACTTACCTCTTACCACTGTAGTATACTTCTAAAACTTAAATAATGATTCTTTACCTAATATAATATATATTTATTAAAACAGCTGTGAGGATCGGGGTATTTTAGTATGCTTTCTTAGGTTGTTCTAGAATCTAAGTCTTTTAATTGTCATAGGTAATTTCTTTAGGGCTATAACAACATTTAGGAAAATGTATAAGCTTATAGGTAGGTTCATAAGAAAAGGTAATAACTTAATATCAATTAGCATGGACAAACTATTAGAGTAACTTTTATTCTTTATTGTTAGTTTAGTAAAGTATCGGTTATAATAGCAGAGATATTTAAGAAACAATAGGAAAAGTTAGTATTCATTATTAGGACATTAGGTATAGTATGCTAGTTACAATGCTGAAAGGATTTGGGTATGCTACGGAATACAATCAGGGAAAACCACTAGAAATCACGAGCCCTTTCAAACTATACAAGAGCATATTAAGAAAGTAGAGTTTATATTAAGGTTAAGATAGGATAAGCAAAAATTTAAACAAGAGTAGATTATAGGTCTTCATATTTTATAATTTTAGTAAGCGGGGTTCGGTACATTTTTGTAACCGTGACCAGGATATATTTCTTTATGATTTTATAAGCTGCTAAGCTGCACCGGGGTTAGGTACATTTTGGTGCCGTGACCAGGATTATTAGTAAAAAAAAAAAAGAATACATACATCAAATCTTTTTAATAAGTTAGTAGCGGTTAGTATAGCTTATCGAAGCTCTTGTTTAGTTCTGGAAGAGAGTGGCTGTCTGCATTTCAGTATGTTACAGTCACATTTTGTTGCAGTGAAGCGGATAGGCTTGTAACTAGCTTGCAATAGGTAGCATTTGTTTACATAGTTGAAGCAATTTCCTCTTTTAAATAGTTCCAGTGTTTTGTTTCACATGTAAGGTTCTTTGAGAGTGATCTGTAAGGGTTCAACAAACTGGGGGTCGTTTAGTCCATGTATTTGGTTTGGTTATGTCCTGAAATGAGAGAAATTTTGTATTTTCACACAAAAGGTTAGGAGTACAATCTTCTTTTTCATTATGAATGGTTGCTTTGTTTTAACACCCAGTACCATAAAATATAGTTTAATGCACAGTCCCGCAAATGTCATGTAGGTAGCTTTAACACGGTTGCGATTCAAAGCGATTTTAGTACGGCGGCGCCGGCGTTCAGATAAGATAATAGCAAAGCACAGAGAACTAGATATAGATAGGTGTAGGTAGATAGAAACACGATAGTAGAAACTAGGTTTGACATTTCAATTTATGCTAAGTTGAAGTTTTACTTTCAAGATGTCAACTCGGATAGGCAACGACATTAAACCATACAGCCATAGAATCAGTATGATAGGTTGAAGTAAATTTAAATTATTTTATGGTTTATTTTAGTGAAACTTTGAAGTTAGGTAAGTAGTTCAAGCATTTCGGTACCATAAATTGATCCAATCATAATTTTTAGGTCCTTTATTCAATAAAATAATTAATAGTCTTGTCCAATGGGAATTAATAACTTGGGGCTAAAAGCAATGACTACACTATTACGTAATAGATGTCGCTACTAGTAACTTGTGTTGTACCATTCGGGATAGTTAACTCAAATCAGGCCTTGTTTAACCGGTTAATTTTCATACTTAATCAGCAGAAAGTACATAGGAAGCGCGTTATTATAAGGTTTGGTTCTACCTTAACTTTAGAAATATTGGTTTCACGAAGGAGCGAAATTAAAAGGGTTTTGAATAAATTGACTGGTTTATAGAGGATTTTCATAACTTTCAACTACAATACTTATTGAAACCTGTATATAGGTATGATAGGACGATGCAAAATAGGGAGATAAGGTTCTTTTCTCGACTTAGGATCAAACCGGTTTATTTGATCGAAGCGCTTTTATTCCAAATATGTTGGGAACGGGTTATGTCAAAACCTTTATTAACTACTATTTTTTTAAACGGGTTCCTAAGCCCTGACAAATAAAAACGGGATTATGAGTTAGATTTGATTGAGGATTAATAGATACTAGTAAGATTAGAATAGTTAAAGGCATTTTCTAACTCAAGTTATTGATTCACTTAGAAATTGTGTGTAATTTATAGGGAATCTTTTTAACAAGAACAAATATCTGATTATTGGGCTAATTAAATCTTCTAGTAGGATAGTGGAGGAACACAGTCTCGATAAGTCACGTTAATATTTTTATTACATAATAAGTTAATCGTAATATCATAGTTTAGATAGTGAAGCAGTCAGTTATTTAGACTTTAATTTTATAAGTTTTCGAACGAATAACCATAACGTCAAGTTGACGGTCTTTTGTTCTGTGACGCTGGTAGTAACGAATACCTAATCTGTGGCTGTGTCCTGGACTGACTGATAATGAATGACATTAGAGTTTTTTCGCTGTTTATGTTTTTGTTTATACCGGTAAATCAGTTTAAATTATAAAGAACAATTAAAGAATTTTTGTCGTGTCTGACTGACAGTGATCGAGGATGTGTGGATGATTAACTTTTAAGCGATTATTTTGTATAGCTACTGCTACCAAGACTTTGAACTTTTCTTTTGTGGACTTTTCAATTATCTTCTGGAAAAAGTTTTCCAATGAGAGTGGTGAGTGTTTGAACTTTTGTGAATGTATAACTAGATCCAAATGATTAGGTTAACCTCTTACTTTTCAAGTTAGAGAATATTTTTATAACTTAAGGTCAATGCAATGCCTACATCAAACTTCATAGATAGTTTCAAAACTTTAGAGATTAGTTAATTGAATGATTTATGGAATTGAAATCATCATTGCGAATTCAATTGCAAAGGTTATCATTAATGGTCCAGTAGTTTGATAGGAAAATCTTGGTTCATAATCAGATTTGAATAAATGGTTATTTATCTATATTATTATGATAGGATAAGATATTTTACTTGAGATTGAAACTTGTGATGAGATAGAATGAAATAAAATTAACTTTTTAACAATCAAAGTTGGATGAATGATTGTTTATTAATATGCAACTTGCCTTAAATGCAATTAAATAATAACTTGCAATTTTAGTATACAATTAGGAAGGATATAGTAGTATTTTAAATTTCCATAAGCTTGAGTAAAGTTGTATTCAGGTATATCTGTAGAAGTATAAGAACTTTTGCCTTTGCAAACAATCGGATAACTAAAAAAAAAAAAAGATAAGTTTAGAATCTTATAGATTAAGATACTTGTGACAAAGGTTATTTGTGATAAGAGTTTCACTACAATTTAACGAATAGGGAGCGGGGTCTTCTAAGAAAACTTTTAGGATCACTTTAGTTTTGTGTACTTTGAATGGTTTGTGAAGTATGATTTTATAACTTGTCCGTTGCTTTCCAAGTAAAAGTTAAACAATAATTTTTTAACAAGAAACAAATAAGGCAAATTAGAAACTTTACATTGAAAGATTTTATGAGTAGAATTAGAAGTAGTTTATTAGTAAACATGGAAGACATTTTAGGCTTGTCTTGCGGTAATTTATGAAGGACAGGCACTATTTGTTTATCCTATGTTTCTCGTGGCTGTAGGATTTGCAACTTATTGTTAGATGTTTTGTTGAGATAACTTTTATTTTATTTTGACACATATTTGTAGTAACTAATAATGTCAATTTATGTTCTTTGGATAGTGATGTGAATTAGAATAATGATGTAGATAGATTGATAACACTTATGGATATTCAAGTTAAGATAGATTAAATTATTGCAGTTATAATATTTTATAGAAGTAGTAAAGACTTTTAGGACCTTTAGTAATGACAATTCTGGACTTGGATTTTAGTGCAACTTAGATTTCAGGTAGTGATTTTATTGAAACTTTAGGAAACAAATATTTTCTGGGTTTTAGCTACGACTATAACTAGTAATTTTAAGTATCAAGGCTATAAAGATATTAACAACATGATAAGAAAATTGGGTCGTGAATTAATTAGTTAAACTTTTAAGGTCTAGTATTTATTATTGTATAATAATAAATAAAAAAGATCAAGTAATAGATGATTTCAAACTTAAGTGGAATTATCAAGTTATTTTATTAAGATACTATGTTACGAAGGGATCAGTTCATAACTGTTAACTATTTTATAAATTAATCTTTATGATATATCTATTTGAGGAGATTTATACTTGTGTTTGGCATTATTAACATTTTAATAATATCTAGTTGAAATCTGTTGTAGGACTAATTATCAAAACGTTTTAATCATTAAAGCAATGACAAGACAGAATGGTTATCGGGATTATAGTGCGTCTGAATTTGATTTCGTTCTGATCTGCGTTTTATATAAAACTAAATAGTTAGACAATTAGATCGATTATTGACTGAAGTTAGTGATTGACAAATTACTGAAATTAATTTAATTCAAATTAATGGTTTCATGTTGGGTAATATAAAACCAAGTCGATATATTACTATGTTTTAATTGTTTGAAGATCTGACAGCTCAGGAATAGGATTAGCTGGATAGTTGTGGGAAAAAAAAATAGGATTCCACAGTAAATTATTAAAGGAGGCTTAATTAAAATAGACAAGTTACAGAACAAGAATTTTATTCATTCATTTGTTGTTTAGAGAAGTTTGAAACTTTTACGGGGGCTAAAGTAATAAAACGTACAGATTATAAAGCTTTAATATTTATAAGAATAGTAAATTGTATAAGGCCAGGGTAACTAGGTGGATAAAGGTTTTCTTTCGGGGGGGTTTATTATTAAGAGGTAGGTACAACTACTAAAAGGAAATCTTTACGATTTTCTAAAAATTATTCATTAAAAAAAAAAGTATTCGACTTTCACGATTCAAAATTCAAAAAATTTAAATTTCAAAAATTTCAAAAAAAAAAAAAATGAAATTCAATAATTCGAAATTCAGTTTGTAAAGCGGATAATGTGAATAATTAAATGACTCAAGTTAAATTTGACGTGCAATTGTCAATGATACTTTTAATTAAATAATTATTAAGCTTAAAAGAGAAGTATTACAGAAGGAAATCTAAAAATATAAAGGAATATATACACACTTATTGTGTACTAATCAAAATGCGTTGCGTAGAGATGCGTACTAATAAGATGCGTTGCGTATAGATGCGTTAAAGATGCGATGCGTAGAAAGGCGTACTGATAGGGTGCGTTGCGTAAATTCATACTCTTGCGTAATGTAAGTGAAATGCATTTCGATGGGTTGCAATTTTGCGTAGAATTTCATAAGGTGACAATCAGCGTATTTATATCAAACCTTTATAATATAATTCAAAATCTATTCGACTTTAGTTAAATAACTTTGTATTCAGGTTGTAGCTATGATATAATCTTAGGTGGCGTGAAAGAAGGCTAGAGAATGATGATAGTGATCGTTGCGTTAAAGAAAAGATGAATAGAATGAGAATCTAATCTAGATTACTAGACAAAAAAAAAAAATAGATTCAACATGGAGGGCCTTGGTTTATAACATACGTGAAGCCTGATTACAACCATTATTATTGACCCAAGAGATAAGACCCGCACACGAGCTTTTGTTTAACAAACTTGAATTTTGTACAGTGGGACTTTGGTGCTAGGTTAAATAAAAAAAAAAAAGGTACGAACTATGTTGATGTTTGTAATGTCCCGGTGTGAACGACTGTCCAAGATTCATACTCCACAAGAAGCTAAGAGCTATTTTTAAACCCGGCAACTGCACACTCTCCAAGGTGATATTAGGGTTGTTCTAGAATCTTAAGTAAGCTTTTGGAAATATAGGGACATTGTATATGCTCACCCCTATCCGGCAGAGTAGGCCCTGTCGTGTAGAAGGAGGAGTACGGAAATGTGGAAGGGTGCTTCGGGCGGATACGTTGCGTCCAACGCCATCTTTTCATAAGGTTAGAAAAGAGCGTATGTGTCCGGGTATGTCTATTAGGGACTGTGGCCTCACAACCCATACTTTCCATGATCTTGTACGACTCTGGTGTTGGATATGCATAAGTCGGAATTGGCAAAAGCAATAAAAATACTTAAAATTCGCTTAATAATTTTTGATATTGTCTTGGTTTAAATACACTCTACAATCTTAATTTCATTTACACTAGGGCTCACCCAACAGTTCTTTGATTTTGGGAAAATAATAAAAGATAGGGTTATAAGAGGGAGAAAAGGGGGGAGTTTATATATATAAATATATCATGAGATAAGAGTAGAAGAGTAGAGATAAATATTTGAGAATTGAGTAAGAAAATTCTACACCGGATCCAATACGTAGTATTGTCACCTATGAAGAATTTTGGGGTCGAGCTGTAACAGTCCAAAACTGCACTGTTATTTTATTCCAAATATTTCTCTATATTTACATAAAAAAGTTTGAGACTAACCTTATTTATCGTCATCAGAAAATTTCTATAATGTCTATATTCTGTAGATTGTTGCACAGCACCATTTATATGGTAAATCTTTGTGAAAGTCCAAAAAGTAAACACGATATTTATGTTCCAAATATTTCTTTGTATTGACAAAAAAAGATTGAGACAAACTTTGTTTATCATCTTCAGGAAATTTAAGATAATGTCTATATTCTATAGGTTATTGCACAACACGATTTATTTAGCAAAACTTGATATTCAACGAAAACAATAATATTGGCTTTATAGGTTATAAAAAACAATAACATAGGTTTGACAACGTCAGATCAGTCATATTAGATAGTGGCGCCGGGGTGACGAAAGTAGGAATTAATAAATTTCATCAAGACCTTTAATAACAATCCTTCTGTAATATTGAGGTAATTTACTAGATTATCGTTACAAACTGATATTGAATTATAGAATCAACTATCACTATAAATTAATCAAGTTAACTTAAATCAGAACCTAATAAGTAGCGTCATCGATCGATCGCCATGGTGACGTAGGATGTCATTGTATAAACAACAAAACTTTTTATTATAATGATGACTTTTTAGGATAGATTGTGCTATCTAACTTTAACGATAACTTCGACTTTAACGAGGAAAACGTATAGGATTCGGTTCGAGTTAAGTTCGCTTAAGGTTGGCTGGAATAGCCCGGCTTTTAATATGTCAAAATTTGAATTTGAATTTGACATTACATTATTCGACTAACCAATCAGAGTTAGCCAATAGCGAGACGGTAAAAGTTTTAAGATAAGAAAAAAGAGACGCATCTTGGAGGGAACATGGATAGTGACTAAGTGTTGCCAATTTCTAGTTGCTATGCCAAAAATACCCATATGATTTGTCTGTCTGTTTGGAAATAATAGTTTTAATGTATACAAAATAGTTGAAGGATAGGATAGTTACTTTAATCAGAATTCAATAATAGGCATTTTGATGAACTAAATTAAGTAGATTTATGTCATTCTTGGAAAAGCAAATTGAAATAATTAATTAGATGGGATCTAGACAAAGTAGTCACACGAATTATTGATCTTGAGGAAAATCAATATATAAATCGCGTTATTGATAGTTTACAATAATAACTTATTAGTATAGTTATTATATGTAAATTCAAATTCAATAAGTATCATTTATTCAGTCTGGGCTTTTACAGGTACATATGAAAAGTAGATTTATGTCTTTCTGGGAAAAGCAAATTGAAATTATTAATATGGGATCTAGACAAAAGTAGTCATACGAATTATTGATTTTGAGGAAAAAATATATAAATCACTTTATTGACTAGGTTACAATAATAACTTATTAGTATAGTTATTACATGTAAATTCAATATTCAAATTCAACAAGTATAATTTATTTAGCCTGGGCTTTTACAGGTACATATGAAAAGTAGATTTATGTCATTCTGGGAAAAGCAAATTGAAATTTATTAATTAGATGGGATCTAGACAAAGTAGTCATACGAATTATTGATTTTGAGGAAAAAATATATAAATCACATTATTGACTAGTTTACAATAATAACTTATTAGTATAGTTATTACATGTAAATTCAAATTCAATATCATTTATTCGATCTGGGCTTATACAGGCACTTGTGAGAATGAAGAGGCCGCGCCATCGGTTCACAAACCCTGTAAACTTAGAAATTCAGAGATTAATACTTTATTTATAACAAACATTAAGATTGTCGTGTGAAAAAGGGGATTGTTCTGTAATAATTAGAAAATTATAAAAGGGCATAGTGAGAACAATGCTGAAAGCATTGAATAATTTGACAAGATAGGACTATGTTACTGATCATAAAAGTAAATACGTAACCATATAGTAATATATGATAAAGTTTTATTATTCACGGATATAAAATTTACCCTAATATTTGGGAAGAGGGGAAAAGTTTAGGTGTGGCATCCATGAAATGTAGGGGCGGAGCTTAAGAAGACGCGTCTTGTTAGGGAATTTGAAAATAGAACGAAAATGTTTTAGGTGACGCGGTGTTAGAGGGGATGCGTGGGAATGGCTCTATATAAGGGGCACTTTTCTTAGATAGGGGCTCTTAGCATCATCGCAACTGACGGGTGAAGACGGACCCCCGAAGCGAGAAAAGACGCCAACTTTTCTCTGTAAGAAAGCATCATTGAAATAGTATATCTTTAAATCAAGAAAACATCAAGAAGTCAGCAAGATAGTGAAATTCGAGGTTTTGACGCTAGGCCGCAAATTTCCTCGCGATCTTTTGCTAGAAATGCGTTAATCTGAGCTTAACTGGTATAATTAAGTTCATGATTAAAGTATATAAATTTTGTTTGCGAAAAACCACGAAGTAATGTAGTTTATTCCCCAGTAAATTCATAATTGATATAGTTAGGTCTGCCCCGGAATTGATGTTAGTGTCAATAGGAAGGGCATAGGTTTTGAATAGGACTGCTATCGTATTGTCAGGGTCTTCATCGGTTGTATGGGATCATAGTTTTCTTCTCTCTTTCATACTTATCTCTATAAGATGTCAGGGGAGGAGCGGCTGTGATGTTATGCGATTTGTTGAGGATTATGATAATTTAGTTGCAGCCTAAGCATATAATGTTAGCTTTGTGTCTCGAGGGGAGATTTGTCAAAACCTGGGGGGATTAGGTCAGAGTTTGGCATTATGGTGTGTCAAGCGGGCATCTGCTAATAGATAGCCTAGAAAGCCATATGGGAAAAGCGTGTGTGAGATCGGGACGTGAAAGCTAACGGTCCGAACGGCGTGGGGTAACCCGTCACGATTCGATGTCTATGATCACGTTTTTTCCATGCCTCTTTTGTTAGGGCGTCGGCTCTGTTCCCTTCCCAAGCAGGGCTGACCACGTACAGGCTATAGGAGGTATTAGGAGGGTCCCTGCCCGAACTGTACAGCGTGGGGCGACGTTGGCTGTGGTAAGAGCCAAATTACAAGCATAGGAATCGATTTTAGTCGTTGGTTAGGCAGGTAAAATCACGATTAGGGCTTTCGCGCCAAACATCGCGGTAAGCGTCATAAAAGATGACGAGAAAGGATAGTTGATAGGCCATCTGGTATAAGAATGGGTTGGGTAACTTGGGAGCCATTAGGCTTCCTCAAGATGGCCGAATTGTTAGCGAAAAATTAGTAGGATTGATAGGAAAATGTCGGGTTTATTAGGTCATTATTTGCAACAACAAAATGGCCGCCATAGGCAGCTAAAGAGTTGTAGAAATATTAAAATGGTTTTAAGATCTGGGTTGACGACTGACAACGGTACGCTGAAACTACTATACAGTCGACTTTAGGAACATCTTCCCTTTTGGAGTCGGTTAAAAATAGATTCTCCTAATTGAAACAAAAGTAGTATGAGTGAAAGTTTGCAATAAGCTTCACAAGTAGGTAGCATTTATGGGATTGAAAACAAATAAGAACGGGTCGGAAACATTGTGGTGATGTGATAGGATAAAATGGTGATCAAAAGGGTCCATAGGATTTATTGTGAATGGGCTAATATTCTGTATCTGATTCCAATCAGATGTGTTTTGACAAAACCAATAGTGCTAAGTGAAATCTAGGAAGGATATTTAATCAATGATTATATTAGTTAACATCTTGTGCATAATTGTGTTGACTTTACTTAGTTTCAATACTAGTTACAATTATTGTCTCAGAGTTAGACAAATTCATTCTCTAATTCCTGTCATGATGGTGGACAGTACTTACCTTTGTAGTAATGGTTAAACTATTAAGAAAACAAATCTTTAAATTGAGTTGATTATATGAGAAACTTTGGAGTAGACTACTGTTTATAATTGAAATAAACTGTTCTAGTAATCTTGAAGGTGTACTGCAGTAAGATCTAGGTGAATGAAGTAGCCTGCGTTTCTATATAAGCTTATGCTAAGGACACGGCTTGGGAACGCAAGATCAGAGCTAGAGTGTACTTTTACAATTGTTGGAATGGTGATAAATAAGGGAACAATTCTTTAAGTATGTACTTACCATAAAAGGTATCTATTTATTTAGTGAATAGAAACATTCACAAATAATGGAATTAAAGTACTACTTAACTTAAATATATTAACTTGGTTTCACTAACAAACTCAATTGGAAGAAACTACAAATAGAATCCTACTTGTAATTGAATTTAAAAAAAGATAAGTCTATTCAGCACAATTAGTGTACAGGTTAGTGTTCTTTGAGAGTCAAACTTATATTGTTACCAACTTTTAAGTTTAGCTAAAAGTGAGATGTGGAAAGCCATTTGCCTTATGGCATACTATTGAGTCTTCCTTCAGAACCCAGATTTGCCAGTATCCCTTACTTTGTATGGATTGTATTGTTGAATCCATTCTGATATAATGTTAATCAGCAAAGAATTAGAAATAAACATATTATAATTTAAATTCAATTTTATAACTCAGCTGCCACAGTGGAAAGAGAAATTCTTCATTGTGTAGACTGGTAAATCGCTTGAAAGCACTTTGCTTTGTCCTCTTTTAATTGATTGTACTAGGTCAGACTGACAATGACTGTAGACCTTAGATAAGTACTTAAAATTTCTATTAAAAATATCCAGCTGAGGCCGGAAGAGGATTGACCCGTCTGGAGTCGAGATCCATTGTATTGAGCGGGGAGGTGCTCGTACCTAGCCGGTAACAACTTAAATGCACTAAGATAAAGATAACAAATAAACTCTTGGTTGTAGTAATTGACTCTCCATACTTAACTCCACAGTGACTATAACTTCATGTTTACAACTTACCTCTTACCACTGTAGTATACTTCTAAAACTTAAATAATGATTCTTTACCTAATATAATATATATTTATTAAAACAGCTGTGAGGATCGGGGTATTTTAGTATGCTTTCTTAGGTTGTTCTAGAATCTAAGTCTTTTAATTGTCATAGGTAATTTCTTTAGGGCTATAACAACATTTAGGAAAATGTATAAGCTTATAGGTAGGTTCATAAGAAAAGGTAATAACTTAATATCAATTAGCATGGACAAACTATTAGAGTAACTTTTATTCTTTATTGTTAGTTTAGTAAAGTATCGGTTATAATAGCAGAGATATTTAAGAAACAATAGGAAAAGTTAGTATTCATTATTAGGACATTAGGTATAGTATGCTAGTTACAATGCTGAAAGGATTTGGGTATGCTACGGAATACAATCAGGGAAAACCACTAGAAATCACGAGCCCTTTCAAACTATACAAGAGCATATTAAGAAAGTAGAGTTTATATTAAGGTTAAGATAGGATAAGCAAAAATTTAAACAAGAGTAGATTATAGGTCTTCATATTTTATAATTTTAGTAAGCGGGGTTCGGTACATTTTTGTAACCGTGACCAGGATATATTTCTTTATGATTTTATAAGCTGCTACGGGGTTAGGCACAGCCTTCATCATACCTGATGTTAAGTATTGATAAGGCTGAAGATGGAAGCGAGCCTCTCCCGGAATCCGCAACCTATAAGGGACTGGCTATCTTATCTCTAACTGCCGGAACACAATTCATTATTTACAAGAAACATTTGGTCCTTCGAGCCGGAACTATCTAATTAAGCATCCTAACTAAAATTATAAATGCGAAAGAATGTTTGTTTGTTTGTCCTTCCTTCACACCCTAACTAAGCAATCAATTTAGTTGAAAGGACGGAGAGTGACATAGGCTAATTTTATACCGATATTCCCACGGGAACCACGCGGGGGAAACCACAGCCGCTGGGTTATAACCCCGTAGTTACTGTTGACTGTACATTTTATTTTAAATTTTTACTCATAAATCCCTATAATAAAGGAACATTTGTTCCTTCGAGCCGGAACTATGTAGTTATGAATAAAATCCACAAATTCCACAATGGGTAATAACAGCACTTTTAGATTAATACGCCATCATGTAGTATAAGAAAAATAAAAAATACAGTTTTATTTTTTCCATAAATGTGGTATATTTCTAGAGATGTTAATATTTTTAACTATGTAGGCTACTCCGTAAATACACACGTACACACACACGGAGATACACACAAATATAACATTCACATTTATTTAACACACACAGTTTATAAAACTTAATTCTAACTTAAATATACTTAAATGTAATGATAATAATATTTACACTTATATCTATTTATAACAGTATTTAAATTTACCTATTAACATAAATATGAAATGTGTATCAGTTTGTCGGTATCGATTCACTATCGATAACGTTATATCGACAAGCCCTCGCACTAGTCCGCGCCGTCGTACATAACGGCATTGTTCGTGCTTATGTACGCCGGCCTGTGCTGCGCTTGCGCCGGTGCGCCGCGGCTATCGAGCCAGTCGAGATACAACTACGACGCGGAGCGCACGCCGCTTGATGCTCGCTTATGTACATAGCAAACGCTTTACATTACGCACTGCTTGTTTCCTAAACTGTTTTCTATCATCTTTCATTCTTCACGCTTACCATACTGTATTTAGTGTTGCGTATATCTGTGTTCCTGTGCTTCGTATTCCTTCTGTGCCTTCTGTCTATTATATGTGAGACTGGTGTGATCAAAGGATTAAACAACATATTTAACAGTGAGTCTGACTTTTAATTCTACTTGCTCTCATACCCACTCACTAAAGTGGTGACCCCGAGTTAAAACATGGAACAGGAATTTAGAGATGCACGTGGAACCGCCATGCCAACCATGCCGTCGGAAAATAGTGATGGGAAAGAGTCGATACCCAATGTCGATGTTTTTAAAGTCGGTCCACGACTACCACCGTTCTGGCCTGAAGAGCCCGAAATCTGGTTCGCACAAGTGGAGGGGCAGTTCGCCATAGCTGGAATCACCAGTGACTCCACTAAGTTCAACCATGTCATTAGCCAGTTAGACAACCAGTTCTCTCGAGAAGTTAAGGACCTTATTGTCAGCCCACCAGCTACTGACAAGTATTCTAAGCTGAAAACCGAGCTGATCAAACGTCTTTCGGCATCGAGAGAGAAGAAGATCAAGCAACTATTAATGCACGAGGAGCTTGGAGACCGAAAGCCCTCTCAATTTTTACGTCACCTCAAGAGCCTTGCTGGTGTCAACGTTCCTGACCACTTCTTAAAGACTATTTGGATTAGCCGCCTCTCACACGGGATCCAAACCGTGCTCGCTGGTCAATCGACGTCATCCTCTATCGACGATCTGGCGGACTTGGCCGACCGTATTCACGAGCTGGCCACTCCTTCACCATCTGTAGCATCCACCAGCCAGCCTCAAGCCAGTCCTGGTTCAGCTATAGAAGCGCTAACTAGAGAGGTCACTGAACTCAGGAAGCAGTTTGAAAAGCTTGCGTCTGAGAGGAGTAGTCGACCACACTCCCGGAGTTCTCATTCTCCCCACCGAAGATCGGCATCCAGGTCGCAACGCTCCCAGTCGAATTATAGGAAGTTCCCATGCTGCTGGTATCACAGCAAGTTCGGTGAGAAAGCCAGCAAATGCGTGACCCCCTGCGACTACAAGGCGGGAAACTTCAGGGGCGGTCGATAATGGCGACTGCTGACTGCCCCACCTCTTCTACTGGTCGCCTGTTTGTGATGGATCGAGCTTCGAAGGTGCAGTTCCTGGTCGATACCGGAAGCGACCTCTGCGTCTACCCTCGATCCCTTCTTCGCGATCGTCGTGCCAGGACGGACTACAGCTTGTGTGCAGCGAACGGAACCAATATTTCAACATACGGTTATGTACATTTTAATTTAGATTTCGGCTTACGTAGAGTATATAGTTGGCGTTTCGTAGTAGCAGACGTAACTAAGCCGATTATCGGCGTAGACTTTTTAAATTATTATTGTTTAATTGTTGATTGCCGCAATAAACGCCTCTTAGATAGTACAACCTCATTATCATCTGTAGCCGAAGTAGCTAGTTGTAGTAGTATAGCCTCTGTAAAAGTCTTGACTGGTGAGACTCGGTATCATAAAATTCTTGACGAATTTCCCGAGATTACCCGACCAACTGGTACATATCGCAACATCACTCACAACACTGTCCATCACATACGCACGACTCCAGGCCCTCCAGTTTCATGCACCCCACGTCGGTTAGCTCCGGATAAATTAAAAATTGCGCAAAAGGAGTTCCAGTCCATGCTCGCCAATGGCACAGCCAGACCTTCGCAGAGTCCTTGGGCATCTCCTCTTCATTTAGCTCCAAAGAAGGACAATGGCTGGCGTCCCTGCGGTGACTACCGCATGCTCAACGCCCGTACTGTACCTGACAGGTATCCGATTAGGCATATCCATGACTTCGCGCATAATCTCGTTGGCTGCAAAGTCTTCAGCACATTAGATTTATTGAAAGCCTATAATCAGATACCTGTCAGTACTGCAGACATCCCGAAGACCGCAATCGCAACACCGTTTGGTCTTTATGAGTTCCCATTTATGACCTTCGGACTTCGAAATGCAGGCCAAACCTTTCAAAGGTTTATGGACGAAGTCACCAGAGGCCTTGATTTCGTATACTGTTACCTCGACGACATCTTGGTCTACTCGAAAGACAAGCAGCAGCACGAGCAGCACCTGCGCCAAATTTTCACCAAGCTCAAGGAGTATGGCATGCTGGTAAATACTGCCAAGTGCATTTTCGGCGAACCAGAGGTAACGTTTTTAGGTTACTCGATCTCCGAGAGTGGCTCCAGACCTTTGGAGGCCAAGGTGCAGGCCATAAAAGAGTTTCCGACTCCTACGAATGTGCGCCAATTGAAAGGTTTTCTGGGAATGATGAATTTTTATAGGAGGTTCCTACCCCGAGCTGCTGAGATCCAAGCTCCCCTGCATGCCTTATTAACCGGTTCCGTGAAGGGATCGCAGCCTATCACTCTCACAGGTGACGCCCTTACAGCTTTTAACGCTTGCAAAGACAGCCTTGCTAACGCTGCCTTACTAGCGCACCCTGACTGCGCCGCAAAGCTTGCCTTGGTGACAGACGCCTCTGATAAGGCAATCGGTGCAGTCCTCCAGCAGCACAATAATGGAGCATGGCAACCACTAGCCTTCTTTTCGAGAAAGCTTAGCCCGTCTCAGGTTAAATATTCGCCTTATGACAGAGAGCTGCTCGCCATATACGAAGGCATTAAATACTTTCGGCATATGCTCGAGGCCCGGCACTTTATTGTCTATACTGACCATAAACCGATAAGTTTCGCATTCCACGAACGGAAGAAAAACTGTTCGCCCAGGCAGTATAGACACCTCGACTATATCTCCCAATTCACCACCGATATCCGGCACATATCAGGTAAGGATAACGTAGTTGCCGATACTTTGTCGAGGATTAAAGAATTGGGAGCGCCGGTGAGTCTCGAGACTCTAGCCAAAGCTCAACCGGCCGACCTTGACCTTCAAAAACTTTTATCTGAAGGTTCATCACTGCGGCTGGAGAAACTGACGATACCTGGAAGTCCGATTCCATTGTACTGCGACGTCAGCACACCGACTTCCAGGCCTTTTGTCCCAAAGTTTTACCGCCGACAGGTGTTTGAAAGCCTCCATTCTCTAAGCCACCCTGGTGCCAGTGCATCTGCAAAATTAGTCGCAGAACGGTTTGTTTGGCCCGGTATCCGGAAGGACTGCAGGGAGTGGGCTCGCGCTTGCATAGCGTGTCAAAAGGCCAAAGTTAATCGCCACGTCACTGCACCGTTAGGTGCCTTTGCCTTGCCACGTGTGCGATTCAAGGAAATCCATATTGACCTAGTTGGCCCCTTACCTATCTCGGAAGGCTATCGGTATTGCCTGACAGCAGTTGACCGATTCACTCGGTGGCCGGAAGCAATACCGATCGAGGACATCACAGCCGAAACGGTGGCCAAGGCTCTTTTGTCAGGCTGGATTGCTCGATTCGGTTGTCCAACTCACATAACAACCGATCGAGGCCGGCAGTTCGAATCGGCATTATTTCAATGCCTCTCGAAAACTGCTGGTTTTGAGCATAAGCGGACTACCGCATACCACCCTGCGTGCAACGGTATGGTTGAACGGTTTCACCGTCAACTTAAAGCCGCAATAGTCTGCCACGCAAACGACAGATGGACAGAGTCCTTGCCGTGGGTGCTACTCGGCATACGCAGCGCCTTTAAAGAGGACCTCCAAATTTCATCAGCTGAGCTGGTCTATGGAGAGCCGCTTAGATTACCGGGTGAGTTCTTTGAACCTGCTGATGGTGGCACGACGGACATGTCTGAATTTTCAGCGCGCCTTAAGCAAATTGCTACAAGGCTGCAACCCACACCGGCATCACGTCACGCTAACCCTAAAGTCTTTGTATACAAAGAACTAGGAACCAGTGATTTCGTATTCCTTCGCGAGGACGCTTCACGTGGTTCCCTCCAACCTGCATATTCAGGCCCCCATAAGGTGTTATCGAGAGGCGATAAAGTTTTTAAATTGCTGCAAAAGGGTAAAGAGGTCACAGTATCCATAGACCGCGTTAAGCCAGCCTTCATACTGTCAGACCACACCGATCCTACCTCGACTGAACCCGAATCTGTACCCAAATTACCTGATGTCCCAAAAAATTATACTACACGTTCTGGGCGTCAAGTCAAGTTTACAGATTTTTATCGCCCTTGACGGTCTCTGGAGGGGGGTGGTGTAGGCTACTCCGTAAATACACACGTACACACACACGGAGATACACACAAATATAACATTCACATTTATTTAACACACACAGTTTATAAAACTTAATTCTAACTTAAATATACTTAAATGTAATGATAATAATATTTACACTTATATCTATTTATAACAGTATTTAAATTTACCTATTAACATAAATATGAAATGTGTATCAGTTTGTCGGTATCGATTCACTATCGATAACGTTATATCGACAAGCCCTCGCACTAGTCCGCGCCGTCGTACATAACGGCATTGTTCGTGCTTATGTACGCCGGCCTGTGCTGCGCTTGCGCCGGTGCGCCGCGGCTATCGAGCCAGTCGAGATACAACTACGACGCGGAGCGCACGCCGCTTGATGCTCGCTTATGTACATAGCAAACGCTTTACATTACGCACTGCTTGTTTCCTAAACTGTTTTCTATCATCTTTCATTCTTCACGCTTACCATACTGTATTTAGTGTTGCGTATATCTGTGTTCCTGTGCTTCGTATTCCTTCTGTGCCTTCTGTCTATTATATGTGAGACTGGTGTGATCAAAGGATTAAACAACATATTTAACAGTGAGTCTGACTTTTAATTCTACTTGCTCTCATACCCACTCACTAAAACTATATTTTAACCGCCTCTGTGGTCTAGTAGTAACAACCACCGGTATCAGACCCAGGGGTCCCGGGTTCGATTCCCAGCGGGGGTACAATTTGTATTCGGTTTGGTTGGTGGTATGACTTGTTGTGAGTCCGCCTGGCTAGCTACAACCATATTATCTAAGTCTGACGCCATAACAACAATGTTTTCAGCATTGTTGTGTTCCGGCAGTTAGAGATAAGATAGCCAGTTCCTCAGTGGTTGAGGATTCCGGGAGAAGCTCACTTCTATCTTCAGCCTTATCAATACTTAACATCAGTGGGCCTGCCATGAGCTTTTCTTTCAGTACAGTAAACGGGATACATTTTGTATGTGAATCTGTACAGCGCCTCTAGTGGGCAGTAGCAGAACTAAAGATGGCAGGCCCACAGGTATGATGAAGGCTAAGAGTCTCCCTGTCTTGAATAAAAAAAAAAAAAAAAAGGCAACATTTTTACAAAATAACATTATCACCTATCAAACTACCCTACTGAGTTAAAAATTCGACTATAATAGCCATGCTCCAGCCTTTATAAGGTATGTAATCAGTATGTGCAGTGTGGTGACGGCCTAAGAATACAAGTGTCACCACTCCCTTACATGCCTGGGATGTCGTAAGAGTCGACTAAGAGGCTCGACGCATTGAACACCTGTGCGAGAGAAGGAACACTTGAAGCAAACCCTCTACCAACCCGTCTGGCCAGCGTGGCAGCAGTAGGCTAATAGCCTCCTATGAACGCCACAATAGGCGTGAGCTAGGAGAGGCTTATGTCCAGCAATGGACGTCCACAGGCTGATGATGGATGAATCAGTATGTAACAGATAGTGTTACAATCATATGACGTCACAAGCCAAGCGTTATTTATTAATTAGCCATAGTAAATTCCTGTTTCTGGAAAAAGACCTTACCTTCTCGTGTGTCTTTTGACATGCTCTTTATAGGATATCTCCGTACTGAGCACAGATTTGCAAACATCGCAGATGTATCCATCTTTTTTCTGTATAATAAGAATAAGTTATTAGCCCATTGAAATAAAACAACTTTTCGAGATAAATATTAAAATGCAAAATTAAAAAGTTATAACTTTTCTGGATATTTTGGTGGAGCTTGGTGGGACAGTGGTTCGGCTCGCGATTGTGGTTGTTGAGCAACTTTCGCAATGGACGGTCACGGGATGGGTGACCAAATAAGTTATCATTCTATCATTCTAGTTCCATCGTGCTTTGGAAGGTACGTTAAGCCGTTAGTCCCGGCCACATTTGCGATCGTTAACGATGTCGTTAGCGCACTTACGTAGCGTAATGACGCTGTATGTAGTGTAAATCGCCTATAATGTATGATACACACAGAACAGACGAAGTTAGCGCGCAGCGTATTTTAAAATTGCTGAAGAAAATTGAAACATCCGTAATGCCGGCTCTACACGTTGGCCAACATTGTGGCCAATTTATCATACTGTACTGATTTTGAAGCAAAAAATGTTGGTTAAGTAGTTCCATATTCGCATGCAATTTACTTATGTGGCCGAACTTATGTCGCGCACACCCATGCTGTACACAGTCCAAGTTGGCGATGACTGCAGTCTCGCCGCGGTTGACCTGTAGACTGCTCAGCCTTAATCGTCCAGACCTCCGAATAGTTGTAGGCACACTTACAGGTCACTTAACTTTAAACCGACAACTATTCATCATGAATGCGACAGACAACCCCCAATGTAGGGGATGCCTGGACGCAGAGGAAACAGCCGCCCACGTGATCCTGGAGTGCGTGGGTTTGGCCGCACAACGGGCAGAAATCCTCAAAGACGTGAGGTCGCTCCTAGAAGCCTGTGAACGCCCCAGGAGGCTTCTGCGCTTCTGGAAGGAGCTGGGATGGCTTGACTAGCCATACCGATGCTATGTTCACCAAATGGGAGTCTAAATGCGGAGAAAAGAGCCCATCACCAATACCAATACACCCATGCAAATATGGAACCTAGCTTCTTTACGGATACTTAAGATAAATTTTAAATAGAAAAATATTGGAAAAAATCAACTCGGCCACAAGTGAATTCTCAAATGAGAATTGTCAGATTCTTTACGGATGTTTACAATAAACATTTCACAGACATTGATTAATTAAACTTAACTTTGACAATGCTCAAATTTGTTCTTTTCAAAGTTTGGCTACCTACTGAATACTTTATCACAACATAATTTAAAACTTTTTTAATGCTATTTTTATGTGATAAATATTAGAAAAAAGTAACTAGTCTCATGTCGCCCTGACGGGACGACATGAGACTAGTTGCTTTTCTATACTCTTTATAATATTTCTATAATATTATAAAGAGATTTTGACGAAATTTGGTATAGAGAATCCTTAGACCCCAAGTAGTAACATAGGCTATAAATGATCCCAAAACTCCCACGGGAACGGGAACCACGCAGGTGAAACCGCGCCCGGCCTCTAGTTTCTTATATATTTTCAGTTTAATATTTATCACAACATAATTGAATCACAACACAACCAAACAGTGATGATTTTTAAACATTGTTGTCAATTGGGTAGGCTTTTTGTTTCGTCAGAAATAAACGCCCGCCGCTCTGCGCCATGGCCCCCTTGGCCCTTAGGTAAATACTCCACTGGTCCTAAGAGAGGCTCAATGTAAGTTTAAATTATTGTAAAAGTGTAATGATAGGCACAGTAAGGTCTTTAGTTACCTATAATCACATTTTTACAACTTACTATTCTGTTTCTGTTTGTCGCCTTAAATAAATAAAAATGAAGTTAAAATTTTCTTCAGCAATTAGTTATAAATATAAATTTTATATAAATTGTAAAAAAATTTTTGCATGTGGTATTTTACATCCTACATAGTATGTATTATTTTAGCTGTGTGGTTAAACTTACCGGGCCATGCCTTTTTTCAATATGGTCTTTCAAAGTCAACTCATGATCGAATCCTGTTATGCAATACTCGCATTTGTATGGGAGACTCAAATAACTCGGTCTATTCGCGTCTTTTTCTCTTTCCGCATTCATCTCATCCCTACTCAGCGTTACAATAGCAATTTTCCCTCCATACTTGTTTAAAACCGACCTTTTTACTGGTTTGGGCAAAACCTCTTTTCTTTTGACTTTTTTCTTTTTCTTCTTCTTTGTTATTTCTTTTTTAATTTCCGAAAGAGGTACGTCTATTTCGTTATCCGAATAACTATCTATAGTTTCTATTTTAACCTCTGTAGTTAATTCGGTATAGTGGTCTTGTGGTGAATTGACACACTTATTATCATCCATTGAAAGTTCAAATTTTAATGTCACGTTAGGTTCTGTTACGTCTTCTGGTTTGGTTTTTAAGATTTGTAGATCTTGTAAACGTTTCAGTGGTGTTGAATGTTGAACCTGTTGGGAATAAAATTGTTTATCACTCATTTGTTCAGACATAGTTAATTTTAGGAGTAAAAGAAAGTACTTATATTTGTACAGCTTATACAACTTTTGGTTGTTAGTAGGACTAATATTATAGTTGTAAGTCCGCCTGGCTAGCTACAACCATCTTATCTGAGCCTGACGGCATAACAACAATGTTTTCAGCATTGTTGTGTTTTGGCAGTTAAAGATAAGATAGCCAGTTCCTCAGTGATTGGGGATTCCGGGAGAGGCTTGCTTCCATCTTCAGCCTTATCAATACTTAACTTTAGGTTTGATAAGGCTAAGAGTCTCGCGGTCTTAAATAAAAAAAAAATGTAGATATAGCAGACTTTCAAACCGGAAAAACAGAAATGTCCATAACACATATATTGTGAGGGAATGCGCCACCTCCGATGCGGATTTTTAAAGGCGTCGTTACCATAAAACGGAACAAAAGTAACTAAAAATGACATTGTGGTTCCTAAATTTTTTTTCTCAAAGTCAACTTTGAATGATTGTCATTGAGAAAGATAAAGATGTACACTTCCAAAGAGGTAAAATATGTTCCGCCTCTAACTTTTAAAATAAGAGAGTGAAAAATAAAAAGTACTATATGCTATAGATCTTAATAAACATTTTAAACGAAAATTTCTTTGAACCAGACTTGCAGTTTTAGAGATTTTCCAAAACCGCAATTATAACTTTGTCATTTATACATACACTAAAAAACAAAGTTATTTTTTTGCAAGAGCAAAAACGTGACTGGCATTTTGGCTACAGAACCCTATGTATACTGCGCGTGGCCCGTCGTGGGCTTGGCGGATTTTAATACTTATAATTTTTTTCTTCGTATTTTGTCATCAAACATTTTAGTGTAGTTTTGTGTGTGAAATAAAGATAAAATATTATTATAGAATTACCTTATCATTGAGTGCTCTAAGACTTTCCTTCACTTGAAGTTTGAAAAGCTCTATTTTCTTCAGAAAATGATGACATAGTTTACATACTACTGAGTTCTCAAACTCCACCTGTGAAATAACATATATGGTTATATAAGTACTTGCTAAGTTAATAACTTAGTAATTAATCTCAAAATGTTAGACATGTGTTAGGCTCCTATGGACTGAATGAAAGAAAATTATAGAATGTGTCAGCTGACAGCATTCGAGTAGGTAGTGCATATGGTAATGGCCTGTCTATGGATGATAGAAAATATTTTAATTACTAAATCATCATTATTATCCCATTAAATTATTACATTTATAACAGACAATGGTAGATAGGTAAATATAACCTTCGTCGAACAACGAAATCTGTCGAACTTCTCAACGGACGCCATCTTACTTTACTTAATGTTAAGTCAAGATGCCAATCCAATGCGGTTCCACTATATTATTTTGAATCTCTCAAAACACATTAAAGTTATGTAAAATTGGTCAAAAAACTAAAATTAATAGATTATTTACTGAAACTTACCTCACTCTTGTAATAAACCTCGAAAAAACTTGAATGTTTACATGTTGATAAATTAACAAACGCTACGTTTCGCCGAAGGCAACCGATGCATACACTTTGCGAACATTTTACTTTCGGAAATACTTTATTTACTACTTTATACGAAGCATTTAAACTTAACGAGTCATTCATTATTACAATTTTAAAATAAAAACATTTCAAGATTCCAATGCACGGACAACTATATATTTAATGTTCCATTACACGTTTGGAAAATTCTTTGTAATTGACATCAATCATCATTTGAAAAGTTGTAAGAACGACATTGTTAGTGATCTGCTTGAATAGAAACGCAGTTCAATGCGTTTTATTATTGCATTTATAAAGTTACTTTTGCCTTATTTATTTTTCATAACTAGTGATTAAGCTGTTAAATTATTAATTGTATATGGAACATAAATATCTTATATAAGTAAAAAGTCATATTAATTGAAGATAGCTATTTAAAAAAAGCTTGCTAGTTTTATCCACTTCAGAATTTTGTTTAGTAACTAAACGCTTTTGACGTATTCTCAAGGATAATTTCCAAACTACAAACAAATATATTTCGAAACAGATTTTTCGGTAATTTTTTGCTTTTTCTAAGAGTGTGAAAGTAAAAAATTGTTAATACGTACTAAGTTTATAATAAAATGGATGTCAGTCACAGTGTTTGTTGTGGTTGTCTGTGCGGAGACCGAAAAATGAGAATTTTGGAAGATGATGCTAAAAGACAGTGTTTTGTACAAATAATCAATGAAATACCGGTAAGATTTTCTTTTAAATAGTAGTATATACATAAACAAACATAAAGCAATCCTATTAACTATGAAACTTGGTAGGTTTTAGTGATAATTTTAAAATAAAGCGCACTCGTTGATGTTTCAAGCTTAAGCCTTATTTTAAAGATACTGGATCTACAATCTACATTAGAAAATTTCTCTGACTGAATAAGAAACTAAATAAAAATAATCCAAACAAATTATTCATTGTAAAGTTCACCGGGAGTTTCACCCGAGTTCTTTTCGTAATAACATGTGTTGTGAGGCTCCATTTTTAACTCAATCTTCCTTACAATTTCTCTATATACTAAAAAATATACTAGCCATTGGCAAAATTGCCAATTTTATCGCAAGCCTTTAATTAAGAAAGAAGAAGATAAAGTTCACCCCCACCATTTTTACTTTTATGGTTCTATAGATATATAATAATATGTTCAGCAGCCTACACCTCAACAATCAATTTAGGCTGAAAAGCAGAAGAGAATATTCTAATCCTAACTAATATTATAAATGCGAAAGTGTGTTTGTTTGACCTTCCTTCACACCCTAACTAAGCAACCAATGGATTGATTTTTGGCATAGAGTTAGCTTTTATCCCACTTTTATATCGGGTTAGTTACTTTTTATTCAAATTTTCTCATGGAAACGGAACCACGCGGGTGAAACGGTGGACGGAAGCTACCAAGTAAAAAAGTAAGGCTTTTTTTGCATTACAGATTACAGTTTTGGATAATGTTCCTGTATCAGTCTGCTGGGAATGTGATGCTGCTGTCAACCGCTTTATTAAATTCAAGCAACAAGTTAAGCAATGTTTTAAAACCTTTACTGATTACATGAAATGGGTAAGTTGGTTAAATTAGATTTCGTGGGAATATATGTATGAAATGTATCGTATGTTTAATCAATGTTTGGCTCACGGATAGGTCATAGACCTATCCGTGAGCCAAACATGTTCAGGCGTTTTTGCATGATTGAGTAACAAATATTCAAACTTTCACATTTTTAAATGTTAGTGTGAAAGTTAACATTAAAACATGTGAAATATTTAAATACAAATACAAATACAAAAGCCTGATAATGAAGTATACATAAAAACACACCAATAACATTTTCACTTATAATTCAGCGTGTCCTGCAGACACATAGGCCTCCTCCAGCCTTTCCCACCCCAATCTATCCCTGGCCAACCTCAGCTACAGTGGGCCAGCTACCCTTCTTATATCATCCGACCATCTTTTCAACTGTCGTCCACGTTTGCGAAAAGTGTTCGGTCTGGGGATCCATTCGGTGGTCTTCTATGTCCACTTCCCACTATTTCGTCACTTGTGACGTGACCAAATATTTAAATATTAAAGTCTAATTATAACTTTTTAATTTTGCATTTTACAATGCTATTTTTATGTGATAATTATTAAACAAGTAAATATACTAAAAAAATCAACTTGTCTCATCCCATCAGGGCGACATGAGACAATTTGCTTTTTTCTAGTATATTTTCTTGTTTAATATTTATCAGGTTTATAGTCTGTTCACCGAAACGAGCTAGTACTGATATAATCCGCTCGCTTGTGATTATGTTCAATATTTAAGCCTTGCTTATTCTTTGTAGGTCTGTTTGCCAGTCCGCAAACGCCTCCTCCAACCTTTTCCATTCTTGCCTATTCTCAGTCACTCTATTCCATTTCGCTCCTGCGACTTCTCGTATGTCGTGTGTGTGACCTTCTTTGTGGTCGACCTCTCTTCCTTATCTCTGGGGTACCATTTTGTTACAATTTTGTTCCTTTTTTCTTTTCTTCTTATCAAATGGCCTGCCCATCGCCATTTGAGTCTCTTGATTTATTAGGAGAGAAGGATTACTTATAGTTTAATTTATGTTTTTGTCTTCAGAATTCAGATATATTAGAATTGCACCAGTCCTCAAACTTGCAAATGCACAAATTATTTGATCTACACATTAACCCAAGCATTGAAACATTTGAAGTTAACATCGACATTATAAAGAAGGAAACTCCAGTTGATATTAAACAAGAAGACAATCTTTCAAATTACTCAGACAACATTGACGATGATACCGTTTTAATAGAATATAGCAACAAAAAGAAAAAGAAAAAAATTAAAGATAGGAAAATGAGAAAAAAGAAGAATGATGAAAGTGAGATAGTTAAAGAGATTGAGTTGACAGCAGAAGAATTGGCAGAAGAAAGAAATATGTTGGCAGAAAGAGAGGAGTATGTGATAGCCATGTTTCGTTGTGAAAATTGCATCGTAACCTTTCCTAATGGTGATGATCTTAATGATCACGTAAAACTTAAACATGACGCTGTAAGTATTATTTTGCTATTTTGGTATGAGTTTTAAGAAAAGTGTTCATTAGTTAAGAGGCAGGCTGGCGACTGATCAGCTTCCCATACTAATGTAATACTGAAATGATTTGAAATTAGAGTTTCTGTACTGTTATTCGGATTAAGACAGTATTTATCTAGGTTTCTGTTATATAGGGTGCCCGCTGGCAGATTTCGAATTTCCTTTGCAAATATTTTTAAAAGTAAAAAACTTAAAGCAAAAATTTTAACGCAATTTGCATTGTCCTTTGTGAACTAAAACGTACTAATCTATACGTCTCAGTGGATGCGTGCGTAACGTGCAACGTGCAACGTTTTTCTTCATCATAGATACTGTAATACTACGAGAGTTACTACTCTTGTAGTTTCTCGGACAGAGTTATTAATAATTTTAATATGCTATACATATATATAGCATATTAAAATTATATATATCGACGGGTTCCGGGCTATTTGTATTAACCGACATTTTTGAAACTTTACACCAGAGCAGTTTAAAGTTTAAACATATATTATGCAATAAAATGGATAAACTTGGGCGACGTATAAAGGTGATTTAGGGTTGAACCACATTTGTCAGTACGCTTCCCTTTTTCCGTCGCCCTATCTTTTCCGTCGCTCAAGACCTCTATTTTTGATTCACTCGTCGCGCGTCGAGTGTTTCGTTTCTACTGATTTTCGTTCAACATACGAATATGCTATTTGACAGGTTTTGAAAATCCATTTTATATTATGTAGTGGAGTTTAAGGAACCCAGTAAAAGTTGTTTTTTTTTTAATTCTGGTACATATTTGATGAAAAACATCAAATTAAAAATTCAATATTTAAATAGCGCGCCAAAACGCTACTTTGACAATATGGCGCTGCAATGGGTTCGGTGACGTCACTTGCCTGTATTCTGCATATCATCCACATACGTAGTCAAACGAGGTCTACAAGCAGATGACGTCATTATAAACTCGACGAATCAGGAGCGTTTTGTGTCACGTGACAAAACGTTTAAAAAATGCATTTTTATTTACGGATTTTTAAATTTTATAATTATTTTCAACTTACGTTAATAAAAAACCATTTTTAAACTCATAATTTATACTGATAACAGTAATTGACACTTTATTTTTCGCATTGTCTAATAGCCTATTTTCGTATTTTTTAATCGCTCGACCACAACGTTGCACTCGTTGCAGTCGAGCGAAACAAGCGTGCGACGCGTGACTTAAGTCATACGAGCGATTTAAAAAATAGAGCTCCAGAACCGTCACTAGCCAGAGCGAGAAAGACTGACGGAACGCTATCGCCCCGTCGCCGATGCTGCCGCATGCTGGATCTTCAGTCATCAGTTCATCCGTCAGACTTTCTCGCTCTAGCAAATGGCAGTTCGGAGCGAAAGAAAAGGATAGGGCGACAGAAAAGGCGTCAGCTTGCTTAAAGATGTGGTCCAACCCTTATACGCCCTTTTTTTAAATTGGCGATAGTAGGTTTGGGTGCTAAATATGATGTTCCTAGTAAGACATGGTCATGACATGTCATCTCAATATATTTGTTTTATTTATAACTTTTGAATTTTGCATTTTACAATGCTATTTTTATGTGATAAATATTAAACAAGAAAAAAATAATAATAATTATTATTTATTTATTGAACCAAAAGATTTACATTTAGGTACTTAAGCGTATACATTAATGTATTGTCACATTTAAGTAGAAATGTAGCATCTGTTGCCGAACTAGGTAATGACCTGTATTTCAGCATCCAGCGCCTCTTGCCTCAGAGAAGATTAGATACATTAAGTTATAAGCTGCAATAGTACATAGTTTACGAAGGGTAATTTACTTATCATAGTTTACAAGCATTTTTTTTTATAGTTTTATAATAGTTAGGTATAGTATATATAAAGCAATTAGTCTCATGTCGCCCTGACGGGACGCCCTCAGGGCGAATGAGACTAGTTGCTTTTTTCTGGTATATTTTCTTGTTTAATATTTATCATATTTGTTTTATTTTTGTAGAATAAATCAAAGCTGCTCTGTAAAGTCTGTGATTGTTCTTTCGCGACTGAAATGTCTTACACCTATCATATGAATAAACACATGAAGAGATACCAATGTAATGTCTGTTTGGAGAAGTTTATCAGCAAGAGGACAGCCACCAAGCATTATGAGATGATCCACTGCCATGGGTAAGTCAATTTTATTTTATTTATCTTTATTTGGAATACAGTCATTTAAGAGTACATTTACTTAATTTTCTTAAACATGCTTGGAAATGTGAGCATTATTTTGACAACCTTCTTCGAGATAAATCGATATTGCTGTACTTGCCACATACATGCGAGCAGCGGCCGGCAAAAGATGTATGAAAATCCATATCTGACGTGTTTAGCGGCCAAATAAATTACATAGTGAAGCGCTCATGGCCGCGCTTGACAGACTGATCGTATTCGATCACGTTTGTTAAGCAAAGTTCGGCACGGTCAGGTGTCGGGTGGGTGAGAGTACAAGCATTTTTTTTATAGTTTTATAATAGTTAAGTATGTTATACTTATGGTAAATTTTAAATAAAGTTAGTAAAGTCTCGGTAGCTCAGCGGTTAGAGCATTGGACCGGATTTCCAAAGGTCGCGGGTTCGATTCCCGTTTGAGAATTTACTTGTGGCCGAGTTAATTTTTTCCAATATTTTTCTATTTAATATTTACCATAAGTATAAAAATAGCATTGAAAAATGCAAAAATAACAAAATCATAAAAAAAAACAAATGAACACTTTAACGCGGGAAAAAATATTTTTGTTTGTCTCATTTCTAAAAATAGTTTTAATTTCCGCGTATTATTTGAGGAAAGTACTATACAAGCCTTGGCCAGAACTAGACATTGCTTCGGCTTTGCCTCGGCCCACATTTGCACGTTCGTCCATCAATGCCTCTTTTGCTGGCCGCTGCAGTAATGTACTATTAACAGTTTTCTGAATAAGTAAATAAATATCCTCATCCCATATACCCCTGTTGTGTTGACAGAGATTGTTACCTCTCTTTCTAACGAATAGCTCTTTCTGATAATGTCAGACTGACTGATTTCAATGGATTTCGTCCTTACCGAGGACGCCGAGCGCTAGGTACATGTATATACGTCACTCTATACTCACACCTGCTCCCTAATTGTCTAATTTCAAAATTCATCACAATCCCTTTTAACGGTTTTGTGAGACAAGTTGCTTTTTTTCTAGTAGGTATATTTTCTTGTTTAAAAATCTCTTTAGTTTTTTTATTGACATTTTTTTTTGAGGCATAATTTTTTTTATCTAGGTACATGTATAAACGTCACTCCATACTCACATCTGCTCCCTAATTGTCTAATTTCAAAATTTATCACAATCCCTTTTAACGGTTTTGTGAGACAAGTTGCTTTTTTTCTAGTAGGTATATTTTCTTGTTTAAAAATCTCTTTAGTTTTTTTATTGACATTTTTTTTGAGGCATAATTTTTTTTATCTGAGGATTGAAAAATCCGTATTGAGCGGCTTTTACCGACACTCGTAGGTCGATAACGTCTCACTCCCGGTCACACCTTCCAGAATGCCGAAAACATAACAATTCCATGACAACGATGAGTATGACTAACGTATGACATTAAATTATTCTCTCTTAGAACTATCCTAAAAATTTTGACAAATAATCCACAAAGAGGTTATTCAATTCAATTCAATTCAAATCATTTATTTCGGGCAAAGCCCATAAAAATGTTAGTAACAATATCTTATGACTAGTGTTAGTAAATTACATCAATTAATTCAAATCAGTAGAATATTATATGAAATCAAATTAAATTAAATAAATCAAATAAAATAAAATAAATCAAATAAAATAAAATAAATAAAATAAAATAAAATAAAATAAATCAAATAAAATCAAATTAAATAAATTATCTAATTAAATAAAATTATACATTCAATCAAATATTACATTAACATTAGAGCATAGTATTTGTCAAGGTGTGAGCATGAACCCGGCGCCGTGTGGTGACGGCCTAAGAATACAAATGTCACCACTCCCTTACATGCCTGGGATGTCGTAAGGGTCGACTAAGAGGCTCGACGCATTGAACAAACCCTCTACCAACCCGTCTGGCCAGCGTGGTAGCAGTGGGCTAATAGCCTCCTATGAACGCCACAATAGGCGTGAGCTAGGAGAGGCCTATGTCCAGCAGTGGACGTCCACAGGCCGATGATGGAGCATGAACCCACCTTTGAAACAGAGGTATCTGTCAACAAATACCTTATGCATTTAAAATGA
This sequence comes from Chrysoteuchia culmella, assembly GCA_910589605.1. Lineage (NCBI taxonomy): Eukaryota > Metazoa > Arthropoda > Insecta > Lepidoptera > Crambidae > Chrysoteuchia > Chrysoteuchia culmella. The sequence continues at coordinate 10,279,870 of OU342670.1, read as the reverse complement.
ACAGCATAAAAATATAGAATAGGTACACAGCTTGCTACGGCAACGTTCAGCAGGGTAAGTAAGACATGTGTCATATCATATCATAATGGATATCTTTACAGACCCAATGAAGAATATCAGAATAACGGTGATTCTTATGAAAATGGACACTCGGAGTCGACGCCTTTGTTGGAATCTGTTGTTGATAATAGGTAATAAAAAATTTGTTTTACTAGTATATTGATGTCGCAATAAATATTAAACAAGAAAATGTAATAGAAAAAAGCGACTTACAAACCGCATCCTTGGGAATCCCAAGGATGAGGGTTCGAATCCCGTCAGAGCGAAATGGGCCAAGTTCCTTTTTACTAGTATATTTTCTTGTTTAATATTTATCACATAAAAAGCAACGTAAAATGCAAAATTAAACACTTATAAGGTGTTTATATAAAATATTTTAGGATTTCTGTGATATAATTATTGTTTCAGAGGTGCAAAACAACTTACTTTATCAAACAATTGATAATTTTTTATTTTTCTTAAATATAGTTGTCGCCCAGCATTCTCCGATATAAGTCCGTTTAAGGTGTTAAGAAAATTCTACCATGAATTATTTTTTGAGGAGTAATGCACTCTATAATATTTATATCTCGTCTATGGGAGAAAAATTTTAATGTCCTTTTTTCCAACGAGTGACATTGTGATACGTTGTGGTGTGACTCGTTGGGAACAAACGCCTAAATCCACACGGATGAAGAAATCCGGGGTGATAGGCTAGTCTTTAACTGAATTCCACTAACTTGGATAATCCGTTTTTACTATTGTCTGATTTGTTGATTATTTATATGTGTTATAACTTTTTAATTTTGCATTTTACAATGCTATTTTTATGTGATAAATCTTAATCAAGAAAATATACTAGAAAAAAACAACTTGTCTCATATCGCTCTGACGGAATTTGTCAGCGAAATGAGACAAGTTGCTTATTGCTAGTATATTTTCTTGTTTAAGATTTATCATATTCATATGTGTTTCAAAGTGAAGTAGATATACTATAAGTTATATTGACGACAATTTATCGGTTAATAAAATAAAAATATTCTTTTAATACATGCACGTTGTTAATAGCTTACTTACTTATATTGTCCAAGATAATCGCAGCAACTGAATTTATAATATTTATAATATAACATTTTTTTTTTATGAACGACGGGTAGACTCTTAGCCTTCATCATACCTGATGTTAAGTATTGATAAGGCTGAAAGGTGGAAGCGAGCCTCTCCCGGAATCCTCAGCCACTGAGGAACTGGCTATCTTATCTCGAACTGCCGGAACAACAATGCTGAAAACATTGTTGTTATGGCGTCAGACTTAGATAAGATGGTGGTAGCAGCCAGGCGGACTTACGAGTCCTACCACCAACCAAACCGAATACAATATGTACCCCCGCTGGGAATCGAACCCGGGACCCCTGGGTCTTATACCGGTGGTTGTACCACTAGACCACAGAGGCGGTTAAAACGAAAACGGAACAATAATGGCCTGCGCAGACGACGGACATTGAAGGACTTTTGTCCGCGACACGATCTTATTACTAAGAACATAAAGTTGAATAAATAACGAGGACTATCGCGTACTTTTCGCGGATATACGCGGTCTAAGTTCAATCTTATTTGGTTAACAATAAAGACGTGTCGCGGACAAAAAGTCCTCCGTTATCCGTCGTCTGCGCTAGCTCTTAGGTGATACAACTTGATGACAAATATAAATTTTGATGACAAGAAATATAGTCCCCCAAAATAAATAGTTATTTGTTATGCAAGGCTGGAAAGTTGGTTATTAGCGGCGAGTTACCTCTATTGAAACCTGAGCAAGTGAAGGATTCTAGGATTCAAAGATTGAATTGAATGGACGCTAAAAACTGTTCTGCCGAGCGCAACACACAATTTTTCACCTCACAACAGCGCTGAACATTTTATGGTTGTTTCCGCGCTCAACTTCCGGTAAAAAAATCTTTAAACAAAAAAAAAAATCTAAGTATACCTTACTCTTGTTGTTTTAATGATAATAAATTTGAAATAATTAAAAAGGGAGTATCTATATACTTAATTCAGGTTCGCAAAATTTGTGACGACTCGATAGGGACTTTGGCGCGTAGTACGCGGCCGAGTAAGGTATCAAATTAAAGGTACTCGAGTCTATTTGTTCCGAAAACTATAAAATATACAAAATGTTAAACGTGATGATCACAAACTGCAATTAAAGATTTTCGCATAATTTGGAATTTTTCGTCGATCGACGAACCCGAGTATCGGGTTGTAACCCCCTAGTCATAGTTAATTCAAAGTTATTTAAAGTAGTATATATTGTTACTAATAAATAACAGTAAAAACGATTCGGTAAATGTTGACATTGACATAAGGTACAAGACAAAGACAATTTAAAAATAAAGGTTTATGCCACTGCATTATGCACTATATCGTATCACGTGATATAGCCGTGTTCATGCTAAGGGGCCAGTATTAAAATAACTCTTGTACTTTTTAGCATAAAGCAGGAAGCGACAGTGTCTTTCCCCTGCGAGTTTTGTGTGAAGACATTCAGATGGAAGACCTCTTTGAGGAAACATCTGGAGACGCACAGGATCGAGACGGGGCAGAAGAGGAAACCGTACTGTGAACCTTGCAGGTATGTTAAAATAACTGGGCTATTAAGATACACTTCTTCGTGATAAATAAAAGAACAGACTCGTCTGACAATAACTATATTTATTTATTTATTTAATACTTCATGCACAAATTGGATGTACATAGGCGTACTTAATGCTATAGGCATTTTCTACCAGTCAACCTTAGGGTGATGTGGAGACTAGTAAGAGGTAGGGTGCACGCACAACCAGTGTAAAAACTAACTGAAAATAATAATATATGTATTTATATATAAAATACTATATACATAAATACTAACAAAAAATAAAATTGTATTTATACATACTTATATATTTTTATATTGATATATACATACATATAAATATAATGTAAAATAGGTAGAAACAAACAAAGTTATTGCCGATTATCAAGATTGATTTGCTTGCTCTGTGAGATATTTGCGCAACTTAGTTTTGAACGCGTACCGACTGGTGGACATTCTGATATCCAAAGGAAGGGAATTCCAGAGAAGAATAGGATGTACCAGAAATGATGAATGAATAATATCAGAGTGATGAACGGGACAGATTAGAAGACGGTTAGAAGAGGAACGGAGATTTCTATCATGAGAATTATGAAGGTACTGGAAGCGCGAAGTAAGATAAGGGGGGGCATTATAATAATAATAATAAAGCCTTTTATTAATTCCCAATACTTAATTCATTACATTAGATATACATTTCACTTGATAATATTTCATTTCCATAACTGTTATTACATTTCATAAGTTTGCACATTTTCATTCCTTTTTTTTATTCAACCCATAATTTGTGCGGTCTCCCACGTTTTTTCTTCCCTTTTGGACCTTGCCATAAAGTAACGTGTCTTGTCCAACGTCCGTCGTCCAGTCTCGCTATATGGCCTGCCCATTTCCACTTAAGTTTCAGAGCGTGTTGTAAAAAATCTATTTGTTTAGTTTTCTTCCTTATAAGGCTATTTCGAATTTTCTGTATCCTGCGAACTTTTAAAATTGATCTTTCCATAGCGAATTGACATGTTTTAATTTTATCTCTTGCTTGTTTGTTAAAAATCCATGTTTGTGATCCGTATGTTAAACAAGGAAAAATAGCATTATCAATAACTTTCTTTTTCAAGGACAATGGGAAGTTACCTTTTAATATTTCTTTGTGAGACCAAAACTTTTGCCATGACATATTAACTCTCCTACTGATTTCTTCGATGTTTATTTATTAGGGGAGCTTAATAAAGAAAATAGGGTGGTTAAGGCCCGCATACTTCTGCGCTGCCGAATGGGCAACCATTTCAGCGTAGCTTGGTGTGCGGACACTAGACACATACTTACGAAGATAGTCTTCGTAAGTATGATCATGTGTGTTTTTCGCCAAAATCCGTTCAGCAGTTTTTGTGTAATTGAGTTACAAAGACAAAAATTCTTTCTTTATATCCTTTCGTACTAAACCTACTCCCCTCAACCCCCTCGATAAAAACTGCTTATACTAGAGCCACTTAGGTCCGGTTGCTCGTATATTATAGTTAAGTAAAAATTAAAATTTAACTGTTGTCAATTTTGACTTCGGTAAAAAAAAATTACGTCAGTTATCGTCGCATTTAGTTGCCCAAAAATATTTTACGCGGCGGTGAAATTAAACAAGGGTTGAAAGTGTATTTTAAATAAATAACCTAAAAACGGTAAGTAAGCGATAACTACAAATTCTACTAATGTCAAAATTTTAAACCTCCCCAACCCTGTCGGTTATTTTGACTACCGTTAAATCTGTCATTAGACTGCTGTTAAAGTAACTGCTGCTTTAACAACGCTTTTAAAATTGTCCGCCAGTTAATATTACTTTAACTATAATTTAACCCTAAAGTTAGCGTAATCGAGCTACGAGCAACCGGACCTTAGTGAGATTTCTCGAGGTTGTAGTTATTTTATCACTATTTATGTATGAATATATACTTACTTTTATCTTATTTCACTTTCTTTTTGCACCCATTCCCCTACTATCCTCTATCTATATCTCTGTCACCCAAGATTGTCTGGAAGAGATTGCTATGTAGCAATAAGGCCGCCTATTGTGTGTTTACTGTCTTTTTTGTGTCTCCTTTGTATTGTATTTCTTTGTAACTGCAATAAAAAAAATTTTATTATTATTATTATTTTATTATTATTATTATTTTATACCAAATGATGTATTGATAACTGCGAATGTCAGTTTGATTGTTTGTTACACGAAAAAACGACTCAACCGATTGGGATGATAGTAAGCTCACAAAAAACCGCCTATGTGGTCTAGTGGTACAACCACCGGTATCAGACCCAGGGGTCCCGGGTTAGATTCCCAGCGGGGGTACATATTGTATTCGGTTTGGTTGGTGGTAGGACTTGTTGTAAGCCCGCCTGGCTAGCTACCACCATCTTATCTAAGCCTGACGCCATACTAACAATGTTTTCAGCATTGTTGTGTTCCGCCAGTTCCTCAGTGAGGATTCCGGGAGAGGCTCGCTTCCATCTCCTTATCAATACTTAACATCATGTATGATGAAGGCTAAGAGTCAACGCGTCATTCGTAAAAAAAATAACGGAAAAAAAATGAGATTTAATATGAGAAAGGAAATGCATTCTGACTTGATCGCTAAATGATTTCAATGAGCGAGCTTTTCTAATACCTTCTAGAAGAGAGTTCCAATAACTCAACCGATTGGGATGAAAGTTGGCTCATAGATAGAAACCTAGTCTGGGTTTAAATGTAGGCTATTTTTAATCCCGATATTCCCACGGGAACGAGAACCACACCGGTAAAACCGCGGACGGCCGCTAGTTTTTTAATATTAGTAGAATCTAAAATCTTCACTTTTGCTGATGAATGGGAACGACCGACGAACTCTTCCACAGTCTTTTTATTTCATTAATGACATTTCCCTAGCTTTAAGTTGTTTTATTTTTTGCAAGAACTGACAACTTTTATAATAAAGTGTGTTTTATCTACCTCTAGGTTATCATTTACGACGACATCGAATCTGCAGAAACATGTCAAAACAAGTTCCAAACACCAAATTCAGTTGAAGCTCTGGTAAGTCAAATGTTTATTTTTCTGATAGCTTATATATGACAGATCATTTGACAGTTGTGATACAAATACGTCAAAATTATCTTCCAAGTATGCTATTTGTTTATTTATTGTTCGGACGACGAACAGCTAAAATAAATATATATTTAACATACATAGCAATACAAAGCCAATCGCAGGTCATCACAAATAATAATAAATTAACACAATCAATCACTATTATAAAATTATAATAATAAATAAAATGAAAAGGAACGGCCCTAAATGGGATCCTTGTGGAACTCCCGATGATGTTATACATATATGATCTTAAGCTAAATCCTTTGACGACAACATAAAGCTCGCGACCCGTTAATTATGATCAGCATCAACTCAACATAAGATCCGTAAAGAATCGACAGACCATATTTAGGCAATTTGCTCATTAATATACTGTAATCAACAGTGTCGAAGGCCTTGCATAAATCGGTGTATACAGAATCTACCTGTATGTAATGTACCATAATCTGCCAAATCCGGTAAGACACTAAGGGCCGGTATTTCAATGTCACCTTATCTTATGACTTAAGTTAAGTCCAACATTTGAGCTAAGTATCACTTGTGAAAGACAATAGCGTATTTCAATCCGGATATTCCTCGCCTTTGCTAATCTAGGATTCGTCGCAATATTGCAACATAACAAACAAAATATGATAATTGTCTATGAATTTTGTTGTCATTTGGTGACAGTAAGCGCTGATTGGCTGCGCTTGTACGCTCAGCGACCAATGAGAATCGTTGTGGAGGCTCCACAATGTAAAAGAGCGCCAAAAATTTATCACTTTAGAATTTCTTCTCATTTCGAAATTTTTACATTACATTACGCATCATCTTAAAAATTTCGAATAATATTCTTGTAATTTGCCATTATTTCTACACTTTAATATTTTTTATGCTTCAACTGCATTTTATTTACTGATAATAAATACCTAAATGTAAAACTAAAATATCTTTTTGCCAGTCAAAAATATGTTACCATAGCAACGAATCCCGGATCGGCACTTAAGTCTCTGAATTCCTTAGCTTAAATATTGGCTAGTTAGGATGGACTTTAAGCGTCACTTAACTTTAATCGTTTATTGAAATACACATAAGTGGAACATATCTTCAATCCTGGATCAATTCAAGATAAGTCGATATTGAAATACCGGCCCTAAGGGCCGGTATTTCAATGTCACCTTATCTCATGACTTAATGTAAGTCCAACATTTGAGCTAAGTATCACTTATGAAAGACGTATTTCAATCCGAATATTCCTCGCCTTAGCTTATCTAGAATTCATCGCAATATTGCAACATAAACAAAATATGATAATTGTCTATGAATTTTGATGTTATTTGGTGACATTGAGTGCTCATTGGCTGCGCGTGTGCGCGCGGCGACCAATGAGAATCATTGGGGAGGCTCCACAATTAAAAAATATAGGCAAATTTTTTCTCATTTTAGAATTTCTTTTCACTTCCAAATTTTTATGTAACATTACGCATCATCTTCAAAATTTCGTATAATATTCTTGTAATTTGCCATTATTTCTACAATATAATAATTTCTACGGTGCAACTAAGCTTTTATTGAAGAGATTACGCTTTAATTATACCTAATATAGTGCCTATTACGGAAGAACCTACCTACTGCTGTTTGTAAACTTTCATCACTATTTTACACCATTGGCGATTATCTTACCATAAAATCTTTTTGTTTCAGTAACTACACTCGGGTGCAAAGAAATCGCACAGAAGCGTTACTTTGATACAAACATGCTCACTTCATGGCGTAATAAATAAAAAAGTAATTGTATTTCTCTGAAGATTTGTGTGTCTATAGAGAGGACAAATGTCCAACAAAGCAATTAGCATTTAAAACAACTGAAAAGATAAATTTAAAATTTTCTATTTTTTCTAAATTGTCTAATATTGGAAAAAAATATCTCGGTCACAATATTTTTCTAATTAAAATTTATCATAAGTATAAAAATAGCATTGAAAAATGCAAAAAATCAAAAATCATAAATGATTGGCTGTTGCATCTTAATCGATCGTTAAACACCTGAAAAGATGTTTCTTTCGAATGCAAGGATATTCCTAGCATTGATGTGACAACGCTGGCCTACAGCGTATTAAAAATATAAAAGTATTGGAGAATTTCGACGGTGGTTCGCAAGTCTCGGTAGCTCAGCGGTTAGAACATTGGACCGGATTTCCAAAGGTCATGGGTTCAATTCCTATCTGAGAATACACTTGTGGCCGAGTTAATTTTTTCCAATATTTTTCTATTTAAAATTTATCATAAGTATAAAAATAGCATTGAAAAATGCAAAAAATCAAAAATCATAAACTGAAAAGATTTCTTGATTTCCTAAACTTTCAGTGAGACAATGTTTAATTTTGCTTTCATATAAAGTTGTATGAAAGCGGAGTTAGTGAATTTGTAATTCTTATTTTGCACAAAACTGAAGGTTTTTTTGAACTTTCGGGATTCTTTTATTCGTAAGTAGAGTATTCGACTGACACATCAACATAAACTTTTACATACCTGTTGATACTTTTTGAATAATGAAACTGTAAAGTGAGCATGTTTGTATGAAAATAACGCTACTGTGCGATTTCTTTGCACCCGAGTGTATAATTTAAGCTCAACTTTTAACAGTGATAATGAGGATATTATTGAATTATTGGTGCCGTGTGGTTGATATTTTGATGAACCAAATATTCTACGACTCCGTGGATATAATTTATGTGTAGCTTTGACTTATGTACATAATGCCTGCTAGATTATCAGTGATTAAACAGGTTATCTTTGGCACCATCAATGTGCCAGTAGGTCCATTTTATAGAGGCAGGCACAATGTCTCTCCAAATGAATTGTAATGCTATATATTCACTGTTTTAAAAAATTGTAGCAAGGTAATTAAATAAATTAGGAATTTACATAACCTAATGTAAGTATACGTACATCTTATGTTTTGGCGCGCACTGTTCATTGAAATAAAACAACTTTTACGGATATCAAACGCGCTATATTTCCACGAACTAAGTTGTAATTGTCCGTATTTTTAGGTTTTTTTCGTATTCTAATGTAAGTATTTTATTTACTGATTCTGAAAAAAATAATCGTTGTCTCAGCCACATGACACTCACTGGGTATAGGCCTCCCCCAAGGATCTCCACAACGATCGGTCCTGCGCTTTCCGCATCCAGCGGCTTCCCGCTAAATCTAAAACTAAAATATCTTTTTGCGAGTCAAAAATATGTTACCATAGTAACGAACCTCGGATAAATAATAAATAAATAAATATTTCCATACAATCACACCAATTATCTAGCCCATGTTAAGTATCATGAAGAACTTGTGTTATGGATACTAGATAACGGATAAACATACTTATATACATTTTTTTAGTAAATACATACATAATATACATATTAAACACCCAGACCAAGACAAATAGACATGTTCATGCACACAAATATTTGTCTTGTCCGGAGATCGAACCCGGGACCTCTGGCGCAGAAGGTGGGGTTAGTACCCCTGCGCCAAACAGGTCGTCAAATCGGCACTTAAATCACTGAATTCCTCCGCTTAAATATTGGCTAGTTAGGATGTACTTTAAGCGTCACTTAACTATGATCTTTATTGAAATACACATAAGTCGAACATATCTTCAATCCTCGATCAATTCAAGATAAGTCGATATTGAAATACCGGCCCTAAATTAGAATTTTGTCGATCTTCCCTTTACAAAACCAAATTGATTACTTAACATAACAGGTGCTATTTGGTACAGGTATCTTTAGATTTCTCACCACTGGCTAAATTTTTTGTGATTAAATTCAATATGGCGACTGTATGACGCCTTAGTATAGTTTTCCGCGACAACAAGTGTGACATTTTTTTGTATAGGAAACTAAAGGAGTCCCCATCAGACGCGTGCAGTGCTGAACAAATAGCGCGTAGTGTGAACAGTTCGCGAAGCCAATATCCCTGCGCGCAGTGCGGGCGAAGCTTCCAGTGGCGCGGCAACCTGCGCCGACATCTGCGAAGCCATCGGGCTAGGTAGATCAAATACATTTCAGCTATTTTTCCCAGTAGCCCCAGGGTTGATCTCATTAGTTCCGGGATTATCATTAGCTCCGCAGTTGTTCCGATTAGCCCCGCAGTTGTTCCTATTTGCCCCGCGGTTGTTCCCATTAGCCCCGCGGATACCTAAACATCTCGGTAGCATGAGCGGTAGCTTGCCAACGTGTCACTGTCCCGCTGTAATACAATACAATAGTCGCACAGTGCTGAACAGTTCGATAAGCCAACCTCCCTGCGCGCAGTGCGGGCAAAGCTTCCAATAGCGTGGCAACCTGCGCCGCCATCTGCAAAGACATCGGGCTAGGTAAGTGTCTTCTTACATTTGAATAAAAGTATCTTGCTACATTTTCAGTTGTTATTTCCCTTTAGCCCCTTGGTTAATCTCATTAGCCCCGGCCAGTGATCTCACTAGCTCCGTGACTGATCTTATGAGCCCCGCATTTGTTCACATTTGCCGAAGCTTCCAGTGGCAACCTGCATCGACATCTACGCAGCCACCGGGCTAGATAAGTCTTAATACGTTTTTTTAAGTGATTTGCTATGCTACATTTGGCTGGTATTTCTCATTACCCCTGCGCTTGTTCTCATTGGCCCCACGGTTGTTCTCACTAGCACCGCGTGTATCATAAGCGACGGGCGACGAGACATCGTAAGAGGTAGATTAGTCTCTTGACATTTCAGTTGTTATTCCCACTAGCCCCGCGGGTAGAGAATGAAAATTAAAAAACCCTAGTTAATAGATTATGGCGTGGCCACCTGAGGAGACGTATCAGCCACCACTGAAAATGCAGTTACACAGTTTTGTTTTACTACATTTGCAGCTGTTATTTCCCAGTAGCCCCGCGGATAATGAAACATTTCAAAAGTAAGTTAGGGAAGTGTCTTTGCACATTTTTAGCTGTTAGTTCCCCAGTATATTCATATACCAAGAAGGTTCTACGTTACTATGTATAGATTCCATTACTTTGTAATTCTTCCAACAGAGCTAACGGGGAGCTGGTGTGCGAGCCGTGCAACCGTACGTTCTCCTCCATCGCGACCTACAAGCAGCACATGAAGATCAGCAAGAAGCACGTCTCGGAGAGCGATTTCAAGTGAGTATGATAATTAATAACGTGTGGTCTCACTAGGAACACCATATTTGGCTCGTCTCACACCATATTACCAGCGTCTCCTTCAATACTTCGGAGTCGTGGCCAGCCGTGAACCTGACAACTTCGAGGAGCTCATCGTCTTAGGTCATGTGGAGGGAAAGAGGAGCCGGGGAAGATCACCGACCCGATGGACCGATGCAGTAAAAGAAGTCTGCCAAACCGACATGCAGGCGTCTATCCGGATGGCCGAATACCGCACTGTAGTGCGTGTGACTTCATTCTGTCGCGACCCTCAGTCATGAGGATTCGAGGAAGAAGAAGATACTACCACAGAATAAATAGACTAACGGCATCCAAAGTAGCAACACGATATGATGACCGTATTTCCAGCTCCACCTCCACCCTGTGGAAAGCCAAGTGTTCCTTATTTTATATTTGTAAAGAATAGGCTAGTTGACAAAATTTCAATAACTGCTTAATATTTTAGCTTATTAGGCATTTTATCGAAAAAAAAGGTTTATTTATTTTTAATCGAGTGTTTACATTATAAATTTGGCGTTTTAAAAAACCAATTTCAATTTGGTTCCAAAACGCACAAGACTGTCATGGCGTCTTGAATGACGTCACGCCGTGCGAAACAAACCAAAGAGCGATCGTGTCTTCGTACGTTATAGCTAGTTTTTATCGTTTAAAAATGAATTTCTCATATTATAAGTACTGTATAGTGCCCCAGTGTGATAGCACGACTATAAAAACGCCAAACAAGTTATTTATATATGTTCCAAACAATGGAGAAATACGGAAAAAGTGGCTAAAACTTGCAAGAAGAGATGATGCTCATACTTTATCAACAGGTTCAAGAATGTATTTTTGTGAAGATCATTTTGATGTAAGTATTTCACACAATACAATCTATTACTTAATTCGAGCAAACTAGATGTGTTTTGTATTTTCTACCACCACATGCATGTATTACTTTTAAATTTGTAAAAATTCTTGACGAGATAATAATCATAGCATGTGCATTAATTAATTTGCAAGATTCTTTAATAAAATAAAACTAAGGAAAACTTTAAGATTGTTTTTTTTTTATTTCAAATATGTTATAGTTCCACACTTTGATATAACAATGGCTATACATTAATTTTCCAAAAGTTTAATAGTTTATTATTAATCAAATTCTCAACATACTCAATATTGAATGGCACACTTAAAATCTCCACTTTTTGATTTTCACTATAATCTGGGTCCGCTATACAAAAGAATCAATTTTTCTTTAATTAGCAAAATTTTATCAAGAACCGGTAGTGATACTCGAAACGTCAAAGACAAGATTGGAGTTTCGCACGGCGTGACGTAACGCTTTGTGATTGGTGTTCACTGTCACGTGACTAAAGGTTTCATTTTCCGAAATTTATTTTTTTAAAATATTATTAATCTTTAACGCTTTTAATAATTAAAATTGTTTGTTATTTTCTCCATAATATAATTAATCATTATAAACCCCTATCCATTATATTTATTCTTAATGGACACAAGCCTATTGCATTGACGTTACGTAAGTAACCCCCTGTTTCCACTGGCGTAACATTTACAAGAAAACATGTTGTGAACGTATAACGCGGCCACTGAGAAAATGCATTATTTCATAGCTCCTAAAGAGAGCCATTGGACATCCTCTCAGAGGCCGGTATATTTTACAACATGTTTTCTTGTAAATGTTTTGTAGGTGGAAACGGGGGTTTACTTACGTAACGTCAATGCAATAACTACAAAATAAAGTTCTTTTTACTGATTTTCCGGAAATGTAATTTATGTATGTATCTTACGGGTAATGTTCAGTGAATAAAACAAGCGCTTTTTTTAGCATCGCTTTTAGGCATTTTTTTTACACTTGTGTGAGTTATTTTATATCTCCAGGTACATGTGCAGTGATTGCGGCAAGAGATTCGCCAACAAGACCCGCTTGAAAGACCACGTGGATTGGGAACATCTGAAGAACTTTGTGCACACCTGTACTACCTGTCAAAAGGTCAGTGAACCCTGATGATTTTGACGCGGAACGAAATTTAACATTCATCGTCGTCTTGCAAGCGTAGAGTCCGACTCTCGAAAGAAATCCCACGGCGTATTACTGGGCTCTTATTTACTAATGCCGGGCTTCTATATTTCTATATTTGACGACCTGTTTGGCGCAGGGGTACTAAGCCTACCTTCTGCGCCAGAGGTCCCGGGTTCGATCCCCGGACAAGACAAATATTTGTGTGCATGAACATGTCTATTTGTCTTGGTTTGGGTGTTTAATATGTATATTATGTATGTATTTACAAAAAAAATAATATATAAGTATGTTTATCCGTTATCTAGTAACCATACCACAAGTTCTTAATGAAACTTAACGTGGGCTAGATAATTGGTGTGTTTGTATGCAATTATTTATTTATTTATTTCTATAACATACTAATGGATTGTTTGGGTTCCGGACAGTTATTTTTTGACATCTTTTCCATAGAAGAAATGTCAAAATTTAACTGTCCGTAGCCAAAACAACCCCTTAGTATGTTATAGAAATCCGGCATAAGACGACTTAGCGAACCCTTGCTCAAACCATGCCGGTCTCTTACTTCTTAAAAAAAAAACTTCTTTACAAATAAATACCTAGTTATTTTACTAATTTGTACGCCAACTTCCATACAGTTTTTTCCCAATAATTGACGGCGAAGTTCGACAAAAATACGAAAAATAAATGTATTGTTACTAAAGACCTTTTATTTTAGAAACTCTCTGGACTCTTTTCTTGCGTAAGCACCTACTTTTCTTGTTCACGATGGGAGCAAGAAATAAGAGAATTCCGTCTAATTTATACAGATATTTACTTGATTTAAAAGATACAATTTAAATTAAAAGTCAGCATGAGTCGTAGTATCTATATACTTAATTCAGGTTCGCAAAATTTGTGACGACTCGATAGGGACTTTGGCGCGTAGTACGCGGCCGAGTAAGGTAAAAATGTTAAACGTGATGATCACAAACTGCAATTAAAGATTTTCGCATAATTTGGAATTTTTCGTCGATCGACGAACTCGAGTATCGGGTTGTAACCGCCCTAGTAGTAGTGGATTTAAGGAAGGGAGAAAAAAAAGATATGGCCGCCGACATAGACAGTAGACACGATGATTCGGGTTTTCGCCTCTCTCATTGGCTAGTTAGAAGATCACCTGACCATCATGGACGTAGGCTATTTTTACCGACTTCAACAAAAAAGGAGGGAGGTACTCAATTCAACGCGTTTTTTTCTTTTTTTTTTTTTTTGTCTGATGTATGTATACCGATTACTCCGGTGTTGGTGATCCGATTTTAATAGTTGTTTTTTTGTTCGATCAGGTACACTGTCAATTTGGTCCCATATAATTTTTACGAAGATCTGGCTAGTAGTTTTTTCATAATTTTGAAAAATATCAATCACCTTTTGGCAAGTAGTCGTTTACCTAGATGACATTGTTGTGTATGGGCTGATTTTTAGTGTAAGTAACGGCACATGATGTAACTAAAAAATCTGAAATAAAAACATTTTATAAAAAAAATCAAACCGACTTCAAAAAGTAAAAAATAAAACTTTTGGAGTCGGTGCTAGCTAGCTAAGGCCAAAAAAATATATAGTTAATAGAAGTGCAATGTAGAATGCCCTGGCTGGCACCGACTCCAAAAGTTTTATTTTTTACTTTTTGAAGTCGGTTTGATTTTTCTGTCATAGACACCTATCTTATCCGCGTCGTTCACACCACCATACTGATACGAGCGGAACATCCTAACTTATATTATGGATTCGAAAGTGTGTTTGTTTGACCTTTCTTCACGCCTTAACTAAGCAACCAATCGACTTGATTTTTGGCATAGAGTTAGTTGATAGGACGGAGACTTATCTTATACTAGCGACCACCCCCGTCCCGTTTCCGTAGGAATATCGGGATAAAAAGTAGCCTATGTTTTATGATTTTGTAATTTTTGCATTTTTCAATGCTATTTTTATACTTATGGTAAATTTTAAATAGAAAAATATTGGAAAAAATTAACTCGGCCACAAGTGAATTCTCAGACGGGAATCGAACCCGCGACCTTTGGAAATCCGGTCCAATGCTCTAACCGCTGAGCTACCGCGACTTGCGAACCACCGTCGAAATTCTCCAATACTTTTATATTTTTAATACGCTGTAGGCCAGCGTTGTCACATCAATGCTAGGAATATCCTTGCATTCGAAAGAAACATCTTTTCAGGTGTTTAACGATCGATTAAGATGCAACTGCCAATAATTTATGATTTTGTAATTTTTGCATTTTTCAATGCTATTTTTATACTTATGGTAAATTTTAAATAGAAAAATATTGGAAAAAATTAACTCGGCCACAAGTGAATTCTCAGACGGGAATCGATTCCCGTATGCCATAAGTATAAAAGTAGCCTATGCCTTCTTCACTTCTTGAAGTCCGTACATACCAAATTTCATCTAAATCCGTTCAGTAGTTTTTGCGTGAAACAAGAACAAACAAAGTGACATCCTTCGCATTTATAATATTAGTTCTCTGATTTATTTCTTGTTAGATAAACACCAGCATAGCAGCAAAGAATATTAGATTCTTTGAAACGCACTTACAAAATACCTAATCACTATTATATTTCCATAAATATATTCCAAACCGCCTCTGTGATCTAGTGGTAACAACCGGTATCAGACCCAGGGATCTCGGGTTCGATTCCCAGTGGGGGTACATATTGTATTCGGTTTGGTTGGTTGTAGGACTTGTTGTAAGTCTGGCCTGGCTTTTTTTTTTTTTTGCATTGTTGTGTTCCGGCATTTAGAGATAGGATAGCCAGTTCCTCGGTGATGAGGATTCCGGGAGAGGCTCGCTGTCATCTTCAGCCTTAGCAATACTTAACATCGGGTATGATGGAGGCTTAGAGTCCCCGCTTTTTCATAAAAAAAAGAAAGATTTTGCATAAACTTTTATTTAACTGTTCTTGTTGTTTCTCACAAGGTATTCAAAAGCCACACGTCCTTATACCTTCACAAGCAAGTGGTTCATAAGAAGGATAGTGCTGAACATCTGTGCGACCACTGCGGGAAGCATTTTCCGGTAAGTTGATTTTTATTTTATTAAACTAGGTGCCACATAAAATAAATTCTATGGATGAATTATTATTTGAACTTAAATATTTTTTTAAAATTAAAAATTTTTCTTCCCTTTCGCTTTAATTTAAGTAAGTAATTATTTCAACTTTTATTTTGCTAAATTTTCGTCATCTTTTTCTACCAAAACTCCACATTTTATTCTTTTACAATTTCGTTTTTTACTCCCCTTATTTGTATACCTTTTATTCTTCTTGAATCGCGCCATTTTATCTACCGAAATTTTGCATAAATCATAAATTCTTAATTTGCCAGCATATGGTACAAATTGATGTTTCTTACATTAAAGTTTCTTCATATTCTACTGATTCAGTGTACAAATTTTTGACAATTTTAAAAGTAGAAGCTACTTGATAATAATTAATAATTGCTAATTTAACATGTCACTTATAACATTTAAAGTGGCATAGACTTAAATAATTCAAATTATAAAACGGAATAATAATATTTGTTAAACGAAATTTCAATTTAAATTAAGTAATGTCAATAGAAATTAATTATATCAATATAAATTAAATTAAATAATGTCAATAAAAAGTAGAAAAATTGTTATTTAAGAAATCATTAATAGTATAGTCGTTTTTGTCCATTAGAAATTTATGCATGCATATTGTTTCTGAAATTTTGTTAATGACAAGTTTGTAATTTTGCATTTCTTTTTGCTAAAGGGCTTTAAAGATTTATTACCCTTTAAGTCGCCACTTTTATAGAAATTACAGTTACAATAAAAATAAATGGCGGCCGTCATTAGGGCCACCCTGCGTACTAAAATATTCAAAACCTTTTTCTACCAAAATTCCTCCTTATCACCAGAACCGAGCGAAACTCCGTACCCACGTGGCGGCGTTACACTCGTGCTCGGCGCCGTTCGCGTGCGCTCGCTGCCCTGCGCGGTTCAGCTGGCGCTCGTGCCTTTCGCGACATTCGCGTCGCGTGCACGACGCCAAACATATTGAACATGGGACAAACTAGACTGTGAATTTTGGAGATTTTGTTATTTATTTACATGTTACAGGAGATTTTAAAGACACAGAATAAGATTTGTTGAAAATAAAAATTTTGGAATTCTCATGTAACACTACACTAACACACTTTTAATTCTACAAAAATTGTGGCTTTTTCTAGTAAAATGTTGCCTGTTTGTTTAATGTCCATTTTACTACCAAACTAGTCTTTATTCTACTAAATTTGCGCCCTTTTCTACAAATGGCACCTTATTTCTACTAAATTAAATATCGCGCACAATTTGACTACATTTGATTTTTGCCTAGAACTTAAAGTGACTACTACATAATGGGTCGAACACTCAAATCTCCCTACCCCTAAAACCCCTAAAAATACCTGTTTTAACAAAATCTTTCATTTTCTAATAAATTACCGCATTATTCACAAACAATCATCTTAAGATATTTTTGGCAACATTTTAAGACACGCTACAGAAGACTCTAAACTAAGATTTGTTCAAATAAAAAATGGTAACATGATTTTTTGTGCTAAAATGTCGACTTTTCAACTTTGCTTGCGTCTTTCTCAAAATTTTCGCCTACGTCTTCGCGCGCGTGCACTACGCCAAACATGCCGGTTGATATAGTATCGAGAATTTTAAAGATTTTGACATTTACATGTTATTATAGAAGATTTTGTACAATTGGAGAACTTCCTGGTAGGCCAGCAGATTTTAGGGACCGTTAATTTAAAAAGTTAAACTTACTGAAAACTTTTATTATTACAATAATATATCGTAAATAGGTATTTTATTAAAATAAGAACTTGTTACCTTAAATCTGTACGGAAAACGATTTCCAAAAAAAAAACTGTATAGTAATCGACCGAGAAGTTCCTCGACCCTGCTGTACCTGTGTATGAGTATACATGTTTTTTTTTACATATATTTTATGTTATTCCAATATTTACTACAGAATGTATTAGTGTGAGCAATGTGTTTTGTATCCCATTTGTGAAGATTTCTAAATGGCATTGATTCCAGTTACTGATAAAAAATAGTAAATAAGTGCAGAATTTATGAATATGAATTTGTTATGATTTGTATAAAGTGCGTGCATTATATTATAAACTTACGATGATCTCATTTTTAAATATGGTTTTACTTTATTTTTATTTTATAATGAAACATATTCTATAAGCTTTTCTCTAATACAAAGCAGCGTACTTATTTAAATTTATATATCGTGTTTTATTATACTGATGAGCTAAAATATAGAAATCGCTTACGTCAATGACTATTTCTTAAGCCAGTAACACAGTTATGCCAGTAATGATAGATTAATTAAATAGAAAGTAAATTAAAATACTAATTACACTTACGCCGTTTTCCCAGGCGAGACATTTACAAGAAAACATGTTGTTAAATATAATGCGGCCGCTGAGAGGATGACCAGTGGCTCTCGATAAGAGCTGTCCAATAATGCGTTCTCTCAGTGGCCGCATTACGTTCAAATTACAACATGTTTAGCCAGTGGAAACAGGGGGGTAATGGATCATCCATCATCAGCCTGTGGACGTCCACTGCTGGACATAACCCTCTCCTAGCTCACGCCTATTGTGGCGTTCATAGGAGGCTATTAGCCTACTGCTACCACGCTGGCCAGACGGGTTGGTAGAGGGTTTGTTTCAAGTTTTCCTTCTCTCGCACAGGTGTTCAATACGTCGAGCCTCTTAGTCGGCTCTTACGACATCCCAGGCATGTAAGGGAGTGGTGACACATGTATTCTTAGGCCGTCACCACACGGCAAACGGGTAATGGATACATTCTTTTAATACAGTCACAATATACTCAGTATTATCTTTCAACTGCGTTTCAGTTTAAGTGATGCATTTTTATTCGTCGGGTACACACGATAGCCCGTCAGACTCTACAGTCTGACCTTCAAAGCGCCCTTATGTCGCTCAAAATAAAGGCGGTGTTTCTAGTGCAATTGTAAAGCATGTTTCAGACGGTTGTAAACACGCCTTCCACAAAGGCCACCTTGGTGGAAGCCTTGGTTCCATCTAGAGGTGTTCTTAACGGCTTTATTTTTACAACGTAGCATAGAGAATAAGCTATAATTTTATAGCATGTTAATTAAGTGCGTTAAGATAAGCGCGCAGCCACGAGCTACTGGTTTCAGTCAGCTTTAAATAAATAAATATTTTCATACAATGACACCAATTATCTAGCCCACGTTATGTTTCATGAAGAACTTGTGTTATGGATACTAGATAACGGACGGGCGCTATAGCATAGCAGATAGCAGTCAGTCATAGCGCGATAGCTCGGCGAGACGGGCCGCGGTGGCGCTAAGTCAACGAGCGCGAGCGTACATGCTAAAAGAATAACTACGCTAAAGTATTGCTGAATCAGTATCGATGTTTAGCTCATGCTATTCGTTGTTAGTAAATAGCGATTTTTTTTATCACCTATAATAGTACATTACTGCAGCGGCCACCAAAAGAAGCATTGACGGACTAACGTGTAACGTAAGTCCATCAATGCCTAGTAATGCAATGGGCACACGTACCCTCCCACCGAGGGCGCGAGAAAAATATAACTAATTTTATATAATGCATGGTTAAGTGGTTATTAACAAAAACAAATCAATATTTTTTTACTCCATATAAGGAGTCCTAAATGACAACTCGACGTTAAAGACAACTGTCAGTGTCACAGATAATGAGTTCTACTCTATGCTCAACTGTAATTCTATTGACTGATAGTAACAAATAAAGGCATATTATTTAAGTAACTTAAGTTCTCAATAATAGTGTTATTTTTCTGTTGGCATTGTGTTTTTTGTGTAATCTCTGAAAGTAGCACTCACTATAAACCTTTGTGGTTTCTTAGTGTTACTTAGATTAATAGTATTGTAAAATAAATTGTTAAATGTTAAAAGAATAAATAAAAAAAAAATCAGTGACAAAATGACATCTTCCGCTATGATGTATTTTTGATATGAGTTTGCATTATATTAATTGTTCCTTCCAGAAAACAAAGCGATATTAAAGAAATTGAGTGATTAGAAACTATAACTTTTTAATTTTGCATTTTACAATGCTATTTTTATGTGATAAATATTAAACAAGAAAATATACCAGAAAAAAGCAACTAGTCTCATGTCGTCAGGGCGACATGAGACTAGTTGCTTTTTTCTGGTATATTTTCTTGATTAGAAACTGTTTATCGTGTTTTTAAAAATCTTTTGGTATACCTACTGTACACAGACGTGGCCCAGACTTCATAAATTTTTGGACATCACTTTTCTAGACTCCTAAACTATGCTTTGCATACGATAGTAGAAGTCTTATGTGCTGGCTCTGTGTGTCTGTGCGCATGTTTCAATCTCAGGAACTGCAGTAGCTAAAGACACCATTTTTGGTACACCTATATATGTCAATGAGAAAAGTTTAAATACTGAGTTTCGAACATTAGGGTCAAGTGGTTCCTGAGATCCAATAGTTTAGAAGTCGTCTGATGCCTTCGCTACCGATAGTGAAGGGCGCCGATCTTGTTTTATTCTGTCATATAATGGCTGTTTTACCCCCGCGGGGGTAATTACTCTCAGGTTCAGAAAAAATGAGCTCGATGGACGAAGACAAGCAAGGTCTCGCCGTTGAAAGGCGTGATTACAATTTTATTGAACGTGTTTAAAGACAAACTTGCTGTTGACTGCATTTACTTTATACGTGTTTGAAGACAAAATGTTAATAACGAACATTGTATATTGAAACGTGTTACCTAACAAACAGTATTATGTATTGGAAACCTACTATAATTATAAATTTAAGCATAATATAATAATAATAATGTACTTATACGGTAATTATTTAAGAAAACTTACCTTAGGAATTAGGCGCTTTTCGGTTCCTGTGAGAATAGGCTATTTGACAGGTTTTGAAAATTTGAGTTTAAGGTACCCAGTGAAAGTTGTTTTTTTTAATTCTGGTACATATTTGCTGAAAAATATCAAATTAAAAATTCAATATTTAAATAGCGCGCCAAAACGCTACTTTGACAATATGGCGCTGCAATGGGTTCGGTGACGTCACTTGCCTGTATTCTGCGTATCATCCACATACGTAGTCAAACGATGTTTACAAGCAGGTGACGTCATTATAAACTCGACGAATCAGGAGCGTTTTGTGACGTGACAAAACGTTTAAAAATGCATTTTTATTTACGGATTTTTAAATAAATTTTTACATTAATAAAAACCATTTTTAAACTCCTAATTTATACTGATAACAGTAATTGACACTTTATTTTTCGCATTGTCAAATAGCCTATTGTACTCGCTGCGACCTTAAATATCTATTTGTAACCACAGACCTATATCGAGATAGACGTAAAGAGCGCTCCAAACTGTATGAGAACCTAGCATGTCTAATTTTCGTACCTACGATGACGTCAAGAGCGAGATTTACCCCCATATTTTTGGAGGAACGACTTAGAATATGGGTGTTAGTGATGTGGAAATGTTATTGACGAGCTCTTGCAAGAAAACACTGCACCGTTTCTGAGTGACACGTGTTTTCATGGCAATGGTCTCAAGCGGACTGACTTAGGTCGTAAAACTTTGACCGTGGATCAAACTTTTGGCACGCAATGTAGGTACACTTTTACCGTCTATCTCGATATACCTAAGTCTGTGATTGTAACTTGTCTCCTAGTAGGAGCATTAAAACTTCTTTTTGCCTGTATCCATATCATGAGCGGCTTTATCGACATTCGTACCGCGATAACGTGTCACTGCGACCCTGACCGCCTTAAGGAATAGTTATCAAACTCCAAACTGTCATAAAACCCTTTAACGATGGGGTTTTTGTCTTATTCCTACATATTTCTATTCATCTATTGGATTCACTATTGCATGTTTAGTATGAAAGTGATAGCGTCAGCGAGAGCCCTTGTAGGGGGTTTGAAAATTCGATGGCTATAGCGATAGCACAAGCTATCGCTATACCATTTGGCGGTCGGTGTGCTGCTCACATCTTAGCGGAATGAGCAAGACAGCATCATGGGAAATATCATATAACGTGATGACTATAGCATTGCTCACGCTGGGGGCCTGCACCCCGACCGCCTAACGGTATAGTTTGTGCTATTGCTATAGCTATCGATTTTTCAAACCTCCTACAAAGGCGCTCGATAACGCTATCAATTTCATACTAAAAATGCAATAGTGAATCCAACAGATGAATAGAAATATTTAGGAATTAGAAAAAAACTCTGTCGTTGAAGGGTTTTATGAGAGTTTGAAATTTGATCGCTGTAGCAATAGGACAGGCTAGACCGTTAGGCGGTCGGGGTGCTGGAGGCTTTCAAGATGTCTAGAATCTTTCCTAGGTTTAAGAGATTTTAGTAGCTCAGTAAGAGATGTGTGTGTCTACAGCTTCCTCATAAAACATAGAGAAATTCTAAGCATGCCATATTTTTGTGCATATTAGGAGCAATCAAAGCGTGTCAGTGATATTTTAGATGCAACCATAACTTCGTTACTAAAAGGTTTTTTTTGTGTGTTAGCTAGAGAAACGTGTCCCCAGCTGACACATGCCGTTTTAAGGCAAACCAGTGAGGTTAGGGCTTTAGACTATAGTCAGAAATTTAGTGCACAATAGGAGCAATGAGAACCAAAAAAACTAACCATCACACTCAAATACTGTTGAAACTACGATCATTAAAGTGTGTGTTAGCTGGAGACCCGTGTCTCTGGCTTACACACACCTTTGTAATTATTTGAGGTAGGATTATGTTTTATACCTCAAATTTTTGAGTCGAATTGAAGCTCCACATTTTTCTAATCTCTAGCTCGAATAGTTTTTAAGCTACGAACCGATAAGCATGTGTAAGCTGGAGACACGTTACACGTTTTGAATCACCGTAACCGTATAAATTAGAGTCTCGTATTAAGAATCAAATGATACCTTATAATAGGTGCACACGGCATGCAAAATTTCAAATCACTGGGCTTCTTAGTTTCAAAATTATAGGCAAAAAACTGGTTTCCCGCCAAAAAATTCAAAATAAATGGCTCGGACGCAGCTATAGCGCGGTTGCCTTTCCGTGCGCTACACTGTTGCAATCGACTTTGAACCTAACGGCTGGTATTAATTCGAGTCACTTTAGTTTGCGCTTTCGATCGTTTTAATTTCTGTTTTGAGAATTTCAGACCAGGAGCCGTCCGATATATCTACGCTGATTACAAACCATCTATGGTAGTTACTTATAATTGAACTATCTGATTCTCTTATGAAGTAGTTTTTAAATGTTAGTGTTAGAAAATTCACAACATTTGTTGATATAGGGCATGGATGATGGGCAATTTTCTATGAAACCTGGGCGTTAAACCAACAGAAATAGAACTACTATTTAGTACTTAGTACTAGAAAATATTTTCTTGTTTATTAACTATCATGAGCCCCCAGGTTTGCTTGAAAATAACCAGAGCGAAATACACTATTATAAATTCTGTACCTAACTATACTTTTTTCTCTCTTATTAATTCAGTGATCGGTGAATAGGCTGAGTATATTTACCTATAGTTCATAGAACAAAGGCAAAATTCGGAGACTTCCTTTATACTATTTATTTTCCTGTAAAAGTGGGAATTTAATTAGGCGAACTTTAACACCTTATTATTAATATTTAAATTATAAATGCTTTTCGTTTTGACACAACTGCTCAAAAATAATTAGAATGTTTTCATGGTTCACGTGATTTTAATTTCCTAAAATTTCATTAATATTCACCATAACCAGTGATCGGATAAAGTTAATTTTAGGCTGAAAAATTGTGGAAGCGGTATCTTAAAACATTTTGTTTTTTTTTTATTTTAATCCCAGGATTCCGAAAAATTCGGGAATGCAAAAGTAGTCGATAACATAGTGTGGAAACAACGACTTTAGAAATAATCCGGGACTCGCAAAAGGGGTTACATATTCGTATTTTAGTACTTTTATAAAAAAAAACTGTCATCTCTGGAATTTCGCCGGCCACTGCCGCGGCACACTCGCTTTTCTAGCTCGATTCGCGCGTCTTTTTGTCTTTTTGTCACAGTTCTAACCTAATCTAATCTAGAGGTACCTTAAGTACTGTGGAGACCATACATGTCTCCGCACTACAAGGAGGCCGCTATACCGCCGTTGCTGGCTGGTTTTGTTTTTAATAAAATTAAGCAAGAGAGGCCCGTCGTGCGTAGATATGAACAGTTGCCATGTCAAATAAATATTTTAAAATATTGTGAAATAATAATATAATTGCTGAATATAAAAACAGTATCGAAGTCCTCCGCTGCTCTTCTATAATTTTTTATATATCTCGGAAACGGTGCATCGTAGCACAAATATAAGGTATTTTTCGACCACCTACGTAACCCATAAAACCCCCTTTCAGCATTAAATATCAATAATAATAATAATATCAATAATATCGATCGATTTTGTATGGCAAGCGACTTATCCAAATTTTAGAGTGAAATTACTATGGAAACTGCCCCCTAATTGTCTAATTTCAAAATCTATCACAATCCCTTTCAGAGGTATTGTGATAGTGTTATTTTCTCTGCAACATTTGCTTAGACAGTTCAATTTCGTTTATTCCATACCTTTCAAAACGCGTCCCGATCACAACCCCTTTCAAATGTCAAATAGTGATGGCCTGAAGTATTTAAATATCTTTGAAATGACGACGGCTACGAATCGTAAATCCCGCTTCCACAATTTTTTAGCCAAAAATTAACTTTATCCGATCACTGGTTATGGTGAATATTAATGAAATTTTAGGAAATTAAAATCACGTGAACCATGAAAACATTCTAATTATTTTTGAGCAGTTGTGTCAAAACGAAAAGCATTTATAATTTAAATATTAATAATAAGGTGTTAAAGTTCGCCTAATTAAATTCCCACTTTTACAGGACAATAAATAGTATAAAGGAATTCTCCGAATTTTGTCTTTGTTCTATGAACTATAGGTAAATATACTCAGCCTATTCACCGATCACTGAATTAATAAGAGAGAAAAAAGTATAGTTAGGTACAGAATTTATAATAGTGTATTTCGCTCTGGTTATTTTCAAGCAAACCTGGGGGCTTATGATAGTTAATAAACAAGAAAATATTTTCTAGTACTAAGTACTAAATAGTAGTTCCATTTCTGTTGGTTTAACGCCCAGGTTTCATAGAAAATTGCCCATCATCCATGCCCTATATCAACAAATGTTGTGAATTTTCTAACACTAACATTTAAAAACTATTTCATAAGAGAATCAGATAGTTCAATTATAAGTAACTACCATAGGTAGATGGTTTGTAATCAGCGTAGATATATCGGACGGCTCCTGGTCTGAAATTCTCAAAACAGAAATTAAAACGATCGAAAGCGCAAACTAAAGTGACTCGAATTAATACCAGCCGTTAGGTTCAAAGTCGATTGCAACAGTGTAGCGCACGGAAAGGCAACCGCGCTATAGCTGCGTCCGAGCCACTTATTTTGAATTTTTTGGCGGGAAACCAGTTTTTTGCCTATAATTTTGAAACTAAGAAGCCCAGTGATTTGAA
Source organism: Chrysoteuchia culmella (assembly GCA_910589605.1). Classification (NCBI taxonomy): domain Eukaryota; kingdom Metazoa; phylum Arthropoda; class Insecta; order Lepidoptera; family Crambidae; genus Chrysoteuchia; species Chrysoteuchia culmella. The sequence continues at coordinate 10,254,202 of OU342670.1, read as the reverse complement.
ATTTTGCATGCCGTGTGCACCTATTATAAGGTATCATTTGATTCTTAATACGAGACTCTAACTTATACGGTTACGGTGATTCAAAACGTGTACCGTGTCTCCAGCTTACACATGCTTATCGGTTCGTAGCTTAAAAACTATTCGAGCTAGAGATTAGAAAAATGTGGAGCTTACTGCTCCAATTCGACTCAAAAATTTGAGGTATAAAACATAATCCTACCTCAAATAATTACAAAGGTGTGTGTAAGCCAGAGACACGGGTCTCCAGCTAACACACACTTTAATGATCGTAGTTTCAACAGTATTTGAGTGTGACGGTTAGTTTTTTTGGTTCTCATTGCTCCTATTGTGCACTAAATTTCTGGCTATAGTCTAAAGCCCTAACCTCACTGGTTTGCCTTAAAACGGCATGTGTCAGCTGGGGACACGTTTCTCCAGCTAATACACAAAGAAAAACTCCTAGTAACGAAGTTATGGTTGCATCTAAAATATCACTTTTTGATTACTCCTAATATGCACAAAAATATGGCATGCTTAGAATTTCTCTATGTCTTATGAGGAAGCTGTAGACACACACATCAGTAAGAGATACAATAAATACAACTTTGTAAAGTGATATTATTTTTATACAAATAAATGGCAACACATAGTTTTTTGTATGTTTTATTTTAGTATCAACACAATACACAATCGAATTTCCTTTTTTAATACTTATGGTAAATTTTAAATAGAAAAATATTAGAAAAAATTAACTCGGCCACAAGTGAATTCTCAGACGGGAATCAAGCCCGCGACCTTTGGAAAGAGCATTGGACCGGATTTCCAAAGGTCGCGGGTTCGATTCCCGTCTTTCATACTTTGATTCTTATTATAAGTATAGATACTTATAATAAGAATCAGCATGAATACAGCATGTCTGTACATTGCTGGGATTTGCAAAAAAATAGATAGGGGGACTCAGGATAAGCAGCAGAATCAATTACGATCATTTTTAGAATCAATGTCTGTGTGTTTGAATGAGCATCACGCCAAAACCGGACAGAGAGATTTATAAATATCGTGTCGCGCGTATGCAGAAGGCTGAGTTAGTGCCTTTTCATACGTCCCGGTTGCCGGGTAGCCGGCGCCGGGTACCCGGCGGCGAAGTGTATGGCCATGTACGTGAGCTTTCATACGTACCGGCGTAATTCACTGGGCAGGCGGTCGCCGGGTGCTCGCCGGATCCACCACTATGCGCCCGGGCGCCGGATATCGGTTAGCCGGCGGCCGGACGCGTATTGCTGTATGGAAGACGCAGCATGCTTTCATACGCACCGGCGGCGCGCAGTCGCCCAGGTACAATCACAGGGAGAGCAAGCGCACGTCGTTTATTCTCACACCCTCGTATCGTCCTATCACTTTATGCGAAAATTGTAAAATGGAGATAGATATTGAATTACTAATAACTTTAGTGGAAGCTAGGCCGGTTTTATAAGATAAAACCTGTTCAGAATATAAAGATAAAAATGAAACAAAAAAGGCTTGGAGGGAAGTCTGTGTATTATTAAAAAACAACTTTGAAGAAATAGACGACAATGAAAAAAACGCATTTGGTAAGTCAGTAGGTAGGTACTTAATTTTATTTTAATTTCTAGTTTACATAACTGATGTAAACATGTTATATTTTAGATAACTGCCAACTGACTGCTCCGGATTCGGTAAAAAAATAGTCCGCTAAAATATTTCTTACATTATTTGCTGCTAGCCCTCCCCGTCGTACTTGCTTAAAATTTAAACTTTAATTAAAAAAAAAATGTATGCGTGTACGGAGTCGTAGTCACCACGCGACTGTACTGGCGTCGATAGTAAACGGTACTGGATATAAAATCGGCTCGTGTGAAAGCTGAATGTGATAGCGGACAGTCGGCGCCGGCTACCCGGCAACCGGGACGTGTGAAAAGGCACTTAGAGTTTAATTCTTGAAAAATATGTTTGGCGTAACTGTAATTCACCCACAGACTGCTCGTATAGAATACTTGGCAGTACGCCTTAAAAGGGGGATGATTACCTATATAAAACAACGAGCAAATCTGCGGGACAGCATATTACTCCGTACTGCCAATACTCTTCGTTCCCTCTCAATATCTTGGTCATCCTTTTGGTCGGTGGTAACAATGTGTCCAAGGTATTTAAACTCACTGACTCTTTTCAATTCACTATTGCAGAGTACAATAGGGGGTATAGTATCGGGACATTTACCAGCACCGGCCTCGAAATTTTATTTATTTATTTATTTATTGAAAAAGATTCACCAACGACATATCTTTACACATTTCAATTTAAAAATTAAAATTTTAATTTAATTGACTAGGCCAAAAGACATGCCTTTACCGGTGAATACAGCATTTTTTATTTTCCTATTTACTAGTTAAAATAACAAAGTAGAAATTTTAAACAGAACAGGTAACTTATAAAATAAAGATTAATTATTAACCTTATTTTCATTAAATAATTAATCTTTATTTTATAAGTTATCTGTTCTGTTTCAAAAATCATTAAAACTCACTCGTCTTTGAGTTGTATGTTAATCCGTGAGATTATAGGACTCACAAACAGCTAACATTTTCCTTAAAGCGCTAACAGAGGGGCTCAGCAGGACCATATCAAAGGACACCCGATACTAAAACCTAAAGACAATAAACCGGTTTAGTTTTTTTATTATAGTGTTTTAAAATTGTTAGTGTAAAATTCTTTTGTCTGCTAAAGTGCTAGGCCTAAGTCAATAAATGACTTATTGGTGCAGTGACATTCAATTTCAAGTTCTTAAAGCATGAAACGCTTATTAAGTGCACCCTTATTTCAGTGTCAAAAATACATTTAAATGCAAATTAAAGTAAAATTTACATGTGGCCAAGTTTCTTTGCCGGTGAGTGTATATATGTTGGTTGACTAGACAAATCCGAGATCTCCAAGCACGCCCGAACAGATGACGCCGCGCACCGCCCCAGTCTGCTTGTGACCTCGGCTATTGCAACATAGCCGAAACGTCAAGCTGTAAGTACATAGTTGTACTACATAACAAATTTCGCGTTTTAGTCCCGTTGTTTTAATATATAATTATAATGCATCGCGAAAGTTTTAAATCTTATAATGTAATGATAAAATTATCTATTGTAACTTTTCTATTTTTATTTCAAGACAACTTACGATGAGAAATTGTACTTACAGTTAAGTACTTCTCCAAACGTGGTATGGCGGTAATATAAGTGGACTGTATAGCGGCTAGCGGGGCGGTTTGTGATTTGTGGTTCAGAAAAAAAATGATGTGGACCTTATAGATATTATGACGAGGGAAGGGGCTCACCGAGCGTGATTCGATTCAGCTTCTGGAGTATCTTGCCTTCAGGAAACGCCACTCACTGTCTCACACATGCCGGATGGACAGGAACCCTAGGCCTAGGTCACTCTGCCGGCCGGCTAAGTTCCACACACTTTAGAACACTGAATCACTTATTACATAGTTTATAGTTAATTGAAGCTGCGGTTAATGCATTTTATCTTAAATTGTATCAGGTTATATCGGCTCGGTCGTCGAAAACGGAAGGACTGACGCGACGAATCACGATGCACTCTGCACTTGCTTGATTAGCTCTCTCACTCTGCGCACGATGGTGTGAGTAGGAAAGGGCTAGGAAGTAATGAACCACATCATGAAGCTCGCGAATTTAAAATAGGGAAGCCGGAAATGGCGTAAACAAAACGTATATCTTTATCTAAGTCTCGACGCGCTAACAACAATGTTTTAAGCAACAATGCGAATGCATTCAGCAGTTAGACATAAGACCTTTGTCAGCATTTTATTAGTTTTAGGTCAAGTCGCTTTGACGTGTATTGCATGAATCAGACCGAAATCAATCACCGAGCGCGACGCGCATATCATTATCATTTTAATTGTTATTTGTGGAAATCAATAGTATATTTTATCATCTTCGGACTCAGTGTTTTATTTATATCATTTATCAATTATCACCGGCACTACACCGCACATTTTATGGTCCTTCGAGCTCCGTAGCGGGACCTCGCGTTTTGGGAATTGAACTCTTGAACTCGGGGTGAACCAGTGACGGAAGTGCCACGTAGTGTTGGACTATAGCAGTGAAATCATCATCATCATCAATTTCGGATGAATTCTATCAGGTTTGGGGCAACAGAGGGCGAAAATCAAGTAAGATCTTTCCAATTTTATAACAATTTATCATCGTATCATCAGTAATTTTTAACAATGGAGGATATCTATAATACTCAATCAGAACTTTTCTCTATCATTGAGAAACTACAACAACATTAAGAAGGATGGAGCAGATCGTAAATCATCCCCGACGTATGTTAAAAGGAAGTTAGAAACTAGAGGCGTATTGGTTAGAATATCAGAGCAATCATAGAACTTTATTGCCGTATGAGGACAAGGAGCGTCCTTATTTTGCTCGTAGGGAGTATGAGAGAACGGTGAAGCTCTATTTAGGAATTAAAAGCTACTTAAGCCGTCTTGTTTCCGAGCAGACCGCTATGAAACGCCGACAGGGAGCGCATATGACCAGGTGAGTGTCGCTAGTGGTAGTAAATCAGGTGTGTTGCAAGCTAAAGCAGTGGCGCCGAACCAGAGTGAAGGTGCTGGGGGGAGCGGACCATGCGGGTCACAACAGCAGGACGATTTCCCTGAGGAAAGGTCCAGAGAGGTCAGTCATTCGAATATCATAACTAGGCGATCTACGGGAGCTTTGAGCAAGTTAGACGAAATGTTACATAAACAAGCGATTCATTTTGAAGCATTTATGAGAACGGTAAAGGGCATTGACGTAAACTGTATTGCGGAAAAATGGAAATTCGAAGATACGTTAAAACATTACAATCACGCTGGTCGGTCATTGATTTTCTCCATTGGGAGATAGATGCTATTTTAGATGGGGAAGACGAGGCCTACGAGGACTCATTTAGTTACCATGAGAACATACTTAACAAATTAAAAGAGGAAATTAACACCAAATTATGGACAGTATCGCACAGAGAATATATCACGCCACAGGTAGATATTCCAGTCTTTACAGGAAGCTATCATCAATGGGTCTCCTTTAAAAATTTCTTCATGGAAGCAGTGCATCTCAATACATCTCTATCAAAGTCGCAGAAGATGCAATATTTAAAAGGTAAAATCCGAGGCGATGCGGAACGGTTAATTCAACACTTACCAATTAGCTCTGAAAATTATACAACGTGTTGGGACATTTTGAACCATAGATATGAAAATAAGAAACTTATTTTTTCTTCTCATTTTAGTATCATATTAAATCTTCCTAATCTACAACATCAATCTTTAATTCAAATTAAGAAAATGCTGACACCACTAAAGAGAGCTTAAACGCTATTAAGAACCTAGGCGTCGACATAAGCACCTGGGATCTGCCCCCTAATTGTCTTAGTTAAAATCTATCACAATCCCTTTCAGAAGTATTGTGATTGTGATATTTTCTTCTGTTATATTGCTTAGACAGTTCAATTTCGTTTATTCCTTACCTTTTAAAACACGTCGCGATCACAATCCCTTTCAAATGTCAAATAGTGACGGCCTGAATAACTTTCAAATTACGAATTGAAAGGGATTGCGATAGATTTTAAATTAGACAATTAACCCCCTGGGCCCCTACCGCGCAAGTGTCGTCGCCATCGACATCGACTTCATTTGACAGATGCATGTGACACATTGCTCTTAGTCTTTGGTAAGTTTTCATTTGTGTCAAAAAGAAGCAGCAATGTGTTACATCCATCTGTCAAGTGAAGCCGATTTCAATGCCGACGCCACTTGCGCGCTACGCGGCCTGATATTAGTCCATATCCTGACACAAAAATTAGATCATGAAACGCACTCAGATTATGTTGAATCATTAAAACAGCCGCGAGAATTACCTATATTGCAAGAACTTTTAGATTACTTGGAGAATAAATTCACTATGTTAGAGCAATCCAAAAGAAAGCAGGATATAGTGCAGATACATATTTAAACAGCTCTAACAACTACTTACTTTACCCTAAAAAGCCGCTCGCTATGAATGTTAACACAAACAACAAATATAATTACTAATTATCATCAAAATAACAGACAAATGCCAAAACAATTCAATAAGTCATATCATGCTACAGCTCCAATCATCAAGTGTCCATTGTGGAACTCAGGCCATGGGTTATTTAGTTGCCAAAAATTTTTAGATCAACCAAATGAAATCAAATTGAAAACTTTAACAAGATTAGATATATGCAAAAAATTTTTGTCATTACGGTAAACCATGTTTTTCAGTACGACGATGTCGTATATGTTCAGGGTGTCACAATACCTTGATACATGACGCCACTGTGCAAAGGCCGACGACATCCAGTCCAGCTGGTTCGAACATGCGACCAAATTACAGGAGTCAGCAAAATACGAATCGAGTTAATACATCGCACGTAATACAACAAAATGCATCTGAGATTTTATTATCAACCGCAATGATTAAAGTTAAAACAAATGATGGGTCATATAAAATCATGCGAGCCCTTATCGATCAAGGGTCGCAAATATCACTGATAACGGAACATGGAGCTCAACAATTAGGATTAAAACGTCGGCAATGTAGAGGTGTTATCTTCGGCGTCGGAGAAAACGAAAGTAACTGTAAAGGGAAATTAAATATCACTATTGCGTCATTATACAACGATTTTTCACTAAACATAGAAGTCGTCGTCGTCGTCTCAGCCACATGACACCCACTGCTGGGTATAGGCCTCCCCCAAGGATCTCCACGACGATCGGTCCTGCGCTGCCCGCATCCAGCGGCTTCCCGCGACCTTCACCAGATCGTCGGTCCACCTTGTGGGGGGCCTAGCGTCGTCCGGTACGCGGTCGCCATTCCAGAACTTTTCCGCCCCAACGGCCATCGGTTCTTCTCGCTATGTGTCCCGCCCACTGCCACTTCAGCTGAGCAATCCTTCGAGCAATGTCAGTAACTTTAGTTCTCCTGCGGATCTCCTCATTTCTGATTCGATCACGCAGGGAAATGCCGAGCATAGCTCTCTCCATTGCACGCTGAGTCACCTTGAGCCTCCTTATCAGACCCATAGTTAGCGACCACGTTTCACTGCCGTAAGTCATCACTGGCAACACACACTGGTCGTAGACTTTCGTCTTGAGACACTGAGGTAAGTTGGACGCGAAGATTTTACGGAGCTTCCCGAATGCTGCCCATCCGAATTGGATTCGACGAGAGATCTCTTTCTCAAAGTTGGACTTACCTAACTGGATTGTCTGTCCAAGGTAAACGTAATGGTCAACAACTTCGAGTGTAGTGTTCCCAACGTGAACTGTAGTGGGTATGACATGGGAATTCGACATGATTTTCGTCTTATCCATGTTCATCCTAAGACCCACTCTTTGGGAAGCACTACGGAGATCTTCGAGCATTGTGTTCAGGTCCTCCAGGGTCTCAGCCATAAGGACTATATCATCGGCAAAACGAAGGTGTGTCAGATACTGACCATTTATGTTGATGCCGCGTCCTTTCCAGTTCAAAAGCTTAAAGATGTCCTCCAACGCAGCTGTGAACAGTTTCGGAGAAATGACGTCTCCCTGTCTCACACCTCGCTGCAGTTGGATGGAATTTGTGCTCTGGTTCTGTAATCGGACCGACATGGTGGCATGTTCGTATAAGTACCTTAACACCTCGATATACCTATAGTCCACTTGGCACCTCTGGAGAGACTGCAGCACCGCCCAGAACTCAATCGAATGGGCTTTCTCATAGTCCACGAACGCCAAGCAAAGTGGCAGATTATACTCTTCGGTCTTCTGTATAACCTGCCGCAGCGTATGGATGTGGTCTATGGTACTGAAACCTTTTCGGAACCCAGCTTGTTCGGGAGGTTGGAAGTCGTCGAGCCTGCGAGCAAGACGATTCGTGATGACTCTCGAAAACAACTTATAAACATGGCTTAAAAGTGAGATGGGTCTGAAGTTCTTTAACCGGGTCTTGTCACCCTTTTTAAAGAATAAGATTACCTCACTTATATTCCATGCTCTTGGCGTTTTGCCCTCGACGATAACGGAATTGAATAGCTTCTGGAGGACTTTGAGTATCGGCTTACCGCCCGCTCTCAGAAGTTCCGCAGTAATTCCATCATCGCCTACCGCCTTGTTGTTTTTCAGTTGCTTGAGAGCCATACTAATCTCGTACAGGCTGACGTCCGGGATATCTTCGGTGAAGTGTCGGGTAAGCTTGGCTCTGGGGTCTTTAGCCTTGCTTTCAACAGGTGTCTGCGTGAAATATAACTGCCCATAGAAACTCTCGATCTCCCTCAGGATTTCAGGTTTCGTAGAAATGATGCGACCGTCGTCAGTTTTCAGCTTCGTCATCTGGCTTTGCTTAATAGACAGATCTCTCGCGAACACTTTGGAGCCTTTGTTACGCTCGATAGCCTCTTTAATACAGTTCGTATTAAATTGGCGAAGGTCGCTTGTCAAAGAAAAGAGAGATCTGCATATTTAGTTGCCGATAGCGATGAGCATCCGCTGAGTTCTGAAGCCTCATTTCACGTCTCTGATCCATGAGTAGGAGTGTGTGGTCGGAGAGTTTCTTTAACTTGGTACGGCGGGTCTTAAAGAACCTAGACCCTACCGTACGGACAGTGTCCACCACCATGTTGTGTAGATCGTCCACATCTATGCTGTTCTCAAGGGCTTCGCAGCGGTTTTGGAGTTCGAGTTGAAAACTCTCGGGGTTTTGGATATGGGCCGGTAATGGTCGGAGCGTAGATTTTATCAGTCTCGATCTTTCTAGCTTTACGTTGATGTTCAATGTGCCACGTACTAGTCGGTGATCGCTCCCCGTCTTGACGGTGTTGATCACGGTGACATCATTAATATCTGCTTCCTCGTAGACATGATAAAATCTATCTCATTTTTTATTGTACCGTCCGGACTGATCCAGGTCCACTTTCGGCTTTCCGGCTTTTTGAAAAAGGAGTTCATCATAAAGAGCTCCTCCCTCTCCATAAAGTCGACCAGCATCTGGCCTCTGGCATTCCGTTCTCCAACTCCATATTGCCCCACTCTCAACTCATCACCGCAACGTTTCCCCAACTTCGCATTGAAGTCCCCCATCACAACGGTGTAATGGGTTTTGTAGCTATGCATGGCTCTACAGATGTCCTCATACATAGCCTCCACTTCGTCATCTTGGTGCGTCGAGGTCGGAGCGTAGACCTGTATGACATTCAACGAATACCGTTTGGATATTCTGAGTATCAGGTACGCTACCCTGGTCGACACACTTCCGATGGTGATCACGTTGTTGACAAGGGACTTGTGGACGATGAAACCGACACCACCTATGGACTGTTGGTCGCCCTCCCGGTAGTACAGCAGGTTACCGGAGTCAAGAATTATCGAGTCCTCACCCTCTCTTCGGACTTCAGACAACCCTATAATGTCCCAGTGTAACCTGCTGATAACTTCTTCCAACTCGGTTAGCTTCGCGTCAGTCCTCAGTGTGCGCGTGTTGTACGTTGCCAGGTGCAGAGGTCGTCGTTGTTGATAGCCTTCCGTAGCCCGGGGATTCTTAGCACCCCCTGCCCTGCCGTGACCATAGCCGCTACCGTAGCTAGGAATAGCAGAGCTGCCGGGAACTGGGGGCCGATGTTTTTTGTGCCTGTCCATTTTAATTGGGGGGGTTTGCCATAATCGCCACGCTTGGCAGGCGGGTTGGCGATCGCAGTATGGCCAAGTTTGTAGGTGACGCTGCTGCCCGTCTCCTGAAGGCTGAGTCCCTTAGTCGCCTTTTACGACACCCACGGGATGAGAGGGGGTAGTGCTATTCTAGGCCGACACTACACGGTAGACATAAACATAGAAGTGCTTATCATGAATCAATTGATCAAAAACCTACCAAATTCATCATTACCCAAACAACATTGGTCTCATATCAATAACATCAAATTAGCTGACAAAGAGTTTTATATTAGCCGTCCTGTCGATTTACTATTAGGGGTTGAAGTCTATTCTAGTATCATGCAAGAAGGTATTATCAGGGGGAACAATCAGTACGAACCACTCGCGCAATAAACGCAGTTAGGGTAGTTACTATGTGGGAAAATTCAATCATTTCACTGTAACGTCGTTTTAACACAATTGCAAGACATTCAATCATTTTGGGAGATGGAAGATATTAGTGAAATCTCCGAATTATCATCAGAAGATCAAAAATGCATCGAGTACTATCAGGAAACCACACGACGCAGGTCGGATGGGAGGTATGAAGTGAGAATACCGATGAAAGAGAGCTTTGGACAAGACTTAGGAACATCGAAATCATTAGCAATGAGGGATTTTCTTTTTCTTTTTTTATTATTCTTCCGTATTCGCTGTATAGATGGCGCTGAACTTGGTACGTTACAGTAAGGAACGGAACGTCACACCATTTTGATAATTTCACTTTGAGATCGTAAAACGAAACGTACATAAAAAAGCTCATTCATTCTGTCATAACAAAGATATAATTTGTGAGTTAAATAGCAACCAAGTGAAAAAATAAAGAAAAATTTAAAAATAGGTACTTAGTCCTTTTATGGTTTTTAAACAGAGAAAAATGTCCCAAGAGAAAAAGAAGAGAAGTCTTTGCCTCGTGGATTTGTGCAAAAATTAAGGCATACATATTTTTCCTAAAGATGAAAGTCGGAAAGCGCAATGCAATGGGTGCAAGCAATCGTTTTTTTTTTCAAGCCTTTTTGCAAGGCTTTGGCACCTAGTAACGTAGTCAGTTCAGCGCCATCTACAGAGTTCTTCGAAACTACTTTTTTTTTAATACTCAAAAAGAAAACCTCCCATTGCACAATTTAATAATAAAAAAAAACCCTTATTAAGCGGCCGGAGTTAGGTAAACAATATAAAGACTTTATTAACGAATATATAGATTTATATCATATGAAGATATCAAATAACAACCAGTCAAAAACACAATGCTACCTACCCTTGGACGAATTAACCACTGGACATGAAACCCGAGAAGAATGTATGAAAACACGATCAACCAAATCTTGCGGGGGTGAGGGGCGATTACTAATGTCAAATAATGACAGTAGTGCTTGAAGTAATCGATATTTTTTTTTATCGATAAGTAAGGAGTGAATGAACGAACCTATTGAGTTTAATAAATCATGTGTGTTTTAAAGAAATTAGTAATATTAATTGTTTATTTCGTGGAAAAATATAAAGCACCTAATAATATGAAAATCTCATTAAAAAAATACCTCAAATTCATAAAAACTATACAATATGGTTTCCAAAGCGTTTGTGTTTGGGTTTATTTTGTGAAAAATGGGTAGATACATGCAACCTGATACTAGTACTGTACTGATAAGGCTTAAGATGGAAGCGCGCCTCTCCCGGTATCCTCAATCTCTGAGGAACTAGCTATCTTACCTCTAACTGCCGGAACGGACTTGGATAAGATGGTAGTCGCTAGCCAGGCGGACTTACAATTTACTTACTAACACTTTTTAAGTGAGTAAAAAACATTAATATTTGGTTTATATAATAATATAATTCATTATTTACATTAACTTCTTCAATCACTCGAGCTTTTTTATATAAAACAAAATATGGGTAATTAGTTCATTACAGAACCATTGTATAGGACATACACAATAGCAACCCCTCCATAAGTGTTTAATTTAATAATCGATTGCAATCCCTTTCAAAGGTCAAATAGTTGTGGCGCGATGCTATGTGATGCGATGTGAATAATATGTACTTACCTTTTAAATGAAAAATTTAAAGGGATTGTGATAGACTTAAAATTAGACAATAAACCCCCTGTGTGCTTCTCGAGCTGTGATATCTCGTATTCTACATTTTTTTTGGAGCCAAAAATCTAAGTATACTAAAACTTATTGAAAATAATCATCGACATTAGAAGATCGTTGAGACTAAAACATTTTAATTTCAACTCTAGTCCATTTACATTTAAGAAATATGCATATTTGTAAGAAAAAATTTAAACTTGTTTTCACTTTATTAAAGATCTCAAAATTTACGCCACCGTACGAAATTAGCACAACCTAAACCCAAATTAGAAATAGTAGACTAGCGTTTGGATAGCGTATGGTCCAGCATACGCTATGACAGTATTAAACAACAAACTCCCAGAAGTTATAATTATATATAATTACCTATATTTAAGATAAAGCCAAGGCAGTATCTTTCTAGCAACTACTAGCTGAAATACTAATTGCAAGTATATTGCAACCAATAGTTTATTGTAGTTTTAAGATTGTTTTACTTGAATATAATAAAACGATCTTAAAATTAAAATATTATAAGATTAAAAAATAGTATAATATAGCTAAGTACATACATAAATATAATTAATTTTATTCTTGCTGTGACCTAACAAGGTCTATGTTAGAAACAAATAATAAATGTAACATAACATAATATAAACATATAATCATAAATGGTTATGATACATTTTAACAAGAAAAATATTGGAACAAATTAACTCGGCCACAAGTGAATTTTCAGATGTGACTTGAACCCACGACCTTTGGGAATCCGGCCCACTGCTCTAACCAATGAGCTACCGAGTTTTGCGGACCACTGTCGAAATTCTCCGATACTTTTATATTTTTATACGCTGTAAGAATATCCTTCCTTGCATTCGAAAGAGAAAAAAAAACAAATGTTTAACGATTAATATTATGATGCAACAGCTAATAAGTTATGATTTTTTAATTTTTGCGTTGTCAATGCTATATTTATACTTATGATACATTTTAAATATTAATGTACAACACACCATGATAATGTACAACATAAGTCTAATACTAAAAAACAATACCGTGACTGACTTACAGGCAAGCACAGCCCAAACGGCTAAACCAATTAAACTGAAATTTTGCATACAGGTTCTTTTAACGATGTTGGCGAGCACTAAGAAAGGATTTTTGATATTACCACGGAAACGGGAACCATGCGGGTGAAATAAGCAACATTTTTTTTAAATTTTGAAGCTATATTTCAAATATAACAAGCTCAAAGTTCGTAGGGTTGCGTCGTTTAATTACAGAGTTCCTATAGCCATCTTCGGGCTCCATCATCAGACCTTAGATGTTATCTAAGACCTAAGTACTCGTCTATGTTATCTCCCTGCGTACCGCTTCCACCCAATTCTTCTTGTTAGGGGCTCAACTGTAAATCTGAAATTAATTTAAATAGTTCCTACATTAAAATTGGATTCGTTCGTTCATTTACATACATCGATATGTTTATCGATATGTTCAAGCCCTATACGACATAAAAATGACAATTGAATGAATGAGTGATACGTATAACCCAACCAAATTACTTATGCAATATCTTTGAAGAATTTACACGTACAATGATTACTTTTTGAAATGACGTATTACATTTTGTTTACATACTAAATTTTATTTATTTTACGAAAAATTGCTACTCTAATAGATTGAAATTATACTTACGCGTGAAAAGAAAAATGTTTTGATTGTCCGGTATGATTTTTACAAATTAAATCAGCGTATTTACCCATTTTTGAGATAATGTTCCACTTCGAGATCTCGCGTCATACTGACAACGCCATATTGCTTACTGTGTCTAAAAGGCAGGGTAAGTGACAGAGGGGTAAAGGCGAACGCGGTCCTCGTTACGCGTCCAGTGGTTAATTCGTCCAAGTACCTACCTCACCATGCAGTGCTTCGTGTAGAATCCAGTACCACAAAAGTTCGTGTGGTATTCAACGCGTCAGCAAAAACAACATCTGGAAAAAGCTTAAATGACCTAATGCTTAGAGGGCCGAACCTTCAATCAGATTTACAATCATTAATGGCGCCAATATCGTTATGCCGATATCGAAAAAATGTACCGGCAAATATTAGTAAACGATAAAGACCAAAAGTTGCAAAAAATTGTATGGAGAGACTCGTCAAGTCATAAGTTAGCCGATTATCAATTAATGACCGTAACAGTTACCAAGTTTTACCATTATATGAAATTTTAAAACGGTCATTCCCAGTCGCCACCACCAGTTTCGCCTTCACAGGTGGCAACTGGGAATTTTTGTTTAAAAAATTTGTAAAAAAATTTGGATGCTAAAGGGAGTCCCACATATTTTCCTAATTATTTTATACTTACACAAATATATTTTAACAATATTTATTGAATTGGTACCTATTCATAAGAGTAATTTATGACCTAGCATGTACATATTGTTAGTATGTAACAAAAAATGTTTTGATAATTATGAAATTAAAAAACCTATACTTAAGCATAGTAGTTAGGACCCAATTCAATAAATATTGTTAAGTATAAAGTAATTAGGTAAATATTTGGGATTCCCTTTAGCATCTATGAACCAATGTCCCAGTCGCCACCAATTGGCCATCACTGGTGTCGAATGGGAATTTTTCAAACAAAAATCTCAGTCGCAACAAGTGGAGACGAAACTGGTGGTGGCGACTGGGATAATGTCCGTTTTGAAATCGGTTCATAGTTTTCAAGAAATATTACCTCTCAGGCCCATGGTTATGATTATGAGACATCATTCTTTGCGTTTGATGAATTAAAATGCTGTTGTTTTCGACAGATGGCTTGAAGATGATTGTTTTTTTGTTTGAAAGAGAATACTTCAAAGATGATACCATACTTTAGAACCGACTTCAAAAAGGAAGTTGTAAATGTCGCGTAGGTAAGTATATTTCTAAAACTGGAATAAAAATCTTTTAGCACCTTTACCAAAAGGGTTATTTTTTACTTTTTGAAATCGGTGTTTAGTTATTTTTTTATATATTTTATTTTAAATAGGTACAGACCTGTTTCCAAAACGGTTTCCAAGAGTCATTTTGATAACGGGACTGAAGATCTTGGTCGTTATCACAAGCAACTGTTTGGTACGCACAATGTGACTGCATTTTCACTGATTATTATCGTTTTAAAATATCACTAAGGTAGGTACGATTCACTTCTAAAAATTATAAAACCTGATGGGGTCAAAAAAATATAAAACCAAAATTAAAGTGTCACCCATATTGCAAAAAAATATTCGTTTTAACTTTGTAAACACTATAGCAGCTAAGTAGCACTTTTTTTAGGTAGTAATTACTTAACCGACAATAAAAAAATTAAGCGACGAAATTACTACTTAGATTCGCGATGTAGTCGCCAATCTAACCAAACCTATTTTTTCCGCAACCGAACCTATATTTTAAGTCGCTCAATTTAGTAAGTTTTAGTCGATCGGTTTATTTTTTTAAACGACGGGGAACACATCATTCAATATATTAGTAATGATACGGCTGAAGGAGGAATCCCGCTTTTCCCGGAACCCTAAACCACTAGGAGCTGGCCACTAAAAACATGTTACTCGTTTAATAGTTTCACCACCTACTGATCAGCTAGGCGATTGCGTAAAGTCAATCGTATTCAACTTGTCTCACGTGACAAGTTGCTTATTTCTAATAAAAAAATAGCATTGTAAAATGCAATATTAAAAAGTTATAATTTAAATTTATAGTTGGGTAAACTTTTAATTTAGGGTTTGGCTTACAAGTAGCACGGTCTGTTTTTTTATGATTTTGTAATTTTTGCATTTTTCAATGCTATTTTTATACTTATGGTAAATTTTAAATAGAAAAATATTGGAAAAAATAGCTCAGCGGTTAGAGCATTGGACCGGATTTCCAAAGGTCGCGGGTTCGATTCCCGTCTGAGAATTCACTTGTGGCCGAGTTAATTTTTTCCAATATTTTTCTATTTAAAATTTACCATAAGCACTGTCTGTGTTTGGCACAACGCAGCTGCGAGCACAATAAATGAACCACGTCTAAAGTAATTCAACGAACGTCTCAATTTCTTTAAACATTCCTACTAGATATCTATTTAAACATCATTACTAGGAATGTTATGTTTCCTTCATACCGTATTTTGCGTTGAAATCTGTGACGCAGACTGCACACATCGAGCAATTCTTTAATAAAATTAAAAAATTACAAACATGTCTTTTACTAACATAGATTATAAGGATATTGTTACTAATAAAATATGGACTGAAGTCTGATAATAAACATTTTTTTTTTTTATTTTTTTTTTTATTGACATTTGACAAAGTGGGACAAAAGACACGAAAAGGCACGGAAATTAAAGATATAGCAAATTGAATCAGTCCCCATAGTGTCTTCCCGTCTTCCCAAAGTTTCACAAATTAACAATGCGAGCTCTTATGACTTAGCTACATGCTTCAAGTACACACTTATAATATCATTGATTCCTGCACTATTATTAAGAGGGTAAAGTTTGTTGGTAGTTTGTCGCCTCTGTGGTCTACTGGTACAACCACCGGTATCAGACCCAGGGGTCCCGGGTTCGATTCCCAGCGTGGGGTACATATTGTATTCGGTTTGGTTGGTGGTAGGACTTGATCTAAGTCCGTCTGGCTAGCTACCACCATCTTTACTAAGTCTGACGCCATAACAACAACGTTTTCAGCATTGTTGTGTTCCGGCAGTTAGAGATAAGATAGCCAGTTCCTCAGTGATTGAGGATTCCGGGAGAGGCTCGCTTCCATCTTCAGCCTTATTAATACTTAACATCAGGTAGATGAAGGCTAAGAGACTCCCCGTTGTTCATAAAAAAAAGTAGGTAGCAATCTCTGGAACTATTGAACCGATTTCCTATGTTTTAATAGTTTAAAAGTATCCTATATTTTAATCCAGGCTAACTACTACTGCGTGCCAAATTTCATCCAAACCCGTTCAGTAGTAATTGTGTGAAAGAAAAAACAAACAAACTATCATAATTTCGCATTTATAATACTATCGGGTTTACCCGCGGTTTCACCTGCGCCTGCGTGGTTCCGCCTGCGTGGTTCGCGTTCCCGTGGAAATATCGGGATGCCCGCGTGGTTCCCGGTCCCGTGGGAATTTCGGGATAAAAAGAAGCCTATGTTTTATTCCTGGCTATCTTCTATCTCTGTGCCAAATTTCATCCAAATCGGTTTTATAGTTTTTGCGTGAAAGAGTAATAAACATCGAATCCAATCCAATCCAATGCTCCGGTCCGGTCAACGGATTTCCAAAGGTCGTGGCTTCATTCCCATCTGAGAATTCACTTGTGGCCGAGTTATTTTTTTCCAATATTTTTCTATTTAAAATTTATCATAAGTTTAAAAATAGCATTGAACAATGCAAAAATTAAAAAATCATAAAGTAAAAAGTACTTTTCGAAATTACGTTTACGTCCCAAAAAATCTCTACTAGTCGACTGCGAAGCTCCTCGATTGTACAGACATGCTTTTGACTGTACTTAGTATATTGCTGTATTGAAATAGCTGTGAAAGAGATAGTTAGGTAAGTAAAGAAATACTATAGAAACGCGACGCAATTGTTTCCGGAATACAATAACCTAGTAGACCAACCAATGGAAAATGGGGAGTCAATGATTGAGGTGATGCGCTCATGGCCGCGCTTGACAGACTGATCGTATTCGATCACGTTTGTTTAGCAAAGTTCGGCTCGGTCAGGTGTCGGATGGGTGACCGTGGCAATTCAACCGCCTCTCGGGTCTGGTACAAACACCGGTATCAGACCCAGGGGTCACGGGTTCGATTCCCAGCGGGGGGTACATATTGTATTCGGTTTGGTTGGTGGTAGGACTTATTGTAAGTCCGCCAGGCTAGCTACCACCATGTTATCTAAGTCTGACGCTATAACAACAATGTTTTCAGCATTGTTGTGTCCCGGCAGTTAAAGATAATATAGCCAGTTCCTCAGTGATTGAGGATTCCGGGAGAGGCTCGCTTCCATCTACAGCCTTATCAATACACATCAGGTATGATGAAGGCTAAGAGTCTCCCCATCGCTCATAAAAAAATCGGCCAAGTGCGAGTCGAACTCGCACATGAAGGGTTTCGTCTCTCACCCAAGGTTGCCTGGAAGAGACTGCTACGTAGCTATAAGGCCGCCTATTGTGTGTTCCACTTTTTTGACATTGTATTTGTATGTTTGTTTTTGTATCGTGTGCAATAAAGTTTCTATTATTATTATTGCCAAAATGCCATTATAATTTTTCGTCTGCAAAAATAAGTTTGTTTTTCATAGTGTTTGTATGAATGACAAAGTTATATTTGCGGTGATGTAATGCTCAATGTAAATGTGCTATAGCTTTGAAACTACTAAGTAAATTTCGTTCAAACCAATTTTCGTTAAAAGTTTTTATAAAGATCTACATCATATATATTTTTTTGATTTTTCACTTTCTTATTTTAAAAGTTAGAGGGGGGGGGGGGGACACATTTTTCCACTTTGGAAGTGTATAACTTTCATTTAATTATTTTTTTTTATTTTTATGTAAAAACCGTAAAGCGGTTTACAGAATACATCTACCGACCAAGTTTCAACTGTGTGATCCTCATAGTTTTGGAATAAAAAGGGTGTGACATACATCGGTTTGGCCGAATCTATAAGGGTTTCGTTTTTTGCCTTTAGACTACGAAACCCTAAAAGAGCGCTTCCGTGCTTCGGAGGGCACGTTAAACCGTCGGTCCCGGCTGTTGTCATTGATTACAGTCGTTAAGCCAAGCCAGAGCAGAGGCCTTACAGGCGACTGGATGAACTCTAACACCAGAGGTGGACACTAATCTACACTCGATAAGAAGAAGACTGATTGAGGTGTGGCATAGAGATATACTAGAGAGATATACCTAATTACTTAGGTACTTATACAATAAACTATGTTCTTTAAGATAAAAAAGAATCGACAATAAAATGGTCGGTTGACAATTGTCGACGCTATGATAAAACATACATGGAAAAAAATACAGTTGACTTGAAAAAATCATCCTTTTTTGAAGTCGGTTAAAAATACAATGTAACTATAAAAGTTTGTCCCTACCTAGTTTGTTAAAGTATATTCTTGCGAGAAGATTTATAGAGAAAGGTTAGCGAACGAAACAAACCAAATGAATAGTCGTTCTAATGGCCTGCGCAGACGACGGACATTGAAGGACTTTTTGTCCGCGACACGACCTTATTACTAAGAACATAAAGTTGAATAAATAACGAGGACTATCGCGTACTTTTCATGGATATACGCGATCTAAGTTGAATCTTATTTGGTTAACAATAAAGACGTGTCGCGTACAATAAGTCCTCCGTTATCCGTCGTCTGCGCTAGCTCTAACGCTGACATTCTGTGACGCTGATTTAATTCCAAAGTACAGTCTACAGCAGCTACGGCTTTACATTTGCACTACGAAAACCGCCGCTATTACGAGCGACGTAAGGGCGCTCTCAAAGTCAAAGTGTGAAGCCGTAGCCACCCGTAGCTGCTGTTGCTGTACCTAATTGTAAAAATGTAACCTAAGCAGAATTGCGCAAACGCTGTAAACATGAACACATACCTAATTATTTTATTGTTTCTACACGACTCACATTAGCATGCCACACGATCACATTATTAATACCTTTATCTATAACTAGCGGATCCTCGCGGTTTTACCGCGTAGTGCCCGTTCCCGTGGGAATATCGGGATAAAATTACTCGGGAGAAATGTAGTTTTCTAATGGTCTAAGAATTTTCTAAATCGGTCCAGTAGTTCCGGAGATTACGGCGTTCAAACAAACAAACTCTTCAGCTTTATAATATTATAATAACTAGCGGGTCCTCACGGTTTTACCCGCGTGGTGCCCGTTCCCGTGGGAATATCGGAATAAAATATAGCCTTTGTCACTCGGGAAAAATGTAGTTTTCTAATGGTCTATGAATTTTCTAAATCGGTCTAGTAGTTCCTGAAATTCGCGCGTTCAAACAAACAAACTCTTTAGCTTTATAATATTACTAGCGGGTCCTCGCGGTTTTACCCGCGTGGTGCCCGTTCCCGTGGGAATATCGGGATAAAATATAGCCTATGTCACTCGGGAGAAATATAGTTTTCTAATGGTCTAAGAATTTTGTAAATCGGTCCAGTAGTTCCGGAGATTACGGCGTTCAAACAAACAAACTCTTCAGCTTTATAATATTATAATAACTAGCGGATCTTCGCGGTTTTACCCGCGTGGTGCCCGTTCCCGTGGGAATATCGGGATAAAATATAGCCTTTGTCACTCGGGAAAAATGTAGTTTTCTAATGGTCTAAGAATTTTCTAAATCGGTCTAGTAGTTCCTGAAATTCGCGCGTTCAAACAAACAAACTCTTCAGCTTTATAATATTACTAGCGGGTCCTCGCGGTTTTACCCGCGTGGTGCCCGTTCCCGTGGGAAAATCGGGATAAAATATAGCCTATGTCACTCGGGAGAAATGTAGCTTTCTAATGGTCTAAGAATTTTCCAAATTGGTCCAGTAGTTCCTGAGATTAGCGCGTTCAAACAAACAAACTCTTCAGCTTTATAATATTAGTATAGATTAGTATAGATAATATATAATATATAGTAAGTATATAGCGCAAATCTCGAGAGCAGCTGAACCGATTTCGCTAATTCTCTTTTTTGTTGTGCTTATCATTGCCAGGAGAAGGTTCTTACGAAAGAAAAAAATGAAGATCGAAATACCTGATGTGGAACCATTGGTTACGCCATTTCCGGCTTCCCTATTTTAAATTCGCGAGCTTCATGATGTGGTTCCTTACTCCTAGCCCTTTCCTACTCACACCATCGTGCGCAGAGTGAGAGAACTAATCAAGCAAGTGAAGTGCATCGTGATTCGTCGCGTGAGTGCTTCCGTCTTCGACGACCGAGCCGCGCCGCCGCAATGTGCGTGCGACTCCTGATATAATGTAAATAAAATGCATTAACCGCAGCTTGAATTAACTATAAACTATGTAATAAGTGATTCAGTGTTCTAAAGTGTGTGGAACTTAGCCGACCGGCAGAGTGACCGCTAGGCCTAGGTTCCTGTCCATCCGGCATGTGTGAGACAGTGAGTGGCGTTTCCTGAAGGCAAGATACTCCAGAAGCTGAATCGAAGCGCGCTTGGTGAGTCCCCTTCCCTATTCATAATCTATAAGGTCCACATCATTTTTTTTCCTGAACCACAAATCACAAACCGCCCCGCTATCCGCTGTACAGTCCACTTATATTACCGCCACACCAACCATAGCAGTCCAACCAAACTATGAGAGATATGAAAATAGCAACTGAGGAAAATTTGTTGAGCGTAATGAGCATTTTCTATTGACATACAAATATCGAAGGTCTGTACACCTGATGTGGAACACTAGCAGCTAAGCTAAACTATAAAAAATACGTACATTACATAGCACCTTGGGATAAGTTGTTTAGCGTGATAAGTATTCTCAATTGACGTATATAAATCGAAGGTCTGGCACACTTGATGTAGAATCCGGCAGCCCAGCTTAAGTATAAGAGATACGAACATAGCGCCTTCGGTAAGGTTCTTCAGCGAATGAGCATTGATGGCAGTTGGGGCAGAATGGTTTCGGAATGGTGAACGCGCACCGGGCGATGCTCTGTGGGTAGGCCCCCGTCAAGGTGGACCGACGATCTGGTGAAGGTAGATTGTGGAGTTCTTTGGGTGGGGGCTATACTCAGGAGGCAGTGGGCGACGTGCGGCTGGTATGATGATGATAAAAAAAAATAAGATCTGGTCCCTACGCCTGATGTGGAACCCTAGCAGCCCTTCTAAGGTATAAGAGATACGAATATAGACAACATTTAATAATTCTGAGGCGGTACGAAGTTCGCCGGGTCTGCTAGTACTGAATATTATTATAATTACTAAGATCAATTAAGTATTCTGTGCTAAGATTAAAGATTCGCCATGAATCGCTGATTTTTACCAAACACACTAGATAGTTGAATATTGTTTAAATTACCTAAGTTCCTTTCAGTTAGTCCCAGTCCTGACTCGACAAACAAATACCCCTCTATAATATTTGTGTCGATTTAATTGTGACGTCAATGATATACCTAGTTCATATTGCATATTGTGTGCGTTCGCAGCTGTGTCATTTATTTTGTGTTTTGTCCGAAGACAGACAGTGCTAAATGTTGTAAGCCAAAACCTGAATTAAAACGTTAACTTTTCATGAATAATTACAAAAAAATATTCGATTTTACTTTGAAAATCTTCTTAAAAAATTATGCAGTAGTTCTCATGCCTAAGCACACTGAAGAAAAATAAATTAAAAAAAAGTATTCTTATTAAAGAAAATCAAAAAGAAAAGACAGTCAGACAGACGTTTTAGTGGCCAGCTCCGCTCCTAATGGCTTAGGGTTCCGGGAGAAGCTGGATTCCACATTCAGCTGTATCATTAACTTCATCAGGTATACCTAATGAAGGATGTGTTCCTTGTTTTTTTTTTAAGTGTAGGCATCAAAAGTGTTTTCAAAGTAAAACGAATATATGAATGACGCTTTAATTTTCGTTTTGTATCTTTTTACCGCGTAAAAAATATGGATATAGGTTGCGCTTTATTTGACTGCTGTTGAAGCTCATAAAATTACATGGTCATTTAGCTGTCAAATGAAACCTATGCCCTGTACGAGTAACGTACAGACAGACAACTACAAATAGTATTAGTGTGTGATCGTGTGACGTACTAATGTAGGTCACGTAGAGACAATAAAATTATATATTAATATTTACAGCGTTTCCGAAATTCTGCTTATTTTACATTTTTACAATTACTTTGGAATTAAATCAGTGTTAGAACGACTATCATTGGGTTTGTTTCGTACATTAACCTTCCCTTACAAATCTTCTCGCACTCATCTTATATTGTAACACACTACATGCCCATATCCATATTTTTTACGCGGTTTTATAGTTTTAAGAAGTGCTTCATACTTTAGTGATTTTTGAAAGCGTTTATTTTTTTTTATAAATGCTTGCTTAAATGTAATAATAATAATCAGTGAAAATGCAGTCACATTGTGAGTACCAAACAGTTGCTTGTGATAACGACCAAGATCTTCATCCCCGTAATCAAAATGACTCTTGGAAACCATTTTGGAAACAGGTTTGTATAAAAATTTGCCAAAACAACCTAAAAAAAACCGACTGAAAAATTCAAAAATTATTATTTTGAAGTCGATGTTAAGCTAAGAGTTATTATTTATTTACAATGATTTAAGTTAGAATATAATAATTAATAACTTACTCAAAAAATATATGCAATACACGATAAATGGAAAAAAAAATTGTATGCGAGTCTGTACAGCGCCTCTAGTGGGCAGTGGCAGAACTACAGATTCTCATACAAAATGTCTCCCGTTTGCTGTACAGTAAACGGAAAGAAAAACAAGGTCCTTACGGAGTTATTACTTAGAATACCGATTTCGAGGAGTATTTTGAAGAGGTTTTCAATGAGGTTTCGTTAAGTCGAGGACGAGTAAGTTTTGGAGGAACGACTTAGAATATAAGTCTCGGTAGCTCAATGGTCAGAGCATTGGATTGGATTTCCAAAGGTCGTGGGTCCCATCTGAGAATTCACTTGTGGCCGAGTTGCTTTTTAACCCCCAACGCAGCGCAAAGAGGGGTGTTATAAGTTTGAAGCCTATGTCTGTCTGTCTGTCTGTCTGTACGTATATTCGTAGAGCCTAAACGAATCAAGCGATTTCAATGCGGTTTTTTTTTTATTAAATAAATCGAGATGGTTCTTAGCCACGTTTGATGAAAATCCATCCGGCCATTTATGGAGATGGTCAACTGCCTGCCGAAACGGTAAAAGATACAAAGGTGGCGCTTTCACTAAAATAATGTACACCCTGGGCAAATTTAGGTACAGCATAAAAAAAAACAAAATGGCGGCAACATTTTTTTTGTCTTTCTGTACATAAATATTCGTAGTGCCTAAACGAATTAAGCGATTGCAATGCGGTTTTTTTATAAATTTTGTGTGTAATTTAAAAAGGATGAAATAAAAGTAGTAGGGATTCGAGAGTTCTAACACAGTGTCAGAACTCCCATCCCCCCTCCACCCGTCTCCCACCCCCTCATTGCCCTTCCACAACCCATCCTCGGGTCGTCCAAATCTAAAAAAAAAAAAAAAAAAAAAAAAAAAAAAAAAAAAAAAAGAAAACACCCCCATTTGAATCGATTGCGCTGGGTCCCGGAATGATATCTCTAACCCTTTCTGAGATACGTTTTTCTTAAATTCAGCCCTACTTGATTAACTAATTAATCCTCGGGCCTCGGGCTTCGCTAATGACACGTTCTATGTTAATCACACCTCAGTCATTTTTCACAATGCCGCTCGTTACTTAACTATCCCATAACTATTTAATAAAATCATTCAACTTGCATAACTACGATCCGTACCTATGCATGTTTTCGAACAAAACAACGCCTCACCTAGTCTACCTACCTACCCAGGCAAACCGAACATACACAGTTTGTTGAAGCTGGAGCTTAGCGGAGTTTTAACACACCTACTATTTATCGTTCTCATGTGAACACCATATTTCTCTTCTACAATCTTAATTTGGTTCATTAATTTCTCATATATTTGCTTCCACTACCATAACAAGTTTTACAAGTACTTTTATTATTTGATTCGACAAATAACTTTGCTCATTAAATTATCAACTATTTGCTTTCACTATAATAACAAGTTTTATTCAAGTTCTCAGTTGTTTTTTGAACATTTTGATTGAGAAACACATCATAATGTTATGATCTGACTTAGTATAAGAACAACCACAACTTAGCTTTTCCTAACAAAATATTATTCGCCCTCATTGAAGACATAGACTACTGCTTCAGAGTCAAGACAACAAATATGGAAGTGAGTATTTTATTTTATTAAGTTACATGATGTTGATTTATATTTACTGTTGTACTTATTATTCTTTGTTCTCATTGTTATTGCTCATATCTTACCTCGATAATAACACTACCACCAACTAGGAGGAAAACACTTATAAATATTACTTTCCGATGTCTGATGATGAGGACACATCTTCGAGCCCATACCCTTAAGAAGAGAAATAGCAGCAGCGAGCCGAGCAGCGATTCTCTGAAGGAATTCTTTGAACAACCCGCGTAGAAGTAAAAAGCAAAAGTTCAGTCGTCTATTGTAGGCAGAGTAACAAACGACGGGGTCTCATATATTTCTACAAATGATGATAATGGATCAAAAGCGAATCACCTAATAAATTATTATTATTATATTCATTTATTTCAGACAAATACAAAATACTTATTACAATATTTATGTTATGTCCATATTTATTGTTGTTAGTTACAAATTTTATCTTACATTCTATGTTAGTAAATATTAATAAAGATCGAGATCTATGAATTTAAAAAATTGGCGAACGTCTCGCTATCGGATCACTGGAAACATGCGGACGTACGAGTGAAGTACTATAATAAACAAAACACTAACCACCACCAACGAACACGGCAGCTGATATATAACATTACAAAAGAAATTTCAAGTGCATCTGACTGCAAGAAATATACATTTAAACATAAAGATTGAATAAAATCATCCATACTGACGTTGATTTATAATGCATCATATTATAAAATGTATGAAATAAGGTTGAAATTTGACACCTGAATAAACGATTTATTCTGTTAATATTCCCTTCTTTTCCTTCATTTCAAAGGTTTTTAAAATAAAGATCAAAATGAAATTGAATACCCAACCTAAAATACCCTTGGCGAAGCAGTCTTGTCAGAACTTGTTATTTAACATACAATTACATGTGAACACCATATTTTTCAGTCATTATCGAAAAACTTTATTTACTACTTTCAATAAAGTTTCAACTAACTTCTTCTCTTCATTATTTAAGTATCAAATGTTTGCTTACAAAAGCATAACAAGTTTATTTAAGTCTTATCCTTTGAATTAGTTTACTTTGTTTTATCAGTGATTGTCAAACACATTAGAATCTAATGATATGAACTAGTATAAAAACGATCACATTCGCTTTCCATTTCCTAACAAAGTGCCATAGAAGACGTTATTACATTGACTACTGGTTGAAAAACAGGCTATCTAAAACGGATGTAAGTATTGTATTTTAAATACTTCTTTGTGCCTGATATTTGCTAATTGTTCGTAACTATCGACCTCCTCGTCTGTTACATGATGTTGGTTTATATTTATTGTTGTACTTACAATTTTTTGTACTCATTGTTACAACCCACATCCTGCTTTAGTGACAGCACTACCATTGGTTACGAAGCAAACACATCTTAGACACAACACCTACTCTATCAAGAAGATAAACAGACCAAATAGCGAACCTCTAAGAAGCAAGTTTTTTGAATAGCCCTTATAGGAGACACGAGCTAAACTATAGTAGATTAGTCTACTGTGGGGCGTGCAACAAAGGATGGGATCAAAAGCAACCATCTAATAAATGTAATTTTTTCTTTATGTCTTAAAAATTAGCAAGCGTCCTGACATCTGATGTAGGCGTTTTCGAGTGAATTACCTACAACAAGCAAAAGTATAACCACAACAAATAAATTCGACAGTCAATTTATACTTATAATAATATCAGAAAGCTATTTGAAATGCATCTGAACGCAAGAAATATTGAATGTGCATAAAATCATTGATCAACACAATCTCATTAACAAATTATTTTGCCATAAAGAAACTATCACGAATATCGTTACAATAGTGGTGGATCTACAATGGTTCAAAGATTTAAAAAATAACTTCATTATAAAGGAATTGGCAACCGCTACTAAAGATTACACTCTAATATTTTTAATAAAATCACCTTATTCTTTTGAAAACTTTATGAAATGATGAACAAAAGCATATACGTTGGTTGGAGAAAAACCGTGGGTTGTCTTGGATTGAAGGAATCATTGATCATCAAGAATTTCAACGAATTTTAGTACCTACCTTATTTAATTGACAAAAAAGTATTAGTCAAAGATTTGGAGAAAATAATGTGGCTTAGAGAGTTCTATTTACAATGTGAAATAATAGAATTAGGTGAAAAAGGTTGTCATAATGGCTTTAAGTTACTTAATGATTGCAACAACAATGAAAAAAAAGTTTTGGAGTTGTGTTCATCACAAAAATATCTGTGCATTAAAAAATGAAATGTGTCTCAAGATGTGGTACTGTGATAATTATATCTTTAATTTATATTAATTTAGAATAACAAATTAAATTGTAAACTATTTTTAATGTATCATTTTATTAATCAAATAAAATATATTTGGGGATATACATACATACACCGTTATTTTTTTGAATTGGATCAAGTAACTTATCATCTTTTCAGATTGCGAAAATTTTAAAAACATAATAAACTTAAACTTCTGTAGGATTTAAAAAAGTAATCGTTATTTGTACATAACTTGTTGTAATAATAACGAACACAAAAAAAAATACTGTTTGGTTTTTTAACAATTCTATATATCAATATAAACCTTGTTAATATCATGAAGAAACTGTCATGAATACCTAATGTTCAAAATATAAATTATTACTATGACAGAGGGAAGAAACCACATGCAACAAGCAAAATTATAACTACAATCAACGAACTGGACACTCGATTTATTATAAAAGATTTTTCAAATGCATCCAGGACCTCTATTTTTGAATCACTCGCCGTGCGAGTGGCGAGGCGAATGAGGAGGCGATCACGCGATTAGCGATCTAACATGCGTAGACATAGCACGCTTTTCGCTTTACCCCTCGCGCGCTCGCGTTGGGAGGCGGTACTACAGGCGAAAAGCGTAGTTATGTATATACGTGCAAGGTCGCTTTTACGGAATACGGAAACTCAAACGTCGCTCGCACGAAAATCAGTAGAAACCTCGAGACGAGGGAATCAAAAAAATAGAGCTCCTGGACACAAGAAATATTAACAACTACAACAAAAATATTCTTCCGTAAGAAACTATCATGAAAATCGATGCAATACTTAGTCGGGGATTTACAAGGGTTCAAAGATTTAAAAAATCAATTCACTATAAAGGAATTGCCAATTGCTAATAAAGATTTCACTCTGACATTTTTTAATAAAATTGCCTTTCTTTTAAAACTTTATTAAATTATGAACAAAAGAATATGCGTTAGGTTGGAAAATAAAACCGTGGGTTGACTTCGAGCGAATGATTAAGTAATTGATCATTAAGAATTTCAACGAATTCTGGTACTTTATTTATTTAGACAAAAAAAAAAAAAATAGGTTTGCGCCTTCGAGAGTTATATTAAGAATATGAAATAATAGAATTAGGTGAAACAGGTTGTTCTAATTTTTGTAAGTTATATAATGAATACTACAAGAAATACAACATGTTTTGGAATGGAGTTCATCACAAAAAATATTTGTGCAACAATTTTTTTTATGTGAATCAAGATGTGGTATTGTGATAATTATATCTCTGATTTCTTTTAATTTAGAATAACAAATATTGAATTGTAAACTATTTTTGAATGTATCATTTTATTATTCAAATAAAATATCTTTGGGGGTATACATACACCGTTTTCTTTTTGAATTGGATCAAGCAGACAAAATCATTCATTTATTTATCTACAATTATATTCTCCGATGCGAAAATTTTAAAACTCCTGCAGAATTAAAAAAAATTGAACATTTGAACAAAACATGTTGTGGAAATAACGAACACAAAGAAAAAATGCTTAGGTAATGTTTGGTTTTGAACAATTCTAGATTTCAAAACAATCTTTGTTAATATCATGAAGAAACTATCAGGAATACAAATTGATAAAATAATTTTACAGTTTTTTTATGAATGCATTAGTAAACATACGATATCTTTTTATGTCTTCTAATTTTCCTTATCTTGTTCGACAATGTTTGTTAATATCATGAAGAAATTAACAAGTATATCGATGAAAATGCTCGTGGATCCAAAATTCTATAAAATAATTTAATTATAAGGAACAAAATTAATCAATATTAAAAATGATATTCTAACATTTCAATAAGTAAAACGTAATTTTTTTAACTTTTATCAAATGGAGAGCAGAAGTAAGTGTATTGCTTAGGTAAAAAAAGAAATCAATGTTTGACTTAGAGGAAGAGATTCATTGATCATCGAGAATTTGAACATTTTTCATACATAATGTATGTGACTTCGAGAGGTAGCTCTCAACAATGTGAAATATTAGAATTTTTGGTGGAATTGGACAATGCTAAATTTTTAAGTTAGTTAATGATGAGTATGAAGACGGAACAAATTTTCGAATTGTGTACATAATAAATAGATGTACATAATTGCATAAAAAAATCCTAATATTGAATTGTTAAATATTTTTTACTGTATCATTTTATTAGTTATAAAATTTCGTTGTGGGTAAGCATTGTTTTCTTTCAAAGACGATAACAGTAAATTCTTTAAAAAAAAATGCAGTTTATATTAATAATATTAAAAAACATTATTATATGAATGCTAAAGAAAACATTTCTTCTCTAAAAGTATGCCTTCTGTTTATACAAATAAAAAAGAAATCAATTAGTACCTATTTACTTGCAAGAAATACAAATGTAGGTTGCGTATGCGTATAAGAGGGTGTGTTAATTATTTAAGACATCTAAAAAAAATATTGTAGTTGTGAATAGCAGTGCGAACTAGTTTATTAGCATAATATCTAAACTAATATTAAGATCCATTTTGTACATGCATATTACCTACGAACGATTTAGGTAATAATAAATTATCACTTCACTTTTATTACGAATATTTAGGAATTTGGTTTTTTTTTTAAATAATTGTATTTTTTTTTATTTGCAACATAAGAAGCATTCGAGTAATATATCAATAAAAATAAGAAAGTGAATTCCATGTCTTCAAATTGTAACTTATTTGCAAACTTTAACCAGGTTTACTACACGGTAGGAGGAGCACCATTTGGATAATTCTATTTTAGATTTGAGATTAAGTTACCATTATTAAGTATCAGCTGGCAATGTTCACACCCAAAACTTAGGTTCAGTGTTATAAAATATATAACATGCATGCATGTCAGCGATTGTAATTAATCACCTCACAACCAACTTCACGTAGTCTGCTTTACCTCTAAAGTCTAATTCAGATCCGCATTGGTGCAGAGGGGTGAGGCAGCATGCATGCTTATCGTTGCAGATGGTTTCAAAGCTCACAAACCGCAGCTGAGGCAGGCCGGCTCCGCCGGCCTGCCTCAACCGCAATTTGCTTTGAAACCATCTGCAACAATAAGCATGCGGGCTGCCTAGCCCCTCTGCAGCGCTGCTGGCTAGAATTACACTTTAGGGTTAAAGCAGCCTACGTGAAGTTGGTTGTGAGGTGATTAATTACAATCGCTGACATGCATGCATGGTATAGATTTTAGAACACTGAACCTAAGTTTTGGTTTGAACATTTGCCAACTGATACTTAATAATGGTAACTTAATCTCAAATCTAAAATAGAATTATCCAAATGGTGCTCCTCCTACCGTGTAGTAAACCTGGTTAAAGTTTGCAAATAAGTTACAATTTGAAGACATGGAATTCACTTTCTTATTTTTATTGATATATTACTCGAATGCTTCTTATGTTGCAAATAAAAAAAAATACAATTATTTAAAAAAAAAACCAAATTCCTAAATATTCGTAATAAAAGTGAAGTGATAATTTATTATTACCTAAATCGTTCGTAGGTAATATGCATGTACAAAATGGATCTTAATATTAGTTTAGATATTATGCTAATAAACTAGTTCGCACTGCTATTCACAACTACAATATTTTTTTTAGATGTCTTAAATAATTAACACACCCTCTTATACGCATACGCAACCTACATTTGTATTTCTTGCAAGTAAATAGGTACTAATTGATTTCTTTTTTATTTGTATAAACAGAAGGCATACTTTTAGAGAAGAAATGTTTTCTTTAGCATTCATATAATAATGTTTTTTAATATTATTAATATAAACTGCATTTTTTTTTAAAGAATTTACTGTTATCGTCTTTGAAAGAAAACAATGCTTACCCACAACGAAATTTTATAACTAATAAAATGATACAGTAAAAAATATTTAACAATTCAATATTAGGATTTTTTTATGCAATTATGTACATCTATTTATTATGTACACAATTCGAAAATTTGTTCCGTCTTCATACTCATCATTAACTAACTTAAAAATTTAGCATTGTCCAATTCCACCAAAAATTCTAATATTTCACATTGTTGAGAGCTACCTCTCGAAGTCACATACATTATGTATGAAAAATGTTCAAATTCTCGATGATCAATGAATCTCTTCCTCTAAGTCAAACATTGATTTCTTTTTTTACCTAAGCAATACACTTACTTCTGCTCTCCATTTGATAAAAGTTAAAAAAATTACGTTTTACTTATTGAAATGTTAGAATATCATTTTTAATATTGATTAATTTTGTTCCTTATAATTAAATTATTTTATAGAATTTTGGATCCACGAGCATTTTCATCGATATACTTGTTAATTTCTTCATGATATTAACAAACATTGTCGAACAAGATAAGGAAAATTAGAAGACATAAAAAGATATCGTATGTTTACTAATGCATTCATAAAAAAACTGTAAAATTATTTTATCAATTTGTATTCCTGATAGTTTCTTCATGATATTAACAAAGATTGTTTTGAAATCTAGAATTGTTCAAAACCAAACATTACCTAAGCATTTTTTCTTTGTGTTCGTTATTTCCACAACATGTTTTGTTCAAATGTTCAATTTTTTTTAATTCTGCAGGAGTTTTAAAATTTTCGCATCGGAGAATATAATTGTAGATAAATAAATGAATGATTTTGTCTGCTTGATCCAATTCAAAAAGAAAACGGTGTATGTATACCCCCAAAGATATTTTATTTGAATAATAAAATGATACATTCAAAAATAGTTTACAATTCAATATTTGTTATTCTAAATTAAAAGAAATCAGAGATATAATTATCACAATACCACATCTTGATTCACATAAAAAAAATTGTTGCACAAATATTTTTTGTGATGAACTCCATTCCAAAACATGTTGTATTTCTTGTAGTATTCATTATATAACTTACAAAAATTAGAACAACCTGTTTCACCTAATTCTATTATTTCATATTCTTAATATAACTCTCGAAGGCGCAAACCTATTTTTTTTTTTTTTGTCTAAATAAATAAAGTACCAGAATTCGTTGAAATTCTTAATGATCAATTACTTAATCATTCGCTCGAAGTCAACCCACGGTTTTATTTTCCAACCTAACGCATATTCTTTTGTTCATAATTTAATAAAGTTTTAAAAGAAAGGCAATTTTATTAAAAAATGTCAGAGTGAAATCTTTATTAGCAATTGGCAATTCCTTTATAGTGAATTGATTTTTTAAATCTTTGAACCCTTGTAAATCCCCGACTAAGTATTGCATCGATTTTCATGATAGTTTCTTACGGAAGAATATTTTTGTTGTAGT
Source organism: Chrysoteuchia culmella (assembly GCA_910589605.1). Lineage (NCBI taxonomy): Eukaryota > Metazoa > Arthropoda > Insecta > Lepidoptera > Crambidae > Chrysoteuchia > Chrysoteuchia culmella. The sequence continues at coordinate 10,221,748 of OU342670.1, read as the reverse complement.
TGTTAATATTTCTTGTGTCCAGGAGCTCTATTTTTTTGATTCCCTCGTCTCGAGGTTTCTACTGATTTTCGTGCGAGCGACGTTTGAGTTTCCGTATTCCGTAAAAGCGACCTTGCACGTATATACATAACTACGCTTTTCGCCTGTAGTACCGCCTCCCAACGCGAGCGCGCGAGGGGTAAAGCGAAAAGCGTGCTATGTCTACGCATGTTAGATCGCTAATCGCGTGATCGCCTCCTCATTCGCCTCGCCACTCGCACGGCGAGTGATTCAAAAATAGAGGTCCTGGATGCATTTGAAAAATCTTTTATAATAAATCGAGTGTCCAGTTCGTTGATTGTAGTTATAATTTTGCTTGTTGCATGTGGTTTCTTCCCTCTGTCATAGTAATAATTTATATTTTGAACATTAGGTATTCATGACAGTTTCTTCATGATATTAACAAGGTTTATATTGATATATAGAATTGTTAAAAAACCAAACAGTATTTTTTTTTGTGTTCGTTATTATTACAACAAGTTATGTACAAATAACGATTACTTTTTTAAATCCTACAGAAGTTTAAGTTTATTATGTTTTTAAAATTTTCGCAATCTGAAAAGATGATAAGTTACTTGATCCAATTCAAAAAAATAACGGTGTATGTATGTATATCCCCAAATATATTTTATTTGATTAATAAAATGATACATTAAAAATAGTTTACAATTTAATTTGTTATTCTAAATTAATATAAATTAAAGATATAATTATCACAGTACCACATCTTGAGACACATTTCATTTTTTAATGCACAGATATTTTTGTGATGAACACAACTCCAAAACTTTTTTTTCATTGTTGTTGCAATCATTAAGTAACTTAAAGCCATTATGACAACCTTTTTCACCTAATTCTATTATTTCACATTGTAAATAGAACTCTCTAAGCCACATTATTTTCTCCAAATCTTTGACTAATACTTTTTTGTCAATTAAATAAGGTAGGTACTAAAATTCGTTGAAATTCTTGATGATCAATGATTCCTTCAATCCAAGACAACCCACGGTTTTTCTCCAACCAACGTATATGCTTTTGTTCATCATTTCATAAAGTTTTCAAAAGAATAAGGTGATTTTATTAAAAATATTAGAGTGTAATCTTTAGTAGCGGTTGCCAATTCCTTTATAATGAAGTTATTTTTTAAATCTTTGAACCATTGTAGATCCACCACTATTGTAACGATATTCGTGATAGTTTCTTTATGGCAAAATAATTTGTTAATGAGATTGTGTTGATCAATGATTTTATGCACATTCAATATTTCTTGCGTTCAGATGCATTTCAAATAGCTTTCTGATATTATTATAAGTATAAATTGACTGTCGAATTTATTTGTTGTGGTTATACTTTTGCTTGTTGTAGGTAATTCACTCGAAAACGCCTACATCAGATGTCAGGACGCTTGCTAATTTTTAAGACATAAAGAAAAAATTACATTTATTAGATGGTTGCTTTTGATCCCATCCTTTGTTGCACGCCCCACAGTAGACTAATCTACTATAGTTTAGCTCGTGTCTCCTATAAGGGCTATTCAAAAAACTTGCTTCTTAGAGGTTCGCTATTTGGTCTGTTTATCTTCTTGATAGAGTAGGTGTTGTGTCTAAGATGTGTTTGCTTCGTAACCAATGGTAGTGCTGTCACTAAAGCAGGATGTGGGTTGTAACAATGAGTACAAAAAATTGTAAGTACAACAATAAATATAAACCAACATCATGTAACAGACGAGGAGGTCGATAGTTACGAACAATTAGCAAATATCAGGCACAAAGAAGTATTTAAAATACAATACTTACATCCGTTTTAGATAGCCTGTTTTTCAACCAGTAGTCAATGTAATAACGTCTTCTATGGCACTTTGTTAGGAAATGGAAAGCGAATGTGATCGTTTTTATACTAGTTCATATCATTAGATTCTAATGTGTTTGACAATCACTGATAAAACAAAGTAAACTAATTCAAAGGATAAGACTTAAATAAACTTGTTATGCTTTTGTAAGCAAACATTTGATACTTAAATAATGAAGAGAAGAAGTTAGTTGAAACTTTATTGAAAGTAGTAAATAAAGTTTTTCGATAATGACTGAAAAATATGGTGTTCACATGTAATTGTATGTTAAATAACAAGTTCTGACAAGACTGCTTCGCCAAGGGTATTTTAGGTTGGGTATTCAATTTCATTTTGATCTTTATTTTAAAAACCTTTGAAATGAAGGAAAAGAAGGGAATATTAACAGAATAAATCGTTTATTCAGGTGTCAAATTTCAACCTTATTTCATACATTTTATAATATGATGCATTATAAATCAACGTCAGTATGGATGATTTTATTCAATCTTTATGTTTAAATGTATATTTCTTGCAGTCAGATGCACTTGAAATTTCTTTTGTAATGTTATATATCAGCTGCCGTGTTCGTTGGTGGTGGTTAGTGTTTTGTTTATTATAGTACTTCACTCGTACGTCCGCATGTTTCCAGTGATCCGATAGCGAGACGTTCGCCAATTTTTTAAATTCATAGATCTCGATCTTTATTAATATTTACTAACATAGAATGTAAGATAAAATTTGTAACTAACAACAATAAATATGGACATAACATAAATATTGTAATAAGTATTTTGTATTTGTCTGAAATAAATGAATATAATAATAATAATTTATTAGGTGATTCGCTTTTGATCCATTATCATCATTTGTAGAAATATATGAGACCCCGTCGTTTGTTACTCTGCCTACAATAGACGACTGAACTTTTGCTTTTTACTTCTACGCGGGTTGTTCAAAGAATTCCTTCAGAGAATCGCTGCTCGGCTCGCTGCTGCTATTTCTCTTCTTAAGGGTATGGGCTCGAAGATGTGTCCTCATCATCAGACATCGGAAAGTAATATTTATAAGTGTTTTCCTCCTAGTTGGTGGTAGTGTTATTATCGAGGTAAGATATGAGCAATAACAATGAGAACAAAGAATAATAAGTACAACAGTAAATATAAATCAACATCATGTAACTTAATAAAATAAAATACTCACTTCCATATTTGTTGTCTTGACTCTGAAGCAGTAGTCTATGTCTTCAATGAGGGCGAATAATATTTTGTTAGGAAAAGCTAAGTTGTGGTTGTTCTTATACTAAGTCAGATCATAACATTATGATGTGTTTCTCAATCAAAATGTTCAAAAAACAACTGAGAACTTGAATAAAACTTGTTATTATAGTGAAAGCAAATAGTTGATAATTTAATGAGCAAAGTTATTTGTCGAATCAAATAATAAAAGTACTTGTAAAACTTGTTATGGTAGTGGAAGCAAATATATGAGAAATTAATGAACCAAATTAAGATTGTAGAAGAGAAATATGGTGTTCACATGAGAACGATAAATAGTAGGTGTGTTAAAACTCCGCTAAGCTCCAGCTTCAACAAACTGTGTATGTTCGGTTTGCCTGGGTAGGTAGGTAGACTAGGTGAGGCGTTGTTTTGTTCGAAAACATGCATAGGTACGGATCGTAGTTATGCAACAAATATGAATGATTTTATTAAATAGTTATGGGATAGTTAAGTAACGAGCGGCATTGTGAAAAATGACTGAGGTGTGATTAACATAGAACGTGTCATTAGCGAAGCCCGAGGCCCGAGGATTAATTAGTTAATCAAGTAGGGCTGAATTTAAGAAAAACGTATCTCAGAAAGGGTTAGAGATATCATTCCGGGACCCAGCGCAATCGATTCAAATGGGGGTGTTTTCTTTTTTTTTTTTTTTTTTTTTTTTTTTTTTTTTTTTTTTTTTTTTTTTTTTTTAGATTTGGACGACCCGAGGATGGGTTGTGGAAGGGCAATGAGGGGGTGGGAGACGGGTGGAGGGGGGATGGGAGTTCTGACACTGTGTTAGAACTCTCGAATCCCTACTACTAATAAAAATAAAATTTTAACATTTTAAAAACCCCCCGACACAAAAATAACTTCAAAAAATAAAATTTCTCTCTCGGACGGGGAACCACAAAAAGAGAAGTAGGGTATATTATACGTTAGAGGTCCCCCTATTTTAATTTCCAATATTTTTCGAGAATTCTCTCACAAACTAAAGAACAATCACCTTCGGTTCTTCATATAGGTTACCTATAAAGAAGTATGTAAGTAATTAAGTATTGTACCCAACTAGCAAAATACGTTTTTTATGATTTTTTAATTTTTGCATTTTTCAATGCTATTTTTATACTTATGATAAATTTTAAATAGAAAAATATTGGAAAAAATTATCTCGGCCACAAGTGAATTCTTAGATGGGAATCGAACCCATGACCTTTGGAATTCCGGTCCAATGCTCTAACCGCTGAGCTACCGAGACTTGCGAAACACCGTCGAAATTCTCCAATACTTTTATATTTTTAATACGCTGTAGGTTGTCACATCAATGCTAGGAATGTCCTTGCATTCGAAAGAAACATCTTTCAGGTGTTTAACGATCGGTTAAGACGCAAAAGCCAGCTACAGCAACAATAATTTATGATTTTTGAATTTTTGCATTTTGCAATGCTATTTTTATACTTATGATATAAATAGAAAAATATTGGAAAAAATTAACTCGGCCACAAAGTCAAAGTTTTCCAAAGGTCATGGGTTCGAATCCCATCTGAGAATTCACTTGGGGCCGAGTTAATTTTTTCCAATTTTTTCCAATATTTTTCTATTTAAAATTTATCATAAGTATAAAAATAGCATTGAAAAATGCAAAAAATAAAAAATCATAAATTATTGGCTGTTGCGTCTCTTAATCGATCGTTAAACACCTGAAAGATGTTTCTTTCGAATGCAAGGACATTCCTAGCATTGATGTGACAACGCTGGCCTACAGCGTATTAAAATATAAAAGTATTGGAGAATTTCGACGGGGTGTTTCGCAAGTCTCGGTAGCTCAGCGGTTAGAGCATTGGACCGGATTTCCAAAGGTCATCATGGGTTCGATTCCCATCTGAGAATTCACTTGTGGCCGAGTTAATTTTTTCAATTTTTTTTCTATTTAAAATTTATCATAGCAAAATACGGTTTTGTAATTGTCACAATACCATCGATTTATGGCCTTGGGACAATTACAAAACCGGATATAGGACTCTGTGAGATTTATCGTTACGCGGTCTCCCGCCGTAGGGTTTGTGAACCGATGGCGTAGCGTCTTTGACGTTCATAAGTGCTTGTAACAGCCTAGACTGAATAAATGATATTCAATTTTGGATTTTTTGAATTTTATACGCGTTTACAAGGCCGGAAATGGGCCCTCTTTATTGTAACGTAGTCGTTATACTTCTAGTTTACCTATTCTATATTGTTATGTTATGTATTTTATAACGTACTTTGTGGCCTAAGTATTTGTCAAAATTGTTGGTGGTGGTAGGACTTGTTGTAAGTCCGTCTGGCTAGCTACCACCATCTTATCTAACCCTGACGCCATAACAACAATGTTTTCAGCATTGTTGTGTCCCGGCAGTTAGAGATAAGATAGCCAGTTCCTCAGTGATGAGCATTCCGGGAGAAGCTCGCTTCCATCTTCGGCCTTAACAATACTTAAAATCAGGTATGATGAAGGCTAAGAGTCTCACCGTTGTTCATAAAAAAAAAAACAAAGAGAATAAATCATACAATTTGCGACATGGTCCCTGTTCGGGCGCCATGTTGCAATGAGATGGAATTGGGATAAAGAATGGTTTGTTTTTTTTACCGTCCTAAACTTAAAATGCCCCTTGACATGGAACGATTTCGATGGCACAACGCTTTCTTATTATTGTATGTATAAAAACAATCGATCCTCGCCTCTGCGAACATCATCGAGGCACTGCAGTATCGTGTCAACCCAAAAAGCAGCCTGAAGGCGTCGTTATACTGCACCCGCAGAGCGCTGTATGGACGCTGCGTGAAACTGATCCAGAGGCTGCACGAGTAGAACGTTTGACAGTATGCTCTAACTAAAGAGAAAGTAATTTAGCTTGTTTGCTACAACGTGCAAACCTCCGAGCCAGCATGTTACCGCGAAGCGCCCTGCGCTCCCTTTCAATGTCTATATCGCCAGACATAGATTCAGTGAGCCAATGACCCAGGTACTTAAATTTAGTGACTCTACTCAACTGTGATCCATAAAGCGCAACTGATGGGACCGATTCATAACCCCTGTTTTTAGCCTTAACAATCAAAAGTTGGCTCTTGTTTGAGTTGTACTTGAGTCCATGATCTAACGCATACTTTTCACATATTCCTAGTAGTTTGCGCAGTGCTCCAATCGAAGGGCTTTGCAGCACCATGTCGTCCGCGTAGCTAATGTTGTTAATGCAAACGTCGTAGATGTGACAACCGACTCCGGTATTGCTCAGCTCCTCGATCAGATCGTTCATGTACAGATTGAAGAGCTAGCGCGAGCTCAACCCCCACTGCCTCACCCCACACTCCAATCCGTACACATCCGAGTAAGCACCGGCCCATCTTACATTGTTCCTTTGATTTTTATAACAAAATTTAAAAACAAATTATTTCAGGAGGTAAACTAGTTTCTGTTAGTTTTTTCCATAATACATCATATGACACGAGATCGAATGCGTTTGATAAGTCCAAGAAACAGCAGTCTGTTTGAGACACAGGATTGCGCTTTCAGTGGATAAATTTGGTCTAAAGCCGAATTGAGCGTCATGTAGTTTGATGTGATTACCCAAGATGTCATCAAGGAGAGCGTCTAGCACCTTGGCTATGATGTTAGCTAGCGAAATAGGCCTGTAATTCTGAGTATCTGAGATCCCGTTCTATCTTTAATGATCAGAACCACAGTTGTGTACATAAGTTGGTCAGAACTATGACTAATACAGAGGATAAGAATAGAGAGAGCACTAGACATATGTACTCCTGCGTTCCTCAGATGCTCCACACTGAGACCGTCCTGACCGGGGGACTTACCTCTTACCATATTCTTAACAACCGATGAGACTTGTTTCGAAGTAATTTTCACTGTCAGGCCAGCGGCCTCTGACTCAGAAATGGAGTTATTTTCCGAGGGGGGAAGCGGAGAGTTAACTCTAAATTGACGCCGGAATACATTAGCGATCGCTGACGGTTCATGTTCATGTTCACCAGCTACACATATGGGGGCGCTCGGTTTTGAATTTAATTTGTTTGAATTTATCCAAAATTTACGAAAATCCTTCTCGCGTGGTTTTTGGCAATTATATCCATTTTTATTTGTTGCTGAAGGTCCAAACAGTACCTTAATTTTTGTTTGAAATTTCTCTTTGTTTTACACATATTTTCATAGATAAAAACCTGAGTTAGGTTTCTTATATACTAACCACCACTGATACCAATACCGAGCCTACCGGTGTGCACTGCTTACATACTAATTTCAACCTACTATATTTTTATAATTTTTTAAGTGAACCGTTTTGTGAGTACCTTCAGCGGCTTCTCTCAAGATGCAAACTATATCGCCATACATTACTTCTAACAACTGCCTATGTTCCATGTTTGTACACAAACGGTCAGCACATTTACAAGAACTGTTAGGAAAATCTATTTCTCTGAGCTTTGTATGACAATATTTAGTATATTTTTCTATTTGTTCACTGGTTCTCTCCCCCCAAATTGCCTTATTTATGATAGTACTTGTATACATAATTTTAGGCTTAATCAGTGCAATATTACATTCAATTGATAATGGATAATGATCAGAGTAATAAACATCATAATTACTTCCGCGGCAACAACAGTCGATTTAGCTGCACTTGTCACTACGCAGTGGTCAAGCCATCTCCGACAGCCATGCACCTCACTCACAAATGTGTATGTGCTTACAGGAAGTAATTCCATGTCAACACAACACCAGGACTGTTCATAGTTAAAATTTAAAAGTTCAACTGAAAAAAGTTCACCTATTATTAATAAATGCACTTAAGTTCAAAACAGCATTTATTTATGCTGTTATGAGTGCAGTAAGAAATATTGATGCCATAATCGGAGCTTTATAAGTCTTATAAGTTCGCGTTCCAGAATAATTTTGCTTGTTGGGTACAGTCACATTTTCAAGAACTACTGAACCGATTTCAATATTAAAAAAAATATCATTTTTTTATAATTATAAAAATAAACGTAATTCCCTTTGAACAAGTTTTAAATTAATTCAATTAACCCATTATAATACTCCAACGCAAAAAATTTACATACTGTCGTTGTATTTTAGTGTGTAGTCGTGACGTCAGCGATCAGCCATTGTCCACAGCAAGGATATTACAGTACCCATTGTACTATGTAACACGAACGATGTTTTGTTAGCGACAGTTTCGCATGGAGAACGGTAGTTGTCGCTAAGTTTTGAGAATTCTTGGTACAGGAGAGGTGAATGACATTTTGTACACATCTTTTGGAACGGACTCTATACAACATTTGATTGTCCCCACTGAGCTACAGGGCCTCCTTACTGATTCATAAGGAGGATGGGCGTTTCTGCGCCGGCTGGTAGTTGGTGTATGTACGTACATGCGCGGTAATTCCCGGTCTACCACTTTTAGGCGATATTCGCGTGCCCTCGATTTGGACAGTCGTATGTGCTTACAACTTCACCCACTGATAGTTTAAGCGGTATTACATAGTGAATGTCGCGTTTTAGTCCCGTTGCTCTCAGTGTCTGTTATTTATATTTCTTATTATGTTTTTTTTCTTAGCTAATGGTGGCAAGCTCCTACTTCATCCTGTTCTTTAACAGCGGCATGTGTCTCGGGGCGCCGACCGTGTTTATCCCTCAGCTCAGGCGAGAAGCTAACGATACCGAAGCAGTTTCCACTGAGATGGCCATCTGGCTCTGTAAGTTCTTATTTTGACAAACATACATACACCACATAATCGAGGAACTTCCCGGGAGAAAGTCTAACACTACGGAACGGATTTAGATGATTCTCTGGATAAAAACATAAGATACTTTTAATGTCGGTATTGCACGGGAACGGGAACCACGTCCACGCGGGTGAAAAACGGGCGGCCGCTAAAACAAATAAATAACAAAACGTTAATAGGTATTTCATTTTAATAAAAAAATTATTGCTTTAACCTTAATACTTCTCCAAAACAAAACACGTTTCCCAAAAACCCTAAATTATAGTATAATTCGCTTTGTCTCTGTCTGTTACATTTTCAAATTTGGTATGGAGATATTATAGAACCCTAGCTGGAGATGGACATTACATAGTTAGCCGCAAATTCGTTTCTCGCAGTAAGCCACGAATTTGTGGCACTTGCTGTAGAGACAATGGGCCCTTGGTCGTCTGACACAAAAAAGTTATTAAAGATCTTTGTACAAGACTGGTCTACACCAGGAGACCTGAGAGCTGCTACCTATCTTGCCCAGTGGCTGAGTCTTTGTATTCAGCAGGGCAACGGGTCCAGTGTTCTCGGTGCAATGCCAAGCGGCCGTGAGTTAGACGACATTTTTTAGTTATACACAGTATGAGATCGGTTTAAATCAAATGTTTATTTGTTTATTATTAATCTATTTAATAAATGCACGAGTACTAATTTAAAGAATTGACAAAAACTTTTTAATGTTTCAGCATCCGTTCATGGCTACGCTTGTCTCCCCTCGAGCATTCTTTTCCCCATCGCGTTGCATTACTTCGGACGCAAGACAACATTCACCTTCGTATGCATGTGTATGGTTGGAATATTCGTATGTTACTTGACCAGTACTTCGCCGACACAGATTTTGATAGCAGAAATACTTCAAGGTATACCGCATGGGACTGGCCTTAATGTCGTGATAGCTGTGTCTACAGAATACAGTACTCCGAAATACAGAGGAGTATTTTTGACTATAAAATCAGCCACTTTCAACTGGGGTGTATGGGTTTCAAACGCAATAGGCACATACTTCCATTGGAAATATATTGCTGCGCTCGGTTTAGTATGCTCTTTGTGCAATTTTCATGTGTTATTATGGCCACGGTCGCCATATTGGCTAGCGTCTAAAGGACGATATGAGGAAGCCAGAAAAGCCTACAAATGGTTAGCAGGTGACAACGAACAGTCTGAAAAAGAAGCTGAGAATTTGATCGCATCACAAAGACAGTATCTTAAGAGAAGAAGTGAGATTAAAAATCAAAGTTTTAAGACTACCGTAAGTTTTTTGTTTGAGAAAGAGTTTTATCAGCCTGTTCTACTGAGTAGCTTGTTGCTGGTTTTATATCAGGCGTCTGGCAAACAAGTGTGTAACATGTATGCAATAGATATAATCAAACAATTGACGCACAACGAGGCGGCCGCGTACACTGGCATGTTAATTTTAGACGGAGTAGCTGTACTATGTATGTATATAGGCTGCATAATAGCTAAATTCACTAAAAGGAGAACCTTGTTGATATATTCTGGGTTCTTTTCAGCTCTATTTCTGCTTGCGTTGTCTGTACATAGTTATATGATACAATTTTCTATACTGTCGGAGGACAAATATGTTTCTATTGGTTTATTAGTTGGGTTATTTGTATCGATAAGTTTAGGTCCTTTTATATTAATTACCTGTGTTTTATCTGAAATGTTGCCTGTTAACAACAAAAGCGTAGCATTGTGCATTATATCGATAGTATATTATAGTGTTCAATCCATATTTCTTCAATGTTCACCATATATTTTTCGATATGGCGGTGCAGGTACTGCCTTTATTTTTTATGCTGTTTCTGTAATGATTTGCATTAGTATTTTGTATAAGTATCTGCCGGAAACAAAAGACAAGTCATTGCTTGAGATTCAAGAGTATTTTAAATGTACATAGTGTATGGTAATTATAGCTTTTTAAAGTTTTTATTGGTAGCGGTAAATTTTCTATTCGTTCGAACGCTACGCCCAAACCTTAAGTCAAAAGACATGTAATCAACGATTAAACCACTTGAAGTTAGGCCATTTAAATCATACAAACTGACATATTGAATGGGATTTTTTATGGGATTTACAAGTTTACATCATATGTTATTATATTATGTTATTTATTATAATGTTACAGTAAATTCCTTACGTGTATTTCGCAAATAAATAATAATTATTAGTTATTATTTATTTCAAACTATTTAAAGTCGAAGCGAAGCGTTTAAATTCCTCTCTTTAATGCTAGTTTCATAAGTAATCCAGTTATACGTATGATACATTTTAAATAGAAAAATGTTGGGAAAAGTCAACTCAGCCACAAGTGAATTCTCAGATGGGAGTCGAGCCCACTTTGGAATCCGGTGAGAATTCACTTGTGGCCGTTTTTCCAATATTTTTCTATTTAAAATTTATCATACGTATAAAAATAGCAATAGAAAAATGCAAAAATTTCAAAATCACGATCCAGTTATGTTTAGTAAAATATTAGAAATAAATTCATATGCTCAACTATTAAAGTAAGTACCTATGTTGCAGTACATGGTATACTTTGGTTTTCTAAAGGTAAACGTACTACTTACTGATGCTGGTGTTGCATTTATGATACATATTTGATGTCTGGGAGGACATGCGCGATGTTGTCGGTATTTTCTGTGATCTTTTAAAAGCATTCGATTGTGTTGATCACCAAACGCTTATAATGAAGTTAAATAAAACATGTTTATGATAGATAAGTTAGTTAACCTTATTATGCAATTATATTTGATTAAGAAAAGTCAGAAGGTCGTTTAAAGGAACCGAGTCTTATAGAGTCCCTATTAATATGGGTGTGCCCCAAGGATCAATATTAGGCCCTTTGCTCTTCCAAATATAAAATAACCTTCCTTGCTACGTATTTGTGGATCCGTCTCTAGTCTTTGTTTTGATGAAGTAAACAGTGTTCGCCCTATTAAGTTTCGCATTGGTTTCATAGTATAACTGTTGGAGAGCTAAGTGGACTGTATGTGATTTTAATGGGAGGATGATGGAAACACTCAGTTTATGACTAAAAACTAATTTAATCACAAGAATCAACTGATACAAAAACACAAGGCAAGGAGACACTGACAAGTAAAAGCAAAACAAAACGTCATTACAAAAATATAAATTGATCGTATCAAAAAAGGTGGCATCTCAGCCAGTCGCCAACATACCGGACCCCCAGTGGAACACTAACAACCAGCGGTGGCTACTGGCTGGGAAGCAGCTTCCATTAAGACTAGCTTACGGGCCGGTCGGCGCAGTATGCCGCCTTTAGTGCGGACGTCTGCCACGCGGACCGCTCCGTCTAGCCCTGGGTAGGTTGACACTATCCTTCCTAACGGCCATAGGCCACGAGGAAGGGTAGGGTCGACGATCAGCACCACGTCTCCCTCACTGAAATTTATTGTGTTGGTGGAGGGTCCTCTTGCTCGGAGCGTGGGCAGGTACTCGCGCAGCCATCGTGCCCAAAACTGATCTGCCAGACGTAAGCTTCGACGCCAGTCGCACCTTCTGTCTAAGTCTGCATCTGTGAGCGTGCTGGTCCAAGGTGCGACTGAAGAGGAGCCCAGGATGAAGTGGAAAGGTGTGATCGCTTCTGGTGAGTCGGGTGAAGATGGCACATATGTGAGAGGTCTCGAATTTATTATGGCCTCTGCCTCGAGGAGTAGTGTGGAAAGTACATCTTCTTTTAATACTTTTTCGGCGAGGCAGGCTCTCAGGGCTGTCTTCACGGTTCTCACCAATCTTTCCCACGCTCCGCCCATGAACGGTGATGCCGGTGGGATGAAACGCCATTCGATTTTGTGGTTTGTGGCGTATGCTTGCACTGCGTCGTCTTGTAACGAGCGTAGCTCTCGGGAGGCTCCGACAAAGTTGGTACCATTATCGGTAAATATTGTTGAAGGCGAACCTCGGCGAGCAATAAAACGTCTCAGGCTCATAATGGCAGCATCTGATGAAAGTGAGGTGACAAGTTCTAAGTGGATGGCTCTCGTTACTAGGCAGGTGTACAGCGCGACGTAGCGTTTTTCTCGGCGTCGGAATATTGTGACAGTGATCGGACCAAAATAATCTAGGCCAACGTGCGTGAACGGCCTCTTGTGATGGTCGAGTCGCTCTTCGGGTAGATTGCCAATTCTAGGTTGAGCAGGTTGGCCCTTCCACCTTCTGCATTGGAGACAGGCTTTGGCTACGCTACGGATGCTGTCTCTTGCTTTGAGTATCCAAAACTTCTGCCTGACCTCATTAAGGACGAGTTCGTTAAAACAATGAGCGGCGTGAACATGCTCGTGAAGGATGAGAAGCCGTGTGACGTGATGGCGACCGTCCAGAATTGCAGGCGATATGGCTCTCTCACTCACTCCTGGCGCATACTTTATCCGTGAGTCCAGTCGCAGCAAGCCATCATGGTCAAGAGTCGGCGCGAGTTTTGCTATTCGGCTGTTTTTGGGCACGGGCTGTGAAGATTCGACTGCTTTCAGCTCATCTGGGAAGCTATCTTTCTGAGCTCGTTGGAGTATCATCTTCTCAGCTGTTATAATGTCCGCCGCGTGAAGTTGTGAAGGAGATGTGGTGCCGTCGACGTATAATTTAGAATTTCGATCTAATGGCCGAGATAGTTTAAACCGGAACATTCGCGCACCGTGGAGAACACGGGCGGTGGCGCGCAAAAGGCGCAGCCAAGAGCTAAAACGCGTCGCGTCAGGTACTGGACTCGAGAACGGGACGTCGAGGAGCAGCCCCACCAGCTCCGACTTTAACTCGAGATCTGGTAGAGTCTCCTCGATGTCAGCAACTCGCTCGGTCGGCCAAGCGTATGGCGGCTGTAACAGAAACGGGGGACCTGTAAACCATCGATGAGACTGTGTGAGGTTTAATTTTTTTGGTTTTGTGGCATCGTCGGCGACGTTGAGAGAGGTAGGGATCCACCTCCAGTTGGACGGGTTGGTGGTTTCCAGTATCTCTCCCAACCTGTGAGCCACGAATGGTTTAAACGCCCGAGCATCACTCCGAATCCACTTGAGGACGGTGGTTGAGTCTGTCCAAAAAGTGGTTTCGGAGGGCTTGATTCGATGAGCTTTCAAAATTGTTTGCGCGAAACGAGAGGCTATAAGCGCAGCTTGTAACTCAATGCGTGGAATCGAAACCGGTCTTAAAGGTGAAACGCGTGCTTTACTGCCGATTAGAGTTGTAGATACAGAGCCGTCATCGTAAGTAAAACGCCAATAGGCAACGCATGCGTAGGCTTGTTCGCCACCATCGGCTACTACATGCAATTGTGTATCTACTAAATCTGTCCTAGTCATATACCAACGAGGTATTTTTATGTTGGACGCGACCTGCAATTGTGAAAACCAGTCTTCAGATTCGCTTACGTACGTATCGGGGAGCGGTGAGTCCCAGCCGACCCCTGCCCTCCATAGTTTCTGTATCAAAATGCGGCCCCAGATGATGACAGGCATTAAAAAGCCGAGGGGGTCATAGACCTTCATGACGTTAGACAATAGACTTCGCTTGGTTAACGTGTCGGCCGGTAACTGCGAAACTGCGCGGAAACCCAGTGAATCCTGACTTGGGTTCCACTTAACACCCAATACGCCGACCTCGCTACTAGGCGGTAAATAGACGTCGGAGGTCGCGTCGCTTCGAAGTTCCTTTGGGATAAGTGAAAGTGCTTCCGGATCGTTTGACGTCCACGCGCGCATCTCGAAACCACAGCCTTTATGAACGGTGACTACATCGGCGGCCAGCTGCGCCGCGTCGGCGACACTGGAGTGGCTACCTAGATAGTCGTCCATATAATGGTCGTCAATTATTGCCTTACAGGCGGCGGGGTACTCGGCTTGGAATGTTTTAGCATTTTTGTTTTTAATGTAGAGTGCGATGAACGGACTTGAAACCGCGCCGAAAATCATGGAGGACATGCGGTACTCTTTCAGCACGCCGTCTTTGTTACGCCAGAGAAAGCGTTGGGCGTCTCTGTCTCTTGGAGCAATTTTTATTTGAGGAAACATCTCTTTGATGTCACCGTTTAGAGCCACGGCGCCTTCTCTGAAGCGGAACAGGATGTCCAGAAGAGAACAAAGCAAGTCCGGGCCTTGTAGGAGCAAACAGTTTAAACTGACACCCTTCGTCATCGCTGCGGCGTCGTGGACTGCTCTGAGCTTCTTCTTTTGGGGGTGAAATACGCCGAAAATAGGCAGGTACCAGCGAATGCCAGTGTCTGTATCAATGCAGGAACCATTTGGAGGTTTTCTTTGATGATAGGTGATGGGTTCGCACTCTTCAGCGTAGCCTTTTGCGATAACATCACCTATGAATTTGTGAAAGGCTGTGGCAAACGATTCATCTTTCGACATCTGGCGTTCAAGGGCCTTGAAGCGGGACAAAGCCTGCGGGTAACTGTCAGGTATAGTCTTCGGCAGTTCTTTCTTCCAGGGTAGGCCAACCTCAAAATGTCTGTCATCAAGTTGGCGCGCCGACGATTCGACGATGTCTACGGCTCGTTTATCGTCATCGTTTGGGCGAGGGGCGCTTTTCGTTATGCCTAAGGCATCGATGTCGTATTGACTTTTGATGAGAATGTCTAAATCGTCCGATACGTGGTTCACGAATTCGAGTGGCTTAGACGAAACGGAAAGCGCGCCGTGAATTACCCAACCTAACAAAGTCCTTGAGGCGACAGGATCGCTCTTCTTGCCGCACCGCACTTCGCGACTCAAAGACAGGTGCCAATCGGGCGCACCAATGAGGACAGTAGGGGTGACGTCAGTGTCAGTGTACGAAAGTTCGTCGCATAAGTCAACCAAATGATCGTAATCTGAGAAGTTAATTTTGCCTGGGTGTTGCGCGCGCAACCCCAGAGGTTTGATCGCCCGCGCGTGTTTCACTAAATATCGGTCAGACAGGTTTCAACCTCGAATGTAAAAGTCTACGTAACTTACGTCGACTTCCTTCGTCATACCACTGACGCCTTCGATACGCAGCCGCTCCTGACAGGTGGGTTTCGCGCCGATGCGCGCAGCAACCTCTCCGTCAACGAGCGTCGCGGTACTGCCCTCATCGAGTAACGCCGTCGTGTGGAACTCGCCGTCAGGACCCTCGAGTACGATCGGGACTACCTTCAGCAGCCCGCGAGGACGGTCGGTTGACCGCGAAGTCCCTGTGGCATCAATCAAAGTATCAGACGTATTTCCAATTTTGACAGATGGTTCAAATTCGTTGGTTAGATTGTCAACGTTGACAGCAGTGGTCGATTCGGCAAACAAAGTTTGAATGTTGTTGCATTGGCTGTTAGATACGCTAGGTTTGGAGTTTGCTGTCACTGTGCCGTGAAGGAGCGCGTTGTGACGTCTCGGGCATCCGTCTACTCCACAACGTTTGGCGCGACAAAAATTCCAAGTGTGTGGACTGGACTTCAAACACCGGTAGCATATCTTTGTCTCACGGACCCATCGCCATCTATCGTCTATTGAAAGCGCTAAAAAGACTTTACAGGTTTTAATGTTGTGAGGTCCTTGTTTACAATAGGTACAACGCTCGGGCCCTTTGCTGCTAGATACGGTGGTGTGAATTGTTTCCTTCTTCAATTGAAATTTATTAGTAGGATACGGTGTGTTCTGTGCCTTAACCGTACTGTCAGCAACAAAGTTATATTTCAACTGTTTATCAGCCTCTACTAAAAGAAAGCGTGACAAAATTTCTAATTTTGTGAAATTTGGTTGATCGGATGCATAAATGGAAGCAAAGTCTGTGAAACGAGCGCGCGTGTGCTCGCTCAACTTTACCAATATGCACCGAAAGAGCTCTGGTGACGATAAATACTCGCTCTGTTTAAGCAGTTTAAGCGTTGTCACGAAATTGCGTAATTTATTTGCTAAGCGGTTTAAGTCTTCGGGAGAACTTAGCTTAGGACTGTTGCGTAGCTCGGCGACCTCGCGGGCGACGAGAAGTTCCGGGCGCGCGTACGTCTGCTCCAGGGCCCTCACGATGTCGTCCGGTTCCCCTGAAGTCCACAGGAGAGACGCCACGGACTGGTACGCCGGACCGCGCACAGCGTTGTTTAAACGATCTAAGTTATCTGACGGAGAGAAATTAGTTTTAGTTCGTTCGTAACTACTCTTGAACGCCATCCATTGACTAACTTCGCCCGAGAACGTGACGAGTTCGGGTCTCTTTGGTCTGTTAGAAAAAGCGTTTATAGCTTTGGTAAGCTGCGTGACAGGGCATTCAGACGTATTTAATTGTTGTGTCACGTCGTTGTTGTAATTGTTACCGGCGGCGCGTGTAACTATCGACGGGGCTGCAGGGGTGACATTCGGTACGTAGAACGATACCGTGTTGGTAGGAGCGGCCGGCTGTGAATGTTGTCCTTGGGGTTTACCCAAGGTGACAGTCGGTGCCTCACCAGGCATGTTCGCGGTAGTTACCGTAGCCATGTTCTGCTCGAAAACCCACGTAGCAGTGCGTTTTGCTGAATCACAATGAGAACGTGAACAACGGGATTTAGATGACTTATCTGATGCTTCCAAAGCGGCTAGTCTGGCTTGTAGCTCCGTCGCTTCCACCTCAGCCTCGAGACGGGCAAGCTCGCGCTCGCGCTCCGCCTGCTGTCGCACAAACTCGCGCTCGCGCTCTACTCGGCGCCGCATTGCGTCGGCTTCGATGGCCAGTTTCTGAGCGCGGACGGTCGCCGAAGACCTCGAGGAGTGAGTGCCGCTACGAGAAGGTGCTTTGGCATTTGCGTCTAAATCCGAAATAGATCGAACACTTGGGCGATTTGCGAGGCTAAGTTGCGCCTGGTCGCAAGAGTCGGTGCCCACGGGCTGTGTGGACGAACTAGTTGGCAATGCCGAAGCACCCTCCGTGGCTGTGGCCGAAACCGGCCGGTCGCCACCCGGCGAGTGTGCGGGTTGCGTCCGCTCGACTTCCATGGCCGAAGCCGGCCGGTCGCCGCCCCGTGAATGTTCACGACATTCGGGCTGCGGCCGATCGACTTCCGTAGCCGTGTCCGCGTTTGCCTTGCTTTGACTGCGTGTTTCCACCATGGTGAATGAATACAAATGACGAAATTACTGTTTACTAGGCGAAATGAAAAACTTACGTCAAAATGAAAATTTTGAAAATGGTTTGTTTTTATGGCGAGAATGGACCAAAATGTTGGAGAGCTAAGTGGACTGTATGTGATTTTAATGGGAGGATGATGGAAACACTCAGTTTATGACTAAAAACTAATTTAATCACAAGAATCAACTGATACAAAAACACAAGGCAAGGAGACACTGACAAGTAAAAGCAAAACAAAACGTCATTACAAAAATATAAATTGATCGTATCAAAAAAGGTGGCATCTCAGCCAGTCGCCAACAATAACATCAAACTGGAAAAAAAAATTTTTAAAGGTAAAAGAGGTCCCGTGCCTACGCTAATAACCTTATGTCAACTCCTCATGACCTTTTGCAAAATGCTGCTTTTCCCAGTGCAGAGACGTTACTTAGGAGTTCTTCGGGTACTTAATCATCAGCTCCACTTCAAAACATGCATTGAGTCGAGCATAAATTGCTTATGAACCACATTAAAATAATCGTATTGCTTCTGTGAAATGTTAAGTATTTAAAAGTTACGATGACCATTTGTGGTCTTCATCATCAGTTCCACTTCACCAAATGGTGCTTTCCGGAAGCAAATGCAAGATTTACTATAGAAAACACCGAAATCGCTATAGGACTGCCTATAATATTTAAAGAGTTCCCTAGATTTCTCCAGGATCCCATCATCAAATCCTGACATGGTGACAATGGGACCACATGTAAAGAATACCCTTTCGAGCAAAAAAAATACTCAAATCGGTCCAGCCGTCTTCGAGTAATCGAGTAACATACATGAAAAAAGATACCGTCGAATCGAGAACCTCCTCCTTTTTTTGAAGTCGGTTAAAAATTGGATTCGCGATTGGGTTTCCTATACTTTATGATAGTCATTTTAACTATTTAAATATTTACAAATATCACTTATTTTTGAAGTCGGTGCCAGCCAAACCACCGTGTTTCGCATTGCCGGCCGCGCGCGCACGCCGTACAACACAACAGAGTACGTTACCTAGGCTGGCACCGACTCCAAAAAAAAGTGATAATTGTAAATAGGTAGGTATTTAAAAGTATTAGGTATTAAGTTGTAAATATCTAAATAGGTAATTATAGACATCTAATATGTATTATATAGGTAAATTTGTTAAGTTATTCATCGCTTTTTAGTTAGGTAGGTAAAGTAAGTACTTACTGTTTTTTGTCTGGTAAAAATTTTGTCGTTTGTGTTTTTTGAAGTCGGTTTAATAAAAAACAAAATCAGTTTTCAACTATGAAATTGACACTTCAAAGAGACTACTCCTACGAAAAATATAAATATTATGGCTGTACCTATGTATCGCAGTTAGCACATTAAGCACAGCAGGTGTATAAAGTAGAGTATGCTTCTCGGGGATAAAAGTGTCTTAGCCTTGGGCAGACTTGAATGCTTCACTTCATTCCGGATTCTTAACATGTTTTCCTCGCTTCGCTCGGGAATTAACTACAGAATCCTTCATTTCGCTCAGGATTCAATATTTTGCCCATGACATAAGACACTGCTTTATCCCCTTATTGCATAATCTACTATTAAATAGGTGAATGCAGAACAGAATGCATATTTATGGCGTGCGAGTAATAGTTTTAATTTAGCATCGCGACAGGCAGACTTAGATTTATTTGCAATGAATGAGGCCTCGATCAAGCGAATCATGAGCAAAGATTTTTTCAACGAGACATAATTATGTACTGTTGTAGTATTAATTTAGACTTAAGATTGTGCTTTTTGTAAACTTTGTTGTTATCTGTGATGACCTATAATTGGCTTTCTGTTACTAGATAAGTTATCTTTTTTGTTAAACACAGCTGTTGGTCGTCCGAATATAAATAAATAAATATAAAAATAAATAAATAGTATTTTAGCGATTGATGGAACATAAAAAGCGCGCTTACAAATCTGGATAAATAAGTACTATATAGGTGGACCCAAACAACATACCAAAAATGCAGGTGTATCGGAATTATTTCATCGCTAAATTTTGTATGATATTATGCTAGGCCTATATGGGGGCAGAATAAGATAGAATCAATCATTGGTACGCGTTTTAGTGGCAATAAAATGTTTTTTTTTTAATAATTATTAGGCTCGAAATGCAAAGGGATTTTAATTTGTGTATTGTTGATACTAAATAAAACGTACAAACATTGATATGTAGTTCATTTATTTGTATATAATAATGGTGTACTGCCCTTGGGCAAAATATTTTTTTTAGAAAATACAAACCTAAAAAAATTCATAAGAAAATATTTTTCATCAACTTATCGCCCTAGTTTCATATCTAAAAATATACTAGAAAAAAGCAACTAGTCTCATGTCGCCCTGACGGAATGAGACTAGTTGCTTTTTTCTAGTATATTTTCTTGTTTAATATTTATGACATATAAATAGCATTGTAAAATGCAAAATTAAAAAATTATAATGTACTTAATCACCTCTCCTGTACCAAGAATTCTCAAAACTTAGCGACAGCTATCGTTCTCCATACTAAACTGTCACTAACAAAACATCGGTCGTGTTTCATAGTACACTGGGTATTGTAAATCCACATGCCATTGTGCCATCCACTGTATTACAGCACTGGGTATTACAAATTGTAATACAAATGTCTTATGAGGATTTGATAATTAGAATTTTCGCAAAAAATCTAGAGTTATTGTAAAAACACGGATAATTAGACAATGGTGTTGACATTTTTCGATCTGAAAAAATATAGGATTTTTGCAAAAATACGGGTTGCTTTAGTAACATTGGATATTCTTTACTCTGATTGGCTTAATTTTTGCTTGCTTGCTAACTCTTATTCTGATTGGTTCACAGAAAGTTTACTACACGTGAGAGAATGGACTGACATTTGAAACGTCAAACCAATCAGAGAAGATGTTCTTATTTCATAATAGCCAGCGATTCTTTTCGTAATTAGTAATCAATCAGTAAATCAGTTTTTTCGCAAAAATCCTATATCTTTTGAGTAGGATTGAGAAATGACAACACCATTGTGTACCGCACGCCCCGCTTGGATTAAGTAGTGGACTGTATGCGTGGCGGAGGGCGAGACGTACGGTACCGGTTTTGGAGAGGTTCTTTATCGGAAAACTGGATGCTGGGTTGAGAAGTAAAACGCAGAGCTTGTTGTAACCAGGAACTAGGAGAGCTTGCTTGGTGTCTCTTTCATAATCTTGAGGCGAGAGTGGGACAAGTGATTATCCGTATCCATAGAAACCCGACTCTCACTGAGCTAGTTTAAGGCAATACCGTAAGGACGACCGCGCGCAAGCTCACTAGTTTTCATCTTTATTAATCTCATTTTAGCTATGTACTTACGACATTTAGTGATAAGCACTAACATTTCCTTATCAGTCATAACATCACATATTGTATATCAAAATAATCCAAAAAAATATTACTAGTAAGCTCATTTAAATGTAGATACAATCTTAAATTATATACTGTTTCCTACCTACTTATAAATTGTTATGGGAAATGATTAAACACTCGGAAAATATGGTTTTATTTCTTAATAACTTATCAACTATTTACTCTATCAATACGTATCATACATTATTGTGAAGGTCTCGTTAGACACTATGTGCGTAACAACAATTTATTAACATACAAGAAACCATTTATAAATACCTACGAAACATGGAACTACGGACCGTCACCAACGCCGGCCGCTATGTGAGGAACACCACTATCCACCGCGACCTCAAGATCGACAGCCTAGACACCTTCGTCGCAAGGCTCGCTAAACAGTTGTTTGCCCGCAGCGACGCATCCACATACGAGCACATCGCTAACATAGCGCCAGCCTACGAGCGCCCGCAGCGCGGCAGACCTCTCCCACGAGAGTTGCTGCCGCCCACGCCTGCCTCCGCCACCCCCACACCGACGCATCCTACGTCCGCTCCCACAAGCGCACGCCGCGCGCGGTCGAGCGACGTAACCCCGGACTGACACCGGTTCCCCCTCTACCAATGTGGAGGGGGCCACCCCACTATAAACCAAGTCGCTACAACAACCTCAAGAAGGAAAAATTTATTCGCAAATTCGCAACTACCCACACTATGGTACTCCCCTCTCACGATAAGTCCACCGCCCGCTCGCAGGTCGCTCGCTGGGCCTCCCTTATGGGTCTCACGAGGCAGGGCTTGACCGCGCTGAGGGCGGTGTGTGAAGAAACTTAGGGAGGGGGGAAAGCCAATCGACCAGCCCGCTCGTAAGCGGGCCGCGAATAGCAACGCCTGAAATGGCGAAAAGCCAAGAACAGGCCACCCGTGCGCCTAGCGGCGCGCGAGACGAAGAAGAAAGTAGCAAATACCTACGAAATAAGTACCTACTACGTAAAACTTCAGTACGAACTAGTACAAAACAAACAAACTATACAAGAAAGGAAAAACAGTAACTGCGGATATTATTAAGTAAACATTCTAAACACAACTATGATAAAAAACAACAATACACAACGAAATCAACTGCTTTTATACTTACACGAAATTTCACAACACAATAGAAATTTATTACCACTATTTTGCCGGCCGTCCCGACCACATTGTCTAATTTTCCGTGTGTTCGCAATATCCCTAGGATTTTCGCAAAAAAACGATTTATCTAATTATCCTGCGACACATACACAACAATCAATCAATAATTTATTTATTTGTCACTTCACAAATTCATTACATATATCAAATCATACACAAGTGTCATAGCATAACCTAAATTTGTGAATGACTGGCGCCTGAAATAGGTTTCTTAGAAACCTGTACCACAGGTCACCAGCCTCTTCCCGCAGAAAGGACAAAACTATTACTCAACTAGGTGGAAGTTGATACATACAAGGATTTGCTAGCATATAGACAAATATGAGAGTATGAGAAAAGTTGAAAAGAGTAAAATTAACAATTTATTATGGTTACTTATAGACTAGATAATAGCTAAGTATTTATAGAGTTAAGGTTATAGAGAACATTGTGAATGTTGTAGTGATTGTGAGAGTGTGTGTGAGTGAGTGTGATTGTGACTTAGGTTGTGTGGTGTGTGGTGTCAGCGTAAACGTGTGTATGTAATGTGTCTGATGTGTGTGAGAGGGGGAACAATGCAACGATTGGGATACAGCCGCCATGACGGATTGATCGGGCGAGTAAAGTAAATAAATAACTATACGGGAAACGTTAGCATACACTGATGATTGACGAAAACGGTTTCTTTTTACGACTGGGGCAAAAGTAAAGACTCAACGGCCTCATAGTTCAATGTCTTCAGGTGTCGTTTAACCACATGTTTACAGCTTCTTGAGTGTAGTGGATATATGTTGAGCGTGGTGTTTATTTTATTATATTACAGAGATCCTAGGAAACAGAAAAAATTCGTGGCGAAAGCGGTTCTTACCCTCGGGGTGGTGCAGACTTTACCTTTCCTACGTTTACCCTCAAATTTTTCAGTGACATGTTACCTGTGAGTGCTTTCTTAGGATAGTCTTGAAAATAAATGTTTGCCTAACGGTAAGTATGTCCCATTCCTTATAGAGGGCAGTAGTGGGGTAGCGGTAAGGGAGCCCCGCTGCAACCTTGAGAATAAGACGCTGTGCCCTCTCCAGGGCCAACATGTGTGTTTTGGCGGCTCCACCCCAGGCTGTGATACAGTATTCGAGAAGTGAGTGACATAAAGCATAATAGACTGTACTTATAACATTACGATCTGCTACATGTTTGAGGTTCTTGAAAATGTATGTTAATTTTCTTACCCTTGAAACCATTAAGTCGATATGAGGCTTGAAAGTAAGTCTATGATCCAATGTGACGCCAAGATACCTTATGCAATCCGTTCTTTCAAGAGTAGGGCAACAACATGAAGTTTTGGGTGATTGGGGACAGCAGTTGTGAGCAACAATACCGTATGATTGGCATGGGAGCTGAACAATGGCTCATTGACGTCACGGTTACACTCTAAAATGCAGCAGCAGTAAGTATTTGTTATTCTTTCGTGTTGGGTTAATAACAGTGCAAATGAATGAATTGTTATGAAGCTGAACACCTCCTTGGATAATATCACTGGATGAATCATTAGAATAAACGGAACGAAAGTTTTTTGCGAAAAGATCACAAATATCGGAACCGTTCGTAGCTTTTTGATCATTTAAAATTTCTGAGGGATAGTGAGTGTCGGCTTTGTTTTTGCTTTTGATGTAGGTCCAAAAGTATTTAGAGTTGCGTCCGATGTTTTGTTCAATATTGTGAATGTAATTCATAAAGTAACGTGTAGTTAAAGCGGAACAGCGCTTACCTATTATAATAAGAAAGATATGAGGATTTTTGTGGATTTTATATTTATTAACTAGCTTACGTTTTTCTTTTAACAGTTGTTATGTACGGGATAAAGTGATTGCCTATTGGGGCTCACCTGGTTTCTCCTGCGCGGTCTCGTGGTTTTCAGGAGTGAGGAGGGAGCAGTCGGCCGACTTTAGGTCCCATACATAAATATCCATAGGCAGGTCACAGGTTCACTGATGCACAAAGTCTATCCAGTGTCTTCTTACAAAAATGATAAAACTAGATGCTAATACGATGATACACGAAGTGCAGAACTAGTATAAAGCACCACGACGAAGATAAATACAAAGCTCAAGAATATTAGCGAGCGACGACTTATTCGAGCTGCCGTCCGAGCGAGACTACGTGCTTTAAAAAACCAGGTACTACCCGCAATAGGCAACACAAAAATTACAACAAAAGTTTGCGGTTTACCCTCCAAGTTTTGTTTTCTTAAAACTATTGATTTTAAATATCGAAACAAAAGAAATAAACATTCCGGTACGGAATAACAGTTATATGAGGATTTTGGGAAATCAGGTTCGGATACTTACCATTTCTCTTTCCTGTTTTAGGAACATGTTTACCAATACAGCCAATACCAATACAGCATACAGATGACGGTAGAAAACATCTAGCATTGCATCAACATTACTGCACTGGTTAAATTCGTTGAGCCAGTCAATATTATCCAAATCGTTTTTGATCAATTAAACATCAAGAGCTGTGTCATATTTCCTTCGTCATCAGCCAATTTTAATGTTCCCACTGCTGGGGCACCGTTCTTCCTTATGGATGGATAAGAAGAATGCATGGCCCACCACGCAGGTCCAATGCGGATTGGTGGGTTTTAACAATTGCAAATGCGGCCGGGACCAAGGGCTTAACGTGCGCCTTCCGAAGCACGGGGGAGCTTAAGATAGTAAATTTATGGTCACCCATCCCGGAACTGACCATTGCAAAAGTGGCATAACCTCAACAATCTAGGCCGAGCGCGCGAACCCTGCGCCATCGAGCTCAACATTATTATTATTATTATTATTTTCTTAAAATGTCTCTTTCACAGTTGCACCTGTTTCAATACAGTAATATACTGCGTACAACCACCAGAATACGTTTGGCTATACACTTGCATTACGAAAATCGCCACTATTACGAGCGACTTAGAGGCGATCTAAAGATATTAAAACAAGTTAGTAATATATTTCATGAAATACTAAATTATTAGGTACTTGAATAAAGAAATGGCAAAATGTCTAAGCACTAGCCCGTGACTTCGTTTGCGTTGACTTAGACCTACTTGCACCAAAACATCGAGTTAAATAAATAACCTGAGAGTTATTTTTACATCCAGCCAAATGTAATGAAACTAACGCTGAATGATGTTTGACGAAATTTCGTGAACGTCAAGATGGGGCGGAATCCTCTCTGGTTTTTAGAGTTTCGTAGCCTAATGGCAAAAAACGAAACCTTTCGTCATGTCTGATATTATGTCACAGCCTCTTTATTCCAAAACTATGAGAATTACACAGTTGAAACTTGGTAGGTAGATGTATTCTGTAAACCGCTTTACGGTTTTTAGACAAATATAAAAATATATATATATTAAGGGGAACATACATGGAACTAAAACTGTATTTTTTTTTCATCAAACCTATTCGTGTGGTTTATATATAGATAGGTCTTTAAAAATTACATTGAGGTTCCTAAAACTGTTTTTTCTCAAAGTCAACCATTTGAATGATATACACTTTCAAAGTGGTAAAATGATAAACACTTTCAAAATGGTAAAATGTGGTAAAAAGTGGTAAAATGTGTATTTTAAAAGTTAGAGGGAAGAAAAAGTAAGAAAGTGAAAAATCTAAAAAAATATATATACTGTAGACCTTAATAAAAACTTTGAACAAAAATTTAGCAGTTATATATTTAGCAGTTTCAGAGCTATAGCACATTTTCCAAAACCGCAAGTATAACTTTGTCATTCATACAGACACTATGAAAAACAAAGTTATTTTTGCAAAGACAAATTATAGTGGCATTTTGGGTAGGTGTATTTAATATAATAATAATAATAGTAGAAACTTTATTGCACACGATATAAAAACAAACACATACATAGAAAATCTCAAAACAGAGAAACACACAATAGGCGGCCTTATTGCTACGTAGCAATCTCTTCTAGGCAACCTTGGGTGAGAGACGGAACCTTTCGTGTGCGAGTTCGACTCGCACTTGGCCGATTATTTTAATATCTCGTGACTAGGATATAGTGCCATTTTTTTGGTGCCATAAAATTACTCCATCAATAGTTTTAAAGATAATCAGCTTAACCGGTGGTCCTGCCATCTTTCAGCATTAGTTTCACTACATTTGGCCGAATGTATAAAATAACCTATAACCTATGTCACTCTCCTGAGTGACATAGGTTCTTATAGGAATAATGCAATTTTCTATAGGTGAAAGAATTTTTTAAATCGTTTTAGTAGTTCCAGAGATTAGGTATTTCCTACAAAGACACAAACTTACAAACCTTACCTTTTAATATAATAATAATGTAGATGTAGTGACGTCGTTGAATCAATAACATTCGTTCGCAGTGTATTTAATGTGATCGTAGTATCATTTATTTTGTGCATACCCAGACAGTGCTTATGTTGAGTGAAAGACAAAACCTAAATTAAACTGTAAACTTTTCACTAATATTACGAAAAAAAATTCGATTTCAGTAGTAGTATATTCGAATGACTGCGTTAAATAACATTGTAAGAAAGACCAAGGCTTTTCTGGGTAACTTTTTAAGTACTTCATCAGTTATTAAATCGAAACCTAGTGCCTTCTTATTTTCTAAGAGTTGGATCGTCCGTGCAAGTTCTTTCGGAGTTACCGGTTTAAGTGGTGGAGTCAGCTGCTGATCGCTTTTGATTACTTCGTCAATTTCCTTTTCGAATCCATCCATGCTTGATTGGTTGGGTGTAAATATTTCGCTATAATGATTTGCGAATTAGTCCGCTTTTTCATTTTCGCTCCTGGCCCAGGGGTCAGTAGGGGATTTCCTTATGGGAGTAACGTGATTTTGCGGTCTTTTAAAATTCTTAGTTATTTTCCATAAGGAATTATCCTTCTTATAAGATGAATTAAGACTCGATATTTGATGATGAAACGTTGCGTTATTGGTTTCGTTGATGAGGTCTTTTGATTCTCTCGAAATTTTGTTAAATTCTATTCGGTCTGTAGGCTATAGATCTTGTCATGTGAAGTTTTCTTCCTTGCTTACGCTTACTTAGAATGCTAGTTGCAATGCTGAAAGAACTTGGGTATGCTACGAACCACAATCAGGCAAAATAACTAGAAATCACGAGCCCTTTCAAACTTTACAAAGCATATTAACAACATTATATTTAAAATTAAGGTTAGGATAGGATAAACAAAAATTAAACATTTATTTATTTTATTTATTTATTTATTTTATTTATTTATTACAACCAAACTTACAACTACCATTACAGTTTTCACCAATGCGATAGTGTAGTGACTTGTGAAGATTACAACTAAAGATTAATTTAACTTATAACTACAAATAAATAACGAAACCCTTGTGAATTCACTCAGAGCACACGCAAAAAGGTCTATTTCCTTAGCAATTAAGTTAAGGATCGCGATTGCGCGCGTGAGCGGTGCCTCCTTGAGCAGGTTGGTGCGAGCGTGCGGGCCCGCCAGCAGCGGCGGCCGCCTTCGGCGCTCCACATAATTATTTGGCGCATTGATATTAATATGCTTCAGTAAATCCGCATTAAATATTTTTCCTCTCAACACCTTAAATATATACAATACTAAAGCTACGTTTCTCCTTACTTCGAGTTTATTGTAACCAACCATTCCTAAAACAAATAAAGTAGGATACATCAATGGGTAGAATGGATATACCCCATACTGCTTTAAATAGATAAATCTAGTAAATTTGTTTTGTATCCTTTCCAGCATGAGGGTATATTTGGTTTCATGCGGTGCCCATATCAGTGAGTTGAACTCCAGCTGACTCCTTACCAGACCGTTATATAGAACTATGATCGCTTTAATATTTGTAAAATTATGAGCTGTACGCAGAATGAATCCTAAGTTACGATAGGCTTTTTTACAAATATTATATATGTGATCACGGAACGTTAGCGACGAATCTACATGAACTCCCAGATCTCTTATCTCATTTACTCTTGCTATGGTTACTCCGTCAACCTTGTAGTCGTACGCCACTGGATTGTGCGCACGCGTGAAAGTTAATACTGCGCATTTGGTGGTATTAAATTGTAACTTATTTACATGGCTCCAATTCACTACTCGGTCTATATCTTTCTGCAACTTTTGACAGTCTTCCGGACACTTGATGGCCAGATACAGTTTCAGGTCGTCTGCGAACAGTAAACACTTTGCATCCTGGACTACTTTCGGCAAGTCATTTATGACTAGGAGAAATTCCAAAGGCCCTAAATGACTGCCCTGGCTTACCCCCGATCTCGTGTAATATGGATCTGACACGTACCCACCATAGTCCACGTATTGCTGACGGTCCTTCATATAGCTAGCAAAGAATTGCAGGAGATGTGAGGTGAATCCTATGCTGGCTAATTTTTTCAGTAACACGTCATTATCGACAAGGTCAAATGCTTTTTTATAGTCAAAATAAGCGGCGTCAACCTGTAGCCCACTATCCACCGCGGGAATCACCTCTGCCATATAATTGAGGAGGTTGCTGGTCGTACTCCGCGCTGGGCGAAAGCCGTGCTGTTCATCTGCTAGCTGTGCGCTTACCTGTGAGTATAAAATCTTATGGACTGCAGACTCAAAAACCTTTGCCGGTGTCGACAATATCGCCACCGGCCTGTGTCCCTCCACAGTAGACTGCGATCCGCCCTTTGGTACCGGGACAACACGCGTCAGCTTCCACCTTTCTGGAAACATGGCCGCCGCCAAGCAGAGGTTATAAATATGCAGTAATGGTTCAGCCAACACTTCGCGACAGTCCCTGAAAATGTAGGGTGGAATGCCGTCTGGACCTGAAGACGTTTTAGGCTTCAGTCGTTGCAGAGCCCCCTCAACATCCTTTAGCTGTAGCCGATCCAGGTGCACGCAAAGACCCTCATTTGAGCTACCGGCAGCGTTCGATATGCTAGCAGACACATCTAAGTCAGGTTGTTGTTTATTGTAGACCGAATGGAAATATCGCGCCAACTCCATTACACACTGTTCACCACTCAAAACACTGCCATTTTTTGTTATAAGTTGTGGATCTCTATTTCCTCTTTTTGATTTAATATATTGCCAAAACGCTTTAGGATCATTCATCAAATGACTTTGGACTCGGTGACGATATTGTTCCTGTGCTGATTTTATTTTACTTTTAACCCTAGTCCTACACTGAGAAAACATTAAGTAATCTTCAGATGCTCCACTACATTTATATTGTTTATGAAGGTCACCTTTTAATTTTAATTCACAGATTATTTCTCTAGTGTACCATTCGGGGTAGGTAAAATTAAATTTTCTACAACAATGGTTTCTCTTTGGTACACAGCAATCTATAGCAAAATTAATTTTATTGTAGAAGAAATTTAAACTATTTTCTAAATCCAAATCGAACATTGGACGCCAATCCATATCCGCTATCATTGAATATAAAAGGGATAAGTTACCTTTATTAAAATTCCATTGTCCCGTCACAAGCAAGGCGTCCTTTTGCCTGGCATTCGATTCCCGATCACTGCAAGAATGCGACGCCGGCGCCGGCGCCGGTCGTGGCAGCGAAGCGGGCGCAGGTGGTGGCAGCGAAGCGGTCGCCGCCGCTGAGCGCAGGCCCAGGCGCGCGGTAACGCATAGCGCGGGGTGGTACCGGTCGAGGGGCACAATTGGAGTTTCCGCACACACACTCAAACCGTCCCATGTACTTAACACTAGGTCCAAAAAACGACCATCGCAATTACTAATATTATTGCTCTGAGTGAAACCACAATAGGCTATAAAATATTCAAAATAGCTAGAAACAGCTGTTGGACACGAATGTAAATTAAAATCTCCTAATACTATTATATTACTATAAATATTACAGTATTTTTCTATAATACCGAACATTGTCATATAATCCGTTTCACTACTTTTTGGTGGAATATAAATCACACAACACAAAAACAAAAAACGTCGTCGTAAGTAAACTGTTGCACTAACTAGTTCGAACACTTGTTTACTAAGTATGACGTCATCCGGGATAGCTACTTGACGCAGTTCGAACCGCGGTGTGGCCACTAAACACGCGCCGCCTTGCTTCCGTCCGTCCTCGCGATCGCATCTTAACATTGTGTAACCTGACGGAACTAGTTCTGCATCTTTAATTGAATTGTTGCAACCGGTTTCCGTGATGGCGAATAGGTCCGCCTCAGAGGAAGAGATGCCGTCACAAAATTCATCTAATTTTGTTCGGAGACCCCGTACATTCTGGTAATAAATCTCAATACTGTTATTATGTCTTATTTGGCTTGTTTCCGGCTTTACGAAACCACACCCACTCGCAAAACTCGATATTTACTGCCCAGTTGTCCGGCTGGCATAATAAATCATATTTCCCTTCTGGAACACCTATTATAAACGATGCATAGTCCCTTTCAGTTTTGTGCTTAATTCGTTCTATTTTTATACAAATGTCACGTCCGCATATGTTTTTTACATGTTCTTCTAAACTCTCTATTGAAGTGTCCTTTTTAAGCCTCCATACATGTAAATATTTTTTCCGCTCCAAACCTTGAATTACTGAAGAATTCATATTACCACCTCTCTTTACTTCGTTATTTTGATACCTACTCTTTTTTTTACTGACTTCTTTCCACTCTCCCATCCTTTCTTGTTCCTTTTCTTGAACGTTTCTTTCCTTGTTATCTATATTTTTGTTGACAACTACTGCGCAATCTTGTTTCGGCGCCTCGCGTAATATTGTTGGTTTTGTGGCCACACATTCTTGTGCGACCGCCACCTGCGCGTCCATATTGGACAATTTGTTTTGATTTTGCTTCAGTACCTTGGCGAATGAAATTGTTGGTTTTGAACTTATTTTGTTCATTCATCTTGGCCCTCATTTCTTGTCGAAATCCCCTGATTTCTTCCAATACGTTGCCGTCGTTCTCGCATAAAGACATTTCATGTGTTACGGTGCGCCCACTGCCGCGCTCCGTATTGATTGACATAAGTTGAAGCCGGCGTGAACGTTTTATTCATTACTGCTTGTCCTCTTACTGGTGTATCGCTGTTATCTCCCTTCGGAATCCCACGAACACATTCAGGACACAACCACTTATCTTTATATGCTTGGGCGAAATCATTAAATTTCTTCTCGGTCAGCCCAAGACACTTCAGGTGATACAATCGTTTGCATTTTTCTTGTGCACATTCCATATATGATATATCATATATAACCGAATCACAACCATCACATTTCGTACCCATTTAACACCACAATTACTATTAATATTATAACATAGTAGATTGTAGGTTACACTGTGATGGTTAGTCGTCAGCATTAAATCTAGGCAGTTGAGCGAATGGCTATTAAGCAAACGCGTTGCTTCGAACAGCATCTGAGTCTATCTAATGCAAAATTTCAATGCT
This sequence comes from Chrysoteuchia culmella, assembly GCA_910589605.1. Lineage (NCBI taxonomy): Eukaryota > Metazoa > Arthropoda > Insecta > Lepidoptera > Crambidae > Chrysoteuchia > Chrysoteuchia culmella. The sequence continues at coordinate 10,189,733 of OU342670.1, read as the reverse complement.
CGATCAGCTTGGTAAATTTGTTCGAACGGGCACCGGAACCATTCGCGATGGTGGGTGCTTAAGTCCCCGAGAAAAATAAGATCCGGTAGTAGTGGACCGAATCGAGATTGGGGTATGGCCGTGATATTTTTGTGAGGTACATTTTTGCTGGGAGAAAGTCAGTTTGAACCTATCCTTTTGTGACTTATCATGAGTAGAGTGAAGTTTTGGAGATATTTCGACGTTCGAGACGCTGCTCAGTTAACAAACTGGAGGACTACAACTCTAACGACGCTTGGGAAATTCGATAAGTGATTGTGGGGACGCACGAATTCTCCAAAAATGACCACCGGGTCCTCCCGACCAGTGGCCAACTAACTGGCACGCTGGCGCATTTCGTGGTTTTCCGTAAGTTGGCGGAGCAGCCTTTTGCACGTTGCTAGGCTAGGAGCTGGGCCAGTACATAGGTGCTCTTCCTAGCTGCATTTGGTCAGCAAGATCGAGCTTCCGATCCCACTTGTCTCCGAGTTTTTTGGTACGTTGTCGCTGTAGTAGGCACGGCACCTAAGCAATGCAACCTGTAGTTGAATAAACTGCTTGGCGCCAGTTTAATACATGAACGTGGTAGCAAACCAGACGGCTCCAAAGGAACCTACCACCAGGGAGGGTACGCCAGTGGCTAGGACATAAAAGTCATGGGAGCAGGCAGCAAGTAATTTGTAATGTCATTTCCTGTGGTCGGTATGAGTCGGTAATAGACACAGAAAAACCGGTAATAGAAACAAACCTCATAGGTACATGGGTCGGCAATAGAAAGAAATGCTATTTTACATTTAATTATTGAGTAATTTTTGTGTGATTCAATTATGGATTTAAATACTGAATATCATAAAACACTCAACCTAAAGACTATTGAAAAAAATATGACCTTCCTAGCTACACGACTTGTTATTGTTTTTCGTGAACTTGCGGGAATAGAAGCATTTAAGTTAATTAATCAGTAGAAATGCAGTCACATTGTGAGTACCAAACAGTTGCTCGTGATAACGACGAAGATCTTCATGCCCGTAATCAAAATGACTCTTGGAAACCATTTTGGAAACAGGTTTGTAAAAACGCAGTTTATTTCTTCTGTTTCATCATCATCAGCACATGCCTTATTATAGTTATGGGGCCGTTCAAGTATTACGTAAGCAGTTTTTTTGCAATTATTTACCCACCCCTCCCCCTCGTCAGCAAAAGTAAGCAAAGCTTTTACTCCTCCCCCCCCCCCCCATGCTTACGTAAACATTGGTACAATTGATTGATTTAGGAGCAGCAGTTATAAGTCTAGAAATAAGGAATAGGTTTGGAATAGAGGACTGTAATCCCCGAAAATGCATTTCGTTTTCTGCATAGACAAAATGTGGGTTGCGAAATGTGTAAAAAGGTAAATAATTACTGCTGACGTAATCACTATCTAGATCCCCCCACCCCCTATGTTATCAAAAATAATTAAAGCAAGGACAGACAATCCAGTTAGGTAAGTCCATCTTTGAGAAAGAGATCTGTCGTCGAATCCAACTCGGATGGGCAGCGTTCGGGAAGCTCCGTAAAATCTTCGCGTCCAACTTACCTCAGTGTCTCAAGACGAAAGTCTACGACCAGTGTGTGTTGCCAGTGATGACTTACGGCAGTGAAACGTGGTCGCTAACTATGAGTCTGATAAGCTCAAGGTAACTCAGCGTGCAATGGAAATGAAAAATGAGGAGATCCGCAGGAGAACTAAAGTTACTGACTCGCTCGAAGGAACTCAGCTGAAGTGGTAGTGGGCGGGACACATAGCGAGAAGAACCGATGGCCGTTGGGGCGGAAAGGTTCTGGAATGGCGACCGCGTACCGGACGACGCTCTGTTGGTAGGCCCCCCAAAAGGTGGACCGACGATCTGGTGAAGGTCGCGGGAAGCCGCTGGATACGGGCAGCGCAGGACCGATCGTCGTGGAGGTCCTTAGGGGAGACCTATACCCAGCAGTGGGTGTCATGTGGCTGAGACAACGACGACGACGAATCATGAAATAACTGATGTCAATGAATTAATAATGTCAAGTTCATAAATGTCAGGGTTACTACATGCTACTGTCAAGGTACTATCGTCAGCAAAAAGAGTCATCGGATTATTTACAGATTTAGGTATGTCATTAATATAAATTATAAACAAATATACTTCCTTGGGGTACACCATATTTGACTGTACGTGTTTCCGACAGATGGACCTCTTCTAATTTTGTTTTAGGATTTATTCGTGTAATTGATGTGCATTGTTTCCTATCCGTCAAGTAGTTTTTCATTAAATCCTATATGTTTCCTCTTATGCCGTATGTTTCAAGTTTTTTTATTAAAATTTCATGATTTACATAATCAAATGCTTGTGTCATGTCATAAAAGACAGCGCAAACAGGGTCTCTTTTATCTACGTTAAATAAAATATTTTTAATAAATTCAAAAATGGCCATATTAATATTCCTTTTTTGTCTGAAACCATTTTGTTGCTTACAAAGCATGTTGTGCTCCATAAAAGTACTTTTCAATTTTTTTTGATGTTATAGAAGGTAAGGCAGTAGGTCTGTAGTTGTGCATTAGGTGCTTGTCATCTTTTTTTAACAACGGTTTTATAATAGATAATTTCAGGTTTTCTGGATATCTGCCAGTGTTAATGCATAAATTAATAATGTGACTTAAGTGATTACATATCAGATCCCTATTTTAGTAGCTATACCGTCATGTCTCTCACTATTAGTTTTTTTTTAGTTTTTTATAATTGTTATAATATTGTTTGGGATACTTGCTGCCATAAACATAGAATCTCGCTCGCTATTCAAAGTGGAGGTCACCTTTACACCAGAACCAGGAATAGATGTATTCTTATCTATAAAATAATTATTAAAACTATTGGCTATGTCCTCTGGTTTTGTGATGATTTTATTGTTATAATGTATGATTTTTGGGTTTATTAAACTTGGAGCTATTTATTATAGCCCAAATAGACTTAGCTTTATTATCAGATTTTTTTATATAATAGTCATTTTGTGCGCGTTGTGTTAGTTTAATAATTATTTTATACAGTTTTGAATATTTTTTGAATGCTTCTTTACTTTCTTTCGTCGGTTTTAATCTATGTTTCCAAAGTACCTTTTCTTCTTACTACATATTTTAACTCCTCGTGATACCCATTTAGGTCTTTTAATGACAGGTATAGTAATCAACTTATAAGGAAAACACAGATCATAAAATAACTAAAAGGATTCCATAAATAAATTAAATGCTGTAGTTGGATCATCTGTATCGTAAATTTCTGAAATCGACAGTTGTTTTAGACAATCTCTAAACTTTAAAACATTTTCGGTATCAAAGTCTCTACGCTTCTTCTTACGCCAGTATTTAAATACCGGTACGCTATTTACTGGACATGTTAATACTTGTTCTGTGTGATCCGATAGTGCAAATTCTAACACTTGAGCCTTGCATAATTTCTGGAAATTGTGTCCAAAATTATCAAGGCACGTTTTGCTTTTTAATCTGGTAGGCTGCCTTATTGCTAATTTATGGTTATAATTTAACAGAAGACACTCAAATTCTAAGCTTACGCTGTTCTTTTTTAAGATATCAACATTAAAGTCACCAGCAATTATTATATTGGAAAATATCTTCTTACTTATTAGCGATAAAAGCTGGTCCATTTTAGAAAAGAATACATTAAGATTTGCACGTTTTGGTACTCTATAGACGCATTTACTGCAATCTTAGACGACACTAATTCTATAGCGCAACGCTCAAATATGCCGGGTATGGAAAGTCTTGACACTTCAGGTAATGATTTCCACTGATGACACTTTTTTTCTAATATGCAAGCTCCACCCCTTTTGGAATTTTCTCTGTTGTAGTATGCCAGCCATAATAAAATGTTCAGTAACGCATATTACATCAACATCCGTGTTTTATCGGACAGTTGTTCTAAATAAACTACAAGTTCTTCGGACTTATTAATTAAACCAGCCAGCGTAGCATGCGCACCGCGACTCGCTGTCGACGCTTATCTCGCGATGTCTGTCCCGCTCATATCAGTACCTACGGTGTGAGCGGGACAGACAACACGCTCGCGCGAGAAAAGTGTCGAGAAAGCTTTGTCGAGGTGCTCATGCTACGCATGCTGCAATATTTTGGTGCATGAAATTAAGTTTAGATTTAGAAGAGTACATTCTAGAAGCGAAAAAAAAAGTATTCTCTGTTAGCTGATCGTGGTATAGACTATGTTATTTTGAATTTCCAAGTTTAAAATGAACTCTTTTATAGTATCAAAAACATTTCGCATACCTACATTATTTAATTTGCCATTTTGTCTAGAAAACATATCATAGTTGATCGCCTTATGGTCACCAATATACTCACGTAAAGTTGTAGGGTAAATCTACGGGCGGTTTGAACGCCGTCATTGTCCTCGACATATAAAGTGTCATGCATAAGTGCGAAAATAATAAAGGTTATGCTGCTAAACGCTACTCGTCTGGGACCTATATTCGTAACTGGACACGAGGACAGAATTTTATTACTCTAAAAATATGAAATTATGTTGAGGACAATGACGGCGTTCAAACCGCCCGTAGATTTACCCTGTATCTCATGTACTTTAAATATTTGTTTAAATGTTTTCTTTTCCTAGCTGATGGTGGCAAGCTCCTACTTCATCGTGTTCTTTAACTGCGGCATGTGTTTCGGGGCCCCGACCGTGTTCATCCCTCAGCTCAGGCGAGATGCTAACGACACCGAAGCGGTTTCCACTGAGATGGCCATCTGGCTCTGTAAGTTTATATTTTGACTAGGGATGTTACGGATGTGGTGGATATCGGAACCGCATTCGGAATCGGAGTTTTTAGATTTGCTTTATCGGAAACGGAACCGAAATCGGAGGCGTAGGCAGAAGAGAGATGTGTGACGGGCAGGTCTAAAATCTAGGAGCAATTTTTTTATAGACAGGGTGGAAACTTAAGATGGGGCATGAAGGGCACGTACTTTTATCGTTGTAGCCACAGAACAGGAAAAACAGTTTTTTCTGTTCTGTTGTTGTAGCTACATGAAAACGTTTTGAGGAAACCATCCTTAATTTTTGAGAAATTTTAAACTGACAATGATAACTGAAAATGGTCAGTTTTCAAAAATATTTTTTATGCATATTGATTCTGTTTCGTATGAGGATCAAAATACTCTAAGACACCAACTGAGGTTTGAGAACAAGTAAAGTCAGAAATCGTAAAAAACGTGAATTCTTGGCGAATGAGGTTTGACACAGACAGAAAACTGACCATTTTCCTGCTGAATGCAATTTGTAAATATTTAGTAGAAAATTTAGCAAGAAAAGTAAATTTAGCTATAGGTACACTAGAAAAATTCGAAGTGTCCTCATAAGTCTCGGTAGCTCAATGATTAGAACATTGGGTTGGAAAGGTTGCAGTATCGAATCCTATTGAGCGATATGAGGGCGAGTTGATAATTATTTTCCTATTATATTTTCTAGTTTTATCACATACAAATAGCATTGTAAATGGATAGATAAATCAAAACTTCGAAAAACAGAAATAAGTAATAATACAATTAAATGACTCCAAAAGAAGAAATTATACCAAAACAAAAGTTACGCAGTTTTATCTCTGTCCAATCTATTGCTCAACCGGTCAACATTAGGCAAATACACCAGTGGCGAAGGGTCCCTACATCTCGATTCGCATCAGCTTTTATCAGCATTAAGAAATACCACCCTACCGAGCCACCAACCAGTCAAGAGGATTTTTAGAGTAATTTTTGGTCCGACTTACCTTTGCTATATTTTGACCCCTAGCCAGTGATAGGCACTCACCACTACATGGTGGGAATGGCAAAATATTGGAGAACGAATTTTCGGTAAAATTAATTTGTCATCTCCATTGATTAAATTTTTCTTTTCACCAAATATAAACTCCGATAAAACTTCCGACTGATTTTATCGAAACCGAATGTGCAAAATCAATCGGAATAATCGGAAGAATCCTTTCGTAATCGGAACGGAAACTCCGTAACATCCCTAATTTTGACATACAAAATCCTCAAATTTAAAATCCCTTGCGGAGTTAGCAGAGCGACAGAAGTGCACCCTTTTAGCTGTTTTGCCACCTGCTGGTCACATGTAATCGTAGGTATCTGTTTCAGCATCAGTACTGGGCTGCGCTTCTCTCCCCTGGAGCATTATTTTCCCCATCGCGTTGCATTACATCGGACGCAAGACAACGTTCACCTTCGTATGCATCTGTATGGTTGGGATATTCGTATGTTACTTGATCAGTACATCTCCCACTCACATTTTGTTAGCAGAAGTGTTTCAAGCCATACCGAATGCGGCTTGCATGAATGTCGTGATAGTTGTGTCTACAGAATACAGTTCTCCGAAATACAGAGGAGTATTTTTGACTATAAAATCAGCCACTTTCAACTGGGGTGTATGGGCTTCAAACGCAATAGGCACATACTTCCACTGGAAGTATATTGCAGTGCTCGGCTTAGTGTGCTCTTTGTGTAATTTTCACGTTTTGATATGGCCACGATCACCATTTTGGTTAGCGTCTAAAGGACGATACGAGGAAGCTAAAAAAGCCTACAAATGGATAGCAGGTGACAACGAACAGTCTGAAAAAGAAGCTGAGAATTTGATCGCATCACAAAGACAGTATCTTAAAAGAAAAAGTGAGATCAAAAACCCAAGTTTTAAGACTACCGCGAGTTTTTTGTTTGAGAAAGTGTTTTATAAGCCTGTTCTACTGAGTAGCTTGTTGCTGGTTTTATATCAGGCGTCTGGCAAACAAGTGTGTAACATGTATGCTATAGATATAATCAAACAATTGACGCACAACGAGGCGGCCGCGTACACTGGCATGTTAATTTTAGACGGAGTAGCAGTATTATGTATGTATATAGGCTGTATTATAACTAAATTCACTAAAAGGAGAACCTTGTTGATATATTCTGGATTCTTTTCAGCTTTATTTCTGCTTGCGTTGTCTGTACATAGTTATATGATACAATTTTCTATATTGCCAGAGGACAAATATGTTTCTATTGGTTTATTAGTTGGGTTATTTGTAACGATAAGTTTAGGTCCTTTTTTATTAATTACATGTGTTTTATCTGAAATGTTGCCTGTTAACAACAAAAGCGTAGCGTTATGCATTTTATCTATAGTAAATTATACTACACAATACATATTTCTTCATTGTTCACCATATATTTTTCGAAATGGCGGTGCAGGTACTGCTTTTATTTTTTATGGTGTCTCTGTAATGATTAGCATTAGTATTTTGTATAAGTATCTGCCCGAAACAAAAGACAAGACTTTGCTAGAGATTGAAGAGTATTTTAAACGCTAATTTAAAATGCTTATTTTTAATTATTTTAAGATTTTATATTTTCGCGTTCCATTATAAATTAAAACGGGACTAATCGGAAGTCTGCTTGTGGCCACCACGGCTTTAGTAAGATAGCTGTCGCGACGACAACACCAGTCGCGATGTTTGAGGTGGCAACACTTATCCAGTGCCGCCATAATTCTATTGTCAATGTCAAGTAAGCCGCCTTTTATTTTCTTCATGTCTAGTTGTGCTATATTATTTCTCATATCATCATACAAATGTAATGTGCCCTGTTGTAAGCTTCTATATTAAACGTGCCTGCCAACAAGTAACGAGCTCAGGAAACCAATGGAATATAAACGAGAGCTAAGTATTAGCATAGTGCATGCAATAATAACCTGTGCGCATCTCATGTAATATAATGTTTGTATGTTTGAGCCAATATATAATCGCCAATAAAGTATTCTGAAATAAGTCCCGCGCTCCACGTAAGTGGGTAAGTAACGTGGGAAGGACTCTGCACATAAGAACCACGTCCCACATAGGTGGACTAGTAACGTGGGTAGGTAGGATATTGCGACCACGCACCACAATTGTGGGTAAGTCACCGTGGATAGTTAAGACATGATATGTCGCAACCACGTCCCACATAGGTGGACTAGTAACGTGGGTAGGTAGGATATTGCGACCACGCACCACAATTGTGGGTAAGTCACCGTGGATAGTTAAGACATGATATGTCGCAACCACGTCCCACATAGGTGGACTAGTAACGTGGGTAGGTAGGATATTGCGACCACGCACCACAATTGTGGGTAAGTCACCGTGGATAGTTAAGACATGATATGTCGCAACCACGTCCCACATAGGTGGACTAGTAACGTGGGTAGGTAGGATATTGCGACCACGCACCACAATTCTGCCGCACAATTTATAAACGCAGTAAGTACCACTTACTGCGTTTATGAGTTGACTATGTATTCGAGATCGCAAAATTGAGCTTAATATAAATCAAAGACCCGTTTTTTTTTTCTCCCTATAGAAGCCAAGATAGCAAAAAGCATAAACGCAGTAAAGTGTAAATTTTAATTTGTTGTTCATGATTTAAGAGCAGTAAGACTCCTTACGGATTTAATAATATGTAAATATTATATGTTGATAAAGGTACAACATAGCATACATGCATTAAATGTCAATTAAAGCATTATTGTTGTGTCTTAATAATAGGCAATAAAATTGTACACATAGTACAAATGCAGTAAGTTTACTTAATAAATTTTTGTTATGTTTTGCTAATAACAGCCGATGAATATCACTTAATAAAAACGCAGTAATTACAATTATACTGCGTAAATAGTAAGGCTACTCAATAATCCTTTATGAATGTAACAAATTATAAACGCAGTAAATGTAAATTACGGCGTTAATGTTAAGTCCCGCAGAACCTTTACTCCATTTTTTTACGATTTTACCTATCTTAAGATTATTTACTGTGTTAATATTAGGGTAAAATTTGAACACAAATGAAGCGTTTTCAAAACTTATGAGGCTGTCAAGTATTTTACTGCATTTATAACTACTCGAGTAAAGGGGTGTGAGAGGGGCGGGCGGCAGCTAGCCGCGCGCGCCGCGCGCTTCAGTCAAGTCCACAGAACAGAAAAAACAGTAGAAGTCGCAAGTGGGCGGTACCCGCGTAGCCCCATATGAGCAAAGGTTTGCCTATGTTCAAGTACATCGTCGTTCGTACTCAGTCGCGATCGTAACCTCCACGCGGAATAATATAGAGAAAAATTAGAAAAATGCCATACTGTGCAGTTTTGATGTGAAAAAATTATAGCCGAGAGACTAATTAGTCTAAAGGAGGCATAACATATCATCGGTAAGTCATATTTTCTGTTATTTTCACTTATTTTTACAAAAAAGTTAAATTGTAATATTTTTAATAATAAACAATCTGAATCCAATCTTCCGTCTATGTTCTTAAGGTGTATATTTCAATGTACAGTTTACCGTTTCTAGAAATTTCTAAGCATAATCCGAAGTACTGAAAGCATGCTTTGCGCCGTACTTGGTCGCCACTCAATTAGTGATGCGCCTTATCGCTGATACATAACCGGGGTCGGTCGGTTCCAAGTTTTTTTCGGTACCGGTACTGAAGGGTGATGGACCCGGGAAAACATACTCGGTACTGAGAACAATAATCTATTTTTGTTATATTGAGCTATTTAAAATGAGTGGTTATATGAAAACTTTAGGAAAACAAGTATTATCAAGAAATAAGTAGGAATCACAAAGTTAGATTTTACACGTTACAAAGTTCAAAGTCGCATCATTTTGTAATAGATAGGTCAACGTTTGACCTTTACCTCGCCTGATGGTAAGAATAAAATAGAATAATATTTGTTATTAGCACCACATGCTATGTGATGCCATTACTGATCTCAGTTCAGTATAATATGACGCAAACAGCGGTTACTGCACTGATACCATGTAGGTAAGCGATGATGCGATCTACGATGATCGCACTAGCCTGGATATACCAAAACACAGACTGCGATAAATAAGTTTCACTCAAGCTAACAAATGCGGAGCGCGTGTCTTTGAGATATCCATAACTTTTTGAGAGTAGGTGATGGGGATGAGATTAACCATTTCAGCTGCACACTGACCGAACTGTGAACCGTCCTCTTGAACTGAAGCGTGTAAAGGTTGTATTGGGAAACCACCTCAAAAGTGAGAAAAGTACTCCATGCTTAATCGAGCTTGCGTTTGAGCAAACTGTTCCAGCGTGAAGTACTTTCTCACCTTTGCCAGTAATGCAAAGCTTTTTTAGTCTTACAAGCTAAATTTCTGTATTAGAAAAAAATAACATGAATTAGCAGATCGTTAATTTGAGTATGTAGCAGAAATAGTCAACAACGAGTATTGAACCTGAATAGCAATGAGAACTCAAATTGACTAACTTCAAGAAGTTCGATATCCAGACACACAAACCAGTCAGGAAGTTGATATGATGAAAGTTTGCCAATAAGGCGTTATTTTCAAACCATGTAAAAAGCCTTCGAGACATGAAAGACGGCTTACCCCTTACCATACCTCTCGATTATTTCACCCATTTTGAATAGTTTTCTTTTAGAGCCGGGGTAAAACCTAGCCTACGACAAGGTGTTCAGAACACTTTCCATTATCTTACAAATAATAGGCGTGACTGTAAATTGGCAGGGTCGCCACCACTGCCATTTTAAACTATTGGAGAATTTCGACGGTGGTTCGCAAGTCTCGGTAGCTCAGTGGTTAGAGCATTGGACCGGATTTCCAAAGGTCGTGGGTAGAGTCCCATCTGCGAATTCACTTGTGGCCGAGTTGTTTTTTTCCAATATTTATCTATATGAAATTTATCATAAGTATAAAAATAGCATTGAAAAATGCAACAATTCAAAAATCATAAATTTAACACATTAATTTGAATGGTTTTTTACTATTATTGAGCACCGAGAGTATATACCAATTCTCCGATACAATGATACCGGTACCAGTTAATTCCCGGGGATTCTCGTTGTATGTACACACAGGTGCATCACAAATTGATTAGCGATTTGCTATTCAATTAGTGATGCGCCTGATTATCGTATAGACTACAGATATCGATAAGTATAGATGCAGATAATTTGCGACTGATTTCTAATAGGTATTAGCTTTCCATTTTGCAAATTGTGAATTAACATTGATACAAAGAATACAAAAACAACGTTTAATTTTAATATGGACATGGATTTCAAATTCTTTGATTTATGAAAGGGTTTTTAAATGTTTACCAAGTGTATCTTCTAACTTTTATCTACTATTACGCCCATGGCGACTACAGTCCCCGAACTGTTAAAATCTTGAAATGCCCATGGGGAGTAGTATAGTCGTCAAAGCGATTTCAGTACGGCGGCCGGCAGTCAGATTAATGCTAATAGCAAAGCACAGAGAGCTCGTAGTTCCATCAAAAAAATGTTTCTATCGGTGTTTCTGATTGGTGGTTCTGAGTGAAAAGATTTTTCAAAAGATTTTTTTTTGGTGATAAGTATAACTGTTGATTCTTTATTATTTCTAAGAAATTCAGATTGACTACGTGCCTATGCAACATTGACAGGGTAATATGTGCCTAAACGTGATTAAAGTCAATTGAAATGTATGTGATTTTTTTAATAAATGTTCTCTAAAAGTATATTCGTACTAATTTTATTTATTTTTCTCTATGCTCTATTTGGCAAAGTCCCAAATTTAAATGTTATTGACTCACAATAAATGCAGTGTGACACCCATTTACTTCATAACTTAAATTTAGATTCGGAAATTTCTTATATGTCTCCTAGTTATAAATGCAGTATAACAAGTGGATACAGTGCATACATTATGGTGTAATATTAAAAACTCGTCTTCATCTCTTAACATATTTGCAGTAAGTAGCAGAATCTAGTAATAAATGCAGTAAGTAACACTTATACGGCGTTTATGCATCATTTGAATCACGCGAAAACTTAATTACATCATAATATGAACAGTTTTTTTTAATTTTAAATACAAAATATTATGTTTTGAACAAACAAATGTATACCATGGTGTTGGCCGTGTTTTGCTCTTTTAGTACATACATCATTTTTGAAAATCAGATGAATAGGTAACGAGAGACGCCTTAAAACTTTTTTTTAACTTTACCCGCCTTTTTCTCAAAACAGTGCTGATGTTCCTTACTGCATTTATAAATTGTGCGGCAGAATTGTGGGTAAGTCACCGTGGATAGTTAAGACATGATATGTCGCAACCAC